>ML675611.1:13178452-13193601 GCA_007922155.1 Mesoclemmys tuberculata | reverse complement strand
CCTCCCCAGTCACCTATCCCAGCCAACAGCCAACAGCCCCCTCCCCAGTCACCTGACCCAGCCAACAGCCAACAGGCCCCCCACCCACACCTGTCCCATTCAACAGCCAACAGCCCCCTCCCCAGTCACCTGTCCCAGCCAACAGCCCTATGTCCCACTCCAGTCACCTATCCCATCCAATAGCCACTCTGCTCCAGTCACTTATACCTGCCAAGAGCCAATCAGTCCCACATCAGCTATCCTACCCAACAGTCAACCAGCCACCCCACCTGTCGCCTACCCTATCCAACAGCCACGCCATCATAGTTATCTATCCCATCCACCAAGTAACCAGCCCCCCAATCACCTGTCACATCCTAAGAGCTAGTCAGCCACTTTACCACTGCGATCAATCTAATTTCAGCAGGGAACAAGCCACTCCATCTACTGTATCCCCACCGCAACCCCCATCTCATTCCAACAGCTAACCCGCCGCCACACATACCTCCCTCCTCATGCCTAATCACCTATCCTAGCCCAACAGCTAACCAGCCATCCGAGCCCCGTATACCTCCTGCCGCATCCCCATAGACCTCCGGTCACTAACCAGCCAGGCCCTGGCATGTATCTTTTATCCCAAAGAACTACTCCATTGGAACAGCTAAGGAGTCCGCCCACCCCACAGATCTCCTACCGCATTCCCTCCATTCTCCCAGCTCAATCATCTACTCTTTGGAATAGCTAAGCAGACACTCCATCCCCATACTGCCACCATCGCTACCTATGGCCAAGCCAGCACTGGTTCCCCAACCAGCCAAAGCTGGGCCAGGCACTGAATTAGCTTCTGGTTGCAAACACACATCAGGGTGCCCGACTCCTGAATGGGGGCTCCCATGCGTTGCCCCCATTTCCTTCCTTGCCTCCTGATGTCTTTCCAGAAGCCTTAGGTCTCTTGAAAGGGGACCCCAGCACAGTGCATGATTTTGCCATTCGCACAGGCGCTGTGTGTCCGTCCCACGTGTAGAAAGGCTTCAATCTTTTCTCTTAAACAATTCCAGAAATAGGGATTGATGTATTTTTATTTAATTTACAGCGGTCAGGCCATATTTATCTTTAGTTATTTAGTCACATTATTTAGACCTTTCACAACTCTTTTTGAGCCAGCGAAACACACGAACGAGTTATTTCTTCCTGCTGACTTCTGGGGGGGAAAAAGCCAGGGATCAGGTAGGAATTTGATCCTTAATTTGGAGATTCTTTTCCAATTTCCAGGACTTCTGCTTATCTCGCTAGTTTCAGATAAATAACACACAAAAAAATGACATTGCCAAGATAAAAGCCAGACAAACCATCTTCTATTCAGCCCCCCTCCATACAACAACAAAATAATGCAGAAACGCTTCGTGAGGGTAGAAAAGCACCCGCAACTGAATTCGAATGAATTCAAAATGAAAAGATTGATTCTCACAAACAATGAGGTTATTTCCAAAGCAAATCTCGACATGGATACAATATAGTTTCCTATTAGAGCAACTGATGGTGTTTTCTGAAGCAAGCTTGCAAAATTATACTTACGGCGAAATAGCTGTGTATATTTTATGTAGCTTTCTAAATACCTTAAAGCAAAAGTTTGAATGAGAATATATATATATTCTTTATTCTTTATATATATTTATATTCTTTATTCTTTATATTTTTTGATATTTAAATAGCTCAAGGCTGGAAAATGAGTGAATGCATCACATTCCTGATTAGAAACCGTTCAGAAAATCCTTTTTTCTGACGCCCCATCTAACCCGCTCCCTCTTCAAGAGAAACACACATCGTTTCTTGTGATGTATTTTTTAATCTAAGATTCCCCAGCACAGGGAATCTTTCGAGGCTACCATTTGCTAGGTCCGTTGCAATCGGAAGAGTCGCCTAACGTCAAAAATCATCCTCCTAAAACAAAACATCTCCCCCGAAATGGCAACAAAACCCAGGTCCGCCGCAATGGGTCCAAGACAGAGGCCGATTCTAGAGAAATATGGTAATATCTTTAATAATTTACATGGGGGCGAGTGGCAAGCAAACATGAGAATTGGGGAAAAGGCGCCGATACAAATAAGGGACTAACTGCATTCCGCCTTCCTTCTGCGTTTATGCAAGGGCCAGAGAAATCAAAGGGCGTCGTTGGCAGGCATTGCAACCTCTCCAAGTATTAACATGAAGATCTAGCGCTCGACTGGAGGGATGTGTGCTTAGCCCAGCCTCGGCCCCGCCGTCAATCGTTCACGGCCCAGTGTCAAGGAGAAAAACAAGGGTAGGGGGGTCGCTCCTAGGAGCGGAAAAGCCGGAAAACAGCAAAGTACCGACCTGTTCTTAGCGGCCGCTGCCCTGTCTCTTTGTCGGCGGTTTTTGAACCAGTTGCCCACTTGTGTAGGGGTAAGTCCGGTAGCCTGGGCCAGCTCTCGCTTTTTGCTGGGGTTGGGGTAAGGGTCCTGCAGGTACCACTCCCGTAGTAAGTGCCTCGTCCGCTCCTTGAAGCAATGCGTCTTCTGCTCCCCGTCCCAGATGGTCCGGGGCAGTGGGAACTTCTTCCGGACCCGGTACTTGTCCACCGGTCCCAGGGGTCTGCCCCGCAGCTTCTCGGCTTCCTGGTAGTGCGCCTCCAGCCACAGGGCCTGCAGCTTGGCGTGCGAGTCCTTGGTGAACTTGTGGTTCTCCAGGAGGTGGTAGAGCTCGCGGTAGCTCCCCGTGTGGAAGGCCACGATGGCTCGGGCCCGCAGCACCGACTCGTTCTTGTTCAGGGCCTCGCACGCCGCGGGGGCCACCGGCAGGGACCAGAGGAAGCGGCCCAGGCGCTCGACGTCGCCGCTCTCCTCCAGGGTCTCGCAGACCCCGGCCACTTGCTGGGGGCTGAAGTTGAGGATGGGCAGCTGGAACATCGAGGCGGCCGCCGCGGCGTCTCCTCCCCGCTGCAGAGAGAAGGCAGGGCAGGAAACCCGCGCCCCGCTCCAGGGCCCCGAGACCCCCCTGCCCGCCGCGCCCTCCCCTCCAGGGAATCGGGGTGGCCAGGGGGATGTGCGGAGCCGGGCGGCTCTGCGCGGCGTGCGCCTTTCCCAGGCTCGCGGGGGGACTGGGGCGCGGCGGCGGCGGCGGGTGAAGTGGCGGGGAGGAGAAGGGATCGGGAGCTAGGAGGCTGTTTCAATGGGGGAGGTGTGCGGGGGGGGGGGAGGCCAAGAGCACGCCGCGGTGCAGATGCTGCAGCCGAGCCTGGTTTGCTATTGGGCTTGGCAGGCTGGCCGCCCGGTTTCCATGGAGGGGCCCGTCATTCACTGTCGGCCTCTGCCAATCAAGGCGCCGGGCCGCGCCGGAGAGATTTCAGCACCTCCCAGAACTCGACAGCGCCCTTTCTCCAAGAGTTTGACTTTCAAAGGTATTTGCCAGGCACACACCGAGACACAGACAGACACACAGACAGACACACACACACAGACAGACACACAGACACACACACAGATACACATAGACAGACACACACACACAGACAGACACACAGAGACAGACACACAGACAGACAGACACAGAGACACAGACACACACACACAGACAGACACACAGAGATAGACACACACCGAGACACAGACACACACACACAGACAGACAGACACACAGAGACAGACACACAGACAGACACACACCGAGACACAGACACACCGAGACAGACACACAGACAGACAGACACACACCGAGACACAGACACACACACACAGAGAGACAGACACACACAGACAGACAGACAGACACACACACACACACAACACAGCTACGGGGTGATCTGTCTGCAGCTTCCCCCCGCCTCCCGTTGTTCATCAGCCCCGGAGACCGGGCGTTCCGAAACCACAGCCTGGGGCAAACCAGCCCCCCGCCTCCTGCCACCCCCACAGGCACGCGTGGGAAGGCTTTCGAACAGGGCGAGGGCACCTCACCCAGGCTGCGCCAAGGAAAATAAACAGGGCACTTTGGGGACCGACACTATCAAATTGCACTTGAAATTGGAGCGAAGCATGCGAACGTCACCACACCGTCTGTCTGTCTGTCTCTCTTTCACACACACACACACACGCTTCTTTCGGAGCCTGCTACGCCCCCGCCCCCGTCCCCTAGAGAGCCATCCAATCCAGGAGCGATCCTTGAATTGCTTCCCAGGGACCATTGCAGGCTACTGCCCAGGAAAGGTAGAGCTCAGGTCCTGCCAAGAGATCAGATAATAAATAAAAGCGACCATAATGGAATAGGGTCAGAACCACTACATCAGCAGCCAGCATTCAGGGACGGATCTCCCTCGAGTGATCTCCCACCCAGGGCCCTGTGACCCACCCCTCCAGAACTAGGATGAGGGATTCATTTCGGGGATCCCAGCTCCCTCCTTTGCCCAAATGAAGCTTTACATGTCTACATTTAAAACGTAATTGTTTCCGGTTGAGTGGCCTTGAATAACCGCCGAGAATAGCCACCGAGAGTGAGAAGTCATTTGTAGGTCAGGACAGCAACTTCCAGCCGATTTTAGGAATCTTTTAATACATTGATCGCCTTCTAGTAACCCTCTCCGATTGTTCCTAAACTGAGGCCGGCGATTCCAGTCCTGGGAGCGAAGGGAATGTATTAAAATCCCTTCCACCCCTCCCCAAATAAATACCGAGGTGGATTCTTATCATGGCCGGCAGGAAAGACACGAAGTCACTTTCTGAACTGTTAGGATCCGCTGGGCTTTCTGGAGGGGGGAATAAAAGGCAGCCACGCTTTATTCTAGATGGGGCTGCTCGGTGGCACCTGCTCTGTGGGAACGTTGAGGGCCATGCTGGGAAAGGCAGCGTGGATTCGGATCCAAACTCAATATGGTCTCTTACGCTCTGTGCAATGCTTTTTTCTTTTGTACGGAACAGTTGTCAAAGGAATGCCTTCCTGATCTGAGTTCTTCTCGCTGTTGTTCCTTAAAAAAACAAAACAGGGGGGCTCCTTTGCCAGTCGCCCACAGACTGAAATTAACCAGATTTACGTTTTCTCCCATCATCTCTCCGCAGAAAGGCACTGGACCGGAGCTCGCCGTCTTTTCTTTAGTATCAAGTACAATTTGTCTTTTGCTTGTGAAGATTTGGTAAATCAGAAGGCGGATAGATAGCGCAGATGGTTGGAGGTGTCGGGTCAGATTATGACATGCCTCAGTACAGTGCTAAGCTCATTCTGACGGAAAACCCTGATATTATTTTCACAGATCTACACAGTTCACTTGAAAAAAACCCTCGGAGCCATTTACATCATTTATGTGAGGCTCACAGCTAGCGGGATGGAAAGGCTTTCAGTACTGCTCATTTTCATAAAAACCGACAGCGCTGCGGGGCGGGGGGTGGGGAGGGGGAAGGAAAAAAAGAAAAGTAGAAGAAGAAAAGCATGTACATCAACTCCCGAGCTCAGAGACTCGGTGGAAACTTTTTAATTGAAGACTCCTAGGCGTCTCCTTGTACGCCCGCGCTTAATTCGGGACTCACTGAGGAGGTGTAGAAGGACGCTTCACGCAGAAGATCGAGCTTGTAAACGATTCTGAACCACAGAAATTCAGGAAGAGTTTCCCCTCCCCTCTCCTCCAGTGTTGGGCAGGAGAATTAAAACGCGTGGACCAATTAAGACAATAGGACTCAGTAAATACAAAGGAAGAGCCCCTTTCCACTCCTCACCCCCACAAATCCTCATCCAGAAGAGCATCCGAGGGTGTGAAAATATTGCCTAGCAAACGGCTAACAAGATGCTCGAGTTTCTAGAGCTATTTGGTTTCCTGACATTATTTTCATCTTCCCTTCACTGTACCTAAAGCGCCGATAACCCGCCCCAACGATTTCTCTTTCCTGGCTTCCCATTATGCGTTGGGATAGCTCCAGACCCTACGTTCATTTTAAGGTGAACGAGGCAGGCTATCCTAAGCAGGTGCAAGTGACCTTCCAGCCTGATACGGGCTGCTGAAACCTTCCTGCTTCGATGGGTTTGGGGATCACACATGCCCTCCGGGGAGAGGGGGAATGTGTCTGGTTCACGGTGTTAACGTGGTAGCTATTTACATTCACCGGTCAGATTTAAAAAAGAAGTCAGTAGGTTTGTAATGTACACATGATCAAACCAGTGAGTTATTGGGGTGCAGTTAAATGACCATGAGCAGGGTGGAGGCAGTCTAGATAATGAAAGTCAAGCCTGTAGGCTAAAGAAATTCTGATGAAGAGATCCGATGCCGCTAGAGAGGAAAAGAATCGACACAGTGTTTTGGAAGACGTCTTCGCCTTGTCCCAGTTTTTGTTTCCCAGAGCCTGGACTGGGTGAGAAAATGCTAGCAGCCCCAAGGGGACTTTCAGCATCTCCTTGAGGGGAAATAAAAGGCATTATACATATATAAACCCAAATCAACCGGCTTAAATATGGCAATGGCTTTCAAGAAAAAGTTCGGGTCTCCAGGGAAACTGTTGGGCACTCAGTGTCCATCCGCCATGCTTAGTGGGTCTTAAATTGTGAGAATTAAATGCAAACCTCTGCGTTTAAATATTGTTACAATCTGAGACGAACCGACACTGTTCTTAACTCCGGTGTTGTGCTCTTTCAAAAGAGGAATTAAAAGACAGAGGGACTGCTTTTGCTGCCTTTATTTTTGAGGCTTGTGTCACAAATGAAACATGACTTTAGAAGTACGTTCGTTTATTTTCTAAATATATAGGATTTTCCCTTCATCTTTTTGGAGATTTTTTTTTCTGGCAACTTTCTGCGAAAGAAAAATTAAGGACTGAATAGTAAAAGTCTTCATTCTGATGCTGGGAACTCCCACAAAATTTGTTCTACATCTGCGGGGGTGGAGGGGGAGGATGTTGCTCGTTGGAAAGAAAACTGCATTATAATAGAAGGGCAATTTTGGGGAATGTATGTGTGACCAAGGCATTGTAATACAGCCTATTCGTCTGCCTTTGGATATGGCTGCTGGCAGGATTTCTAAAGCGCATTTCTCAGTACCATACACAGTGTCTTCATATGCTTTTTATATGTACAATGTGCCTAGTTTGCTTTTCCAGCCTGATCAAAGACCCCAGTAATAAATCACCTCGATATAGGACAGATTAATGTACCTATGATGAGTAGCTTCATAGGAAAAACAAACCATCTTTAACTGCATAAAGTCTAAACATCATAGCAATCACATGTATGACCAGGAAATACCATCTCTCTCTCTTTTTCTCTCTCTGCTGTATGTATGTGTGTGTGCATATATATATATATAATATTCTCAGTTTTTATCATTATTAGTACATAACAATAACAATAATAATAATTTAGGGCCCAATTCTGAACTCATATACCCTGGAATGGCTGTGGTGAGTTATCCCTGTGTAACTGAAGTCAGAATTGGGCCCTACCTGAAGGATATTATTGCATATTAGAACTGAAGAATATTATCCATATTATATCTTTCACAGATTAACATAATGCACTATTTGGTTTATGGACCAGACATCCATGAGGAAGTGCCACAAAGCCAAATTATGCTAATGAGTGCTAGATTTTGATGTTGTATCTTTAAATACCTTCACATGCAGAAGCTATTCTATCCCAGGACTATTAATCACAGTCACCGTTAATCACAATCACTAGAGTTATGTATGGGGATTTTAAAAACACAGCTGATGAGCAAAATACATTTTGCTTTTGCAATGGGACAGATGGCAGCAAATGACAGGTAGTCTAATAAAAAAAATTCCTGGGGGAGGAAAACTCCATTTTCCACTTCAGATTACAAAGACTGATTGGGTCACACTACACTTTGAGAGGTGGAAATTCTGCCAGAGACTCTAAACAATTTTATGATGTTTACTGTTCTAGAGAAAGATAGTAACATTCCATTGAATATCACAGAAGTTACCATTTTACTGTGCAACTTTACCTAACATAAATTCTTGTTAGGAGCAAAACTTTTGCTATAATTGAAAAACAAAACAATAGACACCACTCGGGCACAGCACATGGCAATCACATAGCAGCAAAGCAGTTACATAAAATAACACAAGATTAGCTAAGTGGGTCAGATTTCTGTTACACAGGAAAAGAAAGTTATCAGGTAACACATTTTCCATTCTCTTTCATAACGTCTGTTCTTTCATGATGAATAAGAAGTAGCAAGCAGTGAAAAAAGAAGAGGAAGGGAAATCAGAAGGAAAAGGTGCAAGGGGAAGCCCTAATGCCAGGAGGACTTTATGTTATCTAGAGACCACTAACTGAAGCAGCTTCTTTCCAAATATATATCTGCAAAGGCCTCTACGACTATCTTATAGGATCTCCTGAATTTAGCATGGAGGACCACATTCCTGTGTCCCTTTTCTTCTCTGTGGATGCTGAAGTTCCTTCTGCCCAGAAGGTAGTTGTGGACCTAGTAGAATGCCCCCAGAAACCAATTTTTCTCTCTTTTTTACAGCACCTAATCCATCTCGATATGGTTGGTTTTGAAGACTTGGTACCTTTACATTTGGGATGGAAGGAAATGAGAAGTACATGGGATCTCTTTATTTGCTTGTATGCTTCAGGTAAATCTTTATTGCGCTTCAAATTTGTACTTATGCCAAAGTTCCTGTTGAGGGTCATACTGGGTCAGACCAATGGGGCATCTGACCCAGTATCCTGTCCCTACAGTGGCCAGTGGCAGATACTCAGAGGGCTTGAACAGAACCAGGGCAACTTTGAGTGACCCATATCCTGTCCTCCAGTCCCAGCTTCTGCCCGTTGGAGGCTTAGAAATACCTGGAGCATGGACTTGAGTCCCTGACAGTCTTGGCTAATAGTCATTAATGAACCTATCCTTCACTAATTATCTAATTCTTTTTTTAACCCAGTTATACTTTTGCCCTTCACAATATCCCCTGGCTACAAGTTCCACAGGTTGACTGTGCATCCTGTAAAGAAATATTTCCTTTTGTTTGTTTTAAATCTGCTGCATATTAATTTAGTTGGGTGACCCCTAGTTCTTGTTATGTGTCAATTTTCCAAAATGAAAATTCCCTGTCTTTTTAATCTCTACTCACATGGAAGCTGTTTCATGCCCCTAATCCATTTTGTTGCCTTTCTCTGCTAATTTTCCAATTCTAATTTTTGTTTGTTTGTTTTGAGATGAGGCAACCAGAACTGCATGCAGTATTCAAGGTGTGGGCATACCACAGATTTTTATAGTGGCATTGGTTTTCTCTCTCCCTTTCCTAATGGTTCCTTACATTCTGTTAGCTTTTTTGACTGCCACTGCACATTGAGGAGATGTTTTCAGAGAACCACCCACGATACTCCAAGATTTCTTTCTTGAGTGATAACATCATTTTGTATGTATAGTTGGGATTATTTTTTTCCAATATGCATTACTTGGCACTTAAGAACATTGATTTTAATCTGCCATTTTGATCTTTGGATTTGAACAAAACAAGAGAAGAACAATTTATTGGGAATTACGGAATGAACTGCTATCTTAGAATGAAAGCAAGGGATGTAGAGATTTTTTGTCTTTATGAAAAATACAAGATGGCTTTTCCATGAATATCACTGAAGTTACTGATATTCCTTTGCCGGAGTTGTGGACTATAATTAGAAAAACATATTCTAATAAATATAGGGAGCTGCAGAATCATAGATTTAAAGGGGGTAGAGATAGTTGAAGAGCTAGATTTAAATCTGATACTTGGAGAATGTGGCATCCAGATGGTTTCAGCTAGTTTGATTGCTTTCTGTATTCTAAATATTTGGGACTGTCAAGACAGGAAGAAAAGCATTTTTCCCCAATGTTAAAATGTTTCTGATTTCTGGATACTCTTTTGGAAGTCAGTAGCATTTCATACATTAGATCATGTGTATATCCTGTTTCATATAGAATTATCTTTTCAGTTTCCATACAGTTAGACCCAGGAGGCTGGTGAAAAATGGAGCTCTGGGCTAGGAGGCTTGATCTGTGAGAGAGAAGAATGTCCCAGCTTGGGTATCTTAAAAGGTCTGAGTACCAAGTTCTTCTTGGTCAATCTGGAGTGATTAATATGCCTGTTGCTCTTTCTTTTTGTTGTTGTTGTTGTTTGCAATTCGGGGAATTAAAGGTATGGGAAGGAATGCACACGTGGGATTTTGGCCACTGAAGAGACAGAACATCTACCTATACAGTTTTCTGGGATTCTTCTCTTTGGTACTATAAAGGCCTACTTTATTATAAAGGAGGATATAGAATAATGGAAATCCCATTCTGAAAGAATTGCCATTTCCTCAGACAATGTGACTGCTGTGTCTATTTTTGGGATAGAAACTGTGGAGCTAAGGGGTGCCTTAAGTTTGTACAGCTTTAATGCCAGGTAGCTTAGCTTCTTTCCATTATCTGAGCATTCCCATTCTGATTTAATTACATCCTCAAAGGAGGAGAATGGAGGCATGCTGTATTCTGATTTGGATTTAGAAGGAAGGCATTTGTCTGGGACATTTTTACCGACCTCCTGTTTCTCTAGCTGGATGCCTACAGTGTTAATCACTTGTCTGCATATAATTTCCAAACGCTGTGGGGAAATAAAGTTTCTGTTTGTTGTGGTATGATTGTTCAGCTTTAGAGGCAAATAATTCTTCTTCAGGAGGAGAAATAGTGGAGAACTAAGAATAGAAGAAAGATTATGCTTCCTTGCTTTCTTACAGGATTTAGATTTAGTTTTCTTGGTCCTTTTTGGTTTCTTTACCTTTTTAGAGTTTTGAGAGTACCACTGGCCTTTAATTTTCCTAAGAAACAAATTTCCTATTACACTGAGATTGCACATCATGTTTAATGGCTTTGGGGCAAGAAGGTGCCAAGCCTCTATAACCTGGGTTTGGTTTTATGTTTCTTGGTCATCTCCACCATCTTGAGAGGAAGGGAAATGAAGATCTGAAGAGGCTTTCCAGAGGGCAGCTTGTGGAGGAGAGAAATATATGTATACACTCCAAAATGAGAGAAAAAGGGCATGAGTAATGAAGAAAAGAAAAGACAGTTTAAAGAGTGAGTGTATTAGAATTGTCTGTCTGTTATCAGAGGCAGAACTTCTGGTCATTTGCCAGATATATGAGATTAGGCCCTGAGAACCCTTTCAAAGCACTGAACTGCTCACATCTCTCTTCAGGGGAAGTCAACTTGCTCCTCATTGATTAGTGAAGATATTATGAAAGAGACTTAACTCTTACTTTCCCACTGATAATTGTGTTAGTTATTTATTGCTAATTAAAGAATGGCATTAAGAAAATATCAGGAGCACACAAAGCTTAAGACATCACAGTCTTAGAAAAACGCCCATTAGGTTTGCAGTGAAGATATCTGGGTCAGGCATAGTTGATCCAGAAAGTCCTTACTTGGTCAAAATTCTGACTTCAGTGGAGGTTCTTGGAATCTGATCCAAAGTTTATTGAACTCAGTGGTAGCTCAATGACTTCAGGCCCTGGCCCATTAACTTCAGGGAAATGCCCTTTCCAGTGGCCATTGTTGCGTGCATGCAAAACTAAGAATCAGAGAGATGTGCAAACTAGCATTGCTATGATTAAAACTGCATGGCATTATTTGTATTACAAATTCCTATTTCTAGAAGTTTATAAGATTCCTGTTGACATTGGACCCAACACTGAACAAACCTGAAGCAAGTTTTAGTGGATTTCAAAGTTAATTCAAAGAATTTTAGAGCAGTGATGTAAATTGGAATTACTCTGAAGTAAAGAACTCAGAGATGGACAGGTGTTACAGGCTGCTTAAACTCGCAGAGGCAAAGTCCTGGCAGGATGCTGTAGGCAGACAGTGATCTTGCAGAAGACTCCAAACTAAATGGACCCCTAGATAAGAAACTAAGTTTACGGAAGGTTCTGAATCCCAGATCTAAGAGGTGGTGGATGGTGCCTCTCTTAGGAAGTTTTTAAATAGATACATCTATTAACATTTTATTTCCAGAAGAAATTCCTCTATTCTGTTTTGTCTTTTTTTTCCTTTCATTTTTGACTATAGGCCAGCATTTGTGCCTGCATTTCCGGATACTTGACTTAGCTTCCCCTGAGTCAGCGTCTCCAGTTTGTAATTGACAAGAGGTGTCATTTATGGCAGACTTAATTCTCTACTTTTTTCTCCTATCTTAACATCTGTCCTGTTTTCCATTTTAGTGTCCTTTTTTCTTTTCTTGTTGATGTCTCTTCTTCCCTCATCTGTGTTTTTTTCCCTCTCTTTATATTGAAGCATTCCCCCATTATTTCTCATTTATTTCTTACAGTCAGTCTTGTTTTCACCCCATCCCTGCTCACTCTCTATCTGCTCTTATCTTCCCTCCTCCCTCATTCAGTCCATTTCTTCTATATGTTCTTACTCTCTCTACTATATTGAGCACCAATCACCAGATTATCTCAGTGAGTGATTCCCAAACTGCAGTCCACGAACCATAGTGATCCACAGACAGTTGGGTGATCACATGATGCCGGCTCTCCTTATTTCAACTGCTTCTACAGGTTTAAAGGATCCTCAATAGTCTTGTGTACACCAGGGAATTAAGACAAAAAAAAATCCACCCATGCTACCTCTGATTCAGCTAATTCAAGATGGAGCCCTAGAGTAGATAAGGCTCCATTTTTACCACTATACCGGGTTAGTTCCTGCAGTGTTCATTCTCAATGATGCTCCACTCACCTCTGTGCAACTGTAACAAACAGAATGGAACATCAATCAGACTGTAGAATCAGGCTTAATTCTGTGAGAGCAGAATGAATAACACCCTCATATCATAGGCCGGATTGTGGAGATACTCCTCTCCTGGAAAAATCTCCAGAGGTCATTAAACATATTTTTAAATTGAAAGATTGCGAATAAATACAATTTTGAGGCCTGACAATGTAGCTTTTGCTCACATGAGTACGTTATTCACTTCAATGGGACAGTTTGCATGAGTCTGGACTACTCAAGTGAGTAAGAACTGCTAGGTTGTATACTCATAGTACCTTAAACTCTACAAAAGCTTTGATTTAATTTAAAATTACTGTTAGGTCACTAGTCTATGATGCAAACTATGATACTTTAATGTATTTTTAGTAAAACTGTTACATTATTTGGGCCAGATCTCTGGGTCCAGTCAAGCTGTGCTTTGTTTAGGATCTAAGGTGAAGATGGCCCAGTGGAACCTTTCTGCTCCTTTCCTGAGGCTGGCTGGGAGGCATTTAGGATCCTAGTATAATTTAGAGCAGTGTAAGGCCTGCTCTAATTTAAGTGGCCAAGAGAAACAAGGCACTCCATCCATGATTCTTATGCTAGGCAGCAGGCTGGGGGTAAGGGAGCTAGGAGCAGGGCCAATCTGAACCACCTTTTTGCCATCAAATCATGCTAATCTATATACAAAATACAGAGCCTGAAGATAGTTGGCTATTCATTTTATCTATGAAAAATATATTGGGCTATTTCTTCTGTCATCTACACTCCACTGACTTTTCTGGAATTACTCCTGATTTACATTGATGGAAGTGACAAAAGAATTAGGCCCTTTGCAGCAAAGGGCCAAAGTAGCACCAACAACCAAAAGCCAGTTTGTATTAGATAACAGCTTTTACGTTTGTTTGCTCACATGCGTAATCCCATTGAAACTACTTTAGGAGCAAGGGCTTATACAGTCCTGTATTTTTATGTAATATTTAGAACATAGATTGGATTGCAAGAAAAGTTTAAAGATTTGTTGTAGTAAATTACGTTACTACCTTAATTTTACAGCTTTTCTGTATGTGTTTTGTAAGAGCACCAATCTAAACCTTTCTAAATGTTTCGTATCCGTCAACATTTTTTATTATGTATTTTACTTTTTCAGAAAAAAATATTTTCCTTTAAATTACTTTTTATTTTTGCCTTGGTCTAGAATCTTACATAAATTGCCTAAAACACCTGGAATAAATGGACAACAGCAAATTTAAGGGGCACCCTATGGACTTTTTTTTTCGGTTTATTAATTCAGTTTTTGTTTTGAGATATATTGCACAAACTCTCCAGTAGATGGAGCATCTTCATTGCTTTTCTCCAAGTGCTTGCAATACGAAAATGGTACTCAAGGCAACATTTATTCTCAAGTATTAGTCTTTTCCTTGCTAGTTGAGATTCACTGTAAGAAAACAGCAGGTCGGTTTTGGGAACTCATAGACGCTGCTCTTTCAGGCTTGAACCAGGGGGTTATGTTGTAGGCGGGCTTCTTTGGTGCTGAAATCCCTGTTAAAAAAGACGAGCCCTGCGTTTCTTAACGTAGGTGAAACATCTCGTACAATGGGCACACTTCAGTGGGAGCTGATCCGCTGAAGCAATGCAAACTACCACAGCCTTCTGGGGGTATGGGTACTTTTGTGATCTGCTCATATGAAAAATGTCCCGACCTTTCCCCCCAGGCAGGGGGAGATCGTTCGGAGTTCCCAAGGCACAGCACCGCCCTCTCTTGCTGCAACCTCCCCTCTGGCAAGGAGGGGGGCGCCGCTTCTTCCCGCGCCTCTTCGCGCCGCAGTGAAGGGCTACGGGGGGGGGTTGTAGCCTGAGGGGCGCCCTGCCAGGCAGGGATCGACGGCCCTGAGCGTGGGGCTCTGACCCCGGACAGCTGCCCTGCAACTGCCTAACGTCCCCCGGACACCAGGGCCCGGCCACGCCGCACCCGAGCGCCGAGCCCCGAGGCAGCCGGGGCCAGGAGGTGTCCGGCCCTGCCCGCCCCGGCGGGCCGCTGGGGAGCGGAGAGCCGGGCGGGAAGGGCCGGGGCGGCGGGGCAGGCTCTGAAGTGGCTCCGCCCGCCCCCTTTGTCTCGCCGCCTCCCGCCTCGGCGCCTTCCCGCGCTCCGCGCTGCGACCGGCCCCGCGGGCGGCGTGAGGGAGGGAGCGGCCCGGGCTGGGGGCTGGGTACGCGCCGCTGGGCGGGAGCCGGGGCAGGTTCCGGGCCCGATCGCCCGCAGTGCGGTGCCTGGGCTGGGGCAGGCCTGGGGGTTTACCCCGTGACCCCCCGGCTGCTCCCCACTGCCCCGGCGGGGGGAAGGGCTGGGTCAGGCCTGGGTATTTACCCTGTGACCCCCCAGCTGCTCCCCACTGTGCCCCGAGGGGGGAGAGTCTGGGGCAGGCCTGGGTATTTACCCTGTGACCCCCCC
>ML675611.1:13102856-13178442 GCA_007922155.1 Mesoclemmys tuberculata | reverse complement strand
AGGGGGAGAGTCTGGGGCAGGCCTGGGTATTTACCCTGTGACCCCCCAGCTGCTCCCCACTGTGCCCCGAGGGGGAGAGTCTGGGGCAGGCCTGGGTATTTACTCCTGTGAGCCAGCTCATTCCCCATAGCGCCCTGAGGGGGGAGAGGCTGGTCAGGCCTGGGTACTTAGCTTGGTTCTCTGGCTTGTTAGTATTCCGGAGGGTGCTTTGCTTTTCTTTTCTTTTCATTTCATGGAAGCATCTATTTTCTATAGCATCTGCCATAGTATCACCACTCCAGAGTCTCTTCAGTGCATCTCAGGTGTGAGGGCTCCCTATAAGTTTATTTTTTAAGGCCATTACTTCCTTTTATTATCATTGTTTATTAAGGCCCCAAACGCCCATTATCTCCCTAGGTTTGGACTCAATTCTTGGGCTTCTGAGAAACACTAGTGTGAAGTCACCAGATAAAAGTGAGGCATCAAGCTGCCAGAGATAGCAGATTGTGTCTATATATTGGCTTTCTCCCCGGTCTTGCTGATGGGAAGATTGGGGTAACGTTGAGGAGTCTCCCCTAGGGGCCAAGAATTTGTGAGGCTTCTACCTAAAGGTAATCCAGGGGTGGTGCCTGCTACTTATGAGAAGCTTTTAGTTCCATCATCTCTTCCGTTTTGTCCCTGAAATTCTTTCAGTGCCTGTAAAGTTCTGCTAATTTTTCAACACAAAGACTAATAAGCGCACCCAAAAAATATAGAACCTTAGCAGTTGCATCTGCCAAAATTCACATGTGAAATTTTGTGGCTGCAACTGGCATCCAGGCTCACATTTCTGGGGTGCACCTTTTCTGTCCTGTTTTGAGAATTTAGCATATGATTAGTGTTTAAATGCTTATCCACAACCAACAAGATGGCCTACAAGATTTTCTTTGTATTGTTTTGCAGACAGTAGACTTGATTTTCAGTCTTGGGAAACTTTTTCAATAAAATACTTCTATTTGGCACATTTCAGCAGAAATAGAACATGTCAATTAAACGATCATTCTGATTATCTGAGGATTTTAGGAATATGTTGTGCTGGCAGATATTAATGAAGATACTGCATATGAATGCAAAGAAAACCTTTGTTAATGAAATACTCAGTTTGAAAATACAAACATTAAATTTGAGAAGCTCATAAATTAAGGTATCTTACAGTAATGGTAGCTCCGCCACACTAACTGTAATTAATTGTAACCCATTAGGAAAAGGACCTATGTCACTATGGACAGCTCACTGAAAACATTTGTTTATGGCACAGTGGAGATTAAAAAAAATCCCCACAAGATTCTAGGTTGTATTAAGAAGGAGACAGAGAATAACACTAAAAGTAGAATGCAGTTACATAAATAGATAGCATGTCCCTTACCTTGAATATTGTGTTCAATTCTGGTCAATTCTATCTCAGAAAGCATATGGAAGAAATAGAAAAGATCTGCAGAATGGCAACAAAAATTATTAGAGATATATGAGAAGAAATTGAAAAAAGATTAGAACTATTACATTTAGAGGGATGTACAAGAGAAGACATAGAATCAATAATTAACAGCTGAGAGTAGGTGATGCTACCCTCTCCTATAACATATAAGGGGAGTCCTAATGAAATGTAAAGGCAGAACATTTAAAACTGATAAAACTAAATACTTTTTTTTACACAGTACATAACAATCTGTGGAACTCACTATTGCAAGATATTACTGAGGCAAATATAAAAGGATTTTAAAGAGTAGAGTCATATGAATAATACAAGGACTAACCATAATTACCCTAGCTAGGATAAACATTCGTAAGGGATGTTATTCCTCATGCTTCAGGTCATAAAACAATCATTAATTGCTAGAAACTAAGAAGAAACTTGTCCTATAACCTTGTTATCTATTATGGGTGTCTTTCGTCTTTATCTGAAGCATCTGGTACTGTACTGTGCTAGTAGTTAGACAGTATAAAGGGTTACACTATTTATTAGTAGTATTACGGTAGTGCCTAGAGACTCCAGTCAAGCTAGGTGCTATACAAATACCGTTGGTCTTATCCCATTATGCCATTTCCTAAGTATACATTGCAAGTATATGATGTTTTTATTACTGTTTATCCTGCTAACTTGGGCCTTAACTATGCTGCAGCTGCTTCAGGAGGTGTATACAAAGCAGAAAGTAGCTTCTTCCATGTTCAGATGGCCTTTGACAGAATAGATAAGTTGGGGGGATCAATGGCTGCAACTTTTGTGCATGTTTAATAAGGGGTGCCATTCCTGTAGTCCCCCAGGCCTCTGGAGTTAATAGGCCTTTTAGAGGAATAATTCCTCCATGCAGCTAAAACTCATAATGGAGTTCATTACCATTTGAATAAAATACACGTGAGAGTTCCATCAAAATGGTTTAGACAGTTAATTTATAGTTGTAAAAATATATTATTTTTATCTTAAAATATGTTATTTTCTTGTAATTTTAACTTGTTTATTCTATCAACATGAGCTTTTGAATTTCTTTCTGTAAGTCCGTGTATTCCTTTTTCTTTTGCTATAGTCCACACAATGAATGACACTCTCTTAAGCAACTTAGACAAACTTCTGCTAGAGCTTGGTAGGTCATTATATATTATATTGAGAGTTCTGGAATTAAATAATATTTGATGGAAGGACTAATTTATAATGAAGATTTCAACTTGAAACAGTCATTCTGCCTTTGCGTAATCCATTTTTACTTTTATATTTGTCTTTGTTTTATTCTCTTATGTATGGGGGATTTTTGGAGGTTGGTGCTAGGAGTTAGTTAATAACTGGGCTGTTTGTAGGGGGAGATAATGATTATAGGTCACTCTTGTAAAAAATCTTGATAAAGACATAATATTAAAAAGATCAAGTTCTGTTGTAAAAATGTTAATTGTTTAATCATGCAATTTCTGTTTAGAAATTGATAGTAAAACAAAAACGAATATTTCTATTTCAGTATTCCAATTTGAGCAAACTTCTTATGCTAAGGAACATGTGAAGCAGCAGATAAATTGTGAGTAGTCTTACATTATAAGACTTTTTTCAGACATTTGAACACATTGCATGTAACCTATTAGTCCTAGTACATGAGGGCTGTGCTGAGCCCAAAGCGTGGAAGAATTAATGTCTCTTTTCTGAATCAGTGAGAGTAGAGACTTGAATCTGGTCTCTCACCTCTCAGGTGAGTGCTCCAACTCTTGGTCTGTGTGGGCTGGTCTACACTGGCTGTGGCAGTCAATAGGAGATACACAAACTATGTAATGTACTTATGTTGATGTACCAGGGCATCTTCATGGTTCTGTGTCGACAGGAGATGCCCTTCCATCAACGCAACCTTATTCCTTTCAGGGAGTGGACTAATGGCATCGACCGGACAGCCCATTTTCCATCGATCACCGCAGAGCCCGCAGTGTAGACCAGCCCTGTGTGTGTGTGTGTCTCTACCCTTCTCCCCAACAGAAACATTTCTGCACAAGTTTTAGGATGGATCTCTCTTGCATGCAAAAAAGTTCGTCCTGATATGGAATGGGGAAGTTCTTGGAATCTCAGAATATTTTTTGGAACAGGAAAATTGTTTCTCCTCCAGCTTTAGTTCTTCCTGTGTTTGCTTCCTGCTCTTTCTACTCTCACTTTCTATGTCACATGTTTCTTTCCCTAAGTTCAACTAGGATCAAATTTGGAGATGTAACAAACACTTAAAAAACAGAACCAAACTGAAAGTGACCTGAAGTACTGGAGCAGTAGTTCTTAAACATCCATACTAGGCCCTTCCCAAGACTGCTTTCCTATCTAGCCAAGACCCCACCCCCCCTTTAGCAATTTGGGAAGGGCAGGGGGTTGTGACTGCCTGATACCTGCTTGTGACCACCAGGTTGCGAACCCAGTGCACTAGAGCAGTAGGGATTGCAGGTAACAAGGAACTATTTAGTACTAATAAATGTAAAATTCTGCATAAAAGTATAGGAAATGAACAACACATATACAAAATGTACAAAGAGCTGTGCTTATCACATTGCAATGAGAGCACATACGACAGACTTCACAGCCCTTATTTATGAAAAGGAATATTGCACATGTCCCATGTTGATCTGTCTTGGATCATCCACTAGCCGTTCTTTATAGAAGTTATTTGTTCTTACATTAGGATGTTTTTTTATTGAAATATAGCAGCATTAAGGCTTCTTGCACTTCCAAATGCTCCCGTTTGCAGACTCATTGTAGAATGTTTCAATATTCTGTATTTATTAACTCCTATCTTTTAATCAGTATTTGAGTTTCCCACTCAGAACCTAAGTTTTACTTTGAGAAATTCCCTTTTTGTTTGGATTTACTCTCTTGCTGGCTTCTCACTCATACTTTCTTAGCAAATTATGCATTTCCTTCTTTCTATATCCAGCTTTTCCAATCAACACAATTGTATAGCAGACATTAAGAAGAAGAAAGTGAGTGGTCACTTGAAGCCTCACAGCCGGCAAGCACTGTAGTTTGTAACCCAGTCCAGTCTGCTCATTTGCAAATATTACCAGAAGAGATAAAAAATTACAATTTGATTTCCTTCTGCCCCATTTCTAGTGACATGAAACCAGGTGCTTGCTAGTGGTTCTACAAAATCATAGGTCAGAGCTGACCCGTAGTCAGATTATTTTGATCCTCCCCCCATAAACAGTCACTGTAGTTTAATAGGCTGAGATACAGATGGATTTAGGAACAGCACAAGTTAGTATTCTCATATTCTGTTTCAAATGTATTACTCTGACAACATTACATAAATCTTAAATTATTCACCAGTGAGCTCAAACTTAACTGTTGGGACTCTCTTGTTGCTTTGCTTAGTGGTAGACTCCCTGCTCAGCCGGTGTTGCTGAGCTCAAGTGTGCTGGAAGAAATTGTGAATCCTCCAGAATTTAGGCCTTTCCACTTTATGTGGACATGTTGATAATGCTTGTACACACAGCTCACTGGCTCCCAGGCTTAAGGAGCTTTGAGTGCGTGGGCTATTATGAAGGATAGAAAGTTCCTGTTCAAAGATTTTTTATCCAGTGTTTCTCAGAGAAGGAGAGACTATAAGAGAGTGTTCTTCTCTCAAAGAAAAGCATAAGTTTCTTGATATGATAACCTGTGGCACGTTATTCATTCATAAATTCATAATGGCTCTCTCTATTTTCTGCCCTCTAGGGGGATCAGAATTTTTAGACTTCCTGCAAGCCCATGCTCAGCTGCAGGAAATAGCCTATTCACTGCAACATATAATCATTTATCTAATCTGTCTACAAATACTTCAGGTTATTTCTCCACAGCTATCTTAATACATTTACTAATAAAATTGTTCAAAGACCCAAACAACTGACTGTATTTTGCAGAAGGTCAGAACAATACAGATTTTTAAAATGGTAGTTAGAATAGATTCAGACAAAAGTAAAACAATGGAAATATAACTACATGAAACCTCTCTTAAAGACCTTGTTCATGACTTAGAGAACTTCTTTAAAGAACATCTAATGCATATGGGGCAGATCCTCAACTAGTGTAAATCAATATCATGCTTTTGCTCTCAGTGGGGCTACATCAGTTTTTAAATTTCATAATCATAAGCTTAACTCTGCAGTCCAGCTAGACTTGTGAAGGTAGGGGAAAACGAAATCCAACAAAAATGCAGCAGTAAGTCAGGAACACAAGGATTACAGAGGGCTAAATCACATCAAGCTATGTTAGCCTCAGCTATAGAAGGAATGGTTGGTTAAGACAGAAAGGAATTTTATGAGAGCTGCCCACAGTCAGTAATGGAGATCTTGCTTGGCTTGCCCTCTCGTGATCCAAAGCGAGACATTGCCTCCACCATCTTCATCCCATCTTTGACATGGCCAAAGACAACATGCTTCCCATCCAACAACTCAGTCTTTGCAATGCAGATGAAGAACTGGGATCCATCTGTCTGGGGACCAGCATTTGCCATAGACAAAATGCCAGGACCTGTGTGCTTCAAGAGGAAGTGCTTATCAGCAAACTTCTCCCCATAAATGGATTTGCCACCAGTTCTAGTTGACATCAGCTGAAGACTACAATTTTCTTGCACCTTTATTGGAAGACCACCTCAAATAAGCAACTTGTTTTGTCAGTCTCTTGTGATAGGTTTTGCTATACTACAAAATTATGAATGATGTGACAACAACTTAAATCTGCATCTCATCTTAAATGTCACATTTTTTCTGAACATTTTTATTTGTTACAAGAAAAATTTAAGATTACTATAACTGAGACATAAGAGAAAATATTTTATTAATATTTTTCTCTATATTTTGCTTGTTTTGCTTTATACATTTGTTATTCTTTATGCGCATAGTAAATTTCATTGTTTCCCCTCTACAAACAGTGAGTCACATTCCTGCATATGTGGGTCTTTCACACAGCAACAGGGGAAAGAAAAGCATTTTATAAGAGAGAGAAATGTGAATGAAAACCTACAAATACTGACATGAGGATTCAGGGGGAGTTGTAATATGTGAAACTACATTTAACTTACTTTAAAAAAACTGACTAGATTTTAAGTTGATGGAATCCATTTAAAGTCTCTGCCAATTATATAACCACAAAATAATGGGAATTCCTTATTTATATTACGGTAGCACCTGGATACCACAATCAGGATTGGGACCTGATTATGCTAAGTGTGGTAGAAGCACAGAGTAAAAGATGATTCCTACCCTAAGAGCTGATTTTTAAGGAGATATCCATTATCATTTTAATCCTCCTGCTCACTTCTTGCCAAAAGGGTTGTATCCTGGGTCAGTCTCAAAGGCCCGGTCTACACTTATCTTTGCGATTTGGCGGCAGTCGACGGGAGATACGCAAGTGACGTAAATCACTTGCATATCTCCCGTCGACTTTGCAGCGTCTCCTTTTCGCGGCGTCCACACTGTGCTGCGTCGAAGGGAACAGCGCTCCCTTCGACGCAGCGCTACTCCACTTACCAGGGTGATTTTCCTGCGTTGCTTCCTGGATCAACTGAGCACGTCTATACAGACCGCTCAGTCGATCCAGAGCAATCGATGTGACGGCGGCGACTTGCCGATGTCAGTGTAGACCCAGCCAAAATGTGTGACTCTGGGAGATGCACATCTGCAGGAGCAGTCTGTTTTGGCAAGGCACGTGCACTTTAACCTGCGTGGGGACCAGTGTGAATGAAATGTAATTTTCTGCTGGATCACCCTAGCCTCAAATACTTTGTTGTAATTATTGATAATGTCAGTTAGCACAACATACTGGTTTTTCTTCGAGTAGTATCCTTATGGGTGCTCCACTTCAGGTATGCATAGACCCCTGCACCTTTCATAGGAGATTTTTGGTAGTAGTGCCCATTCGGCCTGCACATAAGTCCTACACATCCTTGTGCCCCATACTGCCCTTGTGCCCTTGTCCCCCTCAATTCCTTCTCAATCACTTTCAGCCTGAGATGGAGCGTCTAGATTACCTGCTTCAATTTTACCTTAGCATAGTTTAGTTAGATGTTTTGGTTTAATTTTGCTTAGTTTTAGTTACTATAGTTGGGATTTGTTACTGTTTTTTCCCTTTGTTTGCTCTTCCTTCATTATGTGTGGGATATCCTGGGATCACTAGGCTTTAAACATTGTCTTTCCTGCTGGGAGGCTCTCCTGCTGAATGATGGTCATTCTTGCTGTCTCCGGTGTTTGGGAGACACACATAGTGGCTCTGTGTTTTCAAAAGGAGATTTCATAAAAACAGGGAAACAAGTTCAAGCTCTTGATGATGGAACTTCTGATCTGGGCTCTGGGAACCCCGTATACATCAGCCTCTGAGCACATGTAGTGTCCTGTCTACCTCTGGATTCTGGTCACTGAGAGCCTTGCTGGACACAATGGCTGGTACTTCAACCACTTCTGGTCTTGGTCACTAAAAGCCTTAGAGAATGCAGCATCATCTGTGCCCACAATACCAATAAATATGTGGATACTGACAAAGGGAGCTGGAGTGTTAGATCTCCTTCTAAAACGTGTTGGTCATCGACTCTGAAGAAGGCTCCAGAGATATTAAGTCCCAAAGGGAGTACTATTGAAACTTTGAGTTATTCCTTTACTGGGAAGACATCTAAGGCTACGAAGACCCATTCTTCTACCAAACAAGAGTCAGTACTGAAGTCCTCTTTTACTTCAGGCGTTTGTCCCGATATAAGCATGAACTCTACTTCAAAGTGGGCTGCACTATCAGACATCTCAATGTTTATGCTGGTGCACCAGACTTATGTATTGGCATTGCCTGAGTTTGGGTCTAGATGGAAGCATTTGTTGTACATAACGTTGTAGTATTCCTTCCATAGTATTCCAGATAGGTACCTATCTTGCTACTGAAGTCAGCCTCCACAGGATCACATTCAGCTCCTGCCTGTGCACTATCGGTACCACAGGAGTTTAGATATTCAAAAGATCTTGTGTTGAAGGAGCTAGAGTCTCCATTACTTACCGGTACCAGACAGCTCTCTACACTGAGGTCTTCTGGGACACCAGCCCTACACTGAGATCTCATTCCACTCTGAGGTTGATCATCCAGGCTGAACAGTTATCACCCCCTTTGGAATATGTTGACTACGAGTCTTCTGATTCACAGATTTCAGTTCAGGGTTCTCTCTGTTCTGAAGGACATCATTCGTTTACCTGTTCTGAGAGAACAAAGGACAAATGACTTCATCCTCTTTCTATACATATGACCAGCAGTGGATGTGTCCTCCTTTTCTGGGTGGGTGTGGGGCCCCCAATGGCTTACTGGGACCCCTGGGACACATATCACCAGTGATTCCTAAGGACTCTGGGTTGTTCTCTCAGGGAGCGTAGGCAGACCTATTCCTCTGAACTCTATTGCCACCTCACCTATCAGAATCCATGGTGAAGACCTAAGAGTAGCAGGAGACTAGAGCTGATAAGGAGGTAACTCTCACATGAACATTTCCTCGTCATTGCTGGATAAGGCTGTAATGCTTCCACATCTTCCATGGCAGGTGACTTTAGAAAAATTCAGGAGCTGATGAAGCACATCATTGATATATTTCAGATCCTTCTGGAAGAGATCCAGGACTGTCATCATAAGCTCCTGAACGTTTTATATACTTCAGCTTCTGCACGTGTGGCCCTCCTTGTAAATGAGGCTTTACTAGAGCTTGCAAAAACCATCTGGCAGCCTCAAACTATGGCATCTCACACTTGTAAATGTGCCAACAAAAATATTATGTTCCGGCCAAGGACTTGGAGTTTTTATTTTCACAACCGGAACTCAATTCCCTGATGGTGAAGAAGTAAATGAGTACTGGACCAGAAGTGTCTCAATTTCTTTGAACACCAGAGTTACTGGTCTGCACCATTGTATTTCAGAATAGCAAACCACCAAGCACTCATGTAAAATATTACTATCTGAATGACAGTAAATTCAACACTTTTATTGATTAGAGGAGCACAGGTCATCATAAATGAAGATCAGCTCTTAGCAAAAACATTATTACAGGCCTCCTTAGATGCAGTTGATACTGCAGCTCGGTCCATTTCCACTGCAATTGTGATGCAGTGAGCATCTTGGCTCCAATTGTCCAACTTCCCTAGGGAGGTACAGAGTACTATTGAAGACCTTCCCTTTGATGGCCATGTTGAAAACATGTTGTTTTCAAAGTCTGTGGTTGACTCACTTCACATCTTGAAAGATTTGAGGACCACATTTAGATCTCTCATGTTTTATACACCTGCAAATAAAAGAAAATGTAGCAACTGTCAAATAGCCCAAAGATTTCACCTAATTCACTTCTATAGTTTCCATAGGCTCTCTGAACCACCTGCTAAAGAGACTGAGGTACTCTAAAAAGAAATCAACGTCTGCCACAGCTATCTCATTCCTGCCATTCACTTCCAAATGTCAGTTTTGATTGCTTGGTCTAGAATCCAGACCATCCATTCCACAAGAATCTATTGCTGCACTATGCCATCCTTTCCCCCCCTTGTGGATACCCTCTTTCCCACTGCCAATCTTCATGGGAGAGAATAACAACGGACGCATAGGTTATGGAGCTTTAAACTATTGATTATTCAATCCATCTGACCTTCCTCCCTCCCTTTCATTCTCCTTGTCCATCCCTTTTCAGGGACCATCTCATAATCAGTTGCTGAGACAAGAAGTCACCTCTCTTTTATGCTTAGGGGCCAGAGAACCAGTGGTTGTCCAGAACAGGGGATAGGATTTCTATTCAAGTACTTTCTGATCCCCCAAAAGAATGAAGACTAATATTAGATCTCAGACATCTAAACATCTATGTAAAACAGCAGAAATTCAGAGTGGTGACTCTTATAGATATAATTCCTTCATTAGATTTGAGGGATTGGTTTGCGACTCTCAGCCATATGTCATGACACACCTCTCTTAGAGAGCTTTCTTCATTTTACAGTCAACCATGATTACTTTCAGTACTTGGTGCTCTTTGCCTCAAGGTATTGTCAAAGCCACCTATGTTGATTAAGATAATTGTCTTCTGTTATCTCAATGACTGGGTACTCAGGTTAATCTTACCAGCAGGTCGTATTGGCAGCAAAAATGACAAGGTCTCTGTTTCACAGTTTAGGCTTTCAACTCAATCTCAAAAACTCCACTTTGACACTAGTACAGTGGATAGGTTTCATAGGAGCTTCTTTGGATGCCGTGACAGCCATGGACCTACGGACAGGTTTGTATCCCTAAAAAATTTTCATTTAAAAGGTTCAGATAAATCCTCAAACCTCAACAAAATATTATCTCCAACTATTGGTCATATGGCAGCTTGTACCTTCATAACCCAACATGCCAGGCTTCATTTTCAGTGCCCCCAGGGATGGATCAGAACAGTTTATAAACCGAACAAGCACAATCTGGACAAGCAGGAGTCTGTTCCCCATTGGGTTCTGGACTCACTCAGTTGGTGGAGTGACCCCTCCCTGCAGGAGTCCTTTTCATTCAGGCTTTTCCTACCATCATAACATTTGATACAACTCTCTTGGGATGATGAGTGCATCTATGGTCTATAGCGTCTCACGTCATCCAGGTCAATGGACTTCTCAAGAGTGTCATCTTACATCAATCTTTTAGAATTGAGAGCAGTCCAAAATGCTTGTATTCATTTCCTTCCACTAATCAAAGCCAAATCTGTCAAGGTCATGACAGACAATGTTGGCTGCATGGTCTACATCAATCATCAGAGCGGTGCTTGCTCTCCCTTGCTTTGTGTCGAATCAATAAACTCTGGAACTAGTGCATAGCCAACCAGATTGTCATCTCAGCTTCCTATTTCCCCGGAACACAGAACACCACAGCTGATGATCTCAGCAGATGTTGCTGTCAGAATTATGAATGGGAGTTAGTTTCACAAATCCTCTGCAAGATGCTTCTAGTATGGGGGTTTCTAGAAGTGGACCTCTTTGTCTCCACCATCAACACAAAGTGAAAACAGTTTTTCTTGAAAAGGGAACTAGACCCTCAATCACTAGAGGTTGCCTTCCTCATTTCATGGGAAAGGAGTCTTCTTCACATATACCCAACAGCATCGTTCCTCTGGAAAGTACTGAAGAAGTTCAAGTAGGACAAGGTGAGTATCATTTTAATTGCACCAACTTGGCCGAGACAAGTTTGATATCCTTACCTCATTTGACTTACTGGTCATCCACTGATGAAACTTTCAGTCAGTTGCTATCTATTGTCTCAGCATGCTGATTAGAAACTTCACTCCAGTCTGGAAATTGTGCAACTCAAGGCATGACTCCTAAATGGTTCAGGGATAGAGACTTCCCATTCAATAAAGATGCAATAGGGGTTAAACATTAGAAGATCATCTACATGACATTGTTACCTTCAGAAGTGAAGACAGGCACCCGTCAACAAGTTTCTCTTTGTTCTGCTCTTCCCAGCATCCTAGACTATCTGTTGAAATGAAAAAATCAGGGCTTACTATGAGTTCCTTCAGGGTTCACTTGGTGGCTATAACAGCCATTCATTCATCTGTTGAAGGCTTTTCATTTTTTTGCTCACCCCACAATGTCAAGATTTCTTAGAGGGCTTATGAATGATTTTAGAGGGCCTACTCCAATATGAGACTTAAACTTTGTTAATTGTCATATCAAACATCCTTTCAAACCATTAACTGTGCTCGTTGCTGCAACTATCCATGCAAACAGATTTCTTGATGGTCATCACTTTGGCTTTTAGGGTCAGAGAACTAGGGGCTTTAATGGCAGATCCCCCATTTACAGTGTTCTTCAAGGAGAAGGTCTTGTTATGACCACATCCTAAGCTTCTATTTAAAGCATCCTCTGAGTTTCATATTAACCACGCCATTCATATCCCATTTTTCCCTCAAAACCACATCAGACTGGGCAGGAGACTACCTTCCATGTGTCAGAGGGGTGTTAGCCTTCTATCTAGACAGAATCAAACCATTCAGAAAGTCTCCCAAACTGTTTCAATTGCAGACAGATCCAAAAAATCCACAACCTTTTCCCAAGGAAACTGATCTTTTCCCAAAAATTGTCAAAGTAGATTTCTGGTGTATTATCTCATGGTAGGAGTCTGCCAATATTCAGCCTCCTTCTAGAGTGTTAGCACATTCTACCAGGTCTCAATCTGCTTCTGTGGCATTACTCAAGCTTGTTCTAGTTGCTGAAATTTGCAGAGCTGCAACCTGAACCTCAGTACATACTCTCTTTAAATCCTATGCTTTGGGTCATGCCTCTAAATCAAATGCAGTAGTTGGTAATGCAGTTCTGTCTTCAGTATTTGATTCTGCTCCGAAGCTCCTGCATCCCTGTGAGGATATTACTTGGAAGTCACTTGAAATGCAGCATGCATAGGAACACTATTTAAGAAAAGAGAGGTTACTCACCTTGTGTAGTAACTATAGTTCTTTGAGATGTGTGTCCCTGTGAGTGCTCCACTAACTGCCCTCCTCCCCCTCTGCTTCAGAGTTTCCTTTGAGGGACTTTGTGGTAGAGAAGCAATTGAAGGCAGTTCACCTGCGCAGCCCTATATATCCTTGGTACGGGGCATGAGGATGTGTAGATCTCATGTCAGGGCCAAAAGGCTGTCTGTGCTGCCAAAAATCTCCAAAAAAAAAGGTGTAAGGGAGCGTGTGCACCAAAGTAGAGCATCCATAGGGACACAAATCTCAAAGAACTTCAGGTACTGCACAAGGTGAGTAATATCTCCTTGTCCAGATCCTAGCACTATGTAAATCTAGTCTGTTATTTTGTGTCTGTTGTGGGTGATAGATGGTAAATAAAATAAACATATTCTTTATTTCAGTATATACTGCAGATATTGTGGAACGAAAGACTGAAATCTGTAGATTACATGAAAATATAAACAACAGTAACGATGCAATTGTTTATTTGCACAAGCATAACAAGAATAGTAAGGACAATTGCACTGTGTAAGTATGATATAAGCTGAAGTTTTTAATTATAGATTGTTGTAATCATAGAACCATAAGGTTAGAAGGGACTGCAAGGATCATCTAGTCTAATGCAGCAAGAAACTTTACCAAACAGTAGTTTAAAAGTGTGTGTGTGTGTGAGAGAGCATGGAGAGTAAGTGTTGAATGAATTACAAACTGAAGATAAGTCTCTTTGGTATAGAATTCATATTAGTAAGATAGATAAATTTTTTGTCTCTAGTTTTTTCCTGAACTTATTTTTAAGATGTAAAATGTAATTGGTCCATCATGTAGTAGTGGTAAAGTAAAACATAGAAACATAAACTACATGGGAAGTTATCTGTCAGATACATTTGTTAGTGTTACCCATGCACTAGGACACCCCACCTTTTCACAATCTGTAGGACACCAGGCATAACCCAGTTAATTTAGGCATCCCCACCTTTTCCCAATCTGTAGAATTCAGGGGGAAAGGCACCTACCCTTACCCAGTTCAGACTCTAAAGATGAGGGTCACCCATACCCAATTCATAGGGCTCCAGGTGTATACTACTGTGGGTTTACAGGATCAGTAAGAGAATCTTATGCAGTAATAACCTTAACTTCTATTTATTAACAATTACCAAGCATAGTACACACGCTAAGCATACAATGCTATGCTCACCAATCCTGATCAGGCAGGCAGACTTTCCCTGTTGGCCAGACAAGGTCAGTCTCGTCTGGATTCTGGTTGCTGCACATCATGGTCATGCAGAGGATTCTAGCACCCCGGATCTTGGGTGGTGATTTGGAGGTGGATTCTTCTTCTTCCTTCAGGTCTTTCCTTCTCATTCTTCTTGTTCCTCTTTTCTTCCACCTGGTTTCCCTCTTGGAGCCCATTTTTCATAGTAAAACTTGAGTCCTGCTTAGCTATACCTTAACTAGTCATTTTACTAAAATAATTCTTTGAGCAATCCTAACATATTGCAAAATATCCGACCACCTAAATTGATTTAAATATTTCACATCTAGTTATGAAACAATCAAAGAACCAGACAGAAATCATTCAGATAAACAATAGAGAATTGGATACCATAAAGACAAAACAATAAGAAGTGTAGATTTTACAACCATAACTATTGAAAAGTGATTCCTTGCCAGACAAAATGCTATAAAACAAGGTTTTCTTTACACTTTTTAAGACATGTTTCTTTATCTGGTGGTGGTAGGTACTATTACGATAGTAACGCCTTCTTAACAGCCCAATATTACATTGTCTTGATGTAATTTTAGGAATGTGAAGATGTGACTACATGCTACTTAGCTTATGTCTGCTGTCACTCCTAATATGGCTGCTACCGCTTAGCCCAAGAATAAGGCCTAAGCTTAGCCAAAAAACAAGGCCTCAGACCTTATAATAGGGCTTTACTGGAATCAGTAATCATCTGCAGACCTTGACTTTGACCTTCCTACTTGCACTTTATCTAGTAATGTGGATTTTTAAATTTTGTCTTGCCCTCCTACTATGTTGGATAATTGGTTCAATACACTAAATACTTTGGAGGACTCCAATGAGTTTACTCACTGAGATCCCTCTCAAGTCTCTAAGCAGAATCTGTTCCCTAAGAAAAAATTCTGATTACAATTAAACCAGTTTAAATTCAGAATAACAACTTTAAAGTCAGTGGAATAAATGACACCAGAAACTGGTTGTATATATGTGTGTGTGTCTATGTTTCTAAGTCGGTATGTGACAGATTAAAAGACAATAAATATGAGAACAAATAGTAAGGATGAGAAGGAATGGCGAGCAAAAAAAGATCCTTTCCCAGAAAGAGAAAGATTTTCCAACTGCAAGAAACCAAATTCAGTATTTTAAAAAATCAAACATAGATAGATAGATAACAATAAGTCTGTAATCTATTTATCTATCTATCTATCTATCTATCTATCTAATTTATTAAACACAGACTATGTTCTTAGCGCTATATAAACCAAGTTTGCAATTTAAATGACTACTTGACTACTAAGTCATCAAGCTCTGTAAAGATTTGATGGCTATGGAAGTGAGTTAATTAAGTCCTAGGCTAGAATAACTTTCCTTCCCATATAAAAATGTCTTCCATGGAAAGAGACTTTAAATTAACTAAGGAAACAGGCATAAAGATCCAAAAAAAGTATGCCTGAACTCTGTTCTCCTAGTAAGCTATCGATGGCTCAGACACATGGAAAATAAAGAAAATTATGTTCACAGGTTATCTGATCAACTGCGAAAATTGGTATGCTGCAAAGATGGCATCTGTGATCATGGTTGCTAACAGTTTCTCTTTATGGCCACTGAAACAAGCTTCAATTGCTCGCAGGTTGAAAGCTTCCAAAACTCTTCAGGCTAAATATTTGATAAAATTTGATGGATCCATTGGACTGGATTCCATAGATGTCTTCACACACAATTTCCTGATAAATTAGTGGGAATTTTGAGTGAAGAACAGTGTCAGGTTTGAATATCTAGAATTTGGTGAGAAAGCAAATATCTGATTGCCAAGTTTTCTCCCTACTTGGTTAGGATGTCTTAATTTTTCTGAATGAAAAGTATAGGTATCCTTTATAAGGATATTTAATAAGAAAAATTTGTGGTTGACATATATAAAGTGTGGGTTAGATTCTGTAATCCTATCCCTGTACATCCTAGGCCTGGTCTACACTGACAATGTAGGTCAACGTAATGTGGCTTAAATCGACCACATAAAGTTTGCACCTCCACTGGCACGTCAGTTCCGCCGACCTAAATCATGGTAAAATTTGACTTAATAAAACCACCTCCACAAGTGGTGTAGTGCTGAAGTTGAATTTTATGGGTTGAATGAGTGTTAGTGTAGGCAGAGTGCAATGTAAATTGACGTCATTGGCTTCTGGAAGGTATCCTATAATGCTCTGTTGTGCCCACTCTTGCCGTTCTCACTCTGCTGCATCACAGCCACAAGCACAGGAAACAGCCCCTCTTCTGAAGCCCCAGGAAATGTTGAATTCCCATTTCCTGTTTGGTCACTGTGAAGAGCTTTGTAGCTGAACTGCTCATGGCAACTGCATGCCCCAAACGCGCTCCAGCATGGAGTCAAACTGAGGTCTTGAATCTCATCAGCCTGTGGGGCGAAGAGTTTGTTCTGGCTCAGCTGGGAGCCAGCAAAAGAAATTTAGATATCTACAAGAAGATATCGCATGATATGGTGGAGAAGGGCCAAAACAGAGATGCACAGCAGTGCCATGTTAAAATCAAAGAGCTTAGGCAGGCATATCAGACAACTAGGGAGGTGAACAGTTGTTCTGGCTCATCACTGAAGACATGCCGCTTTTATGAGGAGCTGCATGCGATTCTCGGCGGTGACCTCACCACTTTGCCACCATGCAGCATTGATAGCTCTGAAGAATCCCAGTCCAGGGTGAATGAGGAGGATTCTTTGGACAAGGAAGAGGATGAGAACAGGGGGCAGGAGAGCGGGGTATCCATTCTGCCTGAGATCCAGGACCTGTTTGTTACCCCCGAGCACCGCAACCGGACACAGGACAGCGTTACTGACTGAGATGCCAGGGATGGCACATCTGGCGAGTGTGTATAGCAAATTGCATTTCTGTGGTTATGTCCCCTGTCCAACTTCTTATTTGTGGGGAAAATGGAGTTTATGTTTTTGAGGGGATGGGCTTCCTGGGTGTTGGTACACTTCAGCAGAGGGTTACCCCTGGAACAGACAATTTATGTGCACAGGGATGCTCCGAGAATCCTCTGTGGATATCTCCAGGAAATTTTCCTATATATAGCAATCCTTTGTAGAAGGTTTCTGGGGAGAGTAGCCCTATTTCTTCTGCCAAGGTAGGACACTTTTCCCCACCACTCTGCTATTAAATGAGCAGGCATCATTGTGGAACATAGCATAGCAGCATGAGGGCCAGTCTGTACCCTAATGCTTGCAGAAAATCTTCTCTTTCTGCTTGCGTAACCATCAGGAGACTGATATCACACATGATCACCTAGGGAAGATGGCACAAGTTTACAGTAACCCACCAATATAATCATTGTGTGTTATTCCCCTGCTGTGGGTGGTGTCCTGGGCCCCAACACACACAATTCCTAGCCCTGATATTGTTGGCATGGAAGTTAGGGGTCCAGGAACAGGGATCCCTATGTTTTCTCCAGTGGCACTTCACCCACATGCTCCTCCAATCCTTTGACCACCTCCTCCCAAACTGGTCTTTGGGATGGTAAAGGGGAGCCCAATGATCCTTCTCCTTAGTTAAGTGTGGATTGGGGAATTTAGTGCTACAGAGACTTCTCTGTAATGGATGCCAGTGTCTCTGACTTACCATGGCTGGAACGCCACTCTGACCCGTACAATGGGTACTGATTGGTGTGTGGCTCTGGCTTTGCCTTGTGAATATGCAAGGGAGTTCTTTTTACATTGTAACATTTCTTTTCCTCCATGGGGCCAGCTAACAATGGCAACTTTGTGCTTTGCTTGCCTTGCAGTGGACAGCTCAGCCTTCACCCCCAGCGTCTACTCCTGCAGTGCGCATTTCCCAGATTAGAAAGCAAAAAACAGAACAAACAAAACAACAACTTGGGATTGTTCAATGAACTAATGAACCCCTCCGCGGCTGCTGACACAGAGCTCAGAGCCTGGAGGGTGTCATTGTCAGAAAAACTGAACATGGACATGGAAAACAGAAAATCAGCACAGGAACAGGAGTGTGCAACAGGAGGTGTTGCGCATTATGAGGTATCAGTCTGACATGCTGAGGTGTCTGGTAGAGCTCCAGGAAGAGCAGTGGCAGGACAGACTCCCTCTGCAGCCCCTCCAAAATGCTCAACCAACAAGCTGTTTCTTACCAGCCCCCACTCCCAAGCGCTGTAGGAGGAGGTTGAGCAGGGTGCGACACGTGCCTCTATCCATGCTGGTGGAGGGGAGCAGAAAGAGGTGACAGCCCCTTTAAGAACCGGGAATGTGTATGCTTTGCAGCTTTCATAATCACACTTTGCTTTGGATGGCCAAGCAGCTTTATGGGAATGTTAAATTATCTTCCTTTCCCCCCACGGTAACGGGTCACCAATAAAACTGTACTGCTTTAAAAATATTACTCCTTATTCATTGAGAGCTCGAGGATTGTTGGTGGGGAAAGAATGGGATGGTGCGAGGGTGGGGGATGGGAAGAAAAGGCACAGCACTGACAGAGACATACATTACTGCAATTCATTGCAAAAACGATTTTCCAATGCTTCCCTGAAGCTCACCGCTCTGCAGTTGGCTCAGCATAGCACTGGAATCTGGCTGCTCAAAATTTGCAGCCAGCCTATCAGCCTCCATTACCCAACACTGTGGGAACTTTTCCCCCTCTGTTTCCCACACATTATGGAGCACACAGCAGGCAGAGGTAACAGCTGGGATGTTGCATTCACTGAGGTCTAACCTAGTGAGCAAACTGCGCCATCTTGCCTTTAAGCAGCCAAATGCACATTCCACCACCATTCTGCGCTTGCTGAGCCTATTATTGAAATGCTCCTTCTCGCTGTCCAGGTGCCCAGCGTAGGGCTTCATTAGCCAGGAGAGCAAGAGGTAGGCAGGATCCCCCAGGATCAGTATTGGCAATATTTATTTTTTGGTCAGGGAAGAAAGTGCCTGCCTGCATCTTCTCTAACAGACCTAAGTTCCTAAAGTTGCGTGTGTCATGCACCTTTCCAGACCACCCCACATTGATGTCAGTGAAACATCCCCCCTGGAGCATCTCCCTGGGATCCACAACGGCCTGCAACACCACTAAGAAGTATCCCTTTCGGTTTATGTACTCTGTGAAAAGGTGGCCCTGCCACAGTTTGGGAACCCCTTTTCTGCAAACCCATCCACTATGTCCTGCACATTTCCCAAAGTCACTACCTTTCTTCGCAGAAGTCTATTACTTGTATCACAGCAACTCCCATGGTGGATTTACTGATTTCAAATTGATTCCCAACTGACTGGTAGCAGTCTGGGGTTGCTATTTTCCACAAAGCGATGGCCACTTGCTTCTCCACTGTCAGAGCAGGTCTCAAGTGAGAATTCATGCGCTTCAGGGCTGGGGACAGCTCTGTGCAAAGTTCAGTGAAAGTTATCTTTCCCATATGAAAGTTCTGCAGCCCCTGATCATCTTCCCACACCTTCATAATGATTCAATCCCACCAGTCTCTGCTTGTTTCCTGGGACCAGAACCGGTGCTCCACCGGCTGAAGATGTTGCATGACAGCTTGCAGCAAACAGGAATTGTTTCGCTCTATGGCTTGTCACAGGACAGCTTCAGTAATATCACAATTTTGTGCACTGTGGCTCCTGTCTCAGCCTTGAAAATACTGCAGGATAAGTCGTGAGCTACTTGTTATGCTCACAAATATAGTGCACAGCTGAGCAGGCTCCATGCCTCTCCAGCTATGGCGTGCACGTGGCAGAGACGGGTTTGGAAAAATGGCGTAAAAAACATTCGTCTGTTTGTTCTGGGCAAGAAGGGGAGGAGGGAGCCTGTTGCATCATGGGAGGATGGCAACCTTCCCAAAAGGCACTATGGGTAGTTGCGCAGTGGGATAGATATCCATGGTGAATTGCTTTGATTATCGATGCAAGCGTGGCAGGTGGGGATGCAAACCACTGATGCAATGCACGTGGTGTGATCATGCTCCTCTGATTTCTGCAGCTCGGTGGGTGAAGGTCGATTTAAATTAAATTGACTTCACTCTGCAGTGTAGACATACCCCTAATGCTTCTTCTCCCAGTTACAATGTCCTGGTTTAGCTCCTGTGTAACCCAATTAATGTTTTATGAAAAAAATCTTGTTTTTTTCATTCATATTTTATAATTAAATAAAATGTTTGAATAAAAAAGTATATAACATATATTTGAAAGACTTTTGATAGTAGAAAAATTAGGCTTTAATTTCATCCTGTGAATGAAAAGTGCAAGTAAAAAGGAAGTGATGGTTCTTGTTATGCCTATTAGGAAATAATAAGTTAGCACTAGAACTATTTAAAAGCCTAGAGAGAAAAGGTAAAGAGTGGAGTCATTAATGACTGGAGAAAGGGAAGTGGCTACTTGCTGGATTTTTCAAGAAGATAGTCTCGACATTTGCATCCAAATACCACAAGCATATTGAAATTTGCATTGAGTATAAGAAGACTTTGAACCCAACACTGGATTCATTTTACACAAGGGAGGCTAGAGAAAATGCTTCTGAGAGCTTTGACTGATTACAGGCTGATGACACCTATTGTCACTGTGGAGATGAGGTGGTTTAGGCCCAGAGGCCCCTGCTGGAGGCCTTGGGGTCTTGCCACACCTGTCCCAGGAAAGGAGCGGAAGAGGAGTCCTCCAAGCAGCTGAGTAAGATGCAGGGGAAGCAGCCAATCACACAGGCTGCAGCGACCAGCCAATCAGGGCCCAGGAGATCCATATGAAAAGAAGCTGCAGTGCAGGCCACAGTCAATTCCTTGCTGGAGCCAGAGGAGGGCAGGTGGTGTTCCTGGCTGGTCAAAGGGAACTACAGCACCATGGAGAGCTTAGCGCTGGCAGGGGCTAAGGGACTGAGAAAGCTCCTGGCTGGCTGCTGGACCTGAACACAGAAGAGCCCTGAGCTAAGGGTGAAACATTGGTGAAGACGGGCTGGGAGGAGGTGGGCCAGGAAACTGAAAACAATTTTGTTAAAGCGACATGGTGGAGTGTGGCTGCTGTTCTTAGGGTCCTTGATGGGGACCCAGAGTAGTGGGTTGGCTTGGGTTCTCCCCATAGGCCATTAGGGAAGTGGCCTACAATTGACAGAAACCATAGGATGAAACCATTGCCTCCAGGGAGGAAGCCCTGGATACCATTGGTGGGACTGGTTAAAGACTGCCGATACATGTTCTGACCAGAAGGGGTGCTTGCAAGAGGTGGGTGCCATGCCATTACTGCCACAGTCTTGGGATAGCTCTCTTGGTCTAATTAATAGCAAAGAACTGGAACCATACAAGGACAAAAATTGAAAAATGATTTAGAAAAACTGGGGAACTTTTCCATTACCTAGCCACTATGACTGATCAGTCATAGTGAGCCTTGAACCAGAAGAAGACAATGAAACATGGCTGCTGGCAGCTAATCCTGATCCTCCTCCTTCTCTTCTAGCATTTAAATGTGAAAATTCAGATATCTATCTCCAATTTTTGTTTAAGAAGAAGAGTGTGGGTCATGGTGTGTTGCATCAGTATGGTGGAAATAAAAACATAGAAGACAAGACAGATTAATTCAGAATTTCACCAGTTTTTAAAAATGTCTACTCTCATCCTTTTGGTTAACTGACAATCACATGTGTTTTTAGCACATTTGGATTGGTTTGGATGAAACTTCATAATAGGCTAAATGATGAAAAAGCAAATAAATGTGGTTACAGCATAGTAGTATTTAAGGGCAGATATGAAAATGATAGGCCTGGCTTGTTAGATTGGTGACTTTAATATTGTGTACCTGTATTTTACGTACAGAATTGCAAACTCTTCACTTTGAACGAGGTGTCTTTTAATATCTGAGGAATAAATATGCCTGCACAGTGAATCCCATAATTTTGTGTTTCATTTAATAAAAGATTCTTAATTTTTGTCAATGTTTGTTTTTCTCTAGAAGAAAGGCAGGGTATTTTGGTTTGTTTTTTAATAGAGCAAAGTGACAGCAATGTCTGTGCTGAAGTGGATTTTTTTTTTGGTGCACCATCAGTCTTGGCTTTTTAAAAACTTGGCCCTTTTTAATGTGGCTTTTTGCCCAATTTGCAATACATGCAGTGAATTACAATTTTGTAATTACATAGTTAGTCAGAAATAGTATCAAACATTTATTTCATTAATACTAAATTGTCTGAATAGCTATTGCATTTTTCATTCACTTTTTGTTTGCAATTTTAATGCTGTGGTAAATATTATTTATATCTTCTTGTGTCTTCTCAGCACCTGGAATATATTATTTCTCATTCAAGGTTTTTGCACTCCTGTTCTGAAAATTAAATGACAGGTCTTTGTTGTTTAAATATTTGTCTCCTTGCTAGCAATTACGCTAAATCAACCATTATTGAAGTCACTATTTGTTAACAGTCATACAACTATTTTTCAGGTTTTGATTATATCCTCCATTTTTAATGTTATTTATATAGTGACATATTTGTATATGACTATGTACACAGTACATGAGTTTCTGCCAAGTAACAGGGCCTTGATCCAAAGATCTTACAGCAGAAGCAGGAGCAATACAGTAAAATCCAAATTGGAAAGATTCATGAAATAGATGGATATTACTGCGGTTTTCGGAAGAGGCAGAGATCTCGATATACGAGTGCTGTTCAGAATAAAATAATCTAATTTACCGATGACATTCCTTGATCTAATATTTTTACAATTAGTGAATGATTAGCACAAAAAAATGAAGATGTCAAAAATATTTTAAAGTAATTAATTTGATTTTTACAGATTATCAACAGGGACAAGTTTACTCAGCTGTTCTGGAGCCACAGAGTTTGCTGCAGAATCTGTTCCTGCTGCAGAATTGTGTAGCAGAGTATCAGCTTTTATTTCAGAAAATAAGTTTCTAAAATTTTCTGTTTGTGAAGATAATTTGTATTATGAGAATGTAAACTGCTGCATTGCTGTTTTTCTTTGTCTGCAAACAGAGCATGAATCAATACCTATTTGTGATGTGAACTGCCCCATTTAAGTTAGTATGGTGTTCTATCGGAAATCTAATTACGATGACATCATTGCTCACAGTGTTAACTACTGCATGATGACTGTTTCAGTTGCAACATCAAACTGATATGCTAATCTCAGAATTCCAGACCAATCCCTATGTCTTTCTAAAATGCCAAATGCCACAAAAACTTTCTACAAGATTTCCAAAACATCCAGATTCCTCCCTGAGAACTTTCACAATGCAGTTACGCATTTTCAATTCAAAATTCTGCATCACGTTTAAAACTGAAGATGTACGGGCAACGTAAAAATATGAATAATAAAGTATGCATATATCCTAACCAAAGGTGCCCATATGTTAATTTGACGGTGTTAGTCCCATTAACCTATGACAGTGCCCACATCTCAAGAATCAGCATTACAGTTGGTGCTGTTGTTCGTAGCCTTAAGAGAAGCCAGAAGTTCAATGAGCATATGGATTGAGCTCTCTGCTTACTCCTACAGGTGGTTCTTTCAGGTCACGTTTGAGACTTAGCAAGGTTTGAGACATTAGGTTTCCCTGTCATCATCCATGTTGTACCTTTCTATGGGTAGATTTTATTTATGCAGGTTGATGAAGGTGCATCTAGCCCATGCTCTGGCAAACTTAATTGTCTAGTTCTGTCAGGTTTCTTTGATAAAGGTAGTGGAGATCAGTGAATTATTTTAGATGGTGCAGACAAATAGTCTTGTTTAATATTTCTTTGAAAAAAGTAACTAGGAGCTAGATTCACAAAGGCATCAGTGTTCAACATTTAGGTGCCATTCACATTCACCAAATCACTGTTCAGTTGCCACCTACTCCTATAGGTACTTATATCCCCATAAGCACCTAAATTTCTGTTGTTGGAAATGCACAGTGCCACGTAAGACCTGACATTGCTGAGTAGGTGTGTGACTTATCTCATGCTTGAGTTCTGGCAGGATTCTCATTATAGGCATTCTCCAGGCTATGTCACCCGATCCAGTAGGTGTGCTCTGAGCAAGCCTAACCTGCACAAAAGACAGCTGGGAATTTGGGAGGCAGGTGGTGTGTGTGTGTGTGCATCAGAGTACCCAACAGCTAGGGCACTCACCTAGAATGTGGGAGACACAGGTTTGAATCACCACTCTGCTTGATTTAGTTTAGTTTAGTTTTCACACGGAGGGTGGTGAAGCATTGGAATGGTTTACCTAGGGAGGTGGTGGAATCTCCATCTTTAGAGGTTTTTAAGCTGCGGCTTGACAAAACCCTCACTGGGATGATTTAGCTGAGGATAGTCCTGCTTTGAGCAGGGGGTTGGACTAGATGACCTCCTGAGGTCCCTTCCAACTCTAATATTCTATGATTCTAGGAGCTTGAACCCAGGTCACCTACTTCCTATATGCTTGCTCTAGCCACATGCTATTGGCTATGCTGGGATCTAGCTCTCTCAATCTTTTCTGTTGAATCTGTTCTACCTTGTGTATATTGGAGCAGAGACTTGAACCTGACTTATCCCCTTACAGGGGAGTGCCCTAAACCCAGGCTATTGGCTATAATAAGGGTGGTCTATCTCGTCTTCCTCCTCCTCCTCCCGCATCCACCTAACCATCCAGCCATAACTCCAGGAGAGGGTTCATGGCTGAAAATCCTGAGCAGAAATAGGTGCCTCCCTCTAGCCTGTCAGTCAGGAATCTAAGGCCTAGATCAATGGGAGTTAGGCACCTAAAGCTCTTTGTAAATCTGGGCCCTAAACCCTGGCTTTTTCTTCTGCATTTTGCTCCTGGCTAAGTTAAGTGATTCCATGCTCAGCTTGGTGGTTTCCGCAAATCATTTTCTTAGGTGTCTTACTTTCCGCATGTATTGTACAGGAAGCCTGGGTGCCTAATTAAGAGCTGTGAATCCCACTGGTTAGCAGGCTTCTAGGAGTTAGCGTTGTGATGATTAAGTCCCCTTTGTTAATGTAGCCCTATGTTTTCTTTAAAAAGTGAGACTCATCAAACAGCAATCATTGGCTCGTCTTCTAAACCATATATATGCTTTTGGACTCACAGCTGTAAAAGGTTACAGAAAACACCTTTCTGTATATGAAAACCTTTTCTCTAAGAAAACATCTAGGCCTGATTTTCAAAAAATTAGATGAATAATCTGTATGAATTAGCCCATTAAATGGACTGATTTTATTAATCTTGTTGATGTATTTAATTCTGAAATGCCTTTTAATTAATAAAAAAATCATTAATATAGTTTTTAACTTGTGCCATAGCTGGAAACCAACATATGTCGTTCTTAGCAAGCATGAAGAATATTTGAATAACCAACTAAAAAACTGCCAAGAAACTACAGAAAGTGACAAGTATGTATGAGAGTTTGAGATTGTTTTATGTTAAGAACAATTTCCAGCAACAATATTTAATAGGTACTCTAGCTGTTAAGAATAGAAGTCTGCAAACAGCGTTGCAAGGAAGCTATCATTTTTTTAATTGACACATTTAATTTTCAGGACAATAACAAATGTCTTAATATTTGAAAGAATATTCATTAGAGACATATGAATTCATGCATATTCAGAATGTTCAGGCTTCTTCTAATTTTGGGACATATTTTATCCTTATGCTTGTGCAGCACTCCAGTTAATGTAAATACATGAAAAATAAGGGCCAAATATGGCTCTTCATTAGAAATGACTACAAATCCCCACTGCTGGAATTTTTCAGAGCCTTGATCTACTGTATACAATGTAGGGAAAAAATTCCTCTTTGAAATAGAGACCAATAACATTTCAGGTTTGGCAGGAATATATGGTAAAAACCAGCAAGTACTAATGAGAAACAATGTATATAGTGTTAGTCTGGTGCCTTCCATGACTTATCTGTCACCACTGTAATGTATTTCTAAGTACACTTCCGTGTCAGTAGTTTTAGGATAATAGTGAAGTAGTTCAAGAAGTCTTTTTGAAAAGCATTCAGTTTTCATATTGTTAATGAGATGCATCTTGTGACTGAAATCAGTGAAGTGGAGCTTTACATGAAGACAACAATAATTACAGGTACTAAAATAATTTTCTGCTTCATTTCATTCTCTATTTGGTAGTCAAATCAAATTTTTGCACTTCAGCACTATATTCTTCAGAGTGCCCAAAGAGCATGCCAAATTGAAAATTGTCCTGAAGATCAGGAGATGTAGGCCAGGAAGGCCATTTCTGATTCCACCTTAAAATTTGTTGGGTATGACATCCTGGTGGTTGGTAACTATGCATACTGTTAAATGAGTAGTGTTCCACATAGATGTCACCTTCTGTTAATAGAGCGGGGTTAACCTTCTGAAGAAAAAAATTATGTAGCTGCATAAAACATTTTCCTTGTGATAAATACCACTTAAAGAAGTCCTGGGAGATTCTGGCCAAAATTTACAAACCAGGGTGCCTTAAAGTCAAACTCCTGAATCTATATTTGGGCACTTAAATAGAACTGGGCTTCTTTTTCAAGGTGCTTAGCACTTGCAGTTACCCTTGAGTATCAGTGGGAGCTGAGGTTGCTTAGCAACTCAGAAAATCAGGTCAAATCTATTTACTGCTTAACTACAGATTTAGGAGCCTAAGTTTAGGTACTCAAGTTTGAAAATTTTGGCCTCAGTTCACATGTTGTTGTAAGTATGCTTTGAGAATCTATGATTGCAGAAATAGCATGATGTGCCTGATAGCCTTTAATTAACTCAGCTAGTAGCTTATCTGTCTTGTTACTATTCAGAACTGTGTATTTGGTCCAAAAATAAGTCCAAATTGGCTTTCTGTGCGTTTTTGATTAAGCCGATTTAGCTTTCACTAATTTAAGATGACAAGGCAGAGAAGTATTCCTTTTAAATTGCTTCTTTAGTTGATTAGTTTCAATTCAAATATAAAAGTGGTTGATTTAATTTATTTTTCTGAATCAAATTATAAGGGTTGTGACTATTTGTAAATTATAAAATAAATGTAATAGGTTCAATAAGTATTCTCTAAAAGTGGTCAGCAATTAAAAAATATTCCATTTATAGCTATATGAGATGAATAATTCAGAGCAGCAAGATGAACATTCAAATTCAAAGATAAAGCTTGTAAAGAAAAATAAGCACATTTAAAACTTAGCATATTGAATGCCCCACTTAGCCTGGCTGTTGGGGGCATTCAGCAGATATTGGTAGAATTGGAGGAAATTTAAAAAAAAAGACAGCTAGATCAGTTTTCATTTTCAGTTATTAGAAAGCAAAACATTTAATTAGGCTCATAATGTGAAGGCTGTCCATTCTAAAAAATGTTTCATTTTAGGATAGTGTCTCTAATAGTGTTATTTTTGTCTGTATAAGTAATCTTGAAATTGAAAAAATAGTCTGAAAATCAGTGATAAAAGCAGGAAAGAAAGAACATTCCTAGAAATGTAGGGCAAGAAGGAACCTTGAGAAGTCCTGTGCTGAGGCAGGACCAAGTAAGCCTAGACCATCCCTGACAGATGTCTGTCTAAATTGTTTTTAAAAACCTTCAGTGGTGGGGATTCCAAAAGCTGTGTTGGAAGCTCACTCCAGTGCTTAACTGTCCTGATAGTTAAAAAGTTTTTCCTACTATCTAAACTAAATCTCCCTTGCTGCAAATTAAGCCCGTTGCTTCTTGTTCTACCTATAGTAGACACAGAGAACAATTGATCCCTGTCCTCTTTGTAACAAGCCGTAACGTAGTTGAAGACTGTCATACATATAACTTTAAGGTTTTCTATGGATCCAGTCTGTTCCCACTGAAGTTAAATGGGTGTTTTTCACTGACTTCAGTGGGAGCAGTATCATGCACTAAATGGCAGCCTTTAAATAACTGAGCCTGAGAATTTGGATTATTCATAAGGAATATTAAAAACTATGTCAGTCTCAAGGCTACTGGGGATAAAATTCCTTAAATATTTGTTTGACTGGTGGCATTCTGGGAAATGTAGTCTAAGGATTTGTGAGGATGGCTCAATATTCTGCCATTATTTTCAGTAGCTTGCAATTCAGCATTCTGAGTTATCCAAAATCTCTTTATTTTTTATAGGTAATTTAAAAATATTTGTGGGAATAAATTGGCTTGTCAACAACTGCTTTTGTTCTGTTACAGTCATCTTTATTTTAACTGGCATCTATTATAGTAAACAGAAATAGTGTTTAATATTATTTGTAATATTATTGATGTACATTTTCCAATATCCATTTTCTACCTTATGCATCCAGCAAATCCAGCAGAGAGCCCAGAAACATTCAATGAATCAAAAAGGTGTTTATAAGCCAAATTCAAAACCAATCATGTACAAGAGGGAAGACTTAATGATCTGCATATCAGGTTTGGAATACCTAGACTCCTTAGATTCACAAATTTGAATCCTGGAAGGGTTGATTGATAGCTTTAGTCTTAGACTCATAGACTTTAAGATCAGAAGGGAACATAATGATCATCTAGGTTGACCTCCTGCACATTTACACTAGTTTAAACCTTTAAGTGACGTGTACCCTATGCTGCAGAGGAAGGCAAAATATCCCGAGGGTCTCTGCCAATATGACCTGGGAGAAAATTCCTTCTCAACCCCAAACATGGTAATCGGTTTGACCCTCAGCATGTGGACAAGACCCACCAGCCGGACACCTGGGAAAGAATTCTCTGAAGTGAATCAGAGCCCTCACCATCTAGTGTCCCATCATCAGCCATTGGAGATATTTGCTGCAAGCAATTGCAGATTGGTACATGCTATTGTAGGCTGTCTCATCAAAACCTTCCCTCCATAAATTTATCAAGTGCAGGCTTAAAGCCAGTTAGGTTTTTTGCCCCCACTGCTCCCCTTGGAAGGCTGTTCCAGAACTTCAGTCCTCTGATTGTTAGAAACCTATGTCTAATTTTAAGCCTAATCTTGATGGCCAGTTTATATCCATTTGTTCTTGGGTCCACAATTGCACTTAACTTAAATGATTCCTCTCCCTCCCTGGTGTTTACCTCTCTGATGTAGTTATATAAAGCAATCATATCTCCTCTTAGCCTTCTTTTGGCTAGGCAAAACAGCCAAGCTCTTTGAGTCTCCTCTCATAAGGTAGATTTTTCCATTCCTTGGATCATTTTAATAGTCCTTCTCTGCACCTGTTCAAGTGTGAATTCATTTTTCTTAAACGTGGGAGACCAGAATTGCACACAGTATTCCAGATGCAGTCTCACCAGTGCCTTGTATAATGGTACTAACACTTCCCTGTCTTTACTGGAAAACCTTGCATGATGCATCCTAGGACTGCATTAGCTTTTTTCGCAGCTGCATCACATTGGTAGCTGTACGCTGGTGGCCCAGTCCAGCCAGCAGCGTTGTGACCCTTCCTCGGGCCCAGGCTCTGAGGCTGGCCACAGCGTCCTTGTTGAGGGGAATATGTGTCTCAGTTAGCTGGCAAAGCAGTATGTCTCCCCGGCCCTTGGCAGGGCGGGCAGGTAAGGCAGTGTGTCTCCCCGGCCCTTGGCAGGGCGGGCAGGCAAGCAGGGTGCCCTCCGGATAGGAGTGTCATGGGCTACAGGCACTCCCTGGGTGGTTAGGGAAGGGGGAGGGGGATGCAGGCCCACCTGACTCCACTGCGTCCCAGCCCAGGGCCCTATCAGTGGCAAAAATAGGTTGTCACTGCGTCACTTGGGCTCCAGCTGCAGGGTTCTTACCCTGACTCAGCCACTGCTTGTGGCTTTCCCTGGGCCACTTCCTCCTACTCAATCTCAATATAAACTTCCCACTGTAGACCCACTGCTTGTATTATTTGTGTGTGGTATTAAGAAACTACAAGTAGTTCTTAGCATAAAAAATTACTTTTGGAAATTGTCTGTAAAGCTTTAGATATGTTCAGCGAAATTATTGGCAAAAATAAAAGACTGATGCCAATGAGACAGTTGGAGATATGATCTGTCATTAGCAATCTATCCTATAAATAACTTGAATGGACAAGGAAACAGACCAAAGTCAGTCATTTGCAACATGCTTTACTTTTATTGATTTAACACAGGATGATTAACTTTCTATGCAACGTTTCTTTTCTTTCCTGTGTTTTCCAAAGACATTGATCACTTTAGTGCTTTTTGTGCTGAATTGCTTCCAATGACATGTTTTCCATATTGTGTTTATTTTCTGTCTGTAGTAGTGCCTACAGAAGCATTCCCAGACATTGCTGGTTTAAATTTAGAAAATGAAATAACTGTTTTTTAATGTGGAATTTCTGTTGATGCTACAGATATTTTTAATTTTGGGGATTTGTACTTAGACGATTTCAGTGGAGTTATGCCAGCATAAAATTGATTTAGGGGTCAATTCTGCAAGGTGGTTAGTGTTCTGGCCTTATCCAGCACAATGTTTAAGCAATGTGAATAGTCCTATTGAATGAGACGAATATGTGTGCTTACAGACGTACGTGGATCAGGTCCAGAGTGCCCAGCACCTCCCGAGAAAGAGTTGTTAAACCGGTAATGAATTAGGCCCCTTTTCGTTAACCTAGAAAGCTGAGAAGCACTTAAGGAATCTGGGCCAAGTTATTTTTTGGTGTAAATGGGAACAGTTTCATTGAAATCAGTAGAATTGTGCCAGTTTATACCAGCAGAGAATTTGGCCTGCTGTGTATTGTATGTTAATCCATATAAAAAAATGAAACCATCTTAATGCTGCAAAACTGTTTTTGAACTTGTTTTATTCTGCATCACTTTCAGAACAATGAGAACTGAGTGCTTTTCATTTCACCACTGTGTACTCTGTTTTGTACTGTATAGTCTTCCATAAAAATAATTGACAGAATAATTACAGCGAATAAGGTTATGCTAATCATAACCTGCCCTTTTTCAACAAAGTAACAGATCTAATTGAGTTGATTTTAATGTAATTAAACTTGTTTTTTAAGGATTGATAACTTTATGTAAAAAGTTAAATGACTTGCAATACACTGAAGCAAGAAATATTCTGCATCAAAATGTTGTTCCACTTTGTTGTTTTAACAGGAAAATGTATCAGGATTACATGAATCAGTTTAAAGAGACCTTGAAGCAACACCAAGCAAAATATTCAGAAAGCGCTCTTGCACAAGAATATTATATGAAAAAAAAAGATATTGAAGAAATCCGGAATAGAGTTCTGAAACATTCTGAACAATTTAAATTGAAAGAAGCTACCCTTCTGGATATTTTAGGTACCAGTATTACAATAGTAATACCAGCAGGGCCCAATTCACATAATAATAATTTATAGTGCATTACACATTCAAAGTATTCTACAAACATTATCTAATTAATCCTGACAGGTAAGAATTATTTCTCCATTACACAAAAAGGGGAACAGTCAATGACAAAACCTGGATTACAGCACAGGACGTTTGAGTGCACATCCCTCCAGGCCATACTGCCAGTGCGTCTCCTTTGTCTTCTGATAACAGGTCCTTCGAGTATTACATGACATTTGCACTGGAGGCTTCTTTTACTATTTTTAAACATTTTCAAACATTTATTTTTATTCTGTTCCTAGTATTGTTGTTATGCTACACATCTGTATTATGTTGCTTTTTCTGTACAGCATTTTAGCACAAAAGCAGAGTGCTTCACCAGCCAATTAATATCATATATCACCTTTGCAAAGAATATGAGATTAGTGAATGAGCAACCTAAAATGCAATTTTATTTTTTCAGAGCCTGCTCCTTTTAGGTCACTTTCTGATTGGGCGTTACAGATGTATCCATGACATATTCTGTATATTTACTGGCTTGTGGGTAGGAAAGTTTATATTTGGCTTTTTCATTATCTTTGTAGCCTTGAATGTGATGATAGCCTCAAGAAATTATTGTCATTAAATTACAACTTTACGCTTAGACGTTATTTCTGCAGGAGTTTTTGCTCAAGGGAAAATTGAGGGCCAAATAGTACCCTCCAGTGGATTTTCCCATGGGAGGGGCCCCTGGAGGAAGAAAATTGAGGTTACTTTCTTGAAGTTTCTATCAAAATGTTCCATTAGAGAGGGGTGGAGCTTTGTTACATCAGAGAAGAATATGGAGGTTTAGTCACCAAACCTTGATTCAAGAGTCTTCTGGGGCTGTCTGCACATATGTTGTGTGCCTCTGCACTGGCTCCAGGGCACCCTGAAGCAACTCCACCTCCCAGCTGCATAACTACATTGGAGCTGTACTTACAAGGTAACCTCCACAGCTTCTTGGGGAAGGAAATGCTCTTCTCCAACCCACCAGGGTTCTGTGGAACGTCACTGTCTGTCCAGCATGGATCTGGAATGCTTCAGGGCTCCAAGACATAGGTGTGTGTGCACACGTCAGAAACAGTGCTGTGTAGTTGGCTGGACCCTTCTTCCTACTTCTTATTGGCCAAATACTGCTATTTCTTACAGGTTCACACCTCCTTTTAATTACAGTGGCAGTTACATGCACCCAATTAAGGAAACATCTGCCCCTCAGAACTTACTCAGACGAAACTCCCATTGGCTTTAAAGAGAGTTTTCTTAAGGAGTGAATAAAAACACTGGGCCAGATCCTTACCTGAGCCACACTCAGAGGAGTTGCCCTTGCATGAATCTCCTCACTTCTGCACATTCTGGGAGTTCAGCCAACTCTTCAGCATCCCCCACCACCTGGGTGTGGCAGAATGCTTTCTGTGTATCCAGTGTCTGCACTGAGGTTATAAAGGTGTGATTGGGTGGGCTGGAACCCCATGGACCTTATCCGGAAAAGGGAATACAGGCCTAGATACTTCTAGTGCAGAATCCCTGACTGGGACCAGCAGGGAGTCCCTGTTTGTGCAGCTCCAGTGAGTTCAATACTAAGGTGGAGGCACATGACCTGCACGTAGGTGACCCAGGTCTCCTTGGTTCTGCAGTCTTGTGGGTGGCCCTTGCATCCTTCTCTGTAATGGGTCACACTCCACTCCCCTGACAGACGATGTGGGAAAATCTCCCAAAAGAGATCCTCATTAAGATTTCCTCCGGCAAATTTCTCTTCAGCAGGTTTCAATGACGCAGGGGACAATCCGGTTCTGAGTACAGGACTTCAGCATATGACCCAATAGGAGTTTTGCCCCTTATAGGTATATAGGTATAATTTCATAAACCGTGTAGATAGAAACTTTTTCAGTATAATATACATACAGATATAATAGTTTAATGTCTCTATTCTTTGACATGACTGTATATCATACATCCTATACTGATTCTTTAACATGAAAGTGCTTATCTGAGGAAAAAAACACAAGAAATCCTCAAGCATGCTGCAGTTTTTACCCAGAAAACTTTTGAACTAGAGAAGGAAGCAGATGAAATAGAAATGAAAATTAATTATTTCAAACAGGTAACATCGTATAATGTATTATTTAATTATACACAATTACATTTTACATTTGCATATGCATGGATATGCACTGTATCTTTCTGTAGCGATAAAAACGTACTGTTTCCTAGCACCAGACACACTGCATAACTCCAGAATTAGTAGTTACTGTATTGTTTCTGTTACATTATAAGTATTCTACAGTATTTAGGGAAGGGGGAAATGTGACTCCATGAATGTATGGACTTTTGAGGATTGCCTTATATTGATCTCAGCTGACCCCATTATTTCCCTCAAGGCACCGTGTCCTGGTGACCTCCCTTCCATCTGTAGAAGGCTGCCAGTGTCATTCATAAAAGAGCCACACTGCTCCCAGATCCTGCTGGCATTTTAGAAGACGTTGCAAGTTAATGAACGTGAATATGAATGCATTGTACCTAAATATGATGCTCATTGTCAGAGTGGCGTACATTCCTGTTCCCTTTTGAATAGGTGTAGTGCTAGATAATTTTCTGTCTCAAATAAGCCTAATCTTCACATCTTGTGCCTTTGCATCAGGGCTGAGCATAGTCCCATTGGGTAGCATAAACACTGCTCCCAGCTAGGACCACCAAAGGACAATCTTCTCAACAGAGTGTGTGTAAGGACAAAGCCATGGTCCCACACTCCAGCCACACTGCTCAACTGAGTTGTCCTGGTTTGGAGGAAGGCACACGATACACCAGTCAGAAGGAGGTGCAGCTGTTGCTTCACCATGCACTGCCCAGGAGGCATTTTGGCTAATTTAGCCAAAATTCCTTCTATTGCTCTGTAGCCCTTCTACATTCCTAGAGTGTGGGCAATAGCAGTAAGACACAATATGGCCCATGACATCTACAGAAGTTTAGCTCACTGTCAGTAGCATTTCATCCAGAATACTTTTAGCAAAATAAGTTATATACTGCATGGGAATTTGGAATTCCTTCGTTGCCTGGGAAATTTTCTCCAGTCCAGTACCTCTTGGTGATGTCTCCCTTAACAATTTATCCTGAGTTCTTCCTGTAGACTCCTGAAACTTTAGAAGCTGGGGAATTACTCTCCAACCTGAGTATAGCATTATGTAGTTGATGCGATGTTGGAATTACTGTAATACGTTTGTTTATGCATGTTAACCAAATAAGAATTAAACATTAATGGCTTTTTAATTCAAACTCTTATAGTTCCACTGTGAAAGGGTTTGCTCTGGGACATTGTTAAAATGACATTTAGGGACTGCAATAGCAGCTCCCCCGGCTGAACTTTTGTGATACTTTAGTTATGTTCTAGAATGCGAACTGGCAGGTGCCTACAATAAATTGTTGGAGAGAGGTATTTGACATTGACCAAATCCATTCCAGGTTGGGCTTTTATCTTGGTGAGCTTTTAGAAAAAGTGGTGATCTGGAAGTCTTGAAATATTGCTGAGTAGCAATGAGCTTACATTTACCTTAGAGAAGACCTAGAGAGGAGGTATGAGAACTGGAAAACAGAAAAAAAGGATCAGATCATCTAAAACATACTCATCTCTTTCTAAATATGGAAGATATGGGAAGACAGATTATTCTGTCATGAAGATTTAGCATTAGGGCAGATCTTCTTCTTTGATCTGATATTAGTTTTATGTTTCCTTTATATAATAGTCCCATTCTTTATAAATTGCTTTTCTTTTGAATTATTACTATTGATTTGCTACTTGTCAGCTTGCTGTAGATAGATAAAGGATTTAGAAGGGGAACAGTAGCCTAAATTGACCCATCATTTAAACATGCTTCATTGTATCAGTGGCATAAAAATGATCAAGAAGCCGCACTGCACTTATATAAACTAAGAGACAGTCCTGATCCCATTAAAGCCAATGGCAAAAATCAGCTCAAAATTGCAGTAGGAACAGGATCAGTCCCTATCTATTATTAAAAATATTTATTATTTGTATTATAATAGTGCCTAAGGACCCCAATTAGAGAACCTGATCCCACAGTGCAAGGCTCTGTACAAAAATCTAAGAAAATGGCTTAGGGATGGCAATTTAATCTTTAAAGAGACCATCTAAAGAGCTCCTTCCTATGAATGGATTTAACAGCTACATCTGTGGCAGGCAGTTAATATTTTTCAACTTTTAACTTTTGTTCATTAATTTTTTAAGCAGTTTGAAAGGCGTACAGAAGATCAGAATCATTCTAAAATGATTGAAGGAAAAAGTAAAAAAAATCTAGAGAAAAGGAAGGAGTTTAAAGAAAGGTAAACTTCTAAACTCAGTTCCGTAGTCAGTGGATAAGTGTGATGGGGCAAAGCCTGGAACCCTGTATAAAGCCTGGGATCTCTGTGGCTCTAGAACTTTCCCTCAGTCTTGCACAGAGAACCAGATCAACTTCTCCACAGCGGCTACAACAGCCCATGAGTCATAATTGTGGCCATAGGCATAGTTTGACTTCTATAGTTGTGGGGGCAGCTCTAGTCAGGCCAAGAGGGTCATGCATAGTGAGGCAAATTCCACACCTGTCTGAGACTTGCCATTTGGGGGAGCAACACCCTCTAGCCCCCCAAACTTAGCCCATGGTTGTGGCTATGACAGCTGCACCTCTCCCAGCACAAAGGGGTTTGATTATTTAATAAAGTTTCACATATACTGGGTTTTTGTAAAAGTTGGGCAAAACTTTGATTTTAAATAGCTGAATCTGTCTGGAGACATCTTATTGAAATTTTTGAAGTGTTGGTCTTTGATTCGCACTACCACTGTATACATCTTGCAGCTATTGAATATTGCTGCAGTGATTTTTGCAATCAGAAGTAACATCCACATCATCTTTATTATGCAAAGAGTTGTAAATATTTGGTGCATAATTAACAACACACGTTTTATAGGCTTCCAGATGTCATCTATGATCAATTCATTTTTTGAGCCACTTAAGAAATCTAACCCCTAATTTAATTCTTAAAAACATGCATGATTGAAAGTTGCATAGACAGGATTAATGGCTTAGTAAATTAGCCAGTGGTCATTTACAACTGAGACTTAGTTTAATTTCAGCTAATTTACAACTGACTGAAAATCATTGTCAGAGCCAGTCTGAGCTTATATGGGACCTCTGGCGAGTACTAAAATTGGTCCTTAACACCCTATACAAAATTGCAAAACTCCATTTTAAGGTCCAACTATGTCTGAAGAACTTGGCTTGATCACTGCACTCTAAATCTTGCTTTGCATTATGATCTCCTTGTAAAATAAACAATATAATTTTAAAAGCTTTTAAATGAGTGTTTATTAGACTACAGATGGAAGCATTTATCATTTTACTATCCTTGAAATCTCTTCCAGAAATCCCTACCCATTGATTCTCTGTTTATATCTTATCACAGATTTGGGATGTGTTCAAATGTTTAATTTCTGAGGGTTTGGACATGCACATCAGTTACATCTGCATAAATATGTTAGCCTGAATCCCTGTCTCCATTTTATTTATTTATTTTTTTGTTGGTAAGACTTCAGAAATAAAGAGAAGCAAGAAAGGCTAACAGTAGTCAAGACTAAATAAGAATGAACTGAAACTCTATACTGGGGATTTCTAAAAAAACATAGGCTCCAGATCCTCCAAAGTACTTACGTGCATAACTCTGATTCATTTAAGTGTGAGTTAGGTATCTAAATACCTTTGAAGACCTAGGACTAAGTGACTTAGAAGTACAGATCCCTTTGATTTTCAAAGAGACGTGTTCTCCCAAGTCTGTCTCTTTTAAAATCCCATCCTCTGTTTCTCAGTTATAGAGAATATGCTATTACATAGAAAGGTTGAAGTCTTAAAGATGACACTGATTTATGTAGTGTTCATGCTGTAGATTTTCTAAAACTGTTTGAGAGACAAAGTGCACAATTCTGTTTCTCAGTTTGACTAGAGATTTTAATTTCCCCTTTGAGTATCTAAAATATTTGTTTTCCAAATAGGAAATTTTTGCCAAAGCCGTCTGTAAAGCCTGTTCTGTGGATGGTAATTGTAATTCTTCCATCTTCTCCAGATCATGAGTGATTAGATTTCATTTACTAAAGGAAAAAGTTCATAATATGTTCCAGAATAAAAATATTCATAAGGGCTAGTTTGTACTATGAAATTGAGAACATGACCATGAAGAGTCAGTCAGGTTAATTAACACAGTGCCAACTATGAAAGCCGAGTCTCTGTAAATAAGGACAAGTCATGTTCAGCATCATGCAGCTGGTCCTGGTTAAAAATGAGTGAACACAACTTGTCTTTGTCTATGCTGACTGCAAAGTCATGGGTAGCATTGTGTTAATGAGACTCTCCAAGGTTGTGTTCTAACACAGTAAATATTGCAGTGAAGTCAAGGCCATGTTTGCTGATGTCTCACAGCCTCATGAAGCTAGGATTAAGAAATTACTGCAGTGGACAGGAGATTTTATTTTGGCTTTAGAGCCTCTACTTTTTCCATCTGAAGTGTACCTCAGCAAAAAACCAAAAGAATTATCTGTTTTGTAATTATGATGAAGATAAAGATTTCTTATCTACTCAGATGACTAATAACTATATAGCTGAAGTAGATACTGAAGACAAATGATCTTTTCTGTTTGTACTGAAATTTTGAACATTTTGCGCTTCAGTCTTAGATTGATTTTTCTGTTAATGATTATCAATTAAGTCAGAGAGAAGGAAAGGCCATATGATTCCTGTGGATTTTTTCAATAGCATTTTTAGGGGGAAAATATGTAACCATCTTGTATGTGAGTGAAGTTGAACACCAAGCTGATTTGAAGGTTTTTATTCCACTAAAAACTTTCTTTGTCATCTTAAGACTTCTTTTGGAAGATTTAGTATCCACTATTGCTACAAGTAGTACCTGTGATTACTATAGCTAAAGGAGATTAGAGTAAAAAAGATTCTTCTCTTTTCCTCCAGTTTGTTTATTTTGTTCATTAGACAGTACTTGGTATATGGTCACCTGCTTAGTCCATTATGCCTCAATCCAGCAAATCAATAAGCATGTGCATAATGTTAAGCATGTGGGCAGTCCCATTGACTTCACTGAAATTATTCACTTGCTTAAAAGAAAAATGTGCTTTCATGTACTTAGTTATTATTCATGTGCTTAAGTGCACTGATAGATCAAGTCAGTTTCCTCTTTTATGTATGTGTTGCAATGTTGTGTGAATCTTCCAGACAGTAACAGGAAAGGAAACTTTTTTTTTTAAATTAGGAAATTTTTATTTCAAATTTACAAAATAATGCAAAGGGGACTTGAGGGCAGGTACCTGAAACTCCTTTTATTTCTTTTCTTTTATATTGACAAAATTTCAAGTTGGTAGTGTCCCTTTAGTTACAATCAACTCACTGCTGCTTTCAGCTTCTCCTATCTTCAAGACCTCTTTAAGTTTGGTTTGCAAGTTTTAAGGAAAGTTTAAAATTTGATGGATTCCTGGAGCTAAAAGGGTTTGGATTTTCCTTGAAGTGTGGATCTAGGGAATAAAACACCTTTGAAAACTCCACTTACTTAGAGCAGTCATGTTTTACTAAATTTTATTTTTTAATTTTTAACTTCATTTTTAATTTAGGTTGTTTGAAGAGATTGGAAATCTACATTTATTACATGGAAAATATCAACAGCATAAACCATTACATCTCCCTTGCATTCCTCAGAAATTAGTCCAATCTGTACAGACATTTAGACTGTCTTTGCAAAGGACAGAAACAGGTGGTGTGTGTGTTCTAATGATAATCTTTCTTTTGATTTATTTTTGGGGAGGTGAGGAGTGTGTGGAATTTGGTTAAAAAAGTAAATGAAAATATCAAAACCATAGTAATTTATGTAATCAACAGTCTCTACTATGGCTGCTTAATCTAGACTTTCAATGGGAATTGGACAGTTTACAGCTCTTTGTGCTTTGAAAATCTTCCCCACCTCTGATTCCTGTCTCTTCTCTGCCATAAGGGACATGAGAGTATTTTACTCATTTTAGGTAAATCCAGTACACAGTATTGGAAATATTTGAAATTTTGCATTGGTGAAATTTGTCAAATACAATAAAAATTAACTGCATATATTATTGCCTGGTACTTTCATACTGTCTGGTACTTTCATTGCCTGGTACTTTCATACTGTCTGATACATTTCTTTTAGCTCCATATTTAATGCAAAGTTGATTCGTTTTATTCACAAGTTCAATTTAATTATGGCATACTGTGTAAATGTAATACTGCTAAAAATGTTAAGTAATGTTTACTGAATAATTTAGGTGGAGAAGAAAGAGACAATTCCATGGACCATTCAGGCATTGCTAGTATTTCCTCAGGCCAAGTGGACAATGAAACACAGGTATGCAGTTCTCGTTTTGAGGACAAAATGCACAGAAAGTGTTTTATTTGTTTAAATTAAAAGCACTTAAAATATTTCCAGTGCCACTGTATCTTAAAACTAGATAACACAGGGCTCAGGATTTGGTAATAGCATGGAGAAGGTGCCTAGGTTGCCATTTCAAATCCAACTCAAATCACTAGTGACTGAATGCTTTTACTCTCTGATGGCCATTATGAAATGAGATTTGTGATCCTATTAGGCATTCTACCATTGCCCTTTTTTGAAAGTCAGGGTCTATGACCATGCCTTACCCACTTGTGCTATCCAAGATTTGTAAACGACAGGAGGAGACTCACTTAGGTGTGTTTAGCAAGTTCTTGGCATCCTAAAATAGGGACATATTCTTGAATAGCTGAATAATCATCAGTTGATTATCCATAATAAAGAATTTCATAAGGGACTGATGCCTGGATGCATTAGACTCTCCATGGCTGACAGCTAAGTTTTAAAGATCAGACAGGGAAAATAAACCAGGGCCCTATATCTCAAAGGCATAGACAAAGCCTCTCTATACACGTGAACAACCTGTACTTACATTTGTCCCTCCCTCCCAGAAAAACAACTTTTGTGGTATATTGAAATGTATTACAGTATAAAGCACATCCAGTATCTGATTTTTATTGAACTAAATTTGAAAATAAATAGCAATCAGTAAAATGTACCTAGCATTAATACTTATATTTAGCTGTGAATACAGGCTTTCAGTTTGGAAAGCTGCTTATTTTATGCTGCCCCCAAATGTCAAAGTGCTGCTGTGAAATTTAATATTGATAATACATATCTGCAACAGATAATACATTGAAGCAATTGTCAAAGGAAAAACTAGACTTGTGAGCAACTAGGTGAGGCTGGCTTTTTGCATTTTGAGAAGAGTGAAAGAGGAATAGCTTCCAGCACTATAAAGGTGATGGGGTCTCTCTTTTTCCTCCTCCTTGTGGCAATTTTCTTACCTGTCATTCTTCCTTCGAGGGGAAAGGAACATTCCCTATCTCTCTATAGAGGAGGGATATACATGGCTCCTTTCCCTTCTCCTCTTATCAACCCTAGCGTTTTCTGTCCCCATAGGGAAGTGGGATATTTTGTTGACTCCTTTCAGTACAGTCCCAGAAAGTTCATACCACTGGAATCCATTGTCTCATGGTATGTCTGCACTGCAAAAAAAGATATAGCAAAAACGAGAATCCTATAGCACCTTAAAGACTAACAAATTTCTGCGGGCATAAGCTTTCATGGAGAGACTTAACATTAAGCATGTGAATAGTCCTATTGAGCAAATGTATCTGTTTTTGCAGGATTGGAATCTAAGAGGTCTTGTCTTAATTTAACGCACCATAATAGAACAAAGAGGGGCGGGAGGGAGAAAGCAGAGAAAAAGTCCAGTTATTTAGTAGAAACACAATATACTGGTATTTAACACAGGATGTACTTGGGACTCACTGTTCACTTAGAGTCTAGTACATCAGTTTGGAAAATGTCACATAAATCAAATATTTCAGATAGTAAATCTAGAGATATGCTGAGCCATAAGGATATCCAGCCTATGAGTAAGTTCGGTGTATTTTGGCCCCACAGCACTTAGCATCCACAAAAACACCTGGTTCCAGAACTATGAGCTACTTTCTGGAAGATTTTACTTAATGATCAGAATATGTAAAAGTCATACATCAGTTGCAGGATAATGCTTTACAGGGCAAAAGATGTAGAAATAGGAAACATACAAACTTGGCCATATTCTGCTATCTGTTACACCTGTACAACCTCACTAATTTAAAAACTGTTGCACAGGTGTACCTGATCTTAGAGTTTGGCCTATTAACTGTATTCTCCAAAATCCCAAACAGGTCAGATAAGTTGATGAGTGTCCTCTATATGATGCCCAGATCATTTTGTTATGTCCTTTGCAAATAAAAGCCCCCTTAAGTGCCTTCTAAAGTACAGTGTTTCATTAGGTTCTTAGTGCCAGATTCTGCTATTAAGGCACAGACAAGTGCTATGCACAGCATGTAGAATTACTCAAGGGCGCACTCAGCTGGGTGGTGTTAGTATTCTGCTTTCTGGAACACACAGGAAGTGCATGCTCACTGCACCCCTCTTTAGGAGGGTGCACACTCATTGGCCTTTAGAGATAGAAGCAGGCAATGGCTCCACTCTCTCCATGGTGTGAAGCAATAACTACCAGAATGAACTGGGTTTGATAACAAATGTGGGCATGGAACATGAGGCTGCCACAAAGAGACCAATGGAGTATTAAGAGGTAAATTCAGTGATGATATCCAACCGGTTCTTAAAATTAAAAAAATGTAGCGAATCAGTAGTTAGCGCCCCATGTGCCGGCGCCAAAGTCTCCAGCTCCGCCGCCGAATTCGACAGCGGAGAGTCAGTTTCACAGGGGAGATTCTCTGCTGTGAGTCCCACTCTCCAGCCCCGCCACCGAAATTGACAAGGGTGAGTCAGTTTCACGGCGGAGAGTAGTCTGAAGTGCTGGCTGCTGGGGTGCAGTGTGCTGGGTGCATGACGTGTGGCCCACTTTAACTAAATGGCCCCCGCTGATGTGTCTACAGCTTGCACTAGTCTACAGCACTTTAAAGCTGCCTCTGTTGTAAAGGATCCTGACACCTCTGAGGTTTAACAGCTGCATTAGAGATGTATCTATTACATAGTTTCATAAATGTTTTTTTAATATTCAGAATAGATTCTTAAATATCACCTGTCTTTATAGAACCGGTTCTTAGAAATTTGGGATATCATCACTGGGTAAATTATAATATTACTTGAGAGACCAGGAAATATTCCCCTGTATACAACGCTGGTGAGGTCATATTGGCAAAAGTGGACATTATTTGGGGAGCCATGCTATAGAAAAAATGCTCAGCTGGAGGTAATCCAAAGAAAGGCAGCAAAAACAACAAGATTTGAATGTTATGACCTATAAATAGAGGTTAAGAGGACTGAGGAAAGGAACAGCCTAAGGAAAAGTCAAAATGTCATTGCTGAAGTAACAATTTTGTAAGTGCCTTCATTTGAAATATTTCCTGTGTTTTAGAAATTTAATGAGACTGCAGGGACGAACAATCAAAAAATTGCCCAAGTTCCATCCATAGCAAGCTTACAAAACCAAATACAATTCAGGTAACATTTTTAGTAAACTAGTTTTCAGTGTTGAAATTATAGATGAAGATGGACTGCATGGAAATAATCCATATTCAGACAAACAACAGCATTATTTCTCTTTTCTTAGATTGCTAGTTCCTCAGAAGCAAACAACTGGCGAGCAATGGTTTGAAAATGAAGCTACAGTAATAGGTAATGGGCTATTTGATATTTTTGGATGGAAGGTGCTATCAAAATGAAAGTGTCTCTAAAACATATGACATAGAAAAAAGATAAGAGGCCAAATTTTCATCCTGTCATAAATTGGGCCTCCATTTTTGCACCTGCAATTTTGTCACTTAGGTAACTTACGTTTGTGGGTACAGTGAGGTACTAAGACATCCAAGTGATTGCAGACACAAATTGGATGTATAAACATGGAACCAGTACCTGAAACAATAGCCAGAAAGGTGTAAGAAAAGGGAAAGTAAAAGGCTGTAAGAAATTAAGTGATTTAGGCATCAAGAATGGTCAAAGTAAGATCAGATAAATAACTTGTAAAAAGAAGGGAAAATAACACTAAATAAAAGAATTAAAGATATAAGAGGGCAAAGAAGAATTGGGAGACCAGGTATAGTAACTGTAGTTTTGGTAAAGTATAAGGGAATAAGAATTTATTTGTGGATACATGCAGAACATTTACAAAAATAGAACAAAAATAAGAGAAGCAAGAGAAGAGAACCTATAATTTTAAAATCACAAGTCTTTGAGTTTTGGTTTCACTTGGCTTTCTATGGTATTGTCAGGTTAAATCTTTTCAGAAGTTGTAGTTACAATTTTGTATATGTGAAGATCTTACCTAGACCTCCCTGTACTGCTGTGTAGGATCTGTACCCACAATATATGGGATATTGCAAGTCTTACATTGTAGGTTCTGAAATTTAAGAGAAAAAGTCTGGTAACATTTCTCATTTCCCTCTATATCTTTTATCTTTCCCATCTTGTTTTTTCCCCTATCCCTAGAGATCCCTCTGTCACTCCTCATATGGTCGTGCTGTTCATACTGTTTCCACATCAGCAGGTCTGCTCCTCTTCTTGTATCTGCTACTAACACTCAGAGAGCAGTGGCATCATTCAGGAGGAACATAGTAGACCAGGCATTATGATAGCAACCTAAGCCAGTGCTTCTATGACTTTGGAATAATTGGCAGAATGATGGGAATCTACTTGGAAAATGGCCGCAAAGTGGGATTCCATTAAGATTACAGGACACTTGAAAAGCAGTGTCATGAAATTTGAACTGGTTAGACTATCCTTATCAAACACTTTGCAGAATCCATAGGAAAAATATACAAATTCAACCACTTCAATACAAATGTTACCCAAACTAGCGTAAATGGTGGATTCCCTATAACTTTAAATCTTTAAAGCGTGGTTTGAGGACTTCAGTAACTCAGCCAAAGGCTAGGAGTCTATTCCAGGAGTGGATGGGTGAGGATTTGTGGCCTGCAATGTGCAAGAGTTCAGACTACGATGCTCATGATGACCCCTTCTAGCCTTAAAGTCTATGAGTCTGTGAATAGCAATGTAAAGTTAATAAACTTTTTTCAAGTATCCTTATTTAGCTACAAGAACTATCTGTTTAAAAGAAATGCTATTTGTTATTTGTGATACAAACGATGCCAACTTCTTTGGATAGGAAACAAAGATATTGAATGTGGAGATAAGGGAGCAGCAAGTAAGTCAAAGGATTCTGCCTATATATCTCAAGTAAGTTAAGCATTTTTCTTGTTTAACTAGTTATTTTATTTAGAGTAATGAGATTACTCTGACCAAAATCAGTCTATTGACAAGAACAAGGAGAGCAAGATTTGGTCCTTGGTTTTTACAGTCTTAAGTACAATCATTTTTCTGCAAGTTGAAGACTTTCTTTTTTCAATTTTAAAATGATATTTTCCTCCAATATCCAAGTCACCCCTAAAGATAGCTTAAATTCACTGCATGTCCTCCAAAACGTGACAGCTTTTAAATTACTATACTAATGATACTTGTAAAAAGTAGGGCTTTCTGTCAGGGCAAGAAAGCTTTTGGATAGTAGTCAGGTCGCAATGAAATACCATGCATTCTTTTGGCATATTCAGCTTGTTCTTGAATCTAAAAAAGAAAGAATAAAAAATCAAGAAAAGAAGTAAAAAAAAGGAGACTTATTTCTATAGTTTTATCAGGGAGGAGAAAACATGGTTACTATAAAATATGAGTCTCCCTGAGATTCTGTTATGTGGCTGATTGGACAAAGGAATTGTTGCTGTGCTGAGGCAAGCAAGTTTTAGTCTCTTCTTTTGTTTTGCATTATTAAAGATTAGTGCTCCTGGAAGGATTTTTTACTGAAAGCCATAGTATTATTCAGATGGTAGTGAAAATTGTGCATTTTATATCTATAAGGTCTCTGAACCTTTCTGTTATCAAATCTTTCTTCAGGAGGCTTATGATCTTTATGGGCTTTTTGTTGCACAATGAATTCCAAATAAATGAATAAATAAATTTTATTAAGGAACAAGGGATTCTTTGGTTTATTTATTTAAGAAAAGAGTGTTTGATTCAACATTAACTAATGAAATTTTCTGATACATATTCATGGATTTTGCTATTAATTAAAGTCACTAAATAATTAGAGTGTTACCTAATCTGAAGCTATTCTGATTTATTATGGCAGAGATGTGCTACATTCAGATTGCCATTGGACTAATAGTTAGTTTGGGAATTAATTGTACCCAGAACGCCATTTCAAATAAGATTGTAGAATGAAGTATAAATTATATTTCCATACAACAGTTGATTTCCCTGCATAATATGAAAAAAATACCCTGTGCGAGGACATGTGGTGATATACCCACCTACACTTTTTTCTTCCTTTTGCTGCATAAAGGCCATTCAGTTTCTACAGAGGGCTCCACTGGAGGATGTTGAGTGGATGAACTGATTCATCACATATCTCAATCATTCTGCCTATATGCCCCTTTGTCAGGCAGCACTGGCCAATTTTTGGGCTACACTGACTCCTTTAGTCACCCAGCTGTGTGGTGCTTGTGGCAGCTTTCAGCCACTACAACCTCTTCCCAGAGACTTTCCATCTTGGGGCCTCTGTATCTACACTGGCAGAAGTTGGCAGAAACTCAGGCTAAGCTATCCTATAAAATAAGATTCTAAACATTTTTGTCATTTCTACTTCATTATGTACAGATGTATCTATTATGATAAGTAAAAGCTCTGTGGCATCTAGAGACCCCAGCTGAGATCAGGCCCTATTTTCCAGCCATGCCAGAAGAAAGACAGGAGGCAATGCATGTGGTTTAATTAAGTTGCAGCTTTATTCATTTAAAACATCTGGGTGTACTTGGCAGTAAATTGTACAGTGCAGTCATCATCATTTTCTTAATCATTGGCACATAATCCCCAACCTGGTCCCAGTCAGCCTGTTGCTGGGAAGCCACTGCCCTCCCCTTGTCTGAGGTAAAAGGGTGCTATAAAAGGAGGTAGGTCCCCACTGTGCCTTTCCCCACAGTACCAGGCATAGGCTCCCCGAACGGGTATTCGGATCCCTTAAGTGAGGATTCCCTTCAAATTCTCTTGCAGTCCATTTGTCTGATAAACATATCCTTTCCATAATGAGTACCCATCACTGGACTGCCACCATGAGTTTTACGTACTAAGTTGTGACATTATAACCATTCCCTTCTACTCCAGCCCATGGGGTCCCAGACCTGCTATGGGGGAGGTGGAAAAACCCATCCTGCCGTGACCAATCTCACAGTGAGGGAAGAATTCCTTCCTGGCCTCCAGGAAAAAAGAGTGACTAGCATGAGGCCCTCAGCGGGTCCTGAGGAAACCTGGTCCACGTGCAGATTTCATAGACGAGTGCTGCCAGCCCAATCCAGGCAAAAGAGGGCTTTTCCAGGGCAGTATGGGGTATAAATACCACCCCCAGATATTCTTCCAATCAACAGGTCCAATCAACCTGGTCCAGCTCTTTTCTGCTCCTCCCTGCTCTGTACAGGTAAACTTTCCCACCTATCTCCACCTCTGCTATTAGTTGAGTGGGGGACGTTAAAGGGCCAACAACCCTTTTCTTCCAGCCAGCTGGACAGGGATGAACCACATCAAACTCTGATGAGCACATTGTGCTGGCACTGTACAAACACATAGTAAGAGATGGGCCCTGCCCCGAGGAGCTTACAGTCTAAATACACAAGAGAAACAAAGGGTGGGCAAAGAGATAAATACACAAAGAGATTAAATGACTTGCTTGAAGTCACACAGCAGGTCAGTGGCTAATTTAGATCTCCGGATTCCCAGTCCATTGCTCTGCCCTCTAGCCCATATTGCATCCCCTGACTCTTTACAGCCCCTTAACTACAGGGAGTTTGTGGCCGCTTTCTGATGTATGTATAATCTCTCATGCACATTAAATATAGAATAGAATTACAGGTAAACCAGAGTGAAACCCTAGCTCTCCCCCAGTACCATAAATCAGAGTAAATAGGCTATGGTGTAAGTAGGGTGTGGGGTAGCTTTACAGATTTTGCACAGCCTCTCTATCATTGATTTCAATGGGAGCAGGATCCAGGACTGTTTTCTCTTGGCCTCGTTTGAAGCATACTCCTTGGTGTGGTGCTATATAAAGGTGGTCACCTTTGCCACATACAGAGGTTACAGAGCCCCTTGCATCCCATCTCTGATGCAAAGGAGCTGCCACATGCATGGGCAAATTTCACCCATAATTAAGCCATCTTATGTCAGAGTAAACTAAAGTGCTAAATCCTAAGTGGCAATGGACAAGGTTGCTATGGTGAAAAGCAGCCAGTCTCCATTCCACTAAACGTGCTCTAGGAATTATTTGGGGAAGTTATATTGCCTGTGTTATGCAAGTCAGACTTGGTCCCTTCTGGCCTTAGAACCTATCAATTCCACTGGGGTCTCTGGGAAGAGCCAGCACAACTTAGAGGAGCAAATAATGCTGATTGTGGGGGAGGTGTGGCCAGATGGTGGAAGGCTGTGCTCATTCGGTGTTCCATACACACATCTAAAAACAAAAGAATTTGGTTGCTGAACACCAGGACTGCTTTGCTATCACTCCCATAACCGCATTGGTCATTGGGGCACCACCATTAATGAACAATCAACCAATTGTCTCCACTCCTGACGATTTGTGTGCCAGTGTCTTTGCATAGTCCATTTCTGTCTATTCTTTTATATTGCCATCTCTTTGTCTGCCTGCCTCTTCTTCTCTTCCCCGGTACTGTCCCTTGGAGGATAATCATGGATAGGCCAAATGATCTTGTTACATGACTGTACCGCTTCCACTTCTTCATAGTCGTCAGGAGCTCTTCATATGACCCCGCACGTTGGGTGATGTTACAAACCTCTTCAATAGTGACATGGTCGAGGCAGGAGATGCCCAAAATTTTATGGAAGTATCTCATCTACACTGCCTGTATTTTCGGTTCAAGTTCTGCTGCATGCATACCAAAAATGCATTCGGTTCAAGTTTCATGCATACCAAAAAATGGAGATGACCAGTTCGTGCAGCAGTTTCAATTCGGAATTCAGGGAGATGTTCTTGTTCCTCCAAATTGGCTTTAAGTTTGCCAGTGCTGCTGCTGTTTGTGCAGTTCTTGCCAGAATTTCTGCCTTTGCTCCCTCATCAGTGATGATTGCCCCCAGATACTTGAACTGTTTCACTTTCTCCAGCTCTTGTCCACTGACAGTGATGTGTACGTTGATCCCGTCACAACTGTTTGTCATCAGCTTGGCTTTCTCTGCATTAATTTCCATGCTGCATTTTGCAGAGGTTTCATCCAATTGTTTCACAAGGTTAGCAAGTTCTTCTTTGCTACCTGCCAGGCCATCAACGTCATCGGTGAACCGAAAATTTGAGATTGTTCACCACCTGATACTGACTGTGCATCTGTGATCTTCTAGGGCATCAGTCATTATCCAAGTAGATGTTGATTAGTGTGTGTGAAAGAAGGCAACCTTGCCAGACTCGAACAGTGGTATAAAACCACTCTCTTATTGTGCCACTGAAAAGAACTGCACTGTTGGCCTTGGTATACAGTTGTTTAATGGTAAAAATAAGCTTATGACCAATGTTGTACTTCTTCATGGTTGCCCAGAGAGCTTCATGATGTCAAGTGCCTTCTTGGAGTCAACAAAGACATGGTAAATGTACTGCTAGTATTGGAAGCACTTCTCACATAGAACATGAAGATTGAAAATCTGTTCTATGGTACTTCTTCCAGCACAAAAGCCAGCCTGTTCTTCAGCAGTGTTATTCTCTGCTTGTGGCTTCAATCTCTTCAATATGACTTTCAGCATCACTTTGCTGGGATGGCTAATTAAGCTTATAGTCTGGTAATTTTGACACAGTTGCAGGTTGCCTTTCTTTGGCAGAGTAATGATTAATGATTTTGTCCACATGGAGGGCCACTGACTGGTCTGCCAGTTCTTGCTGCAGATCTTGATGAGTGCATCTATTACTCTTTCTCCTCCAAATTTAATCAATTCAGCTGGGATGTTGTCAATTCCTGTAGCCTTTCCATTCTTAAGTAAATTCACAGCCACCTCCACTTCTTCACATACTATTGGAAAATCCTTTTCCTCTGTTGAATCTGGGCCATCTAGGATACTAGGATCTCTATTTGTCTGGTGGTTGGACAAATCAAAGCAATAGTTTGTCTACCTATTGATGATGTCCCATCCTTCTGTGAGACAGTTCCCTTCTTTGTCTTGAACTGAGTTGTCTTTGATCCATCTTTCCTTTCTCAGATCTTTTACAACCTGGAAAGCTCTTTTACTATTTTTATTCTTGATGCACTCTTCAATTTTAGAGCATTGTTTTTTGATCCATATCTCCTTGGCCAACTTCATTCCTTTTCTGGTCTCTTTGCCAGTCTCTCTGTATTTATCAACTCCCTCAGTGCTGTTCTTATCTCTCTTAAATTCTCTTCTAATGTCACACATTTGCAGTATTTGATTTGTGGCCCAAGGTTTTATCTTCCTACGGTGTTTCCCAAGCATGTGCATTGCCACTTTATTCATTACAGCATTAAAAATATTGGTCAGTGTTTCTATGTCTTCTTCTAGAGCAAGCAGAGGGGCAAATTTTCTGCTGATCATTGCTTGGAATGACTCTGCAATGCTTCAGTCACTGAATCTTTCTAAGTCAAACTTGGTTCTCCTGATCTTTGGCCTGATGATCTTCCTTAACCACAGCTGAAAGTTTACCATCACACATGATCATTTCCAATATCAGCAATGGTGAAGCTCCTTATTTTAGCTCTGTTGATCCCAGAACGGAATTGGTTTTGCACCATGATGTAGTAGATCTGGCTGTGGTATAGACCATCAGGTATATGCCACATTGATCGTCTGGATGCTTTATGTGCTCCTAATGTGTTTGAAAGAACCAGATTGTTGTAGCTGGCAAACTCCAAAAGTCTCAGTTCTTTCTCATTGGTTGCAGCATTACAGAAAGGGCCACAATAATCTCGCTAATCTGCCTGTGTGTCAATACCCACTTTAACATTCCAGTCTCCTTGTACAATCAGGATATCTTTCTTTTGTACCTTATCGATGATGTCTTGGAGCTGTTTGTAAATGTCTTCAATTTGCTCATCGTCATAGTCTGTTGTAGGGGCGTAAACTTGTATCACTATGTTGTTGAACGGTGCTGCCTTTAGGCAGGTGGAGATAAGCCTACTGGATATTGGGTAGCACCGTATTACTGAATTCTTGGTACCTTTATGCACAAGAAAACCTACACCATTAACATATGTATTTTCTCCACTGTAGTAGAGTAGATGGCCTTCTTCTGTTAGTGCCTCTCCAAAGTTCTTCCATCTGACTCGAAGATTCCTAGGAGGTGCCAAGTGTATCGTTCCATTTCGTACATGAGTTCTTTCAACCTCCCTGTTTGCCTCAGTGTCCTTACATGCCATGTGACTATGGTGATGTTAGCTATTCCACAGATTTTCTTTGTTGGAGTTCCACCAGTAATATACTTATCATGTCTGCCTTGATGGGGGACAGATGGCACAGTCATTGTTAACTCAGGCTACAACTGATCCGATATGGACATGGTTGAATTGTTCATCATGTGGTGTGTCTTTGGCAAATTTCTAACTTGGCAGAGCCCATCCCTCTCCAGGCAACTCTCTTTTAGTTGCCTCTTATGACATACAGGAGGAGCAGTGGGCCTATTCTATCCCTGGGACCCACAAGGGATGCAGGACTGCTTACTTCATTGAAATCACCATGGCCTGGTAAAGGAGTAACCCATATTCAAATACCTATGTGTTGACAACCATTCCCCAACCAAGAAATGGTCATCCACAGCTTTCTGAATCCTCAAATTGCACAATCCAGACAAAGGTTGGGAAAACTGAATCTTAACTATGCTAAACAACTAAAATTGCACTTTGCAACCTATCCTAGTAAAACTCATTGTGTTTTCTGATCAATGCAATTTTTACCTGAGTAAGGATTGAAGGATTTAGTCCATTAAGAACAGGCAGCAAAGGCCTCTCTATTCATGGGAAAAGAGGTCAATTTTGACTAAATAAGCCAAATTCTGGAGTCCCTAATAAGGCTACTGAAACTCAGTGTGTGTTTGTGCTTTTCCATTTCATAGCCAATGTCCCATACAGTTATCACAGTAGAATTTTTGTAGTTGTTGTAGTTTGCCGTGTCTTCCAAATATGGGATTTCATATACTGAGGTTCATAGATTCCAAGGACAGAAGGGACCAAGTCTGACCTCCTATATAACACAGGTCATAGAACTTCCCCAAAATAATTCCTTTTGACTAGAAAGAGCATTTAAAAAAAAAATTCAGTCTTGAATTAAAATTTGCCAGAGATGTTGACTCCACCATGACCCTTGGTAAACTGGTTTAGCGGCTAATTACCCTTACTCTTCAAAGTTTACAGTTTATTTTCAGTCTGAATTTGTCTAGCTTCAACTTCCACCCATTGGATCTACGTTTTAATTTCTGTTAAAAGCTCTCATTTTGAGTGCCGCTTGTGGAGAAGTATATCCTTTACAAAAATATCACCTGTGTCCTGGTCGAGATTTCCTCCTCAGAGTTCAAGTGTCCATACTCATCTATCCTTTTCTTTGGGAACAGAGAGTCTCTCAGTGAACTGAAGTATGTTCTCATTGTGATGTCCCCTAATTCCACTAGAGAGTACTAAAAGGTTATCTCTTTCCATGGCTACTAAAAGCATTAGGTCTAAATAGTTCCACTGTGAGAACTGTAGTGCTCTCTGAGATAAGAATAAGGGTGAGATGGCTCTAAATTCCTATTTTCAGTCACTTTATAAGTTTCCCAAATTTCTTTTTGTGCTGAAATATTTTATATACGGTCTTAATCCAGATGTGATTTTTTTGGTAAACCAAATAGTTTAATATGCAAATGTAACTATAGTGTACATATGTAGTGTTGCTGTAACTTGTAGCCATGTTGGTCTGAGAATATTAGACAGACAAAGTGGGTGAGGTAATATCTTTTATTGGACTGACCTGTGGGTGAGAGTGACAAGTTTTCAAGCTCTGGGTGAACTTGGAAGCTTGTGTCTCTCATCAGCAGAAGATGGTCCAATAAAAATAAAATATATTACCTCACCTGCCTTGTCTCTCTATAGTGTGCATAGAAATCTTAGCAGTTTATTAAAGTCTTCCCATATTTTTATGAATATTAAACTTTTTACCCAAACAAAGGAGACAAAAACATACAGTCAATATATTTATTGATAAAAGGACTATTGATGTTTTGTACAATTTGTAAATGCCATAAGCATGCTTTTTATTATGTTTGACATTTCTTTTTAACAGAATGTACACATGGAATGTTTTATTAAGTCAAGTGAGGATAATCCTGAAGCAGCCGAAGGAAGTAATGAACATTTTCCGCAAACCCCTGAGATGCCTTTATTTATAAGAACACCAGAATCTAACGGGAAGAAAGCCCAGTTCTCTAAAACTCCCCCATTTGAATTGTAGGCTTTTAATTTTATTGAAATTTTATGAGCCATGTCATGTTGATGTGCATTGTAAAAACATTTTGATTAATTATGCTAAGCAAAAGTTCCCCTTTTTTCCTACAAGACAGTGCTGAACAGTATTCAGGTTTTATTTAAGTTATTATTATAGCAAATGGAATTTTGTTTCAGAAGGACATTCGTACTGAAACAGACTTGAAGGAGAACATATACACATTCAACAGTGTATGGGGCATTTATTCTTTGTTTTTCTTTTGCTGTAATTTGAGGCACTGGTGCCTAAATAAGGCCCCCCCGCAATCTAGTTTCTTATTCACCTTGATAGTGAAGTGAAATCATAATCCTGCATTTATGATCTCACATTCTGTTGCCATGGAAATGATTGGGAAGACAGAAATCAGATATTATTTCTTCACTACAAAATCTGCAAGAGAAAAAGAGGAGGAAGTCTTTGTCTTTTTATGACAATGTATTAGTGCCTCAAGATAACAAAGAAAAAACCAGAAGGAAATAATAAAAGTTAAGAATACATACCATTTAGAAGACATAGAGACACAGCAAGCAGGAGCACTTACCATATGGCTGCTTTAGGGATGCAACTGCTTCACTCTGCCATATTTAATTGATGACCCCTTGAAAGGCATGGTAATAAAAAATTTCTAGAAGAGAGTAACCCTTCTTTATAGGATCATAAAAGATTAGGGTTAGAAGGGACCTCAAAACAGAACCAACCCCAACTAAATCATCCCAGCCAGGGCTTTGTCAAGCCCCACCTTAAAAACCTCTAAGGATGGAGATTCCACCACCTCCCTAAGTGACCCATTCCAGTGCTTCATCGCCCTCCTAGTGAAACAGTTTTCCCTACTATCCAACCTAAACATCCCCCACTGTAACTTGAGACCATTGCTCCTTGTTCAGCCATCTACTACCACTGAGACCAGCCTAGCTCTATCCTCCCTGGAACCCCCTTTCAGGTAGTTAAAGGCTGCTATTAAATCCCCTTCTCATTCTTTTCTTCTGCAAACTAAACAAGCCTAGTTCCCTCAGCCTCTCCTCATAAGTCATGTGCTCCAGCCCCCTAATCATTTTTGTTGCCCTCTGGTGGACTCTCTCCAATTTTTCCACATCGTGTCTGTAGTGAGAGGCCCAAAACTGGACACAATACTCCAGATCTGGCATCACCAGTGTCAAATAGAGGGGAATAATCACTTCCCTTGATTTGCTGCCAATGCTCCTACTAATGCAGCCCAATACACCATTAGCCTTCTTGGCAATAAGGGCACACTGCTGACTAATACCCAGCTTCCTATCCACTGAAACTCCCTGGTTCTTTCCTGCTGAACTGCTGCCTAACCAGTTGGTCCCTAGTCTGCATCAGTGCATGGGATTCTTCATTTCTAAGTGCAGGACTCTGCACTTGTCTTTGTTTAACCTCATCAGATTTCTTTTTGCCCAATACTCTAATTTGTCTAGGTCACTTTATATCCTATCCCTACCTTCCAGCATATCTACAACTCCCCCCCCCACCGCCTTAGTGTCGTTGGCAAATTTGCTGAGGATGCAATCCACTCATCTTCCAGATCATTAATGAAGATGTTGAACAAAACTGGCCCCAGCACTGACCCCTGGGGCACTCTGGTTGTTACTGACTGCCAACTAGACGTCAAGCCATTGATCAATACCCATTGAGCTTGATGATCTACCCAGCTTTCTATCCACTTTATAGTCCAGTCTTCCAACCCATACTTCTTTAACTTGCTGATAAGAATGCTGTGGGAGACCCTATCAAAAGCTTTGCTAAAGTCAAGGTATATCACGTCCACCGCTTTCCCCATATCCACAGTGCCAGTCACCTCTTCATAGAAGGCAATCAGGTTGGCCAGATATGACTTGCCCTTGGTGAATCCACGCTGACTGTTTCTGATCACCTTCCTCTCTGTTAAGTGCCTCAAATTGGATTTCTTGAGGACCTGATCCATGATTTTTCAGGGGACTAAGGTGAGGCTGACTAGTCTGTAGTTCCCTGGATTCTCCTTCCTCCCTTTTTTGAAGATGGGCACTATATTTGCCTTTTCCAGTCATCCAGGACCTCCCCCAATTGCCATGAGTTTTCAAAGATAATGGCCAATGGCTCTGCAATCACATCAACCAGCTCCCTCAGCACCCTTGGATGCATTGCATCTGGCCCCATGGACTTGTGCGTGTCCAGTCTTTCTAAATGTCCTGAACCTGTTTTTCCAGCACTGAGGGCTGGTCACCTCCTTCCCATTCTTTGTTGCCCAATGCAGTAGTCTGGAAGCTGACCTTGTCTCTGAAGACAGAGGCAAAAAAAGCATTGAGTACTTCAGCTTTTTCCACATCATCTGTCACTAGGCTGCCTCCCCCATTCTGTAAAGAGCCCACACTTTCCCTGACCTTCTTCTTACTCATGTGCCTACTTTAGGGGAGGCACTCAGGCAATATTAGATAATATGATGCGCTTTCTCCCTTCTCTACTCCCCCCTGCCAAAAATCACTCACATTCATGGCTTGACTGCAGTGTCTATTTATGTAACCCAAAATTGCACTGGCTTTGCTGCCATATTGGATTATAAATTCATGTCTAATTAGCTCTCCAGCACACTAAATCTTTTTCAGCATTACTGCTTTCAAAATAGCTCTCTTGTTGAGAATTTGTGTATATGAGATTGTATTTTCCAGGTTGATTTTTTTTGTTTTGTTTTGTTTTTTCCTCCAATTTCTTGCCCCACATTTGTAACAAATTGGAATGTTTCCCCTGGTATGAAAGTCCTTCTGTTTAGCGACGTTTTCACAATATATTATTGATGTAGGTGTTACAGCATTTATCTGTAAATAAGAACCAATATTTGATCTTTTGCTCTGACTGGCTGCAATGAGCTCACGCTGCTTCTCCTGGTGTGGAAAAACTCCATAGACAGGTTATTTATGACTATGGAAAACATTCAAAGGATGAACATTTTTTAAAATCTAATGCAACAGTTGCTAGACTGAGTGGTTTTTCTTTCTTAAATTCCTTGCTTGAGGAATTGGTTAGGGGGAGAAATATGTGACATGCTTAGGAGAATATTGTTACCTGCTTTGTGCTACAGTAAGCAAGTCTTTGTGTGAGGGCTAGGAACTAGTGACAAATAGAGAAAAGTAGAGCAAGCAGCTTGGTTCTGATTGCACGTAGATGAAAATCAGGATTAAGTCTGTTAAAGTCAATGAAGTTACACTAGTGTACAACCATTGTGAGGTTAGACTCAAACCCAGTATACCTAAGGGTCTTCTATTAAATCGAAGGGAGGACTCTGTTTTAGAACTCTCAATAGAAAATGCTTTCTTAAAATGTTTCTTCCTTTTTTCCATTACAGAAGTCATAATTTAGGTTGTGAAGGACGAGAACCAAAATCACCAGCTTTTTCTTTTCTTATGTCCTGTGCCCAGAAGTCACCTGGCTTTAATTTATTTGACTCTTCTGTATTCGGAGCAGAAAATTCATCAGACCAGGTAACATTGAAACTTAAGGATATGATCCTTTGATTGTCACAAAGTGAAACATTCTCAGAAAACTTTGCTGATTGTGCAGAAGGTTTCCAACAGCCTTTGTGTTCATTTACATTGTCACTTGTTTATTAACTTGTTCACTGTTATAAAACGTATCTTTTGGCAGTGCTTTTCTACTGCTAATCTCAGTAAGAGAAATGCTGATCAGGTATAATTTTTTCTCACTGGGGCTGGCACTTGTGCATTTGGTACAATGGAAGGCAACGAGGCTCAGATTCTCAAAGGTATTTAGGTGCCTATCTCTGATGGGAATGAGGATGTGGGCCAAGGATCCTTCTCCCACTTCTGGCCCCTGAACAGTGGAAAGAGGGGGCTGTTCCGCTACTCTTCCCTCCCTCCAGACTTCACTGTTGGATTCTCCGCCACAGGGCACAGCTCCAGTGCCAGCCTATGATACTGTTTAGAGATTTCCTAAGCAGCAGCAGAATGTGATTGTTTGATTCTTACCAACTTGAAAAACAGCAGGGAAAACTGACAGGACTTTGCAGATACAAGCAAACAATGCATTAGTAACACTCAGTCTGGGCCTACACTGATGGCGGCAAATTCGTTGCCGTCAGATCGATTGCTCTGGATCGACTGAGCGGTCTGTGTAGACGCGCTCAGTCAATCCAGCAAGCGACGCAGGAAAACCACCCTGGTAACTGGCGTAGTTCTCCGTCGAAAGGAACGCTGTTGCCTTCAACGCAGTGCAGTGTGGATGCCACACAGAGGAGATGCCGCAAAGTCAATGGGAGATACGCAAGTGATTTACGTCACTTGCATATCTCCCGTCAACTGCGGCTGAATCCGGAAGGTAAGTGTAGACCGGGCCTCCGTTCCAGTTTAGAAGGTTTACTTTGCAGCCATATATTAGCATTTTGGTTTTTTTTAAATTATGTTAAAGAAAGCTTAGCTTCTGCAGAAGATGATATCATTTACAAAGTTTCCTAGCCATGCAGATCAAGTGGATTTTTCAAGCCCTGAATATGAATATAAGGTCACCCCAAGTTATATTTTGGTTAAGTTTCTCTACTGTGGCATGGCCCTGTTGTGTAGACTCGCTACCACGTGTAAGTCTGGCAGATCTGGCGAGGGGCAAGAGGCCATGGCTAGAACTCCACTGTGTGTTTAGGCTGTTCTAAATTGTACTGAGAGCTGACCCAGCCCACCCTTGCTGCTCGTATGTTTGGGGAATCACAGATGTAGCCTGGAGCCATTTTTGCCTCCCTGTTCCCCAGCCTCATACCTCAGCTATGCAGAAAATCTGAGGATTGATCCCCATATGTTGTCTGGTGTATAGAACTTTACAGAAGCCATATGGAAGATTAGTAATTAATCAGAACATCTGTATAAGCTGGTTTACAACAATAGTGAGTGCCTGTGCTCAAACTTCATTCAACAGAAGATCCTATTACAGCACAACAACATTTTACTGCAGTAGCTCTTTGCAATGTATTATATAGCTTCATACACCAAAGAGAAAACATATAAAGGCTATTCAGTAAGGTCACTGTGGATGCAGTCTTTTTGTGGGTTATTGATGATCTTTAACTAGTCTGTGCCGCACATCACCTTTTTGAATTAAAGACTGATTGACAAAGACAATATTAGCCCTTTGCAAGAATATGCTGCTGGAATTAAAAGCTGGTCAAAAGTTGATTTTTTGTACTGTAGTTTTACTGGTTACCATTTCAGTGGTTGAATCATTTGTATCTTTAAATATTGATTGACGGGGTAAAGCACACTATTTCAATGTCTTCAAATGTAACAATGTAACTAAAATACAAACTTTAATCATTATGACATTATGTAAAATTATCAATATTTATATCAGTTTTATAGTTTATATTGTCGTTTTCTCATCTGTTAAATATAATGGCTACTATGTTTCAGACAGATGAAAGTTATTCTGCAGGAAATGTAAATCCTATATCACCTCACAAAGATATTGGTAAGCTTTGAAAGTGAAAAGTACTTTTATATAGCAGTTTATTCTATTCATATCTTTGTAATTGATCATTTAAATTCCTGTGGCTCTGTTCAAGAGGAGATCTTTGAGTAATAGAAACATTGTTAAATGATGGCACAAAGGTAAAACTGTGACCCTGTAATTTGTGATCCATTGTATATATGTCTATTTGGGACAGCACAAAATATGTCCCTGAATATTATAGCCACAAAAACAGGACAACATTTAGATGAAAGAGGAGACAAGAATATAGGAGAGGAAAAACGGAGGAGATGGAGGGTCAGGGGGAAGATTGGCATTAGATGTACTTCAAACAAACCATGATCTAGAACACCAAAGTGAAAGGAGAAATTGTGAGAGCTTTGTCCCTCATTAAAAAAACACATTTCTGTCCTCTTAGATGTAAAACAGCCCTAGCGCAGCTAAATCCCGATGGTTAATGCAAGGCTTCCAGTTCACTGTAATTGCACATCGGGTCTGTTAATAACATTTTGAGCTATTAATGTTAGAAGAAGTTGTGTATATTTGGGCATCTTTGTCTAAAGTGCAAGTAATGTCTCTATTTTGTTAAATTCTTGGACCCGACTCTCCTCTCACTTCCGTCTGTCTAAATCAATGTAAAACTGATGTGAATAAGAGGAAAATCAGAGTCTTTGGTCCAGGCCCTCAACTGGCATAATTTATCATACCTCCACTGAAATTAAAGGAGCTATTCTGATTTATACCCTCTTGTTGGCAGCCTGCCCTCACTGAAGTCAATGGGAGCCGTGTGCCAGGATTTTTTACCTTCTGTCTCTCTCTAACCTCATATTGGGAAATATAATCTTGTCTCATTTGGAGCACTAGAGGTTCAAAAGCCAGTTTTTATCTTTTTATTCTAAGTATAGTGAAGCATGTATCTATAACTATAACTATATATATATATATGGGATATAAGACTCATTTTTATCAAAATTCTGTAGGATTTAACACCCTTTTAAGATTTTTTTTTTTTGGTAGGGGAAAGTGTGTAATAATTCCATGTTATGAAATACAAAACTCAGGTAGTTTTTTTTTTTTTATCTGTAGCAGTGGTTTGCAAAGCATTACATTTTATAACTACTTTGTAAAAGACAAAATCCTTTTATGGACCACCTCTCTCCTGCTTGGGTCTCAAATATTTCATTCTGTGGACCATCAGGTTCGGCTTTATAGAATACCATGAAAGGCTGTAAACAATTAGATACAACTAGCTTTCATTGAATACAGTGTCTCAGTAATGGGAGCTCTATTTCTAATGCATGAATATACATACCATTGTATGTTGATGTTCAACAAGATGTTAAAATACACTATATTATTTCAGAAATACAGTGTGTTGATTGCAATAGTTTTAAAATAAGATTTCATCTAATTTAGCATTAATTCAAAGTATGTTTTCCCTGTAGGAAGCTTATTTGGGAAATTGGAAAGTGAGGATGCATTTACATTTTCCTTTCCGTCAGAGTCGTCTTCTCATACATATGGAGATGGAAAAGATGACTTCAGCTTTCCATTTGCATTTGGACAGGATCAGAGATCATCACATTCTTCCTCTCTGAAAGGTTTTCATTCTTCATCAGAAAATAAAAAGCCACTTACATTCTTTTGAATACATTTCTTGACTTCCTTTTGAATACCTTTGCTGCTTATCCTTGACCCTTGTTTTCAGCAACTTAAGAAAAACGCAAAGCATTTCACTTCTCTGTGTCATTTAATGTAAGATGACATTACTTACTTGCATCAAGAGCATCTAAATACTCTCCACTAATCATACATGCTCTGAGATGTTTTTAGTTTTTATTTTGTTATCACTTAATGATTTAATGTATTGTTTGCATAAAATCTTTTGATAAGCTCTCCCTTAAATTGCACATGTTAACATAAACAGCAAAAATGTCAACAGGCAATAGCATATTCACTTAATTCAGTACCTTTTACCAATTATTAAACCTCCAGGTTGAATAAATACAATCTCTGATATCAAAAAATGGTGGCTGGTGTTTACGTCACTTAAAACAACAGAACATGTGTTGTCAGTCGTATAAATGCTGTATTGTTTTAGTTTTAGTTAACTCATTTATTGTAAAAAAAAAATTACCATTTTACCACAGCATTAAACAGTGTTTGAATTTGTGTATTGGGTTAAATGCAGCATTCAGAAATTGGCCGATTGTTTCATTTAAAGTAAAAACAAACGTATTTTTTAAATAAACTTGTTTGTCAATTATCGTATGTGGTTTTGTGAGTGTGTGTTGTAGTCAGCTTTGTAAAATGAAATAATTCTGTAATTAGAGTATTTTGTATCTTGGCCTGAATGCACAAAAGGAGTTAGGTGCCTAAATCCCAGTTTTGGGACCACTGTAATGCACAGAGCACCAGCAGTTCACAAACCGAGAAGACAGGTGTTCGGACAACTAGGTCATGTGTGAGGCCTGATTATTTAAGTATTTTTCCACAGTGGAACAGTCATTGGGCCAGAAAGAGACAAGGATGCTGTAGTTCAAAGAGACCCAGGGCCCAGTTCCCCTGCTCCAAACACTATTTCATTATTTTCCCACAGTGGAACAGCTTCAGCAGCAGAGAATGAGGCAGCCCCCGATCAGAATATCCCATAGCTCAGCAGTTTGAGCACCTTGCTGAGAAGAGGGAGACCCTTTTTCCAAACCATTCTGCCCATCTGTCAGAAAGAGGGGAATCAAACCAGGGTCTTCCACATCCTGGCTGAATGCTCCAACCACTGAGCTATAAATAGGGCAGCAGCAGAGCCGCCCCCTCCTCCTGTAATCAGATTTTGAATGAGATGTGGTAGGCAGACTCTGAGCACACCTATGGGAGTGGGCCTGGCACACAAGATAGGCATTCCTCTGCCTGCCTTCCCGCAGTTTGTGGCTGGCTCTGGAACTTAGGCAAAGACAGGCATCTGGACAGCTACAGTGAAGCAGCAGTGCACATGCCCACAGGCAGGTAGGTACTAAGGGAATTTTTACCTGAAAATATAAGCACCAAGTGAGTTCAGATGCCTACAGAGTTCAGTAGCAGTTTTGTGGATTGCAGTGGAGCCTAAAACTCGGATTTTGGTGCCTTTATGGATTGGGGTTTAAATGGCATATGCCTCATCTGCCTCAGAACCCCCTTTCTGACCCACCATACAACCTGTATTTATCGGGAACACTTAAGGTGAGTGTGATGCTTGAGGGAGCTTGGGCCTAGCTCATTCTGGGTAGAAAGCTTTGGAATATGCTGCAGCTAGAAAGTCTCTTAAATCCAATACTGGCCACATATAGAAAGCCTTGTAAAATGTACCCATTTGTCTAGTTATGGCATAATTGACTCTTGGTTTCCTCGGTCATCTGGTCTGTCAAGGTCTTTCTTGTCTCTGTCCTTTTAAAGTTGCATCCCTGGAAGGGAGGCATGAGGGGTGATGTTATAGGATATTAGCTACATACATGGAAATTGTTTCTGTTTCAATGTAAGCAATGTCCAGTGCTCCCAGGCACTATGGAAATGTCTACACTGCAGTTAGATACCTGTGGCTGGCCTGGGACTGCTGACTTGGACTCTCAGGGCTCTGGCTGTGGGGCTGTTTAATTGAGGTGTTCCAGTTTGTGCTGCAGCCTGAGATCTGGGACCCTCCCACCTTGCAGGTCTTAGAGCCCATCCACCAGCCTAAGGCTGGACATCTACAGTGCAATTGAACAGCCCCTTCTCCTTAGTTCGAGTCAGCTGGTACAGGCCAGCTGTGAGTTTTTAATTGCAGTGTAGACATGCCCTATGATGAAAAGCACCATAGAAATGCCTGTAATGAATACCATAAGCCAAATTCTCTGATGGTGTAAATTGGTATAACTCCATTGACTTCAATAAAACTGCCAGTTTACATCTGCCGAGGCCCTAACTGTATATTTCAGTTGTTTTTTAAATCTGTCTCTGTCTGAGCTTCTACTTACTGTCCATCAGCATAGTATCTAAGCACTGTTAAACATTTTCTTCTGTCCTAAACGAAACATCTAATAAAACTAAGGAGCACACATAAGTCCAACAAAATGTGAAAATATCAAAGTACTTAGATAAATTTCTTGTATTTGAATCTATTGAATACAATATGTATATAATATAGAGTAACATTATCCTCTTACTCACCCCTGCTGCTGGGAGGAAAACCCTGGATGCCTCTCAGTCATCTTGTTCACAGAAAAATACCCACAGAAAAATGTCAGTCTTCTGGTACTTCAACCAGAAATGCCACAATAATATTTTCTCATGATATTTACTTCAAAATCAGTTTTTACTGTCCAGAAGAGGCTTCCACTTCATACAAGGATGTTTGTACCCATCATTTAAAACGTTTAAGTATGAGAAAGGAGTTAATGGGAAAACCATGCCAAAAAACCAAAAAAACAAACAAAAAACCCCTTTCCCTATCCTCCAGGAATGAGTGAGTTGAGTAGTTTTTCCAAAATAAACCCTTAAAGAGTTTAAAGTTTGTCAAGGGATACCACCTTAAAGTTGGGAAGTCATTGTTGCTATTTATTTATTTATAAGGTGTTAGTGTCAAGAGGGTCTGATAAAGGGCAAGAGCCCCATGCATTTAATAAAAGACAGTCCTTGCCCTATGAATCTTACAAACTGTATGAATTTCAAAGATAAGTGAAGACAACTGGAAAATCTTTGTGCTGTAGTCAAGCAGTCTCCTGGACCTTGTATACAGCATTTACTTTCTAACGTTGTTACGTTATGGTGCACTGTACATTTGATACAGGACTGGACACTCACAAAATTGTTTTCACTCAAAATACAGGTTTCCAAGGTAGCAGTCGTGCATCTTTAGCACTACAAAATGTTACATTAACGTTCTTTGCTACAAAGTTTTTGCAACGATAAAAAAAAAAGTTTAAAAATAAATATAGGAGCTCTTGGATTTTACACCAGAGAAAACTTTTAGCAGTGACACAGGAGAACATAATTTGCTTACTCTCAAATAATAGTGTTAGAATTCACAACTGGTTCATTGCTACATTTATTTTTTAATGATAATGACAAGTCAATACTTTGAGAAACCCTCCCCCCCAGATTCATGCTGTGGTTCTCTGTCACATAATTATTCACTCATTCCATGTGTGAAATGCCCATCAACAGAGAGTACAAGGGCTCCAGGATTGAGCTTTAATCTACAATGGTCACAATGGTGACTGGGGAGAATGTTAATTGTCAGTAGTGGCTCTCATTGCCATTATCTGTTGAGAATATTTTAAAATTTAAAAATACAACCTGACACTTTACCATATCAATCAGCTAATGAAAAGGCTGTTTTCAGTTTCAGCTATTTAAGGGCTGATCCAGCAAGCACGCCATTAAAATCAATGGAAATTCTGTATGTGCATTGCTGGCAAGATCAATTCCCTAGTAGAGTTTTTGTTTCGGATCTCCTTTTAAGAGTTGGAACAGAAGTAAGATGCAGCCATATGGTAGAAGTACCATATGAATCTGAATCCTTTCTGGACTCTCAGCCATTAGGGCATGACCAAGGTTGTACCATTCCTGTCTATCCCGGGATGCTGTTTGCCTGTTCTATAGTTGTTAAGGCCTATAAGTTTTCTTTCACTGAGTAGTGTTTAATGGAGAAAATCTTTTGGTTGGCGCCTTTTGCATGTCCTTCCAATGGCATCCCTGCCCTAGCAGATTATTTTACTTCATTCTTAACATCCCAAATTGTTCCATTGTGTTTAATGGATAATTTTAGAGATAATGGGTTGTTGACTCTCTGACTTATCTCAGCATTAGTTATAAATTAATGCCATTTAACACAGTGACCCAACCTCTCAATGCCCCCTGGCAAGGGGCGGTGCAGCATGATTACAGGCATCTCGTGTGTACATGTGAGTTCACCAAAGAGTGTCATGTGAGGTCTTGAATACAAGCCTGTGTCTTCTGGTCATCACTATCATTGTGAAATGTATGTACAAATATTACGTAAGGAGTTATGAATATATACTGAAAATACATTCTTAAAGTCTGTAGGAATTGGTCATCTGCAGAGGTGAAGAACATGCTTTCCCTCAGACAAAAGGCATTGTGTGCATCTTGCTGGTTACATGTACATTGAATATTGGCTTATTCACAGTGGGCTTCCTATCACCAGTCTACCTTGAGTGCAATTAAAGGCTTGTGAGAACTTAAGGAAGTGTCTAAGAGGAAGACAAAAACAGCAGGTGCAAGAGCCTTATCTGGAAGTGTACTCCAGAAGTTTTCTGGACTATATATGGGGGGGAGAGGGAGCAGAGAAGACTCCTAGGCACCGTCACTGAGGAAGTAATAACGACAGAGTTTTGCTTATGAGAAAGGGGTCTCAACCCGGTTTGATTAAAAATGCTGAGCAGAACTCTGGGTGAGATAAAACTTCTCTAGACTGTAAATTAAGCTGTTAGTTGTTTGGTGTCTAGAGAGTGTTATGCTTTTGTTTTATAGGTGACCGTTTGTTTCCAATATTCTGACCCACTATTACTTGAATCTCTGGTCTTTGATAATACATTTATTCTTGTTTTCACTATAAATATATCTAAGTGCTGTGATGTTAAGCAAAGTCATGGTTTTTCACTGAATCTTACAAGCTGGTGTGTATTGTTCCTTTGGGGACATCTGGGCCTGATAATTGAAGCACAGACAATACACCTAACACTAAGGGCAGATAGTGGTGAGGTATCCTACAACTGTGGGTAGCCCCAGGGAGCATCACAAATACCTACTACTTTTTCTGAGACGTTTACTTTCAAAGAGATGAGGGAGGTTAGGTAATATCTTTCATTGGACCAACTTTTGTTGGTGAAAGAGACAAGCTTTGGAGCTTTCACCAACAGATGTTGATCTGATAAAAGATATTACCATTTCTCTAATATCTTGGGACCAACACAGCTACAAATGCACTGCCATTTACTTTCAAGGGTAGTTAGGGCTCGATTCACAAAGACACTTAGGTGCCTAACTGCCACTTTATGCACCTAAGTCCAACATTTAGGTAGCAGGCATTCACAAAACTTTGTTCAGCTGCTGCCTCACCAAGTGGTTGCCTGACATCCCTACATTTTGGCAGCTGGGTGTGTGCACAATTGCCTCAGTTCTGCCACCGTGCAGTGCGTAACCCGCAATGGGATTCTCACACTAAGCGTTATCCCACCTATCTTGCTTGTGGAGCCCCATGTGGTGCTGTGAGCATGCTTAAAGCCATTCAAAATACCTCTGGAAGAGGAGGAGGTTGTGCCTCCCTTCTATCTTTAGATCATATGTCCAGCTTCAATGCCCTTTTCTGCCTGATGAAGAGCAGGGATTTGAAGTTGGGTTTCCCACCTCCTAACTGAGTGCCCTAAGCCCTGGACTATGCTGGCACAAGCCTCTCAAGTTCTCTTGTTGAAGTTGTTCCACTGGGTATAAATACTTAACTATTCATTGGACTAGGGAGAGAGCAAGTGCACAAATGCCTATAGAACAGGGGTGAGGGGACTCACTTGAGAGGTTTGAACACTCAAGTTAAAAGCTCTCCACTACATCAGGCAGGGGGGAACTGAACTCAGGTCTCCCAGATCCTGGGGGCATGCGCTAGCCACTAGGCTAACAGAGGCATCACCACCACCACCTTCCGAAAGGGTGGACCTGGTATAGGCACCTAATTCCAGGAGAGGGCTCACAGCTATGAATACCAAGTGGTGATAGGTTCCTCCCTCCAGCCAAGACTTGGGTGTCTAACTCCCTTTAAGGGGCAGGACGTAGACCCGCCCCCTCCCCTCAGCATTGCCTAGTGTAGGCAGCTCCCCATGCAGCATGCTAGCTTTTGTGCATCTCCTTTGAAGTGCCCAACTCTCCTCATACATTGGCTAGGGAGGCTGGGCACCTCCTTCAGCACTATGAATTCCACGAGGTGTCAGGGTGCCGAGGAGTCAAGCATCACATCGCTCAGCGTTGCAATGTCTGTTCACTTTGTGAATCTAGCCCTGAGATGTGTGGCTGTACCTTCGATGGATTTCCAGCCTTCACATCCCTGTGTCAAGATGGAAATGACACCAGAGGTGAAAACTCAGTTTGTTTGTTTTTTAATTGTGGCTTTGTCCATGACCAAAATCTTCTTTAAGCTGACAAATGCAGCTGCCACCTTGCTAATTTGGCATCGTTAAAAAAAACCATCTTCTGGGAAATAGCATAAATACAAAGTTTAGTAGCAGTGACAAAATAATCACGGCATCATAAGAAAACAGTCTTACATACTACAGCATTAATACGCTTAAGCATTTTGAGGAAATAAGCTTTAAATGCTACTTACTGTAACAGATTGGAATGTGTAGACTTACTGTATTAGAAGGCAGTAATCTCCCTACTACAAGACTGATTGCATGAGTAGCAAGAGTTGGTTAATCCTTTTCGGCCAATGGCATAAAACGAGGATTAGTTTTTCATTTACTGCAACTGAGTGGGTCGTTAGGATCCCAAAGACACTAATGAGCCTGAACGGGTGATTGGATTCTGCCTTTCAAAAGTATGGGCTCGTCTAAGACATGCTCATATTTTAAAACGTGACGTTTCTGTGATTTTTTTCCTGGAAAAAAAATGAATGAAGGTTCTAACTGTAGAACACAAACCTGGCATGTTGACTTTTCCCCTTGGAATTTGGGTTGTTGCCAGATTACTTGCCTTACAGGCTGAATGGCTCATTTAGAAATATCGCTGTTGCCTTGCTTTTATGTTTCCCCTTGATGTCTCCAGAGTTGACACAAGTCACATGCAATCAAGTCTGTATTCCTGGTGGACAGGGCCTGTCCTAATATTCTCTGACTCACACCCAGGTTGTTTGCAGCTCAGCATTTCTGCTTCCAGACACATCACTTTCTGTTCCGATATTAACATCTTGCTGAGAAATTGCCTCTTGGTCCAGTGCTTCTTGTACCTTGCTTGATTTGATGCGAAGACGATGCTCTTTTGAGCACTTGTAACACTTTACCTTTGAAAAGGTAATTTCCTATTTTTCAGTCTTACCTTCTTTTTAATACTTTTATTGTATTTCTTAGACAATTTATGTCTCGTACTTGTGTTCCTCTCAAATCCACAGATGATGCTAATGGACTGTTCATAAAACATGAAAAGATGGACTTTTCAGTTAAAGATGTTTAAAAATATACAACATACAACTAATTTAAGCTACAGTCTTCTATCGAAAGTAGACCAACATACAATATTTTAGTAACGTAAGTTTGGTAACCATAAGCATTTTCCAAAAGGAATTTCCACAACTCACAAAATGCCCCCTCCCCCCAAATCATTGTGTGACACATGCTATCCCACAATTGTTTTGGATTTGGGTCAGGTGAAGAAAAAGCAGGAGGTCTTTGTGTGCCATGGGCTAGGGAAAGTCAGGGACTAGAGATCTGGGTTTGAGATTGCTGAGGGTGATGACTGGTGTGGGTTTGGGGGTTGCCAGTCCAGGCCTGAGTTTGTAAGGCTTCTCTTCTTTCCCATATCTGCTTAGTTCTACAGCACAACAGCCATGAGCTAAGCACCAACTCTGCTTCCTTTTCTTCCCCCTGGAGGCATGGGAATGGCAAATTTTGCTTTTTCCGCAAAATGCAGCACGCTGCAATCAGTGACATCACCTTGCTTCCATGGCCACAGAGCTCTGCTCCCCCAGAAGCTATGGACTCCACTCAAAACCGTCAAAATATGTTTTCCTTCAAAGTTTTCTTTGACAAATTTTTCATGAGAATTTCTTCATAAGAGCGGCCATGCTGGGTCGCACCAATGGCCCATCTGGCCCAATATCCTGTCTTTCTACAGTGGCCAGTACCAGGTGCATCAGGGAAAGAACAGAACAGGTAATCATCAAGTGATCCATCCCCTGTCGCCCATTCCCAGCTTCTATTTCATAGACGTTTCAAACACTTCGAAGCATTCTAGCCATGACCTAATCAGGTCAGGGGGTGTGACCTGCTTCCAAATTGTACCTCGTGGCTGAGAGATACCACTCTATCTGATACATATTTTAGGACATTTTTGCCTTGAAACGTGATAATCTTGCCCCAAACCTTTGGCCTCATCATGCTTCTTCCAGATCTGCATACAGAAGCAGCTTGCTATATGCTCTTTCCTCCATCTTCTCCCCACTCTCCTTCCCTCCACAACAGAAAGAGGGCCTCAGCTGCTTCCACGGAAGTTATGCCCCAGAGATGACATTAGATGTAAACCTGAGACCTTAATCAGTTATGGTATTTAAAGATCCCAGTGGCAATTTTTATTTTATTTCTGTTAATAGAAATGTTAGCCCTGATTTCCTAGCCAGTTTCGAACGCTAGTGATTACATTCCATCTAACTACATTCTCTCTCTGTTTTCAATTAAATACAGTATTTATTCTTTGTGCATTGTCTAACTGCAAATCCCCGCATGTCATGAACTAATTTTTATGAAACATAATGAGAGGTCAAGCAGCATTGATTTATATGGTAAAATAGATTTTAAATCACAGATCACGTGGAGACTTTCAGCACTGAACTTCAGTGAAAGGGTCCTTTAAACTCATCGGCTCCCGGGTGCTCAAGAGGAGTTAATTCTGAGGAGTGAGTAGTTGTTTCTTGTAAGTCTCCACTTCACCTTGGACTGTGTCCTTTGCAGGTCTCACAAGAGAAGCAGGTTTGCTATTAGCTCAGGCAATGAAGCCTGATGCTAAAGGTATGTTGGATACACATCAGATTTTTAGTCAATTTCACAGGATTTAAGCAGCTCATGTTAGTTTGGCTCTAGGAATTGGTAATTTTGCTACAGAATCTTTGACTTCTAGGTTGTGAGTTCAAATTCAGCACCGGGCGGCAGTGTCTGAAGCATGGCTGGTTGGTCACGGTGTGATACAAGCTCAGTTTGCATCTAGTTCCAGTGGGCGTCCGTCTCCCAAAAGCCACCCCTGGAATTGGTAGTTTGAGAATAAAGGCCAACAATTTAATGGTCATGAACAAGGAATTAGGTGCTCAGCTTCCCTCGAAATGGTCCTCCAGCAGCAAGGTTCCGGGATGTTAATGGGGCACTGGTGGTACTACTCCTTCTCCTGTCTCTGATCTGTGGATCTATCCATCTATCTAAGCCACTTATATTGCCCTGTTTTCATCATGTCCGAGCACCTCGCTCTCTTTAATGTGCCATAAAACTGGCATTAGAAATTAACTATTGGCCTGGCACAAAGGGCCATGAAAGCTCTCTTAACAGGGCAGCCATGAATACAGTAACATGGGGGAATCTTCAGCTGGAGTAGAGCACCATCAGCTGTCTCAGCCCTCTGGTTTAAGGGACAAAGTTAGGGCTGCTCCAGGAGGGGAATGCCACTGGAGCACTGCTGTACTCTGGCATTCTTCAGCTTGTGTAATGGCCTTAGAGACTGCGCTAATGCATGCTGGGGGATGCACTGTCCCTTAACAATCACAGAGATTGGGGGGAGCATGGAGCCTTCCGTGCCCCCACCCCCACAACTGGGTCCTGTGCCAGACACCCTAACCTGCAGCTGGCGTGGGCCCACGATTCTAACTTAACATGCATAACCTCTTTCACAGTCAGGTCTTTGCATTACAGTCATTGAGCTTGGACATTGCGGCTCAGGAGCGATGTGTTAATAGGCAGAAGGACTGAATGAGCTTTTTTGGTCCTTATGCCTTTTTGCTGAACATTAATTGTGTTTTCCTGTATGGAAAAGTCCGATAGAATGTAATGGAGAAGAAGATTCTCTCTATAGAATGATTAAGCTAAGCTGTGGTATTCTGTAGCAAACACAATTCTCAGTTAAATTCTATAGGCTTGTTTACTAATGCTGTACAATAGATACCATTCCCTCTCAAATTCCTTAGACTCGCTTTTGGCTCCACTCCTACTAAATTCTATAGGATTTCTTCAAAGTCATGAGAATAGATATAAATGTGGTTAAAGCTGTTTTCCAATCAAATGGGTTATGGGTTATTCCAGGTGTTGAGCAATTGGAGCTGTTAACGCTCACCATACTCCATCATAATATAATGTGGGGCTGTCAGCAGGACCAACTACAAGGTTAGCTGCAATTCCTAGCTGTAGCTGAGACACACTATAGCACTTTGAGTAATGGGAGGTGTACAGGTGGCTCTCAGCCTTCTGGTAGGCTGACTAGATGCCAGGCAATTTGCTTATGTAGAGTAGCCTGAGGGTTGCTCTAGATTATGCTGGATACACATAGCACCAAGTGGCCATTACAACAGTTTAGGTTTACTGAGGTGGAGTGCAGCCTTGGCCCTGCCCCCTTTCTCTTGGCCACATCGCCATGCTAGTTGCAGAAAGAGAGAGGCATAGAGGGTCTGTGTCAGGGACATCCTTCTGTGGCCAAACTGGATTCAGGATGACCTTATATTGCCGCATGATGCAAACCAGATGCCAAGGACCAAGTCTTTCTCAGTTTGCAATTAAGTTTCCTACAACCATAAGCCCGGCAGCTCTATGGTTCACGTTGTGTGTTTCTAACAACTAGCTCACATACCGTAACGTCAACATAGAAAACTTCACATCTCCTAGAGAGACAAAGAGAAATTCTAAAGGGTATTATATGTATTTCCGTTCCCTCTGCTGAGCCTTATCTAAAACGACACGATTGGAATAAAGTAAATTGTCGCAGGCTGCGCAGGGTGCTTGGATCAGGAGCAAGTATTGGCATGAAGTAAAATAATGATTTGGGTTTCTGTTTTCTGTCTTTTGTCGCTTACGTTGTCAGTTATGGTGATGCTTTTGACAAGGAAGTGCTGCTGGCTTAGTGATTTCTTCAAAGGCTTCAAAAAGAGTTATGTTATCTGTTGTTATCATCGTATTAGGAGCGACAGTTGATGGGCCGTGCTTTTACATTGTCTTTGTAAATTATTAAATGAAATTAAGATCAGTGAATATATGTCTTCTTGCTTATTAGGCTAATTCCATTGAATTAATTGTTATCTATTTATAATGCAGTATTCCTAACTATCTTGGTATCTCATAGTGAATTCAAGGCAATTTTAAAACAAGATTTTTTTATTGCATCAGTAGAGTGGGGAAGCGGATAGTACTTAGCATATATATAGTGCTTTCTTCAGCCTCTAAGGGTTTTACAAATAATTATTGAATTTCAAAGCTCTCTGACGTAGGGAATTATTTCCCTTTCACAGAAGAAGAAACTGAGGCAGAAAGGCAAGAGCCAAATTTTAACAAGAGTGCCTAAACTTAGGCATTTAAATCCATGCTTAGGTGCCTAACAAAGTAATCTGATTTTCACTGGTGCGCAGTATCCACAATTCCCAGCGATTTTTAAAAACCAAGGCTATTTGTTTAGATGTCCAAGGAGGGATATAGGGGACTAATTTTAGACACCCAAGTTTAAAAATGTTAGCTTAAAGGACTTGCCCAAACCCACCAACAGATCATCAGGGCTGTATTTAACTATGGTAATCTTATTACACCTGACAAGTGGTAGATGGTATAGTGTTATTTGTTTGCAGACATACCAACTCTCACAAGCTAAAAAACATGCATGAAAAAACTTGGGTAGCTTTGGGTGGTTGTTTCAGTGATTCAAAAGGTGGCACTTTCCCACCTAGAGTTAGCACTGGACTAAAGTCAGGATGGTATTGGGGAAGAGGCAGTACAGTGTTGCTACAGCTGTTCTCTTTCATGAAATGAAAAGCTGAGGTCCAGGTAAATCACTTGTGATTATTAAAGATCCTGTGGCATTTTTCATGAAGGTAGTGTTATCTCAGTATCCCAGACAAACTACTATTGGCTGTATTTATATCAGGGGTTTAGCGTGGGTACGGCACAGGGACTGTTCTGCTAAGGCATTTAGGTGATCTAGGAATGACTGCTAAATGTGGAACAAATATTTGAGCTTTTATTTGATTTAAGACCTGTAATTGCCTCTAATCCTTATAACTGGAGGTTCTTACATGACTGAAAGTTACTCTATATATACAATTTGATTAATGTAGCATTGTATTAATTTAGGTGGAATAAAAGGGGTCCAAAGAGTCAAAAGGTATTAACATGACCCTGAAATTGTCCAACCATTTTAAGCAGGGTTCTGGGCGTGGTATACAGAAACTTCAGCCTTCTTAGTACCATGGCAAACACACCATTACAAATATTTTTAACCTTTCATTGAAGATACAGAAAAGAAGGGGCGGCATTTAAAGCCTTTGAAATGTCAAGTATCAAGGAAAGCTTTCATTTTAACCATATCTCAGGTTTCCTTTCCCTCTAGCTGGAGATAGTCTTTAGAAAGAAACCTTCCTTGTTTGACAGGGTCTTAGATAGTATTAAAGATGGTAATATCTGTCCTTTTGGAGGAGAGAGAAGTTAGTTGAGAGGGGCTGGAGTTGTTGTTGCTCAAGTTGGATCCGACTTCCTTTAAGACCAAACAAAGCAAACGCCCACAAAAGATGGAAACTGCAGCTTCTGTCTCTGATGTTGACTCTCACTTGCAGCCTTGCTGATGGACAAACACAGGCACAGCACACAATCTGATCAGTCACACCAAGACCCAGCAAACTTGTACCAGCACTGAGCTGTTTAGGGCATTTGCTTTTAGCAGCTCCTTTCTTGACACAGGCTCACAGCCATGTTGCAATGTATACAGTCTTGCCTGGCTCAGTCAGACTTTTATTAGGCAGAAAGGAGAGAGAGAGAGGAAAGAGAAGAAATAAGGAGAACGACAGAGAAAGAGAGAGAGGTGTATGTGTGTGTGTGAGAGAGACAGTCTCATATCCCAAGTGGTGTTTGGGATTTAGCTGGAGCCAGTAGAGGTGGAGATGTCATCTGGGTCCCTCTCTCTGGCTTGGTCTGGTCAGGACATCTCTCAGGATTAGGACCGTAAATGTGTTGGCTTCTCTCGTGCACCCTCTCGTGGCCAAGATGCCTTTGCATCAGCCTGCCCTTTATTTGCCCTCTTCCAGGCCTTTTTACAGCAATTCCACATACTTGCTCATCCAATCACCACCCTTACTGCTCAGAGCTGACACCGTTATTGGCAAGTAAACCACTATACCCTGCTGGATCGTGTTGAAGGCTGGGTTGAGATTTTTGGGATACCATAATGTTGGTCTGAAGCTTATTTTTATGACAGCAGACTTGGGGGGTTAATTTGTCCTTTTTTTTCCTTTTCAGTGGCAAAAGAAATCTGTTGCTGAGTTTGTTTTGAATGTTTATTCATCAGAACGGCAGCCATTATGATCTATGTTACACTAATGCCTAGAGACCCGAACTGATTTCAGGCCTTCATTGTGCTAGGCACTGTACATAGTAAGATACAGTCTCTCCCCTGAAGATGTTACAGTCTAAATAGACAAGGCAGACAAATGATGGCCTTGATCACACACAGTATTCGATGCTTCCCAGAGAGGCGAAGCACCTTGAACTCCCACTGAAGTCAATGAGAGTTGAGAGTACTGGGGACATCTCAAAAGCATTCAGTATTTTGCTTGATCAAGGCCAGGGAGCTAATTGAAAACCTGTAAATAAATAATTTTTCTTCTAGCTGCTTAACAGTTGCAGTGAAAAATGATGACTTAAATATTTGCATTTCCCAAGTCATGGAAAACAAAATCCAAAACCAAAAAATACCCAGGCTCCACTCCTCCTTTTCTTAGGACATCTAGGAAGCACATTGTGCATCAAATTCAAATTGGCCTATTTCCATTAAATCAAAGTTACTGAATGACAAATAATGCTCTGAGCAAAGTTGTCATCAAGAACTAAGCTGGGAGAAATTTATAAAACTTGAAAAACAGCATCTTGCAAAGTGTTGAATGTCCATTCAAGTGTATATCAGTCCTGGAAGATGGTGAAAAAGCAAATCTGATGAGGAAAGGAGAGACCAGAGGCAAAAAAGGAAATGTGATTTTAGGGATTGAAATAACCCTTAATATCAACTAAAGATAAATCATGACACCAATATGGTATACTGCTTTGTGTCATGTACAGAGCTGGTTTCCAGTAAGAGCAAACTGTCCCTAGACACACTGATGATGGGTGCTTCCCAGATACAGTTAGGTAGATTCACAGCATAGTGGAACATGTCCCCCTATTAAAAATGTTGCATCGTACCACAGTTCAACACAGGGGCCATATCTTTGGCTTGTGTAAGTCAGCATGGCACCATGTACATCAGAGGACCTGGCCCTATTTCTGGGCAGTAAATACCATCTTCAGTTGGTTACTTCTATTGTTTGTTAGTAGAGTCAGAAAAACAGCATCTAGCAGCTGTTGCTGGATGTGAAAAGAGGCTGTCCACTAATCTTATCCTAGAGATCTTGCATTTGGTAAGAGTTCTTACAGCATGTCAGTGGTGGGTCATTTAAGGCCTGACGTTGTCTTATTGAAGCCAGTGTAGAAGCAAGCCTTTAATCCTCAGCAACAATACAATGATTGATGAGAAGGATCACCATGTACATTGCTGCACAGGTGCGCACAGCATGGGACACCCTCCTCCCCCCACCTCCTCTCTTCCTGCAAAGAGAACAAACAACACAAGGCTGGATCCTGCCCTCTCTCCCTCTCCGTGCAATGCCACCGAAATCTGGGACGCTGAGTAAAGTCTACCTAGTTTTCGGCCTAGAGCAGGGGTGGGCAAACTTTTTGACTCACGGGGCCACAATGCACCACAATGTATTCTAAAATTTGACAGAGGGGCCGGGCTAGGATCGGATGAATGGAGCACCCAGCACCCAACACACTGCACCCCAGCAGCCAGCACTTCAGACCACTCTCCGCCATTAAATTCACTCGTTCAGGTCAATTTCGGTGGCGAACCTGGGATCGCAGGGTGCAGTCTCCGCCGTTAAATTGACTCGTCCTGGTCAATTTCAGCGGCGGAGCTGGAGAGTGAGGGCTCACACTAGGGGAATTTTTGATCTGGTCCCCTAGTCACTAGGGGAGCCGCGTTCCGGAGCCGTGCCTTACCGCAGATGAAGAGCCGCATGCGGATCCGGAGCCGCGGCTCGCCGCGGCTGAACAGCCGCATGCGGATCCGGAGACGCGGCTCGCCGCGGATGAA
>ML675611.1:13046031-13102846 GCA_007922155.1 Mesoclemmys tuberculata | reverse complement strand
CTGAACAGCCGCATGCGGATCCGGAGACGCGGCTCGCCGCGGATGAAGAGCCGCATAGCCGCGGCTGAAGAGCCGCATGCGGCTCGGGAGCCGCGGTTTGCCGACCCCTGGCCTAGAGTATAGACCAGTGGGTCTCAAACTTTTCCACACCTGGACCCTACGCCACAACAGAAAATAGTTTTCAGCTATGCCACCTTCCCCATGGATACATGAAACAAGACACAGTGAATGGGACTGCTTAAAACCTATTTGTGGCCGCCCAGGTTGGGAGCCCCTCTCTAGAGATGCTTCCACTATACCCTGACCAGACGCAGTCCATCAGCTATATAATGTGCCATGAGGCCTTGCGCAGAGGGTTTGGGCTTTATGCAGAAACTTGAAGCAGGAAAATGAGGACACTTAGCGTGCAGGGAGGGAAGGATATGGATGAGAAAGGGGGAGCGTGATACAAAAAGGAACAGAATCCAGTGTGGGAGTAGGCAACAAAAGGAGAGAGGACTGCGCCAGAACACATATCCCAGGACAGAGGTCTGCTTGTTTCAGCTGTGTTTCTTTCCTGTGCCTTCCTGCATAAGTGTTCTTCCACTAGTGCAAACTGCCTGCTATGGAAGTCTTGCTGGACCCCTAGCGAACAGAACTACTGCAGTTAGGAAAGGATTCCAGCTCTTTGCTTCTTTTCCTTTTTGTCAGTAGCTAGATACACTCAATTTCCACCAGTAAAGCAACTTAGATGGGGAGTGATCTGAGGACTGACTAAGGTCCAGCTCCTCAAATAGCACAAGTGTTATTTTTATATAATATTTATTTAACTTGTGTTTTGCTTATAATGTGATTCAAGCATATGGATTATTACATTACATTGCTCTGGAATCCCAGGGCTTTTAGTCAGTTCTGCATTTTTGACCTGAACATGTCAAGGCTGTCTCTCTCTTTGCTTGTGAAGTAGACTGCGTTCAAGCTTGGTGTCAATCTAGTTTGACAAGCCGTGTGGAATGTGACTGCTCGGTTAATGCTGATCTCTGCATCACAGGTGTTTGCAAACTAAAAGAGTAGTCCTGATATTTTGACATCTCCCAGGAGCTACTGTTGAGTTTTAAGGACATTCAGAACATCAGATATCAGAGATAAGCATGCAGGTTTGTTTTGTTTCTATTTCATTGCTAGTCTCCTCAACTCTGATCTGAATGGATTGAGAAGTCATATTGATGTTTACTTCCTTGTCTGTCTTCTTGTGGTAAGCACAACTCCTCAGACACTATAACAGTCTTAACATGGAGTCACAGACACTCCTCTTGAGCACTCCGATCTGGCTTGCCACCTAGGCAAGCCTGTCTTTGTGATAGATGGTCCCTTACACCAAAAATCACAACAATATTCAGGCTTGGGGTCTCTTGCTTATGCTTAGATATATTGCACTCTCCAAATTCCAAGCAGCACAGTGATGACAATTTCTTCTTGACCAGGATTTTTATTCCCTTCCCCCAGAGTTCAAGTTCTGATGGGACATGGGTATAGTATGAGGAAAAATCAATCAACAAAGTCTTTTGTCTGCTGATATTCCATAATGTTTTGATTAGTGTCTATGGCCCTTCTTTTGTTGGGCAGGACATGACACCTCTTGTGATAAAGTATGGCACAGTATGGCACACTTGGTCATGCTTCTCGCCTGACTGCGAGGGGCTTCCAGTTTCATAGCGAACACTTTTACAGTTACCCAAATCAGTCACTCTGTATCTGACCTCTTGGCCTCCTCCTCAAAGGAAACCTGCATGACACTTTCAAAAGATGAGCCTGGGAGCTTAATTTCATGATTGCTAGACACGAAAAATCATGGAGTGAATAGAGACACCGGGTTGATGGCTCATTACAACATCTAACCCACTAACACCTCCCTCCCCCACAGCTGCCTTTTTTCCCCCCAGCCCCTGCCTTCCCTTCCCCTTTATGACTTCACCTTGAATGGTCCCTTGAAATCTGTGTTAACTACTTATACTTCCACCTTGTATTTAGCTGTGATACTCTGAGCATATTTCCCAGCGCTAAAGAAGAGCCCTGTGTAAGCTGGAAAGCTTGTCTCTCAGCACCCAGATGTTGATCCAATGCAAAAAATATCACCTCACCCAGCTTGTCTCTTGAAAAGTAGAGTAATAGCAAATAAATGTCCCTTCAGTCTTGTTCCTATGCAATTCCTTTAGCCAAAATTCATACTATGGAGTACATAAGATCTTATAGCTGGCAATCTTGGTTATTCAAGCACCACTGTACAGCAAGAATTAGCTTTATAGAACTGAATATAGGTACACACATAATGTAATATTTGATTAAATATTTTATATTACAAAGACGCTCCTCTATTTTCCATTATGTATATACTGCTTCAGTGCAGAAGTCTGGACTAGACGACCCACCGAGGCCCCTGCCAGCCCTACACGTCTGTGGTTCTATTCCAAACCTCCTTCTTTATGTAAGCACACACTAACATCATTTGTGTTCTGGTGCCAGTGCATAGATTACAAGATCCTGCTAAACAGGTGGAAGTGCTTTGGGCCCATCTTTTTTATTTGTATTTACTTTATTGGACAGTGCTGAGCACATGACTGGCATTAAACAAGCACAGCATAATTTATTGCCATTGTTTGAAGATAGGGCCTGATCCTGGCCCACATGACATAAATGGCAAAGCTCCGAATGCGTTCTCTGGGAGGAGGAATCCTCCTCCTAATTAAGTTTGTCCTGCATAGATCTGGGTTCATTTCCCAGTTCTGTCCCAGGTGTCCTGTCTGCCCATGGGCAAGTCACTTAATATTTCTGTAGCTCAGCCCTCCTTTGGTACATAAATAATAAACAACAACTTATTTTCTCACCCCTTAACTTTGATCTGTTTAGATTGTAAGCTCTACAGACTCTAAGACAGTCTCTTGCTATGAGCGTGTATAGTGCCTAGAAGAAAAGGGCCCTGATCTTTGCTGGAGCCTCCAGCTACTACCGCAGTAAAGCTAATAAATAATATTAGTAATTAACAAGCCTCTTCTCAATCGGTGACAAGCAATTAGCATCATTCATACCAGGGATCGGGTCACAACTGTCCCTTTAAAAACAAAAATCCCCACACCACTCTGCTAATGTGATCCAGCCTGTCTCACCTTGAGTTTCTCTTCTCTTCCTGCTGCCTCCCTTTGTCCATTAGCAGCATCCTCTCTGTCCCTTTACATAGTGTGGATGGGGCAAGAGCCCCCTCCACAGTAGCTCCTGCCATCAGGAATGGCCTTTGTGTAAGTCTCTATCCCGGAGACTGCCCATCTGCTTTTCAAATCTCATCTGGAAACACACCCGTGTCTCATTCTTTGTGCCTGCTGAACTGACGTTCCCGCCGCAGGTATGGTTCAGTTTGGCTTTGTGATGATACCTGCTGACCGCACAACGCAGCCTGAGATGCAGCTTGTAAGAAACAAGGGGAAGTTAGAAGCAGCATGAAGGCTGCTCTTACAAAAGCAAAACAAACAAAGCCCCAAACCAATGCCAACTGGAACTAAGCCCAAAGTCCTGGCCTCCCAGTGGCGCCTGCTGGAGCCCAGGGTCCTTCGGCCGTGCTCACGCCCAGTGTTCCCTACTGTGCCAGGAGGTGGTGTAGGAACTGCTGGGGCGTGATGGACATCTTCCAGGCCTTTCCCATTAAGAGACATTTTCATTTCTTCATGGCAACCAATGCGTCCTATTGTACCTGTCAGACAGCTGGGCCGCTCTCACACGAACTTGTTAATCATGGCGCAGTCCTTTTAAGCATAACGTTGAGAAGCAATTGATGAATACATGGTCTTGGGGTTAAGACCCTAATATAGGAAGCAGAAGATCTGAGTTCAGCCCCTAGCTCTGCCCCAGACTACATGTGGGGCTTTGTACAAGTCATTTATACATTTCTCTGCTTCCAATTCCCCACCTTTAAAAGGGGGATGAGTGCACTTCCCCTACCTTGCGAGGGTGTTGGGGGGATGAAGTCATTAGTATCCGAAACCTTACAAGCACTCACCAAGAAGTCTGCACATAAAAAGCCCAGCAATAACAAATACAGTAGAGCACTGGCGGATACTCAAATGGAAGGCGGTTCCTAGAGTGTGACGATAAAGATCAAACATATATTCACTTCAGAGCTTTACTTAAGAGCACATTTTTCACTGCAATAGGCCCACACAGTCTCTTTCCTCACTCAATGGACTATTTAGTTACTGTTAAAAAAAAAGTCCAGAGCTGTCCTCTACCAGCACAGCTGAATTCATGCTAAAAAAGTCTTCCCTTTCCATGCCTCTTCCTCCTGTCTGGGCAGTGCCTGAATCTTTGAGAAGTCATAATGAAATGGTTTAGGACCGGTCAGACTCCAATATGATGGGCCTGAGTCCCATTTATTCTAAGGCCCCTCTGTGGTGCCAGAGTGGTGTAAGGGGGTCTTGTGTAACTGACGGTTCAAGCCAGTCTGGGCATACACATCCTATTTGCCCAATCTCATAGAAGCTAAGCAATTCCTTTATAAAAATGGATTGCCATTCAAACATTAGCGCCCAGCCTTATGCCGTAGTTTTATGTTTCTAGTTATTTAGATTTTTGAAGGGATCTGATAATGGCGCTTATTAACCTTTGTAGGAAGGTGCAGTGGCCTTCCTCCGAGCCGGCAACCCGGCAACCGAGGGGCAGAGCTTCCAGTGGGACAGGAAGGATAAAAGGCAGGGCCCACAGCTCAGTCAGGAACAGGCTGCTGCCGGCTGCAGTATAGGCCTGAGCCCAGCCCGGTGGACACCCTGAACAAGGGCCTCCCAGAGCAGAGGCACCGGGAGCAGCCCACCTTACTGGGGCCCCAGGACTGGAGAGGGCCTCCAGTGACTGGACTGGGCCCCCAGGCCCACAGGACTGGGTAGGGCCTCCGGCCCCAGGGACTGGACTGAACTGAACCCCTGATACTCCGGGGTGGGAGATACCCTTAGAGGCCGGCCCTGACCAGGACAAGCTGCCTGACGCTGGGCCTCCGGAGATGGGACAGGACCCCAGGAACCCTGCGACCTGGAGGAGCTGCCCCTCGCCGAGGAGCTCCCTGCCTTGCCGACTGTTGACGAGGAGGGACTAGCGAGTGTCCCATGGGCCGAGTACCCCAGCGACCCCGAGGAGCTGGCGGATACAGGTACCTGGGGACACGGGGAGGAAGTGGCCCAGAGGCAGCCACCGCTAGTGGCTGGGAGAGGGGCCAGCCCCATCGGCGTGTTGCAGCTGGAGCCCCGCGGACCTGGTGGCAATGTTGTTTCCACTGCAAGGGCCCTGGGCTGGGACACAGTGGAGACGGGAGGGCCTGCGTCCCCCTTCCCTAGCGACCCCGGGAGGACCCCCTCCAATCACTCTGCAGTTAGTGCAGCCACTGCCTGCCTCGCCCTGCTTAAAGGGATAGAGGCAATGGCTGCTGTTGGTCTCATCGCTGCCTGAGAGGTTGGAGACCCTTAGGCTACGCGCTTGCCTGCCCCGCCCTGCCTAAGGGACCCGAGGCGACAGACTACTTGGCTCCCCACCCTGCCAGAGGGGCAGGGCTAAGATTTGTAAATGCTACCTTTCCCCTTATAGGAAGGTGCAGTGGCCTTCCTCCAAGCCTGAGCCTGAGGAAGGGCCGTACCGACCAGACCGGGCAGAACCCTGGTTTTACAACATTGGAGAGAGGTTTGTCTTTCTCCATACTGTGTTTGAGTCTGATTTTCAAAGCGCTGTGCACTTCGAGTTCAAACTGGGAGATGCTGGGCACATCTGAAAATCAGACCCAGACTTCTGCAGCCATTCAGTTTATTGTGTCAGAGTTGGGGTTACTTTTCCTGTACTATATCATAATAATAAAGCAACAGAAGTTTAATTGGTAACGATCACTTCTTAGATTGCGAAAAGCTAACAGTTTACATTTCCTTGGCAAACTCTCTCTTAAATGCACACAATAAATAGGTTTTTGCTCTATTTTCATTGTTTATTGAGTATGCACATGACATAATTTAAACAAGCTTATCCTACTCAGGGGAAAAACATTCCTACTACAGTTTAGGTAAAACAAGCAATTATTCTGTTACTAAGTGTAATTACTGCCTAATGATTTGCTTTAATAGGACAATCAACATCTGCTCCTAGTAATAGGGATTAGTAACCCCAAGCTTTTTCTTACTTTTTTTTTTCCCATATAAAGATTTATTTTGTTCAGGCACATCTCCAAACAGAAAAAAAATATCTTTGTGCTGTCTTCTCTAAGAAATGTAATGAAGAGAATATACTATATCTTTCAAACAATACTTCCTAGAAATCTTTAGATGCTCCTCCATTCATAAAAATGTATTTTTGCAAAGCAAATACTTTAATTTTCAATTGTCATTAATTAAAACAGTTATCTGTGATGTTCAGGAGCAGTAATTATATCAGACCAAATTAAAATTGCTTACATACCATTTTAAATTGTTTATGTTTTTAATAGAATGGCTAGAAGCATAAAACTAGTTAGACTATATTGGAATCGATGTCTGATATCACTTTACTATTAATTATTGTTGGATACTTCTTATCTCTACTTAGGAAATGAGGGAATGGAATTTCTAGGGATATTTGACATTTTTCTAAAGCCCCTTTTTAGTTTCTCTCTACTTTTTTCCTGTGGTACTCTGAAAAACAACAATATGACACTACAAGGGCAATCATTCTTCACTGCTACTCATCTTCTATTGATCCTAAAGACTCTCAGATGGAGGGTAGTTAGATTCGAGTGTTAATCCAATCGGATAACAGACATCCCCATATGGTTAGTCACCAGCTTTGCCTTAAGCCAATCAATAATCACTTTGATGAAGAAAAATAAGATTTTTTTGTGTACGCGCACGTGTGGAAGGTTAGTGGCTGATCACCATGACTGACAGCTACAAAGTACTGGGCAATACTTTTATTTTATTTGTTGGACTTTTGTTTCTTCCACGTCCATATGATCATCATTCATATAACTTCTTGTGAAAAGACTTCTGACTTCCTGGGAGTCTTTACAGATACAGGAAATAAGTCAGCTTGGGCCACACACAGTCTAGCAATTACTTCTGGCTTTTAAATAAAGTGACTGAATACTTCACATAAGCAGACTTGCTTAAATATTTATATGTTAAAACAGGAAAATGTCCCTCAGGAATCTGCATAACCATAAGCCATTGAACCCAGAAAGTTGGAGATTCATTTTTTAACCGTTGGAAAACGGATGCCGCCATAATGAAAAGTTAACACACAGTAAAGTATTCATAAAGCCCACAGATTTTTCATTTGCAGATCTGACATCCAAATGTACCATTTGAATTGGGTCAAATACAGCCAAGAGAGCCTGGAATACACAACATTTTAAATAATTTTGTTTTAGTCATGCTAATGTCCCTTTACATTTGCATTCTGGGAGCATTCATGTGACTCAGTTTTGCCACCTTGAATGTTCACAGAAAGAACTTCGAAGTTGTATGTGCAAGTCCTGTATTCACAGAAAATGTATTTCAGATTCTTCTGCTTAGGAATTCATGCTGGATGTGTTTATGTACTCATCCAGTGAAAGGAACAAGATTCTCTCACTAATCAGCACTTCCCCAGTAGCAAAGACTGACTATCTACAGAGGACTGTCCATGATTAGGCCATACACTAACAAAAATAAAAATAAAATTAGCATGGTAAATTTCAAATACTTAATAAATTCAAGGAACTCAATCTGCTTGTGGATATTCAGGCCACAGAAAAAGGCTGAATTGGTTGGATACATTACCTGTTGCAAATTATTTGTTCAGCTCTTCATATCCTTGTCTCTTGGAGGTCCAAATGTGGGTTCAGACAGGCTGTCCTCTTTCAGAAATCTGTGTCAGACACAGGCTTAGGATCTTCCAATTACTTCTATACCCTTTTCCTTTTAGAATATGGTTTAGGGAGTGCAATTCCTTCTCCTCCCAGTCACAAGAGTATTTTACTGGTGCTTTTTATGCATTTGAGAATTGGAGCTGCCACATTATGTGGTCTCTGTGCTGGCATTTTATTAGTATGTTTGTTTTTCAAAGCAGGACAGGTGATTTAGCCACATATTTTCCATAAAAAATAAAGGCACATCTTCTTAGTCTGCCACATGCATTTTAAAATTACTGATAGATATGTAGCTAAAACCCCTGCACTGCTTTGAATACGTTACTACTGTATTGCCATGCAAACAGGTTAAAAAGAATATTCAGAATACGTAACCTCACGTCAATATCTACAAGCTGGTCTCCAAATAGAGGTTCTAAATATTGGCAGTGACACAGAACTCTGGACACATTTATTTGCAAAGGATTTATGGGTGTGTGTTTACAACAAATTATTTGCACAGATATCAAGCTGCAATAATGTTTCAATAGTGACTCAAAAGGAAAGATCAAAACATGCTCAAACCATACCCCTCCCTGATGGTCTCCTATCCAAATAATGACGACGCTTAGTCTACAAAATCTGATAGGATCTCAGCAACAGCTGGTTACGAGTTACAAAACCAGATTCCGCTGTGGTAGCATGTCTGAAACACAGCCAGTTCAGTTACTGGATGAGATCTGTTCTACTAAATGTTCTTCTGTAGGCCTCACATTGCTGGTTTGCAGTGTGTTAAACTTAAATCTTGTTCTACTGTATTTTCTTCTTAGACCCACTTTCTAGTCAGTCTTGACATCAGGTTGAAGCGGTCTCTTTGTTAACCAAAGGCACAGATGAAAATAATTCATAGAGAAATGCTACATGTACTAAAACCTGCATCACCCCCACATTCCACTAGTTACAATTTAACACCCTTTCCAGCATCAAGGCACAGAAAAGAAGTCCTATATATTTCCTGCCTCCCTAGCACTCCATCTTTTACCACAGACTTTTCCTTTAAAAGATCAGTGAGTGGCAGTTGCTATTTACATGTTTAATACTGAAAAGCATTTATTAATTTATTATTCTGAAAATTCCCATTCTATTCCCCTAGGTCAAGGGAACACATCTCTTCCCCCCTCCCTGCTGACTTTCTCCCCAAGTGTCTTTTCTTCCCATGAAAAAGCTGATCAATAGGAGACCTTCTTGTAAGAAGCTATTCAGAAAAGTTCACATTTCTAATAAAAATTCTAGCTGTTATTAACACCACACCAATAATAGAAGTATTCATATTCAGGGTGAAGGCATAAGAACATGTACAGGTATTTAATTCAATAAATTCCAAAGCAATCACTGCTTGCACCTTCATAAAAAGTAATCTGTTTGTGGAAAATTGGCTTTTGGGCAGATAATTTAGATGGCGTATAGAAAAACAGCATTTAAGCTAGAACCGATGAGATGAAAAGATAAGAATAGACCTATACATCAGGCAAAAATATAGATCTCTGTATAGTAGTTCTACAGCTGAAGGCAGCCCACCATTTTTCCATCCACTGAATATGCCGTCATTCAGCCCATTTTCCTAACTAATACATGTCTACCAGAGCCAGGATGCTCATTGTTTCTGATAGTGACAGGGTTTGCCAACAGGTACGGCAAGTTCAAAAGATCCATTTTAAGATTCACATGCTTAATTGTCCTCCCACATCTGAGATGTAAGAGCACATGTCGTAGACAGTCTAGGGCTGAGGGGGAATGGGGAAAAGCTGAATGGCTTACCTGGGCACCTTCTGCTTCCCCCTTGTAATACTGGAAAAGGCCAAGCTTGGCAGAAATCAGCTATGTAAATGGCTTACACAAATTAACACATAGCATGGCACCCAGCTCTAAGAAAGAGACCCAGCTGCGAACTTTCACTGAAGCAAGTTAAAAATATAGAGATACCATGCTGAGATAAAGAGGAGCGCGGTGCTCCACATCCATCACACACACATGCGTGCACATGAGCATACGTGACAGAATGTGGCACAGGGGACTGAGATATTTGTAACTATAAAATGAATGCTTAACAGAGCCCCTTACAGCCTGAAAAGAAGTCCACCGCCCCACCATTTGCAGATGGTCCCTTGCCTACCTAAGAACCTCAAGAAGCATGTATACCTGGGGTAACTCTCTTGGTTGCAAAGAGCCAGGACTTGGCTATTGAAGGAGATTCTTTATTAAGCCTGCGGGACTCAGACCCACCTTGTGGTTGCACCTCTTTGCTAGTTCTCAGACTGACTAGCCAGGATGTGGCCTACTTCCAAGGCACAGGGTGGTCTCAAATCCTGGCCTGGATTCAGCTGTCATGGAATGGACTACTTACTACATTGTATCACTACCCCACTCCCAGATGCCCATCTCCGTCTAGAGGAAGTCAGCAAATCAGCAACAGCTAACTATGTTTCCTCTGTGGCGTGTTGTCTTTCAGGATATTCTACCTAAAAGTTCATCTGTTCCCTAGCTTCAATAGCTCTATAGGTCCCACCTCCATCTGTGCTTCTTGAGGAGTTTCTTTGTAAGCCAGTTCCTGGGTTGTAAATTGGTTCAGACCCATCCTTACCAAGTACGAGGTTTTGGCTCATGCTGGCAATTCCAAGGCAGCTGTTATAGCAAGCTGTCATGCTTTTGAGCATGTAAGTAGGGGTAGAAAGATACCAGCAGGCCAGAGACAGATGAAATTGAGAAGACTAAACCCAAGCAGCTGGAATAGACCTATTGCACATCTATGGTCTTGTTTTGTTCCCTTTAATCTGCCAAGCTGATCTATGTGAAACTATAGACCAAGCTTATCAGACAGCAGCACCCTACCTTTAGTAGCTGCTGTAGATCAAAGAATTCTAGACAAACCAGGCGAGGCCCCTGAGATGTATGAGGAGGAAGTTGCTATCACCCCACCAAAGAATTTATCAAACCCAGTCAAAATGTCAGCAGCAAACCAGGCACAGATCGTGGTGTGCTTGTTTGCAATGGGTTTAACAACTGTTTGCCTCGGTGGATGAAAGTCAAGGCCCCAGGGTCCTATGTGGCACATTAGATACACTGACATAGTAATTCAGGGAGTGTGGCAGTAAACTGATAGAAGTGAAGCTCTAAAATGTGTCACAATCCATCACGTACTATGTTCCAAATGAAAGGGTTCTGCAGGGTGCAGAGACATGCTGGGTATATTTCATATCTTCCAAGGTAATTCTTTCCCACCTAATCTCTATCCCCCACTGTTAAGTCATAGGACCATCACTGGGTAGAAATGCTGAGTAACCCAGGTCAAGGGTGTCTCATGGGTGACTCAGTGAAGTTCTGCTGAACCAGGCCAAAAAGGATTCATTTATGGGGCCTGGTTATACAGTTACCAATTCACTTGTACATATTTTAAACTTATGGCCAAGTTCAGCTTTTAGAGCTAGGCAGGCACAACTCCCATTGACGTTCATGCTTGTATCTGAGTGAATTTGGACACAAATATGAAAGTGAAGAAGTTATTGGATGCACCAATTGCCACCCATTCTACAGAGTCAGTACTTTAAACAATAGACTGTGTTATGACAGTGATTAAGAATCACAGAAAAATTCACTTTTTCAGACACTGAACAAGGAACTTGATTAGAATAAGGAAAACAATATTATCCCTAAAGCTAGGCTCTCTCTGCTTCATCGCAGACCTTCTGCTTAGACCTTCCATCAGCTCCTATCCTGGTTGGCTTTTCTGCTACAAGGTTAAAGAAACAGTACACAACTCTTCAGAGTGTACAGGCAAAACACTTCTCTGCAGTTTAGATTGCATCTCTCAAGCGTTTATTTACAAGTACAGACTTTATTATATTTTCTGCACTCACTCCACAAAAGGTGGAAAAGTTCATGTATATAATGAGAGCAGAATATGCAGTTGAGATATCCTAGTGAAGATGAGAAAGGAGAAATCTGTAATCACATTGTCATGCACTACACCTATATAGAGGGAGGGAGATTCAGTCTGCTTACATGTATTCTGGTAGGAAAGGATGTATTCATTATATTTCCTAATTATTATGTAGAGATGTCAACGGACAAGGAATATAAAGTAATTGCCCATTACACTATAAATGTGTTAATCGTTAGCCAGAGGAAAAGAAGCCTAATTGAATGAAAACTCTTGATGGTTTCATTATGTTTCTGCTAAGAAGAGGCCATTACCCTCAATCCAAATAAAGGACCGGAGTCTCCTTGCACTTATACTGGTATAAATTAGAGGTAGTTTCACTGAGGTTACACTGGTGTAAAGCTGATATAAGTGAGATCAGAATGAGGCATGTGTATGTATTGGCCAATACAGAATGCAAACATTTATAACTAGTGTGGCTGTATAAGAAAAATTAAACAAAAATAAATCCTCGCTGTATAAAAACTAGAGTTCTGCACAGCACTTGCAGGAAATGGATAGGGAATTTTGAGTAATGCTACTACTGTTTGTTACACTGCTGTAAATCCAGAGTAATGTCCCTGAATGAGAGGTAGTTATTTATTGAAGTGTAGTTATTCTTCTTCTCTGGTTTCCCTGATACTCCTATCACCCCTTCCAGATCATCTGAAACATAGCTGCTAACATCTCTTTCTTGGCTTGCCAGTACGATCATTTCACCCTCTTCTTTGAATCCCTCACTCGCTCCCCCGTTCTCTGCTGCATCACTTTCAAGCTTCTTGTCCTTGCCTTCAATGCCCTGCATATTTCTGCACCTCTCCATTGAACCGGTGTAGTCTTTGCTCATTCTCCTCACTCCCTCATCCACTCCACTCGGGCCAGGCCTAGTGTCCCCTTTGTCAGCTTCTCTCAATTCTTCCCCGCACTTCCTCTTGTGTCACTACTCATGCCCTTCCTGAGCTGCTCTGCAAAGTTATCGCCCTCAACTATTTTAAACACCTTCTGAAGATCATCTTCATCCACAAGCCCTAAAGGAAACCAGCTGACAAATACATCTACTTAGCAATCCTCTCAGCACACAAGAGCAAGAATTGTTGCACCTTCATGCTGTGCATTAGCGTCACTGAGTATTTGCATAACCGCACTGATGTGTCTGTCTTTCCTTCCCTGCATATTTTTTGTGCCCGCTTTGTGTCTTCTCTAAAGTTGGTTTTAAACCTTTTGGGGCAGGAATTTTAGTCTTTTAGCTATGTGTCTTTTATTTTTATTGGGACGCACCTCACGTAAGTTTGGGTGCCTTTATGCTAAATAGTAGCAGTAGTGAATAAGTGAAGATTATATTTGGCACTAAAACAGCATATGTTAGGGGGGGTTGCTAGCCCCACTATTAAGGTTGCCCAACACTTTATGATACGTTCCTGACTTCAATTCCTTATAATTTTGCCAAGTTTTAACTCTTTGTGCTGAAATTCTCTATGATGGATGTTTGCAGAAGGCTAAGCATTGTTTGGTTTTGTTTTGGTTTTTTTGTGGGGCGGAGGGGGAGATTGAAAAATTTCAGCCAAAACAGTTCACCCATTTCTGAGCATGAGATTGGGGGAAAATGTGTTGTCATGTCCATGTTAAAAAATCCTTGAGAGCTTTGTTTTTATCAGATCTAGTGCCTCCATGCTTTGGAGCTGGGGCTTGAATTTGGCAGGAGGATGGCCTGAGTCAGGGATGGGCCTCTTGCTGTCCCTGTGAAAAGCCACCCAAATGTGGCCAAGGCTTTGAAAAAAAAATTGCAGTTCACACAGATTCAGTGAAGACTTCGGTTTTAGCAGCTAAAGTCTCCAAAGATGCTGTCCTCACTGAGCATGCTTGAGACTCTCTCACTTCCAACGTGTAACAAGAGAGGGTATGTGACACCCCCACAGACCGTACTCCAACCCACAGCTACAGGGCGCGCGCGCGCACACACAAACAGCATGGAGGAGGAAGTCAGCTGATTAATTTGATGATTTTACTGATTTTGTTTGAAGCAAGATCATACATTCAAATCCAAGTCAGCTAAAAATGCCAGTCATTTATCCCACTGCCTGCCTAACAAGATGTTGTTAAACACTGTTAATAATGTGACAAACTTCAGAGGAAAGGAATTAGCACATGGAATACACACGAAGGGGCTGATTGGGATCTTACATTGGTGTAAATCAGGAGTAAATCTATTTGATTTCTGTAGTCAACTTTCAAAGCTGGGCAACTAAAATTAGACTACTAAGTGTGGGATTTTCAAAAGTATCTGGCTTTCAATAAGAGTTGGGTGCCTAAATCTTTTATGGGTCCTTATAAAATCTCCCCTTTCTCCCCCCAAACCATGATTAAGCTTCTAAATGAAAAGTGGCCTGATTTTCAGAGGTGCTGTTCTCCTTGACTTCAATTTGTGAGTGCTCAGCAGTTTTGAAAAAAAAAAATCAGGCTTTTGTGAATGAGTGTGGTGGAGGGTGGTAAGAAAGGGGTTAAATCTGGATTTAGGACCATAATTTTAGGTACCCAAGTTTGAAAATTTTGACCAAGGGGGTCACAGTGAGGTCAGACTCGTACCCCAAGCCATAGGAAAAATAGCAAATCAGAAATATCTTTTCAAGCAAAGATACTTCAATTTTTGCAAAAGCTGCAAAGGGTTATTGTACGGCAATGATTAATGATCAGTACTGCTAGATCTTTAGCAGATGCAAAGGGAATATTGATATAATCCTATTAGTGCACTGCACTCATTATACCTACTTATGTCAATTAGCTGAGCATTTTAGCAGAAAGGTGAATTTAAGAAATACGTTTTTAAAAAGCCAGGGTAGATTTCCAGTGCAAAAATCAACTCTGAACAACCCCCAAACATCAAGGTCCTTTAATGAACCTAATCTGACACTAATATTGTATAATTACATTAAGATGTCACAACTAATTTAATGACATAATAGCTCCCTGCTCCATAAACAAAACACAAGTTTGGTTACATTTCTAAAGAATTTCATTACCAAATAGGAAAAGGTGACTTTGCTACTTCTAGTTTTTTATCATTTTATATTGTCTATTGAATTCAAATTGCTGAACATATACACAAACAAAAGTTAGAGACCATTTCTGAGTGCACCTAAAAGAATTGTATAAGATTCATCATTTTTCTTCAGGAAATGCAATCTAGCAGCTGTTGATAAACACCACATGGAACCCAGTGACATAACATGTGATGTGTGAACTCTGGAAGATCAGTCAGATAACATGGCTGATGAAATGTGTACATCTTATTTTTCACTGGCTCGTACCTTGAGTAGTCACTTACACTCATGCATTGTGGGTGTAAAAGGGATACTATTCTAATCAGCCCATTCACTTTGCAGGACTGTCTCTTATTCCACATCGGTACAATGGGATCCTCATCTCATATGGAGTGTCTAAATGCTACTGCAATAAATGTTACATTTAAAGAAAACTGTTTAAAAATGCAGTTTGCAAAAATCAAGCAACCAAATGTCAGGAAATGCCAGAATATTGGCTACCTATGCAACCTTAATTGAGTCCACCTGTGCATATGCATCATCTAAGCCTTTTTTAAAATATAGGCAAAATGTATTTTTCCCTAATCTCGTTCTTAGAAATGGCTGAACCATTTTTGCTGAAGCTTTCCAAACAATTAGCCTCAGGCAAACCTCCAGCATGGAAAATTTCAGCTTTAATGGTTAAAGTTTGCCAAAGTTATAAGCAACTGAAAACAGGATCTTTTATTGAAAGTGTTGGGCAACCTTAACAAGAGGCAGTGCTACCAGTTCCTCCTATAAAAATAATTTGGCCAGGCGGAATTGCCTGCCTGACATACAAGGTCACAGACACCCAAGCCCTGGAGTGGGAGCCAGAGACCAGAGGAAGTCAGTGGGTGTCCTCACTGGTAGAGGTATGGTATGCTTTGAGTATAGGCCAAGAAGCAGATGAAGGAGAAGTTCTCCTTACTCCAACCAATCCAAGGGCTTCAACTTGACTTTGGGTATGGGCAATAGTTCACACTGTGAATTGCTGACCAATAACTGAAACACATAAAACAGAAGTTATTTGGTAGGGGCATATTCCCCATTGCATTCTCCCTCCAAAAATAAAACAGCAAATTCCCTACTTGCGCCATCTTTTGGATCTGTGGTAGTCAACTGCAACACACACTATTATTTGTTTGTATTATTGTCATGCCAGGAGCACATTGTGCTAGATATCGAACAAGAAGATGACTTATAGTCTAAAGTATAAAACAAGTGACAACACATGGATACAGAGAGACAGGAAGTGGGCAAATTGAAAATAAAATCTTAAATGTGTCTGGTCCAGTACCTCAAGATGAAACTCTGTCATAAGAATATGCCCATAATATGCAATAAAACATAAAATTGTGTGTGTGTGTGTGTGTGTGTGTGTCTGAATCAAGATAGTAGATAATTTTTTTCTTATTTATCCCAGAGGATTGATTTAATTTAATTTATTTAATATTTACATAGCAACTGAAATGTGCTGGTGCTTTACAAGATTCTTTATAGTCAGCATCCTGCCTCAAATAATCTAGTTTGTGCGTCATTTGTATCAGTTTTCAGGACAAAGCATTATCTCCCTATGTCACCCAGGGTTCAGAACCCAAAGCAGTGGTAATTTAGCTGTTTTCCAGGCTTTGTCAGGAATAAATCAATGGGGACGCAGCTACGTTGTCTGATAAATGACTGATACAAAGCAAAGTTCTAAACTAAAACTACACTTTTTTTATTAGGTTTCAGACACACACACACACACACACACAAGTATGTTAGAGCAGTGGGTTCAGACCACCACATAATTACCCAAAGTCTGAGATGGTTTTGACTGAGTAACAGCAGGATTGCCAATGGCTAGTCGCCTTCCCACTGGTAAGTAGGGTGTCAGAAGTGTCTTCCAGGAACTGTTCCAAAAAGTGTATTCTTTTACTTAATCTTTAGTTGCTAATTTAAACAAAGAACATAACTCATAGTATCATCAAAACATTTCTACTATTTCTAATCATAACCAAAAAAAAAAAAACTTATTTATCAGGAGCACTTTAAAGCCAAGGTTGCCTATCCAAATACATTCCCTTCCATTTTCATGGTACATTACCTTTTGTCCCATCCTCCTATTCTGATTAACACAACTGCAATCATGCATCTGTTTGCTTTGCCTCTCAGAGTCCTAACAATCATTCCTAGCTATGTGGTATTTGTTTTTTCAGCTAACAATGGCCGGACACACAAAATGGCTGCAATTATGTCAAATTCTGGGGTTACACCTGGTGTCTCTATGATGGTATAGGAACAGGTGGGCTTTGGGGTTACAACATTTAGATGTTAGACCTGAGACTAGGGGAAAGATGTTGCACAATGAGATTTTTAAAAATATCCTCATCCTTGAGTGGGTTTAATAAATACTTTATTCCTGTTATTTTCATGCTAGCACCATTTTCACCAAAAATGTGATTTTTAAACTCCTATGCTCTAGAGCTTAACAGGAAAAATCCTAATTTTTCTGTTGCAAAATTTTTCCCCTACAATTCCTATGCAATAAGCAAAATGATTTCTAAAGGCAGACATGAATGCATCTGGTTAATGGTAGGCAAAAATCATTCCTGAGTCCATAATTTATTAATATGTGATATAAAGATAACTTCAGGAAGAATTCCTGAGGTTCAGAGCAACCTCTACTTTAAGTGGATCTAGGGTAGTTCAGGAGATTAAATACATGTCATTCTCTACAATTTATAGTTCTAAGTCAAATTGGTTTGTTCAGTTAGCTATGAAAAAACTACATTAAGCACTAATGAGTGGCTAAGCAATTCTGGATTGGCCAGTCACAAGCATGAGACTGTGGCAGGAAAGGAGCTGAACAATTTTTGCTTCATTAATAATACATCATTCTTATTTGCAATTTCTATCCCCAGTGCATTAAATTTGTGTCACACCTTAAGAACTAGAGTCCCAATTTTGATGCATTCATATTTAATTGTGTCTATATTGGTGTACTGAAAATAAAAGGAACATTATATACAGGAGTGCATGGGTACCAGAATACTTTACAAGCAGTACCTTCTACAGAACAAATCTGACAAAGATCGACAGAATAGTCTATTCCAAATTCTGCACAGTTCATGCATATTTAGTGGTTGCAAAGCAAGTGAAACTACTGTTGTCTACATGGCAAGTTATTGTGTGGCAAGCCAGGGTGTGAATCTACAGTGCACCAACTTGCCATCCAGTAACATTCTGTGTGGATAGCTGCTATAGCACAGTGGAAGTCCTGCACTCTAGGACTTCAGTGTGCTCTAGCAGTGTTCACACAGGATGTTACTGCATGGCAACCTGGTACACTGTTGATTCATATCCCAGCTTGCCCAGCAGTAACTTGCCATGTAGACAGGCCATTAGACAGACACTCACACACAGAAAAAGAGAGAAAGCACTTTCCAACCATTGATCTCAAATTGCTTTAGGTTGGGGAAGGGGATTAGCATCCATTTTACAGATGGGGAAACTGAGCAAGAAAAAGATCAAATGCCCTTCCCCCAACACTACACAGTAAATCAATTAGGTAAAGGAAGTGAGGAAGGATTCTTCAGTGGTTAAGGCACACACATCAGCTTTGACAGCACTGCATTCAATTCCCTGTTCTGTACATGCTCTTTGTGGCCCTTGAGTAAATCAATTAGTCTTTGTGCATCTGTTTCCCCTCTGTAAAATGGGGATCATAGATCTCCCTACCTCACGGGGTAAGGTAAGGTACTCTGATAATACAGTGCTGGTGGCCATAGATAGACTCAGAGCCAGGGTCTTGTGGCTCGGTTCATGTCAGATCATTTCCTGGCATGGATAAGCTTGCTCAGGAAACCAGACAAGAATTCCATCTGCTCATTCTGATCCTGTTCTCATTGAGATGAATGACTGATCAGCTCCCCATTGTCTACCATGGGACCAGAACTTGGCTTTCGATCAGGCACAGCTGTAAGCACACTATAGACTTGATCCTGAGCTCCTTGGTTAGAGCTCAATCTTTGGTCCTTTACTCCCAAGTATTTCATATTTTTCCAGGCCTGTGTTATATATTTTGCCCCCAAAAACAACATCTATGCTTAGTAGGTAAGCTTGGTCTATATTAATGGACTATGTGAAAGCAGCTACATCTGGTTGATGCTGCTTTGTTAGAGTAAGCAAAAGTGCTGTTTGGTTTGAGCCACTTCTCTACCCTTAATTGTTTTTTCTCGTCCTATGTTGCCTCTTCTTCTTTGCCATCTTGTGTCACACTCCACCCCCTCTACTCCCATGCACAGGCAGGAATGGCTGCTTACAAAAGGGTTGATTCAGCAAAGGACCAGCAGACACTAGCAAGAGCTGCAGTCGTAACAGTGAGCGGATGTAAAATCAAGAGAGAGCTTCCGAGATGTGGGGCGAGGGATGGTTGTCTGAAGACACAGACAACTGTGCCAGGGATATGGAACGTATCCACACTTCATAGAAATGCCCTTCTCTCCTGCACATGGCTGCACCATTCACACGAGTTGGGAGGCCATTTCATTTCATTGTGAGAAATATGAATGTTCCTTGCATTTCCTGATGTGCAGCGTCCCCCATTCCCGCCTAAAGCTAGCGCAAATAAGCTCTGGGGGCTGGAGACTCTGTGGGTGTTGGAGCGGAAATCCACCCACTGTAAACCAGAGGCAGGTCACTGAGCTGTAAAAACAGTTGGGTGCTGCTCCAACTTACAGGCTCGAATAGTGGCCACCGCTTCTTTGAGTCTACTGCACAGTGCTCTGGGGACATGAGATTAGTGTGAATGTCAGTCCAGTGGGGCCTCAGAAGCCCTGATGAAAGGTGCTGATGTGCACAGTGGAAAGGGACACTAACCCTGTGCAGTTTCTCTGCTTGGTGTTTCCTTATGCAAGGCTTTCCCCAGGCCCCTCCCAGCAGAGTGAATTCTTCCCCCATATTCAGTGTTAGTATACATAGTAATAGGAAAATAGCTCTTCATGTGTCTGTTATCTCATGGCATAAAATAAACCAACTCTTTCTATATCAGAGAAGTACCTTTCCTATATAGTCATGAAGACTTTTCATTGCCGATCAGTCATGTAAATAGCACAGCTGTCATTAGAAGAAATTCCAAGGGAAGAACACACATACAAACTGCACTGTCTGATTGATACCACACACACACAGAGTAATATTCTTATTCTTATTATTGCAGCTCGTAGGAGCCCTAGTCATGGATCAGAACCCCATTGTGCTAGGCTCTGTACAAAACATAGAACAAAGACAGCCCTTACCCCAAGAGCTTACAATCTACATATCAGACAAGAGGGAATGGAAGGATACAGGCAGACTGACGGGAGTTCCAGGAAAGCATGACAATAGTTTTCGTCTGCATGATTGGTAGTTCTCTCAGCACATAAACAGCCTAACTGTTCAGTTATAGCTGTGCAACCCTCTTGAAGTCAGTGAGAATGCACAGATGTAGTTAAAGGGAGAACATGGTTTGTGTGCTGTGGGTCACACACACACACACACACTTGAAAACTACGTGGGTATAATACAGCAACACATGGAATATTTACTGGACATAAGCATGTGCACTGCCTAGAAAACAGTTTCAAATTTACCTCCTACACCCTCATTCTAAACCAGTGTGTGCAATGTACCATAGCTGGAAATGAAAGACTTGTCCTTCATGTTATACTATCTGATTGTAACATTCAGTAAGCAATGTACATAAACTCTCCATCCTTTGGAAATCCACAAAATGCATCTGAAAAATGCCACTTCGACTAATGCAACTATTCAGATACAGACAACACTCCAAGTATGTGGTATAAAAGCAGCTCAGCTTTCCCGGGTGACCCCAGAGGGCCTAGTCACCCCAATAAAGAGAGTAAGATTTAATCCATAACCCCCCATACAAATGTGAAGGTATCAAAAGGGATCTTGATTTGTTCTCTCTGCAAAATGTCTGTGGGTGGGACTCAGGTTGTGTTGAAATGTTAGGGTGACAGCCCCATTGGAATGAGGTTATAGGACAGTCAGCACACAACATAATGTAATCTTGCTCCAGTGCAGCCCAGCCCTAACTCCAAATCAGCAGACCTATTCCACTGCATGGTTAACAAAAAGGTATTAACGTGGGGGAGGAGAACAGCAAAATTTTGATCTCGCTCACTAGCACTGGTGTGATAAGTGTGAGAGGAGTGACTCCAAATTCACAGGGTGCGTGAGATTAGCAGCAGACTCTTAGAGGAGCATAGAAAAGGAGAAAGAAAAGAAGGGAGAGAATAAGATAGATGTAATTAATTTCCAAGGCTGTCTGTAACCCATATTAGGAGATTCACGATCTTTATTACCTCCTACTGGCTAGTCCACACAAGCTGTTGGTGAGTGTTTTAGGGGCCTGGATCCTCTAGTTCAAATAGTAGCAACTCCTGCTTTTTGAGCACCGAAGGACTCAAGTTCAAATCTTGCTTTTGACCTAAGTGGGATTAGTTATCATAGAAGCGTAAGGCTGGAAGGGACCTTGAGAGGTCCATCTCCTCCCGCCCCACCCCATTTTGTGTGGCAGGACTGAATAAACCTAAAGCATCCCTAACAGATTCAACCTGTTCTTTAAAATTTCCAGGGATGGAGATTCCACAACCTGCCAACAAAGCCTATTCCAGAATTTAGCACCCTTATAGTTAGAAAGTTTTTTCTAATAGCTAACCTAGCTGCAGAGTAGACCCATTATTTCCTTTCTTACCTTCAGTGGACATGGAGAGCACTTGATCACAGTCCTCTTTATAACAGTCTTTAAAATATTTGAAGATTGTTAGAAGGGTCACCCTCTAACTTTTTTCCTCGAGACTACAGATGTCTAGTTTAACTTTTCCTGATAGGTCAAGTTTTCTAACCCTTTTTTTCATTTTTGTAGCTCTCCTTTGGATTCTAATTTGTCCATATCTTGCCTAAAGTTTGGTGCTCAGAATTGGACACAGCTGAGGCCTCACCAGTGCCACGTAGAGCAGGACAATTACCTCCCATGTTTTACATACGACGCTGCCGTTAACCCATCCCAGAATGGTAGTGGCCTTTTTTGCAACTGTATCATACTATTCACTCATTCAATTTGTGGTCCATTATAACCCCCCAGATCCTATTCAGCAGAACTACTACTTAGCCAGTTATTCCCCATTGCCTAGCTATGCATTTGATTTTTCCTTCCTATGTCTAGCACTATGCACTTGTCTTTACTGAATTTTGTCTTGCTGCATTCAGATAAATTCTGCAATTTGTCAGTCATTTTGAATTTGAATCCTGTCCTTCAAAGTGCTTGCAAGCCCTCCCAGCTCAGTGTCTTTGGCAAGTTTTATAAGCATCCTCTTCACTCCATTATCCAAGTCATTAATGAAAATATTGGCTAGTACTGGATGCAGGACCCCACTAGAAACACCATCCTAGTTGAATAGCAAAACATTGATAACTACTCTTTAAGTATGGTCCTTCAACTTGTTGGGCACCCACCACATAGTAATTTCATCTTAACTTCATTTCCCCAGTTTACTTATGAGAATGTCATGTGAGAGCGTGTCAAAAGCTTTACTAAAGATAAAGATATATCACCTCTATATAGCCTTACCAAGATATATCACCTCTAATGTTACTAACCCCATGAACTAGCCTGTCAGAGGAGCCCATCAACTAGCCCATCAACCTCCCTGTCAGAGGAGAAAATTAGGTTTGGCAGAATTTGTTTTTGACAAATCCATGCTGGTTATTCCTTATAACCCTATTATTTTCTAGGTGCTTACAAACTGATTGTTTAATAGTTTGTTCCAGTAACTTTCCAGGTATCAAAGTTACACTCACTGATCTACAATTCCTTGGGTCCTTTTTGTTTCCCTTGCCCAGTTTTCTGGGGCCTCACCTGTCTTCCAGAAATTCTCAAAGATAACTGCTAATCATTCCAAGATTGCTTCAGCTAGTTCCTTAAGTGCCCTAGGATGAATTTCAGCAGGCCCTGCTGGTATGAATATATCTAGATTATTTAAATATTAACCTGTTCTCTCTCTATTTTGGCTTGCATCCTTCTCCTTGTTGTTAATTTTATTTGTGTTGCGTATCTGATCACCAAAAACCTTTTTAGTGAAGACTGAAGCAAAATAAGCTTTAAACATCTCAGCTTTCTTGATGTTGTTAGTTATTAGCAGTCCTTCCCTACTAAGTAGAGGACCTACACTTTCCTACATCTTTCTCTTGCTCCTAATGTATTCAAAAATTCTTCTTGTCTTTTATGTCCTGTGCTAGTTCTCATTTTGTACCTTAGCCCTTCTAATCTTGTTTCTACTTGTGTGTCTCCTTGAGAAACTGCCACTTCTCCAGAAAGCCTTTATCCTTTAGATTTTGTTTCCCCCATGGGATCTTATCCATCAGTTTTGAGTTTCTTAAAGTCTGATTTTTAAAGTCCATTGTCCTCATTCTGCTGCTTTCGCTTCTTTCTTTCTTTGGCATCATGAAATCATTTGATGATCACTTTCACCCAACTTGTTTTCCACATTCAGATTCACAACCAATTCCTTCCCATTGGTCAGAGCCAAGTCTAAAATGGTTGTCCTCCTACTTACATCCTCCACTATCTGAAACAAAATTTTTTCCCAAATACATTTCAAGAACTTACTAGAAATTGTGTTTTTCCATATCACTTTTCCAACTCATTTCTGGGTAGTGAAAGTCTCCTATTACTTCCAGGTCTTGTGTTTTGGCTATTTGTGTTATTCGTTCTAGAAACGCCTCATCTACTTTCTCTTCTTGATGTGGTGGCCTATAGTAGACCCATACCATAACCTCACCCCTATCTTTACCCAGACAATGTCAACCAGTTTGCCTCAGACCTCCTTCTGGACCTCAGAACAAGTGTATATGTTGTAGATGTATAATCTAACTCCTTGTCCCCTTTTTTACGCAGCCTGTCTTTCGTGAACAAGCCTTTCCTCTCTAGATCAATATTCCAGTCATTAAACTTATCCCACCCACTGTGAGGCCAATTAAGTCATAACGTAGTAGAGATACTAATATTTCCATTTCTTCTTGTTTGTTCTCCCTCCTCCTTACATTTGTGTACAGACGTCTAAGAGGACGAGCAGTTTCTTCCACTCATTCCCTGTTTTTGGACCATTGATTTTTGGACCATGCAATTCTTGGCCACCCAAGTTCTTACCCTCCCAGAGTTCACTGCTTAGGTGACATTAGCTTGGCACACCCCTCTCTGCATGCTGCAGCCCTCTTCTGGAATGCCATATTACCACCCACTTTCCATACCTTAATGCTTGCAGACAGATTGTGTGAGCTTTCCTCTTTATATATTTGTGTCCAGAAGCACAGGATTGCACCTGTTCCTGGCAAAAATGCTGCTATGAATGTTAGTTCCTCTGCTGCACATTCTGGAAGACACTGGTACAGACAAGGAGCTTAAGATGACCATGGATGCAGTAATAGAACTCTCATTACAAGATGCCTTTCCATTTGGTTGTGCCTGTTCTCATGGAGGCTGGTGCAAGCAGATATAATCTACAGATCCTTACACCCAGGAGGCCCTTACACTGGAGGCATGATTCACCAGCTGGGAGGGAAAGCAGTGGTATCACCATCTGCTTGCTGTTGGGGTTCTCTGGGGGACAAATGGTTAATTCTTGCCAGAAGCTCCCTACATATTCCCCCACTGAGACTGGAGAGAAGAACTGAATTAGCAAATCCCCATGCCACACTGACCATGACCTCTGACTCCCGCAGTGACCAGAGAGTGGGTCATAGGTGATTTCCACTGCCACAACCTTGCCAGCCCTTCTTCACAGGACTTTCATCTACCCAGGCCAAATCCAGGCCAATAGTCAGAATTGTGATAACCTAATAATGTGAAGGAGAGTTTTGCATGGTAAATTCTCTGTTGGAAACATCTGCATTTTGTCTGTTTGAATTCTTTGGGTCAAATTTTCTGGTAGTGTAAGTGGCCCATACTCAACTGATGTCATTGAAACTGCATCCCTTTACACCAGGGAATTTTGCCCTTTGTCTCTTTTTCATAAGCTTTTATTTTATGTTACCCTCTACTTTTCATATAAAGAATTACATGCACGCACGCATACACATGAGATTCAGTCCTTGCTACAAGCATAAACAATAAATAAGAGCATAATTGTTTTAACCCATCCAAGCCAGTGAACTCAATTTCCCGATGACATACATACAAGTGTCTCAATAAAATTAGGGTACTCCATATCTTTCCTCAAAGAACAAACCTGAAGAAAGCACAAAGTGTATTTTCATGTCATTTAATAAAGAGGAAACATGCTCCAATAATAATCGGTATGTCTGCTAAATACAATATATTTTGCATCAGTGGCTAAGCACAAACTGGAATAAGACAAAATACATTTTTCTCTGGGTGACTGAAGAGCATAAGCCAGCAAAGCAATTCGTAAACACATATCCATACTCAAAACATCATGGCGTTACAGATTCATAAATCTAAAATGGTTGAATTGAGCATGAAAAAGTATTTTCTTGGAAATAATCACAGCAAGAGCCATTGTTCAGTTTACAACTACCACTGGGAATCTAGATCAGATTCAATCCTTGACTTCCAGTCATTTAAGAGAGAGAGACTGTTACAAAGGAAATCTATTTTCCAAAGAATATTAGTGGAAGCGCTTGGAAAGTCACCAACCCTAAACAGTTAAAAGCAATTGCATTTTAATTGGGTCACACCAAAACAAACAGGCCATAGAAATAATGGCAAATGGACAAATGTTTCATTGAGCATTACAATTAACAAAGAACGTAGCTTCTGAAACATCCCTTAAGAGCCATATAATGGCAAAGCAGACATGAGACATTGCGCTGCATAATATTTCAACTCATCGAAGCCAAGCCAAGCACAAAAATGAAATAGTTCTCTCTCAGTTTAAGATTAAATAATGGTAATTTGGCCATCTGAAACACAGTGAAAGGGAAACAAATGGATATGTGGTATTAACAGAGTTAATTATAGATGCAGATTAACAGGCAAGATTGAGTAGTGGAAGAAAAAGATAGAGTAACCTCTGGCACAGAGATACTGACATGCAGCAGTTGTCAGTCACCTAGCAACAAGTTTCCTATCCCCGCTGTGCTCTTTAATTCAGCAAATCTGCTCAGGATGTTGGGCTGTTCTCCTGACAAAACACATTATGTAGTAGACTGAAGGATACAAAAATCCACTGTACACAACACTCTGCTCCCTATTGACCACTGATCCTTTCTCTCAACCCACAAAAGAGGCTTGCATAATGCTCTGAAAAGAGAAAAGTCTCAGCAGAGAAAACATTTGCTTGTAATTGAGATTGACTACATAATGGAAATGATGTTCTTTTTTAAATTCGGCTTGTTGAGGCCACACTGTTTGTCTCCTGGCACTCAAAACGCATCCCTGCTGGGAAAAGGGGCAAACATTGTAAAAACTCAAACCAGTGGGGCTTTTTCTTTTCACTGAAAACAGAAACACATACACACACTTTTGTAACTAAATGGACAAGTCCGTTTCCTAAGAACTTAAACAAGGAAGCAGGGGGAAGGCAGTGGCAAAAAGGAAAATTATGTTAGTTTCTAAAATAAATTGGCTGGCTTGCTTAAGGACGAAGCCATAATGCAGACAACATATTTTGTAATTGATTTTGAAAACAAATGGGCACTTGCAACTTGTTTTATTACTTTGTATCCTCAGCCACACTGCTCTAAGTTACAGGCAAGACTCCATGACTCCCCTGTATACATGCTCGTACATCTATATTAGAGTTATTTGGGACTTTGGAGTATTAGCCATGTGAATGGAGGGAATAAACTGGGAGCTAGTTTAAGAACTTAGTCTTGATCTAGTGATCTACAGTCAGTTGCAGAAGTCTGGCTGGTCTCCTCTCTGGAGAAAATGTATAGAGATGTGGCTACTGCCCCCAGAAGAGTTCCAATGGTTCCTGAAACAGTGCTCCAGGAAGGGACCAGATTGGACACAAACAATGGATCTGCAAGAAGCTTGCTTTGTGATTATATTTTAAGAATTGTAGATCTTACACTGTTGATTTCAGGAGCGAGTTGGAGGATGGAGGGAAACACAGGAGTTCATGAAACAAGATTATGGCCCCATAGAAAAACTCAGAGAATAAGCCCCCACAGGACCTAAGGGCTTGAGCCAAAGCCCATTACTTAGACTGTAAGTTCTATGGGACAAGGACTGTCTTTGTTCTGTACAGCACCTAGCACAATGGGATCCTGGTCTATGACTACGGTTCTTAGGCACTATGATGATAGTGGGAATAAATAGTAATTAAGTTTTCCCATGGACTTCAATTGTCTTTAGATGAGGCCCTAAAGGAGTCAAATTCGTGTCTTGTGTAACTATCTTGTGTCTATCTAAATCAGTGAAGTTGCAACCCAAGACATGAATTTGGCCCATTCTGTAGATTTTGACTAATCAACTATTGTGAGATAGAGGAACAATATCTGCAAACAGTTGAGCATTGAGGGAAAGAAATAATTTAGGTTGGTGTCAGGGCATGGTATCGCTAGGTATAATGGGATGAAGTTAAAGGAAATCTGATGTAGAACACATGAGAAAAGTGTCTCGTGCAGCTTTCTCTTGGATTGTGAAATAGCCGTCCAAGTAGAGTGGTAGAGTAGAAGCCCCATCATCTGCAATGTATAAAGTAACCCTTATTCATGAGGAGTCGTACTACACTGCTTGAGTAGCCACAGATATCCAATGGGACTGAGGTGCATGGGAATCAGAATACAGCAGTTTCCATAGTGTATTCTATATATACAAAAAGATGGGCCTGTTTACACATGGAAGTGTACACTTCCAATTTCTCTCCGAAACAGCTACACAAGAGAGAAAAAACACTTCATATAGCTCCACAAAAGCACTCCCATGGAGGTTACATAATAACTCATCCTTGGTATTTATGTAGAAGAGTCATACAAGAAATGTATTCATGTGTATATATGCAAACGGATGACTGGCAGCAAATTTCTCAATGTCAATAATCAGAGCCAAAGCGATACCCATGCAGCCCAGATATTACCATGTGGGCTCCATCCGCCTAACATTGCTATCTACATATCTCGATAGCTCAGCTGTTCCATCGCTGTAATGTCTGCACAGTCCTCAATCTTTAATACATACATACCCCTAGGAGGGAGGTAAGGGCTCTTATCCCCCTTTGATAGATGGGAAACTGAGGTACTGACAGGCAAAGTGATTTGCCCACGGTCACACAGGTATTCAGACCAACGTCTCTGAAGTCCTAAATTAGTACGTTAGCTAGTGGACTATTGTCCCCTCTCTAACTTCAGTCTCATATGCAGTCCCATTATACTCAGTGAGACCACTCATTCATTTTCACAATATCGTTGACAAAGCAGATGATTCACACATCCAGGCAGTACATCTCTATAGGCCCACAGGCTTTTGTGAGACTCGTGTAAATAGGTTTGACACTAGTAAAACACACTTCAGTCAAATTGTGGTTCATGTTCTGATTTTGTTTTCTGTGGCCAGACTGGTAATATTTAGATGGGAAGTGATAGTTGACGCAGGCTCTCACCAAGAATCTTATGTTGTAATAAGGTTCTTTCTCTTTGATTCATTAATTATGGAGTATGGATAATTTTAATTTATTCTCTTGCCTATAAAGCACACATTTATACTTTCCATTTCAACTTGACATTGCTTATCTAGATTTACTTTCATTTTGCATATTGAGGATTGAGCAGGATGCTTTATTTCCCTAATTTTAATAACTGATGTGCAAATATTCTGGCATGGATGATTTTTGTTGGATTTAATGCAAGCAGCATCAAGTCTGATAGCTAATATAACATGGTTCACTCAAAAATGAAGCTTTAAGGACTGTGCAGATCTGCTCTAAAGGGAGATTTGTATAATTCCCAAAGTGCCATTTGCCTGAAATTATGAAAATGTCATTTTCTAGATTTGTCTAGAATTATGAAAATCTAAAGCATTTCAAATGCTGTATCTTTAAAATAATTAAAAAGATTTCAAATTATTTTCATCTTTAAAATAAAGAAAACCAAAATAGGTTTTCAACCCAAAAATATGGCCTGTGAGAAGAATTTAAAGACAACTTCTACTAATGAGTGCAAATTTCCATGAGTTGCCACATAATCTCATGAAAAATCAGGAGACTTTACACATCATACAAAAAGATTAAATGACATGGGAATGTGGAAAAGGCAGAAAGAGCTCAACAGCTTGAAACTATATAGGACTGAGGGGAGAGTGTGAGCATAAAAACATGAGGCCAGTAAAGCCCTGGTAAAACAGATCTTAGCATTCTACAGGAATTATCTACGTGTGTAAACCACTATAGCTTACTGAAGATTTTTTAACCAGCACTGTAGAATGTTGTCATGTTCGTTATAAGGGAGATAAATGGTAGAGCTGATAATAGCCAGTATATGCGTTTTCTGTTGCAACACCTGAATTTGGAAAAAGGGACAGTTAAAACAGAGTTGCTCTAGCAAACAAAGAATTGTTGGATCTAGCTTAAAATACATAAATCAGTTGGGATTTTCCTGTTGATATTTTAAACTTTTGCTCATGAAAGTTTTAATCAATTAAAATGTATTATCCACCCTCTTAACTTTCCCAGAGAGGATTACCTGACATTTACTATTCACCAGTTTTGCTGAAAAGGTTAATAGTTCACAGACTGAAGTTAGAAGTAAACAGAACTGATAATTCCTAATGCCCTTGGTTGAAATACAAGGGCTTTGTGTTGACAGCCTAGGGGATGTAATGAGTCTCTAGTACATTCTTAAGGCTTGTTTCATTTGCTCTGTGAATAGGGAGAGTAAAATTATAGTCTATAGGTGTTTTCCATGGTTCTTTCATAAGCAGGCCTCCTGACACCAATTAAAGAGATTATGTCATCAACTGAAAAGAAAGCTATAACGTTGTATGGTAATGCTGTGATTACTAGAGACAGGGTCACTGGGCCCAATAGAACAGCGGATGACCTTGGTGAAATTAACTTCAGAGCTCAATTCCTAATTAACTGTTTTCAATGAAAGAATGTGCGATTTCAGGCTATTGGTCAAAATAGTCACTTTTTTCTGTACAAGGAGTTTGCCACCAGAAGTTGGTCTCCAAGATCGTCAAAGCTGAGAATAACGTTGAGGTCTCATCAACATCATGCCCTTAGCTTTATGAAATCAAATAAAGTTTCTTGAGATTTTACTTGATATTGGGTCCTCTCCAGTATTTACTTGCTTGAATAAGATTCACTCACAGCATAAGGATTACTGGCATGCGCAAGAGATGCAGTATTGCGCGCAGCTGCAAGCAGGATGAAACTGCAAAACAAAAATCCCAGCATTGCTACTGCTAAGTGTTGTTCCATACAAATCTTTAAGAACTTCATGAAATACTTGCCAACAGAACTGCAACCTGCAGGAAAAGCCGATCGTATTATTCATTGAACGTTTAAAAAAAAAAAAAAAAAACCCGCCAAAAAACCAGAGTCTGAAATGGAAAAGGGCAAACATTGTTAACCAGTGCTACTACGCCATCAGCTCTCCTGTAAAGATGAGGGGTAGGTCCTCAGCTGGTAGAGGTTGTCATAGCTCCATTGACTTCATCTGCTGCACACCACGTGTTTGTGTTTTGTTGCAAAAAATTGCTCTGCGAAACAAATGCAAGTGACACTAGGGTTTGTATAACAATACCTGAAACTCACCATTGATATAATGCACATTTCCTAGAATCGGTGACTGTCTGTAACTCAGTTATATTTTACACGCACAAACACTCTGGAGAAAAAAAAAATCCATCATCTAAAAATTTTAGAGCCAGCATTGATCAGCAAGTAATTCTTTTATAATTTCTCTAAAGAAGAGGAAACCAAGCCTGCAAATTACTACTCTCTGCTTGTGCAAGTGGTTCCATGGAGATCGGTAGTCTAGCTCCTGAGGCCATTATTAATTTATTACTTTAGCAAACTACTTTCTAAGTCTCATTAAGATCACTGGAGGCTTATCTGAGCGTGGACTGAGTAAAAACTATGAGAGCTTCTGTGTAGGCCCTGATCCACCTACTCATAAACACTACCTGCAAGGGATAAGTTTGCAGAATCACATTTTGCTTTTAGAGGTTATTGAAAATCTTTGGAGAACTATTTAAATTCAGGTATAGTGATCTTTAAAAGGTAATAGGCTTAAAGGTTAAAATGTACTCCCACTTCAAGACCCATAAACACATCCAGGATAGGTAAAGAAATGGATGAAAGGGGAAGCTGATAGTAATAAATATAAATCAGAAGCTAGGAAATGTAGAAATTTGATAAGGGAAGCAAAGGGACACAAGGAGACATCTATGAACACCAGAATTAAGCATAATAAGAAGTATTTTAGGAATAAAAAACTTCCTAACAATAGAGTGGTCCATGACTAGAGCGAAGTGGTAGAAATATCAATAATAATGCCAAAAAGACAGATGTATTCAATAAATATTTGTTTTGTATGAGAAAAACAGATGCCAACATTGTACATATGATAACACTCTTTCCATTCAACTAGTGTCTCAGAAGCATGTTAAACAGTTGCAGTTAGACATTAAGTCAGCAGGTCCAGCTAATTTGTATCCACGAGTTTTATAAGAGGTGAATGAGGAGCTTCTGGGATTGTTAATGTTGATTTTCAATAAATTTTGGAATGCTGGGGAAGCTCTAGAAGACAGCTAATGTGCCAATATTTAAAAAGGGTAAACAAGATGACCCATGTAATTATAGGCCTGTCAGTCTTACATCGATCTATGGCAAGATAATGGAGTGACTGATATAGGAGTCTTAGTAAAGAATTAAAGGAGAGTTGTATAATTAATGCCTATCAACATGGATTATGGAAAATAAATCTTGTCAAACTAACTTGACATCTTTTTTGATGACAATGCAAGTTTAGTTGATAAACATAATGGGATTGCTATAATATACTGACTTCTGTGAGGCATTTGCAATGGCATAACATTTTGATAATAAATCTAGAACAATATAACATTGACGCAGCACTCTTCAATGGATTAAAAGCTGGCTAAGTGATAGGTCTGAAAATGTAATTGTATATAGGGAGTCATCATAGAACTGGTGTTTTTCCAGTGGGGTCCCATAGCTATCTGTTCTTGCCCTTATACAATTTAACATTTTTCTTAACCTGGAAGAAAACATAAAACCATCACTGCTAAAGTTGGCAGCTGACACAAAAACTGGGGAGAGTGCTGTGGACAGCTCATTGATACAGAGAGATTTGAATTGCTTGCTAAGCTGGGCACTAGCAAATAATGTGTTTTAATTTGGCTAAATGTATAATTCTACAATGAAAGAATGTACCCATATTTTCACGGGGGGTGGGGGAAGAGCTCTAACCCAGGAAGCAGTAACTGAAAAAGATGTGAGGGTTATAACAGATAATCTGAACATGAGCTCCCTGTGTAATGCTTTGGCCAAAAAGGCTAATGCGATCCTTAGATACATAAACAGAGAAATCATGAGTAGAACTAGAGAGGTTAGTTTACCTCTTTATTTGGCAATGGTGCAACCATTGCTGGAATCATGTATTTAGTTCTGATAGCCACAATTCAAAAAGGATGTTGATAAATTCGAGAGGGTTCAGAGAAGAGCCATGAGAATGATTAAGAAATTAGAAAACATTCCTTAGTGATTGAGCTCGAGTCTGTTAAGTTTACCAGAGAGAAAGTTAAGTGGTGACTTGATTAGAAAGTCCCTACATGGGGAACAAATATTTAAGAAGGGGCTCTTCAACGTAGCTGAGAAAGGTATAAGAAGCCAACTTCCACCCACTGAAGCTAGACAAATTCAGACTGGAAAGAAGGTGTACATTTTTAAACAGTGATTGTAATTAACCATTGGAACAAGTGTTTCCCAAGGGTCACTGGCAATTTTAAAATCAAGATGTGATGTTTTTCTGAAAGATCTGCTCTAGGAATTATTTTGGGGAAGCTGTGTTATACAGGAGGTCAGATCAAATCACCACTGTTAGGGTATAAGTATATAATGTAAGTTCATATAAATATTTAGGCCTGTGTATCTGCCTGAGATGGGATTCTGGGCCTGCCTGAAAGTTAAAGTCTCGGAGGCTGGGTCTACACTGACGGTAGCAGATTCGCCGCCATCACATTGCTTGCTCTGGATCGACTGAGCGGTCTGTATAGATGTGCTCAGTCAATCCAGGAAGAGACGCAGGAAAACCACCCCGGTAAGTGGCGTAGCGCTGCGTCGAAGGGAGCGCTGTTCTCTTCGACCCAGCACAGTGTGGATGCCGTGCAGAGGAGACGCTGCAAAGTCGACAGGAGATACGTGAGTGATTTACGTCACTTGCGTATCTCCCGTCGATTGCCGCTGAATTGCAAAGGTAAGTGTAGACCAGGCCTCAGTGGTCTGTGTAGACCCACTCAGTCAATCCAGCTAGTGATGCAGGAAAACCACCCTGTTAAGTGGCGTAGTGCTACGTCAAAGGGAATGCTGTTCCCGTCGGCACAGTGCAGTGTGGACACCATGCGGAGGAGACGCCGTGAAGTCAACAGGAGATACGCAAGTGATTTATGTCAAGTAAGCAGTTGGGAAAGCAAGGGAGGTGTTAAAAAGAAATAAACATATGGTCATAAACTGACCATGGCCAAGATGTGACACCACTCCCTGCCCCTCCCATGTGGTACAAATGGGGTTGTACTAAAGCCCCCTGACCCAGACCTCCCAAAACAGACTATGACCATATATTGAAAGGGGTGATACTGGAAGGGGGGCTAGAGGCATAATTAAGTCTATCAAGAAGGAGGAGAAGACGGGGTTTCATTGACCCATTGTCAGGTAAAGTGGGAGTTCTATAAGCATATAGAACTAGGATTAGGGAGAGGGAGGAAACTATCAGCATATACAGGAGTGAGCCCAACTGGTGTGAAGGGCTTGAAGGTATGGTTATGGTTTTAAGCTTGTCAGTGTAACCCCCAATAAACCCTCTGCGGCATTCCTGCAGATTGGACTCTGTACCGTTGCTTTCCAGCGAACTGTGTCTGAGAACCAAGAGGGGACAGGGTGGGGGAGCCCAAACAATCACAGTGGTCCCTTTCTTAGCTTAAATGAGAGTCAGGCCCTGTGAATCTATGCACGGAACAAAGCATGAGCATGGCCCTGCAAACTCAGTAGTGGTGTTGACTTCAGCTCATCTATTCTTGGGAGAAAGGAGCACCCAACAGAAGAGGCATTTCCAAGGTCTGGCCTAACATCTGCTAAATTGGATTTTAATACATGGTGGTTATAGTAGTACAGGTAGCCCACTATTCATTTCTAGCGCAGATATTCAAGAGAAATGGCAAAGCCATCTTGTGGTCAGAGTTACCGCTGCATTGCGCGTTGTGTAGTCACATCTTTGTGCAAAGTCAATGTGGACCGCGACCAGACCAGAATGGTAGTCTTTCACAGCCATTGTATGCAGGCTGCACTAGGTGCAAGGTGGTGGAAAATCAAGCCCTGTCCTATATATTTGCATTTATGTCTTCTCTCCATGTGTGTGTATCTATATATCGGGGTTTTGATGGTAAGAGATACTGTATAACTACTTATTTGTGTTTCAGACAATCTAGAGGCCTCGATTAAGACTGAGGCACCCTTGTGCTAGGCTCTATACCTGCACATAGTAAGAGCGAGTCCTTGTTCTGAAGAGCTTACAGTCTAAAAGAACAAAACAAAAAAGCATTATCCCCATGCTACAGAGGGGTAACAGGAAGCAGAGAGCGCGGAAGTGACTCACACAGGGAGCGAGTGGCAGAGCCAAGAACTGAACCCAGCTCTCCAGAGTCTCACTTCATGCCCTAACGGCAGGACTATTCTGGACTCACCGTAATATAGCTGAGGGCAACCTGCCCACCTTGCCTGCAGAAAGTGCCACATGAAACGGATGGGAGTTCTGTGTCAGACCCATGTGATTTTGGGGCAAACTCACTGTATCTAGCCAACTTACAAAGCAATGAAACTGCAGGGTGCATGAAGGAATGGTCTAACAGGCTGTCAGAAATTAGGTTCTAAAACAGAATATTAGAATAGGGATGAATTTGACCCAGGATGGGTATTTGTGAGACACCATCTCTCCTTCTGACACAAATAGGAAGATGTTAACTTTTATTAGGCAGGTTTGCATCTGTGAGGAAAGGAACCAGCCCGGGCACAATCCCTTAACACCTTGCATAGGTTGGACACGGAGAACGAGGTTTGCAGCACACCACCACAGGAGGGCCGACTTATCACTTAAGAGCCTGACCTTGGTCAGGCCAGTGCAAACGTACTAGAGACAAAACACATGAAGTCCCAGTGCACATGCACAAGAAGCAACAATCCCCTTGCGCAATGTTTCCAGCTGTGCTTCCTGCTTTTTCAACAGATAGAGCTTCTGCTGCCACTGGTGGAAAATGCAGAGTTGGCAACTCCAAGATGATTCACAAATTCAGGCCGAGTTTACCAGCAAGTTCAGTTAGGAAAAAAGCCTGAACAATTCTGAAAAATATTACTGTGACGTTGTCTTTTTGGTCCACCCTGAAACAATTGGATTTGTTTGAAGTTGCCAAGGAATCAAAAAATCTGTTATTGCTCCTGTCTGGAGCTGGGAAACAGTCATGCCCTCTACTGCCCACCACTCGAGATACCAGGGTTGTGCTGTGGAAAATGCTGACTGCACCTTTTTAGCACAAGTACAGATTGATTTAACAAAGCCAGCCACAGCTGAGGTTGGGTTATCCTTTGCTAGCTACACCTATCGAAAAAGATTCAGCGTTTTGTGGCTGACTCTCACTTCAACCACGTCATGGGCTGTTCCTCGTACTGCTGCACTGGCGCCTCCTCCTGGTCACTCTGGGATTAGCTCTTGATGTCAACGGGTAGCAAAGTCCCTTCTTCCTAGCAGTCTTCCCTTCCACTCTCAGTGGTTGGTAGGGGAACCTGGGCCCACCCTCTACTCCAGGTTCCAGTCCAAGGACCCTCAGCTCAGCAGTTCTGGGTTTTCCTCTCTTAGCCCTCACTTGTCCTTCCTTGGACTGCTTCCTACCACGCCTGTTTTCCCTTCTCTCTCGCTCTTGTTGTGCCAGCTCCAAACCCTCCTCCTGGTGAGTGACGCAGCCTTCCCCAGTAGGCCCTGTCCGTTAGCAGCTACTGTGATACAGGCCCTGCCTGTTTCTACACAGCGGAACCAGCTTCTAATTAGTTTCCTGCTCCCTGGCTCTTCCTCAAGGGGCAGCCCATGGAGTTAGGTGGCCTGTCTGGCCACCTTAACCCCTTTCTGTCCTGTGTGGGGAGGTCACCCCAGCACAAACCAACCTCACGCACACACCCCCTCTTTCAGATACAACCTGAAATGAAATCCTTGACTTGTAATCAACAAGGATCCTGAGGTGCATGTCACAGGACTCGGATATCAGGTACATCTAACAACAGTTACCATCATCACCAACAAAAACTTCAGCAACGAGTCTTAGAGCCCAGGTCAACTGACTCAGACTGATGCTGCGGGACTAAACAAACAAAAAAATGATGTGCAGACATTTGGGCTTGAGTTGAAAAAACACAGTTGCCAACAGTCCCTTATTACAAAGGATACCCTCCGCCCCCCCCCTTTTTTTCCCTCCATCCCTGTACAAAAAGATTGAGAGTTGCTGAGTGCTGCAAAAAGCAATACCCCTGGTGAACATAGGTGAGTACTGCTTAATAATTAATTTATCATCATAATAATAATATCTGGCGGAGAGGTGGGGCAGAGGTGTTAAGAAAACAGTCCTGTATTTTTTTTTTAAATACATGTTGGCAACCGCACATAGCACAAACTGGAGTCAATTGACCTGAGTGCTAGGGCTCACTGCCACAGGGTGTTTTTTCCTGTGTAGGCATACCCTGAGTTACTTGACACACCTGAACTATTACTATGATAATATTACCTAGCACTTTTCATCCACAGGCCTTATAGTACTTTACAAAGGAGTCAAGTATCATTAACTGACTTTTCTGTTCTAAAGAGAGAGGCAGAGGCAGAGAGAAGTGACTTGTTCAAAAGTCAAACAGACAACAGTAGCAGAACCAGGAATAGAATCCAGGCTTTTTAAGCCCCAGCCCAGCCGCCGATTCTTGGGCAACACCACAGCCTCATATGTAGAGAGATTGATGAGATCCTATTGTCAGCTAAACTCCTACTACAGCAGAACCTCAGAGTTATGGAGAACAGAGTTATGAACTGACCATTCAACTGCACATCTCATTTGGAAGTGGAATTGCTCAATCAGGCAACAGCAGAGACCAAAAAACAGGAAGCAAATACAGAGCAGTGCTGTGTTAAGTGTAAACTACCAAAAACAACGAAGGAAAAGTTTTAAAAAAAAAAAAAGATTTGACGACTATTTCTGTTCTTCTGTCATTTAAATTAAGATGGTTAAAAGTAGCATTTTTCTTCTGCATAGGAAAGTTTCAAAGCTGTATTAAGTCAATGTTCAGCTGTAAACTTTTGGAAGAACAACCCTAACTTTTTGTTCAGATTTACAGATATTTCAGAGTTACGAACAACCTCCATTTCTTAGGTGTCTGTAATGGAGGTTCTACTGTATATGCAACAACCCCCCCCCCCCCCAAAAAAAAAACAAAAAAACAGTTACCTAACAAGAAAGTTAAAGAAATTTGTTAATTTCTAAGCTGCCATATAGTTTACTTAATTTAGTTTCCTAAAGATCACAATATACTGCTTATATTTGGCATGATTGTACTCAAACAGGGCCAGATACCGCCACCACTACTTGGGGTGAATTTGGCCCATAGAACACCAAATAACCAGCTTTTCAAAATGCAGTCCTCCTGTTAATGAATGACACAGGAGCAGTTAGTAAATTCACAGCAAGGTACATGTAATGAAAAGCCATCAGGACATTCTACTTCCTGAAAGCAATGTATTCTTTACTGCTTGTTTGTCGAGGACGGAAAGAAAAATTTCTCTCCACTTGTGGACCACCCATGAAACTTTGTTTTGTCCCTTCTTTCTGACATGGTAGAGAAAAGAGATACTTGTTACCTCCTAAAGTTCCTTGAGCCCCAGTGTCTGTACTTTTCTCCCCAGATGGTAAGGGTTTGGGAAGCTAATTGTATTAACACCCTGACAGAGTAAAAGCAGGTGTTGCAACACCTGCATTTTCTAAAGCTCAATTTAATTAAAGAGTCTGTGCATTTGATCAGTGGTAGAGCTTACACTCCATGCCAAGGTAGTGTTTAGGGGGTTGGATGCTGTGTGTATCCTTTTAATTGGGAAGGTTAATAAACTGCACCACACAAATGCTGGAAATCTGTGGCTAAAGCATCATCTGATAAGATGCTGAAAACTCTGGCCTGATCCAGTGAAACTAACTTTAAGCCCAGGAGCAGTCCCACTGATGCCAATAAGACAACTCACATGCTTAACTTTAGGTGCCAGTTTAAGTGCTTCACTGTATCACCTCTGTGCTCTCAGCATCTTGCCAGATTGAGCCTCATATGCCTTCCTTGAGGACCTGAAACTGAAGCATTCAAGCCAATAAGGGCTAGGCCATTGACTTCAACAGGAAGATCAGATCTGGAGTGAATAAGGGCAGTTTTTAGATACTAAACAGATACAAAACAGCATGCAGCCAGATCCTCTCTGTCACAGCTCCATTGCTGTGCATACCAGCTGGGGATCTGGCCAATGAGGTTATGGGGTCACTGCAGTCTGTCATGTCAACTTTGTGTGGGCCTGTCCACATAACTACTAGTTACTAGTCAGATGAGTATGTTACTCATGTTCCTCCCAGGGGGGTCACCAGGGTTAGCAGTAAAACACTTCCATGTGAGGATCTCAAAGCAGCCAAATATCTGCCATCCAAGTGCCCCCTTGAAAACTCAAGGAGTGAGGAACATATTGAGGGCAAGCTCATAGCACTGTGGCCCATAGGGAGGGCCAGACAGGTTGTAACTTTCACAGGCCCCCCCCCGAACTCATTCTGTTATAGCTGGTGTCACTCCAGCCCCGAGAGCAGCCCAGGATTGGGAAGATGTGGTGGCATTAAGCAACCTCTTCATGTCCACCCTGTCTTTGTGTGGGCTGAGCTCTGCGCTCCACCTCTTAGAGCACAAGTCCAAACCATACCCCTTGTGAACTGTCTCTTATACACCCGCGAGATCAGAGATTTTTCTCCCCACTTGTTCATTGTTAATAGTCACGCTGGTATCAGTCTCATTCTTCACCTGGGGCCTGATCATACCCCTTGATCTGTGCCCATGATGCCATCGGGTTTAATTCCAGCTCACTACATCTTTCAGCCCAATCCTGCAAGTTGCTGAATGCCCCCAGCAACTGTGGTGGGAATAGGGGAGTCCTGGTGCCATGAAAAAGGTGCTTGTTGAGACTAGGCCCTATTGTGGGTGGATGGAATAGCTACAAGGTGAGCAAATTTGTCCCTTGTTGTTCATACTGGGGAAAGACCCTGAGGCAGATTTTCAGCTGCTTTTAAATTATAGCTTCATTGACTTCACTTTATGCCAGAGGAGGATCTGCCCCCAAGTTCCTACTTCATACAGTTCCTATGGAATGGGGGGGGGGCAGATACGGTCTCCCACAGTATTCTTATCAGCAAGTTAAAGTAGTATGGGTTGGATGAATGGACTATAAAATGGATAGAGAACTGGCTAGAGCATAGGGCTCAACAAGTAGTGATCAATGGCTCCATGTCTAGCTGGCAGCCGGTCACAAGTGGAGTGCCCCAGGGGTCGGTCCTGGGGCCGGTTTTGTTCAACATCTTCCTTAATGATCTGGAGTATGGGGTAGATTGCACCCTCAGCAAGTTTGCAGATGACACTAAGCTAGGGGGAGTGGTAGATACCCTGGAAAGGAGGGCTAGGATACAGAAGGACCTAAACAAATTGGAGGATTGGACCAAAAGAAATCTGATGAGGTTCAACAAGGACAAATGCAGAGTCCTGCACTTAGGATGGAAGAATCCCATGCACAGCTACAGACGGGGGACCGAAGAGCTAGGCAGCAGTTCTGCAGAAAAGGACCTGGGGGTTACAGTGGACAAGAAGCTGTATAAGAGTCAACGGTGTGCCCTGGTTGCCAAGAAGGCAAATGGCATAGTGGGCTGCATTAGTAGGAGCATTGCCAGCAGATCGCAGGAAGTGATTATTCCCCTCTATTCAGCATTGATGAGCTGCATTTGGAGTATTGTGTCAAGTTTTGGGCTCCCCACTACAAAAAGGATGTGGACAAGTTGGAGAGTCCAGCGAAGGGCAACAAAAGTCATAAGGGGGCTGGAGCACAAGACTTATGGAGGAGAGGGTAAAGGAATTAGGCCTGTTTAGTCTGCAGAAGAGAAGAATGAAGGGGGATTTGATAGCAGCTTTTAACTACCTGAAAGGGGGTTCCAGGGAGGATAGAGCAAGGCTGTTTTCAGTGGTGGCAGATGACAGAACAAGGAGCAACAGTCTCAAGTTGCAGTGGGGGAGGTCTAGGTTGGACATTAGGAAAAAGTTTTTCACTAGGAGGGTGGTGAAGCACTGGAATGGGTTACCTAGGGAGGTGGTGGCATCTCCATCGTTAGAGGTTTTTAAGCTGCGGCTTGACAAAACCCTCGCCGGGATGATTTAGCTGAGGATAGTCCTGCTTTGAGCAGGGGGTTGGACTGGATGACCTCCTTAGGTCCCATCCAACTCTAATATTCTAGGATTCTATGATTCTTGTACTTCTGTGAGCAACATGGAAGTGAGGGAGCACGATTCAGCGCAAGTGCTGTTTGCCTGTCTTGTCTGGCTGTGCCCTGACCCTGCATGATGCACCTGTGCATCATGCTACACAATGCAGGAGACTGATGCTGAAGACTGTAAGCTTTTCAGGGCAGAGACTGTCTCTTACAGACTGTTTGAATAACACCTTGCACAACAGGGCCCCTGATCTTTTGGGGCAACTAGGCACACTAGTATAAAAACAAATAAAGAGGATCCCTTGGGGCAAGGGAATATTATACCTAAGTCAGAACAAGTCCTCTGTTATTTTCTTGCTCCTGCACGTCACAATAGCTAATGGTGCAGATGATCCAAGCCAGTGGTTCCCAACCCTTTTGGCTTGCGGGCCACAGATACAATTTTTACTACCCTGAAGGGCCAGCAGTTTCTGCCAGCAGCCCACCACCCCCACTGCAGCCAGACGGAAGGATTTTAGCAAGGAGGCTGTCTCATTGCTGATCTCCCCTTCCCCTAGCTGCAGCAGGGAAACTGCACACATCCTGTAGCCCCGTGCACTACACCTGGGTCCCTAGGCAGTGGGTCCGTTCTGCAGCCAGGGGGATGGGAGATCAGTGCTCCCCTTCCTCCGTCTCCAGCAGGGATCCCAGCACCTAGGGACCTAGTTGGAACACTTTGTTGTGCTCCCTGCTACAACCAGAGGGAGGGAAATGCTGATCTCTCATCCCCTTGGCTGCAGCAAGGAGCCTGCACTGGCCTTGTAACCATGCAGCAAAATATCCTGCCTGGGTCCTTAGGCAGCAGCTCACTTCCACAGCCAGTGGGAGGGGAATGGTGGGCCACTTTGACAGAACCACTGATCCAATCCAATGAAAGATTTTAAGGACATCCACTATACATTTTTCAAAGTTTCAAAGGCAGAAAGCTGCCAGATCAGCTGTCTCCCCACCAAACCAGCTTTATCTATTTGTTGTTAGAGACGACATCCCAGTCGTTTTAATTTCACTCTTTCCCTTTCACCAGATTCCCCCTAGCTCTTACCCGGCAGCTGCCCCCGCCCACCCCCCACACTCCTCAACTCCTCTGTATAGACCAGAGCCATATTTGTTTGCTCTTTATCTTGCTTCACTTTTGCTTTTATTTTTTAAAAGTCTCCCTTGCATACTGCAAGGGGCTTCGCTTTTGTTGTTACTTTCATAGGCTGTCTCCACTCCCAGCCACAAGCAGTGCGAATCCCCTGCAGAAGAAAGCTGTTTTATTATTAATAGCGAGTTAAAGATTTAAAGCAGCTATGCTAGAGTGTAGGGAAGCACTGGAGAGCTTTAAAAAAAAATACAGGAAGCCCCTAGGCTTTTAAAATATTTTTAAGGAGTTTCTAGTTTTGAAAGTAAGGGTTGAGCACTTGCTCTGCAGAAATAACTGAAACCAACTAACTTCCCTTCACTTGAGGGCTTTCATGTACATTTCACAACTTCATCATTCCTATTTCTCTTTCTCACACATACACACACACACAGCCAAGGAGCCCATGACATGCTTGGGTACTGATCTCCTGAATTAAATAATAAATATGGGCAATTCTTTGCTTGTTTTATCTCCACTACAAGCCACCTCCTCCTCCTCCTCCTCCTCAACAGCTGGGGGGGGGGAAGATGCCTGGAAGGCTAACAGCTTCCAGGAGGAGAGAGAGTCCCAAATCAGAGGACCCCTCTCAGGAAATGACCCACCAGCAGCTTCAGCCTATTTATATTATGAGCACACAAAGCAGATCAAAGCAGCATGGTAGCAGCTTAGCAATGGGGGGGAAAAATCAAGCCTGTATAAAAGCAGCTGTGATATTGCTCTGATCCACTCTACTTAGTGCAGTTAAATCAGAGGTGGATAAGTCCTGATTGGCATCAAATAAGTCAGCGGGAGTAGGACCAGGCAGGTAAGTGGAGCCTTGTCAACCCTACGGAGGTCAGGCTGGATTAGACTACGGAACCCTGGGGGGCAGAGATGTTTACCAGCAGAGTTATTGTTATTTAGGGCATTAATTGTCGGTGTAATGTTGACATGATGCTTAAATTATGTGAGAGACTGGGGTCTTTCTTCTCGTGGAGCCTGGGGTCCTGGCTCCTACTTATGGGTGTATTCTCCCTCAGTGCATGTGTAAATAGTTACCGGTACTGAATGACCTTATGTGTCACGTGATTTGAGAACTAGTAGGTGATCGAGTAATAAAGGACTGTCGCCTGCTTGTAATGGATGTATGCATCAATCTACGTTGCTCTGTAATCTGCTATCCTGGGATCAGTATGTGGTCTCTCTTAAATTCTCTTCCTCTTGTCAGGAAGTAATCTGGGATCTGTTGGCACTGCTCTTGTCTGTAATTAAGTGCTCCTTTAGAAAGTATGTATTGGCAATGATCAGGCCTTGAACTCTGGCTATCTCTAAGACAGAGTTTCTCAACCTGTGGTACACATACCCTGCAGGTAGGCGAGACACAGGCAGGGGATACCCAGGGAGAAACAGAGTGAAGGGGAGGTGGGTGGCATCTGTTGACTTCTGGGGAAGCTGGCTGGCAGCCCCCTGCTTCCTGCCTGGTCCCAGCTAGGAGGCAGGCGGCAGCTGCTAGCTTCTGGGGGAGGTGGACAGTAGCCCACCATTTCTAACTGGGTCCCAGCTCCCAGGTGGAAGCCCAGTGGCAGCCTCCTGTGCCTCATGAGCTGCGTTTGCAGTTGGGTGGAATCCACCCACCCCTCGGGTCTGAGCTAAGGGACAGTCTCCCACACCCTGGCTTGAAGACAGGCAGCAATTGCCTGCCCACATTCCTGGGTTCCAGCTGGCATGGAAGCCTCCTCTGCCCCAGCTTGGATTGGGGGGCAGTTGTCCACCTCCCAGGCTGGCAGCTGCCTGCAACTTGCCCAGGTGGCAGCCCCCGTCCCTGGCTCAAAGCCCAGTGCCCAGAGAACTTGTCAGTTTCACTGCTGTATGACAGCCCCAGATTTTACCAGTTACCCTCTTCCTGTCTGTCTCTCTCACACCCACCTTCCCTGTCTTACCCCTTCCTCCTCTCAAATCTATGGCAAAAAATTTGGCATGGTGCTTTATATTCCCCAGCATTGGCATGCCGCTCAAAGCCTTCTAGCTTTGACCAACATCACCTCTAGCCCAGGTAGATACTTGAGTTGTGCACCTCTGGTGTGAAGGTGGTAACCCTACCCACACTAGATCTGACATATCAAGGCCTTATATACTCAGCCCTTCTTCCAACGTATGACTCACATTAGTCTGTAAATATAAAACCCCCTGGAAAATGGAGTGTTGGGGTACTTATTAAAATGTTCAGAAGTTGGGGTGCTTTCTTCCTAAAAGGTTGAGAAACATGGCTCTAGGGTATCCTAACCAACTTCACTTCTGGTTTCAAAACCTCATCCTGAGTGCCAATCTTTGTGGCCCACCCTGCATTCCCCCAAATCTGTTGAGTAGTTCTAACAATCAAGTACTCACACTGCAGTATTTCATTTATCACTTGGTGCAGCACTAGCTGGAATTCCTTCTTCACTCATACAGCCAATCTGCAGCACATACCAGCTTAGGATATGAAACATTTGTTCTCTGCTCAGTGTGATTCTAACATTCAGCAGCCACTCGCTCTTCCTTTGTATGTCCACTACCTACAGGATAAGGTGTGTCTGATACAATTAGTCGTGCTCTAATCCTCCTTGCTACTGAGCTGTGATACAAGATAATGTAACTCGGCTGTTTGTGGATTTCAACCACTTCCATTTTGCCTTGTGTACACAGACAACATGCACTCTCCTTTTCAGCGTCTCAGCCACGTCTTTCGATTTTCAGGTCTTCGTTCCCACATTCAGGGAAACCAAACAGTTCTTGGGCTAGCTTGTTTGGCCACATGCACTCAGAATGAGGTAGATGTTTCCATTTTCCACAGCTGTCAAGCATCATTTCTGGGGAATGGCCTAGCATTGTACCGATACCGTCCTTGAATATGAAGGCCCATAAAGCATGTGTGATTGCCACAATTTTTACAAGCCAGCTGGGTAGGCCAAACTTTGTTGGTTTGAAACTGGAGTCCTTTCTCCTGCCACAGCTGCCCTAGATATCTAGATACCTGCCTTTCACAACCCCACTTCCAGTTAAGCACCTCTCTGCCATGGTTCTGGGGTGCCACCTCTTACCCGGCAGCCTTGACTGCCTCAGTGCTCTGCTAATGTAATTCCTTGCCTGAGAGCTTCACTGTCAGCAACAAACATGCAAGTCATGCCCTGAATGTCTGTGTGCTAAACAGCCCTGGTTCAGCAGCACGGACTTCAGCCGCCAGTCCACACTCTGGCTTCCACCAGCCTTGGTTATGACCAACAAGGTGATCCCAGCCCTCTCCTGGTCCTGAATTTTCCTAAAGTATTGGGCTCTAATGTCCAGCCCTCTCCTGGACAGTTCAGGGAAATTAGGTTCATTTGTTCCACTCAAGACACAAAAACACATCACAGCTATTAACGTACCTGGGGTAAATACACCCTTCCATTTAGACACGCCACTGAGTTGGCGTCTAGTAAAAAACAACAATAGGACATAGGCTAAGTCAGTGGTTCCCAACCTTTTTTGGCTCGAGAGCCACAGATATAGTTATTACAACCATGAAGGGCCACCTGTCTCTTCAAGCAACACCCTCCCCCCTTTCCCCACTGTAGCCAGATGGAAGGAGTTCAGCAAGGAGGCTGCCTTCTTGCTGATCTCCCATCCCCCTGGCTGCAGCAGGGAAACCACACACATCCCATAGCCCTGGGAGCGCCATCTGGGTCCCTAGGAGGGGATCCCTTTTGCAGCCAGGGGGACAGAAGAGGAGTGCTCCCGTCCCTCTGGCTCCAGCAGGGACCCCAGCACCTATGGATTCAGGCAGAGCACTTTGCTGTCTACTGGAGCTGGGGGAGCACTGATTTCTCCTCCCTCTGGCTCCATAAGGGATCCCAGCACTTATGGACCTAGGCAGAGCCCTTTGCTGCACTGAACTCCCATCCTCTTGGCGGCAGCAAGGAGCCTGCACTGGTTTTTAGTCCTGCAGAAACACATTCCTTCAGGTTCCTTAGGCAGCGGCTCCCTTCTGCAGCCAGCAGGAGGAGAGCTGTGGGCCACTTTGGAAGCCCCATGGGCCACAGGTTGGGAACCACTGGGCTAAGTGATGCCAAGTAAAAGGAATAAAAAAAATAAAAGTGTAAAAACAGTGGTCCACAAACTTTTAGATCATGCCCCTCCCCCACCTCTCTATACGCCTCCCTACCCTCCCTCAACTGGGACTGGGGGCCATGGCTGAGGCCAGGAGCAGAGCCAAGGGCTGGGCTGGAAAATGCAGCCAGGAGTCAGGGACGTGATCTGGCCATGGCTAGGAGCTGAGGCTAGATCCATGGCTGGGGCAGGAGCAGAACTTGGGGCAGAGAGGGGTAGGGTGATGTTCCTTTCCCACCACCCATGGGGGCTGGCCCAGGCCCTGCTGAGTCCCTCAAATGTTCATCCACAACCCCCAATGGGGACTTCCCCCAGTGTTTGTGGACATCTGGTCTAAAACTTAATCTAGCAAAGGACAGGCTTTGTTCAAGAGTTTCTCTCACTAGTCATTCTTCCTCCCTGCCACAGCTGACTTTCCCTCAGTCAGGATCTTCCAGAAGAGTATAAGATGTTGGCTTCCCTTGTGAAAGATCTTTGCCTAAGCAGGTTTCTCCCCTACATTCAGTTCCCAGAGACTTCAACCCCCCTCCCTTTGGTTGAAGAACACATCTTTATCAGCATGCAAGAGCTCTTCGTGTTCCGTGAGAGGTCCTTTGTGTCTGTTTCATGATGGGTTGCAAAGATGGTTTCTGGCTTTGCTTCTAATCTTCCAAAATTCAATTACCTTGTTTCAAGAGGCAGGATGACCTCGTGCTATTTTTCACTCTCTGTGGGCTTCCCATGCCCCTGCTGATTTCTGTGTTAATGGAGCTTCCATTGTTTCTGGTCATACCTTGAATAGTTTCATTAGAGACAGGTAGCTTCTGCCTGCCCTCCTGTCTGCGAGGGGCAGGAAGAAGCTTTTTTCCCTGTTTGGGCACAGACTTTAAAGCATACTGTTTCCTCCTATAGTGTTAATGCAGACTTTTCAGAATGGTACTAATCACCAGTGTGTCATAGGCTTTCAGAAAAGACCTCACTCTGTACACTTTTATAATACGGTAATATCAGTTGATTCAATTGCTTTATCACCTAATGTGACCAGATAGCAAGTGTGAAAAATTGGGACAGGTGGTGGGATGTAATAGGAGTGTATATAAGAAAAAAAATCCCCAAATATTGGGATTGTCCCTATAAAAGTTGGGATGTCTGGTCATATCACCTGAGGTTCAGCTTCCCCCACCCCATCTCTACTACTGCTGCAACGTCAGGTCCTGAGGTTCTACCACTTAACCCAGCTCTCAGTGATTTCAGTGCGTAGTCAGAAACCCCACTGCCAGTGCATGTTGTGCATTCTTTCACTGCAATGCTGTTCCACACCAGGTTGGAGGCTCAGCCCTTGGTTATCAGGGATTTCAGGTCTAGTGACCTAGCAAAACAAGGACTCTCCATTGAGTCCAATCAGCTCTTTCTCTAAGCTGTGAAGAGGAAAGAATCAAATGACGTTTAGGACTCTTTGAGCATCCAGTAAGAATACCTGTTCCCACCCTCCCTTTTTCTGCTTCACTGCAACTTGGCTTCCCTACCCCTTACTTAGTGGGTGAGGTTCAGTTTAGGGTGACCACCTCATGCAGGGAGGCTGGGCACAGTCCTGCTCCCCTTTATTCATACAATAAGGATAACATTTTATTACTCCTGCGCTCAATACTAAAGTGAATTGTAAAATTGATTACTTGGTCAGAGCAGGTCCACCATGCTGCACACCTAGGCACAGCAGGTGTGTCTATGCAAACCTAGTCTGTTCCTGAAATCTCTCCCTCCCTCCCCGCAAGCTGATCACTAGCACTAAATGTCAGGGGAGAGCTCATTCAGACCCTGCTTATAGCTAACATGTAAAAGTGGACGTTCATCAGTCTGGTCATCAGGCAGAGAAGCAAATGCATTCCTTTGTCTATGGCAGACCTGTTTAGCCAGGCATATCAGGGGGAGTTGGTAAATATACTTTAGTAATATTCCAGCATATCCATAACTTGTTATACACCACAAACATACATCATGCAAGAACATTAATGATCAGTGAATTATTAGTTTTCAAATACCTCACAAGGCTTATTTTGTACAAAGATTACTACAACAGTATGTAGGATGTGAATGCAGGCCTGCTTAGTCACAACCTCGGTCATGAGAAGGCAAGTGGTAGGAGTTTAGCTGTAACAGATGGCATATTATGCTAGCCACCTGAGGCATTTTCTAGCGTATGAGCTCATCCTAAAGCCCACCTCGACCATGACAAATCTTTAGGAGAATTTAAGAATGATCAAGAGAAGACTTCAGGAGGAGATGGAGCGTGAAGCAAGCAACAATCAATTCAGGTTTATGCAGAAGAGACAGATACTGTATTTGCAGCCCAGATATTGCAGAAGAAATGCAAATAATTGCATTTTGTGTTTGTGGATTTAGAGAAGGCTTATGATAAAGTTCCCAGACAGGGGTGTTGGAAGGAGGAGTGCTGAGGGTGTGGCAGCACCCTCTGGCTTGAAGAGATTGAACAAAAAACTGTAAGCCCTATCTATAATGGCAATGGCTTTCAAAACTCCCACCATAAAAATTGTTCCAACATCACTGTTAGCAGAGAATTGTTGGTGGTGCCTGGAGTCATGTGAGCTGCTGGAAACATTTTCAGATTGTCATGGACATGTATGAGGATAGCACAAAAGTAGCAAGAAGCTGCTGTGGCTATAGTCAATCATTCACTGTGAAGTTAGAGGTCTACATCAAGGACCAGCCTTAAGACTATTCCTATTTGTGATTGTAATGAACACCTTGATGCAGCAGATTAGGATAGAGGCTCCATGAAGCATGCATTTCACCAATGACATTATGTTGTGCCATGAAGATAAATATGAACTGGAAAGGGATCTAGAATGATGGAGGGCTGCATTAGAAGAAAATATTCTTATAAATCAGCTGGCAAAAGACAGAATACAGGTGATGCCTCATTGAGAGGGATAATAAGAAGCTAGAAGAACTAGATGGTGTAGAGTTAAAATCTGCAAATACCTCATTTCAGTGTTGAGCCATGATAGGCTTGTGGATGCACAGTTTAGGAGCTGCATGACAAGTGCTGGGCAAAAAAGAAAGAACTCCCATTAACTCTGAGACAAATATAGGACAAGTAAACTAAAGAGCAAAGTGTATGAGGTCGTGATTCGGCCAGCTATGATCTACGGGTCAGAATGCAGGCCAGTGAGGAAGAGAGAACTACTTCATGCTGCTGAAATGAGAATGCTCAGGTGGATTCTGGTAAAACGAGCAAATTGGCTACACAATGAAATGTTTTGAGCCATAGTGCAGTTAGCCTCCTTCCTTCCCCTCCCCTGCCCCCAACATCCAATCACAGAAAAGCTAAGGGACTATTGATTGAGTGGCTGGGTCACATGAGTTGAGGGGATATGTTGGCCAGAGAATACAAGAACCAGTAGTCATGGGACAAAGACCACAAGGAAGACCTAGAAAAAGGTGGTTGAAATGCTGAAGGAAGGCATGAAGAAGGTTGGTATCAGCTTGGAAGATGCACTTGACAAGATGACATGGAGCTGAACAACAAGAGCCACTGACTCCGGTTGGCGAGACAAGGTGAAGGTGAAGCAGCAGCAACAGCCTGATGTGTACCCACAAGATGGCAGAGATGAAGTGTTGACTCCAACCTGACCTTGGTCATTCCTTAATTTCAGTGCTTAAACACAACCTCCACACTCATTCAGCAAAATCTCATTCTTCAAATTTAGCATTTTTCACACCCTCAGTGTTTCCATTCATGGCATAGGTAAATTGTACTAGATTCATATGGTTATTTTTTATTATGCACACAGTAATCAGAGAGACATACATTAAACATTCTGCTAACAATTGAGGTCTGCTCTTTGTAGAAAAGCTAGCCGTCAATATAGTACCATGAGGTAATTTTTCAGCTCAGCTTCACCAGGTTCTCTTACACATTGGTGTACTCCTAACAAAAGGTGCTGGTGCCCCCTAGTGTTTTGTTTTGAGGTATGCTAAGATCTCTTTATTTAATACTGTTATGTTGATTACACCTTATACCAATTTCACTCACATTCAGATGATCTTTGCAGTAGCAGTGGATTTAATAAGATATGCAGCTCCTTTGCAAATTTAAAATATTTAACAAGTAAAATACAGCTCTGAAATATGGTTCAGCTATTAAATCACAAGTTTAACCTCTGTCACAAGTTCCTCATTTTTCATAGTACAAATCAGGCCTTCACCAATCATAACTACAAAAAAGGGCACTTATTTACAAAAATTGTTTAGAGGACAATATTAGCCTAATTATATACATAAGAGAACATGTGGATAAAAGGATTTGTTCTTTCTAGATTTCAAGTCTGTAGTCAAGGAAGCCAATCTTCATCTATGCCTGCTATGCAGAGCTGTTCGAAATGATCAAGTTCCACTTAGTAATTCAGGCAAAACCTGAAATATTTGAGTCATCGCATATTGTGTGGCTGCACACGTTAGGCAGCAGAAAGATCTTGATTCCTGAGACTCTCTCATTGACTTTTAACCTAATTCAAATCAGTAATTTTTTTTATTATGACATTTCATAATTTTTACCTTGCCATCATTTTTGCTATCGCCACTTTGCTGACAAAAGCAGCCTTTTGGACTGGTTTGAACATTAGCGGGAGTGTTTGCAAAGAAAAAAGGCAGCTGAAAAAAGTGTCTCACTCCTCTTTGGAAAAAAACTAAAAAAATTCATTGTGAAACCAACAAGAGTTGCTTTTCACAAATTGGGCAATAACAAATTGCCACCTCCTTCCTCTCAATTTGTTTTCATCCCATTCTTATGGGAAGAATGATAGAGTTCAATAGTAATTAAACCAAGAGGCATTTTAAAGGGCTCTATGAAATACTAAAAAATTACCAAATTTATTTTAAAATGTTACCTTTACTATAAGTTGTTTAAAACCCTCCTAAAGGATTTAATATCCCAGACCCAGGCCTACCCACTACTTCCTGGTCCCAGTCAAGAGACCCTATGAACAGCAGCCATATGCCACTGCGTCCTCTTTAACTCTTCACTGTGCTGCTGCAGTTCCCTGGGTAACTCCCCACAGCCCCAGCACCTTCACAAGTGTTTCACCCTTACCTCAGAGAAATCTTGAGCTTAGTCTCAGCAGCTAGCCAGGAGCTCCTTCATGCTTCCCCAGTCCCTGCCAGCAACTGAGCTGTCCATGGTACTCTCCCTTCAGTCAGCCAGGAGCACCATCTACATTCCTTTGGCTCTAGCAAGAAACTGACTGACTCTAGTACTACAGCTCCTTTTATATGACCCTTTGATTGGCTGCTCCCTGCAGCTTTTCCCTAATTGGCTACTTCCTGTGCAGTCTCTCTAGGCTCCTTGGAGGACTTAGCTCCACTGCTCCTTTCTGGGACATAATGTGGTAGGACCCTGAGGTCTCCAGCAAGGGGCCTCTGAGCCTGGTACCCTATCACAGGTCCCCACTCGCTCTAAAATCAGCCTCTTTAAAGTCTCAATTAAGCCATCTGAGAAGTTGAGGAACCCCAAAATCATTAGTTCCTTTTGAAAATCTTGCCTCTAATTATATAATAAATAATGACATTTGCCCTTTCTTGGTTTTCCTTCCTGGTTCTTACTTTATGCAAAAGATCCTGCTAAGGATCATGTCTTCAGTGAGACAATGTATTTCCTCTATGCAGAGTTAAATATAAAATCCAAGGAAGAAATATGCTGCGTGTTTCAGCATGAAAGTAAAAGCTGGGAGAAATAACATTAGGTATTTCAGTTTTCACAATCTGGATTGCGCCGCACATCAGACATTCAAAAGTGTAGTGTAAGTGTCTATCACAGCAGCTCAGTTGAAATGGAAATAACTGATTCTGATAGTACCTCCCACTGAGCCAGAATTCCTAACACTGCATGAAACAGTCCTGTGCATGAGACATGGAGGTCTAACAAAGCAAAGAAGGAAAAGTATGACAGAAAACATTGCTGTAATGGGACTTGCTGATCTGAATAAAGTAGCATGTCTGATGTACCATGATCTCTTTACTGGATGCATCTGCTCTATTTACAACTCTTTATTTTATATATTTGCTCTTACTACAACTCAAGACAAGCTAACACGTCCAGATTACAATACATTTCCATTTACCCTATAAAAAATAAACATGGGAACTTTGTACCCTGGTGGAAACCTGCCAGGTCTCATGCCAGTTATTAGCAAGCCTTACTAAAGCATAACATCATTTGCCTCTTAGGTGCATTCTTAGAATTAAGATATGCTTAACAAGCTCAGGGTCAGTTCATAATTGTCTATCTTGTGTAAAACCACTAGCAGCCCTGGCAAAGGGGTAATAATAGTTAGAGTAATCATTGTACTTTGCCACTAATACATAATGTAAAAGATTACGTTAATAAAAACGAGAGTCCTGTAGCACTTTAAAGAGTAACAAATTTAATTTCTGCAGGCATAAGCTTTCGTGGGCTGCAACCCACTTCATCAGATGGAGGGCATCTGACGAAGTGGGTTGAAGCCCATGAAATTAAATGTGTTAGTCTTTAAAGTGCTACAGGACTCTCATTGTTTTTGATGTATACAGACTTACACAGCTACCCCTCTGGAACTTTTCTACATTAATAAAGTTAGAGAGACAAGGTGGGTGAGGTAATATTTTTATTGGACCAACTTCTGTTGGTAAAAAAGACAAGCTTTTGTGCTACATAGAGCTTGAAAGCTTTGTATTTCACCATCAGGAGATGGTCCAATAAAAGATATTACCTCACCTACCTTGTCACGCTAATATCCTAGGACCGACGTGGCTAAAACATTACCTAGTTGCACTGGTGTAATTCAGTGTTGTATTTGAAGATGATGGAGCTATGCATGCTTACACCACTTGAAGATTTGGCCAATCTAATTTTATTTTAGATCTTAGGACCTGATTCTGCACTCAGGCTATCTTTAGGCTGCTGTAACTCTGGTGTCCTCAGCAGGGTTACTCTTATATCAGAGGTGAGATTAGAAACAGGCCTAAATTTTTAGGACTGCTACAACTGTCCTTCAGTGCAATCCCAAACAGAAGATATGGTCATCTGAAAGGTTAAATACTATCATCCTGTGTGGGGAAAAGCATCTGTAAAATACAGTGGTACTATTTGCTATGTTACTGCATCTCACCCCTATGCAACTAGGCAAAGGACAAGACACTGAGTTACCATAAAGATGTGTCCATGCTCGTGTGAGTGGTACCCAGTGTGACATCAGTGTGGTGTTCCTTCCACACCCTCAGAAGCCAGTGCCTGAATGGAATAGTGTGCAAATGCCCTGACACAGAGATGACAGCTAAGATGCAGCTTCTCATTGCTGAGGTCCCCTGGTTGCCTACTCTACCACTGAATGCTTCTTCCTCACTCCCTCTCCTCACTGAGTCCTGGAAGGAGTTTGCAATATCTATCTAACCAAAGAATTAAACTATGTATGAGGCCACTGCTGCCATGTGCCAAGCTTTGTGTTGTCCAATGACTACCTGTGCCCCGGTATCAGCCAATCACTTTGCCTTTACCACCTCCATTGAACCCATCTTTGATGCTCCTTTTCTCTACACCCACTCCAGATTTCAGTTATGGCTCACTTTGCAAGTGCTGCTCTACAGCTCAACAGAGAATCTCCACATCGCTGTCAATACTCAGTCACATCTTCCTTCTCAAGTATCTTGTAGGTACCAAATAGGACAGCCCGCTCTAGGGAAGTTAAGCCTCAGACACACTTTGGGCCCTTTCTCCCCAATCCATGGCAACACCTGCCAGGAAAAGGAAGAAAAACCTGAGTGAGGAGTCAATGAATCTCTCTTGCCCCATGGAACCTGCAGATGGTATCCCATTGGGCAGGGCTAAACTAAGGCATAGGCGCTACAGGTTCATGCTTTGGTCCCTGACTCCTGGGTCATGTGATTACACCAGAATCAAGTTGTCACATAAAGAAAAAGTGCAAAATTCTAACCCTTGTATTTAAGAAGGAAAACCTTGAAAACATGACCCAAGTGTCACCAACACAGTACCAGCTGTCTGAGTCTGCAGCCAGCCTGAAACAACAAACCCGAGGTGTGTGATCTTCCCTAGTTATCTAAACGGGGTGTTGTTTTTTCATTTCACAACAAAAAGATGAAGTCACACTGGCCCAGCAGGGTCCCAAATTACCATGTGTACTAAATATACACAAGCATGCAAGGCCTAGTTACGTACATACTATGGCAGCATCTAAAATATAGGAGACAATGAGCACCTCTAAAGGGTTCATAAGTTATTTAAAGGTATACTACTCCTTTTTCTTATACGTTATAGGTGTCAAATCCATGACCAACGTTTTTTGGGTGGCAGAGGGGGTCCCCAACATGCTGCACCCCACCAGTGTGTGTGGCAGAAGACAAAGCGTGTAGAGTGGCCAGCCCATCCACTCACCCAGGTATGCCAAAAGTCAGGGTGGCAGCACGAGGGGCTATTTGTTGCTATCCCTACCTTTTGGGCATGGGGAAGGAGAAAAGACCCACTAATGTTCCTGAGTGAATGGGGTTCCCATGCTGCTGCCCCTTCCTGTCTGGGAGAAGAGAGGGCCATGGGATAGGATGGGCCGTGATGCAGAAGCAGGGTCACAGGCTGAATCTGGCCCTACTTTTGGCCTTCTTCTCATTTACGGTAAGAAACCAACCAGTTTAAAGACAGTTTAGAATGGGCATAAGGGCCCTTAAAGAACCATTTAGTAGAAATGAGCATCAGGCCCTACATCTTTAAGCTGTGGTGGTTTTCAAAGCCAGTTCTGGGGTGGGTTCTGGGTACAGCCAACTCGAGCACTGTCCTGGTGGTAATCTATTCTTGTCCACTCCCCTTGAAAGCATCTCCCCACCACAGCTGAAGTTGACTGAGGACTATGCACTCCTCAAAATCCATCTCATTGGGGCCCTTCTTCACCAAAATACATCTGCTCGATGCTTTCTTTCATTGTTTCACAGACCAGTAGTTTTGGCCTGATATTTCTTCCCTTCCAGTCGTCCCCCTTTTGCACTGAATCCCTGTGTGTTATATTTTCAGAGCAATAATCTATTGTATGTGTTTGTTTTGGATTTGTTTCTCTTCTATTGTACAGCACCCCAAACACTTTGGCATGGCGAAGGGGGATGTAAATTCAATTACTGTTTTTTTCAAACAGAATCTTCAGCACTCTGGTCGGAATCCTGCTTCCCGAACAGCTTTTTTCACTTGCATGTGTCTTCAAGGCTCCATCTGATGCTGTTCACCAATACCATTGATCTATGTACCTCAGAGAACACCTCAGATGATAATATCATATTCATAAATCCTTAGTCTTTAAATGTCTGCAGGTCAAGGAGGTTTTAGCAGTACTAGACGCTCACTCCAGGAAGCAGAACCCTTTCACAGCCCCAGCCAGCAATATGTAAACCCAGTGGGACTCCTCAGACAACATGAAGTTAAGCGTTTCCATTAGACTTTGCAGGATCCTGTTGTCATAATTCTCCGTAGACTCATATTTTCCAGAGTTGCCAACTCTCAAATGCATTGAGTCTTGTGATATGTGATGTTTTTCTGAAAGCCCCAGCAGCTGGAATCATGTGATTCATTAAGACTCTCAACTTTTGGATTTTTGAAATGCTAGGTTTCTTTAGCTTTCAGGGTTGCAGAGAAAAGCTGGAAAATGTGATTGAAGTATATCCTACAGGCTCAGAAACCAAAAGGCAAATAAAAAGAACCCCAAATGTATAATTAAAAAAAAATCGAATGATTTTTTTTATGTCCTGACTCATGAGTTATGAACACTTGGGGTTGGCAAGTCTGCTTTCTCTTTGCCCTCTTTCCATCTCACTCACTAAGTCGTTCCAGCTTCGTGCTGTGTTTCAGGTCAGGGAGTTGCTTCTAGCAGAGGGATTGTTGTTTTCTACAGTTATATTTAACTTCTTGCTTAATGATCTAGAAGTGGGAGTGGAGGGCATGTTAATGAAATTCACGAGCGATGCTAAACTGAGAACAGTTGTAAATACCAGGGTGAAATTCACCCCTGTGCAGCGGGCCAGTGTGATCCGTTCTAGGATCAGACTATGCTTCCAGGAAGGGCAACTGTATTTTAATTTGGGCCTTCTTCTATGGAGCTTCCTATAGGCTGGATCTTCCCCACTCTGAAGCTATCATCAGATTTCTCAAGACAAACACTCTGCTCACAGGTTCCTGCCAGCACACACTCCAAGTGTCCCACTCTGTTGTTAAAGGGGCAGATCCCATTTCTATTATATACTCGCTTAACACTCGATACAGTTAAACGATATGCAAACAACACACATGGTCACTACTACATATGCAATTGCTTGCAAAGCTATCTGTAATATCAAACAATATCTACATTGACTATGTCAGCAGGAAGATTCCAATGGGAAAAGGTACGAAGCTTCTATATGCAGATGACCTAGCAATAAGGACATCTTCAAAACACCTAGAGGAAATAGTCTACCAGTGGTATGACCAGCTAAGCAGGCATGGGATGAAAATGAGCATGACTAAGACTGAAGTCCGTAGAGATGCCACAGGCAAATTAGACATGGAGATTAATGAAGTGAGACTGATGAGTACAACTACCTTGGTGGCTGGGTTATGGAAAGTGGCGAGTTTTTATGTGAGATACAGTCCAGATTGGGTAATGCTGGTAGAGTGTCGAAGAACATTGCAGGAGTTGTGTATGAAAAGCACAAACCACTGAGACTAAAAGTCCAACTGTATAGAACAATAGTGCACCTCACAATGCTATATGGTGAAGAGGCATAGGTGATAAAGAGCTGGCAGGTTCAATGCCTATATGTGTTTGAGATGAGATGCCTTCACACCATAAGAGGAGTTACATGGAAAGAGAGATTTTGAAAT
>ML675611.1:12973845-13041031 GCA_007922155.1 Mesoclemmys tuberculata | reverse complement strand
ATGAGAGCATTAGGACAGAAGTCATAGTCTATAATGTGGCTGACAGAATCCAGGAAGCACGACTTCACTGGTTCAAACACATGAAGAGGATGAATGAAGGGGACCTGGTGCTGAATTTAGCATGGCAGGAATGGGTAGTAGAAAAGAGACCCAAAGGAAAGCCAGGGAAGCAACAGATGGATTTCATTAATGTTGGTAAGCAGGTGGACCTTAGTGTTGCCTTGGACAGAGTAAGATGGTGGATGATTGCTCAATGACCTGACACCAGTTGGTGGGACAAGACAAAGATGAAAAAAGGTCTATATTTATTCCAGGATCTTCAATTCAGCACTAATATGTGTGCCACTTGAGTCTTGATGGCTTAAGTGGAACTTCAAATCGTGCATATGACTTGTGTTAATTCTTTGCACAGGGGTGAAAGCAAATAATACTGAAAGACCTAGAGAAGCTGGGAATGTGAATAGAAATAAAGATGCATCTTGGAAAAGTGCTAGAGAATATACACCCAGGGATAGATACCCAAAAGGTAAACAAAAATTGGGGAGAAACTTGGAAACAGTAACTCTGTGGAGAGCTACCGGTGATAGTGGACACCAGACTAGAAATGAGTTTGCAATAAAATGTGTCACTCAAAAAAGGCAATGCAATTTTAACTTCAGAATCAAAGAGGAAAGTGCTTAATGCAAATCTTTGAACATGCCCTGAATAACTAGCTGTGGAGGAAATATCTGGCTACTAGAATAATAGGCTATGGAGATTTGTATGTGCAAATACACAGATCTTCAGACATGACATCCTAGGGAAATAGGATGCACAGTTCCACTGTCTATAAGCAGAGTGCACAGTCTTGTGTCTTGATTCAGTGGGGCAAAAAGGATTTTCAAATAGGTACCCTGAAAGTCTTCTAAGAGACGGTTGTAGTCAATCATATAATTAGTAGGCTTTATACACCACATTATTCTGCTCGCTACTTAGAGCAACCAGGGATAAAGTTATTGTATGACCAGCACTGCTGACTGAGGTTTTATTGTTGAAGGCTCTGATCTAAAGCCTAATGAAGTTAATGGAAAGACTCCCATTGATTTCAACGGACTTTGGATCAGGTCCTAAGGAGAGTAGGTATGTGTGGTGGGTGAGTGTCCATATTTGATTCCTTTTCCAAAGCAAGGATTTCAATTATATCAAAGTAAGCTTGAGGCAGGAGCCAAGATGTGAGTGTTATTAAGACCATAGTGTGGGATTTTCAAAAGCACCAAAGTGAATTAGGTGCACAAGTCCCAGTCTCATTCTGAGATCTATGCTCCTAACTCATTTGGCCCTTTGGAAAAGCCAACACCAAGACCTTTAACAACCTTCAAGTTGGATTTCCTATGCTGCTAATGTTTTCTTGCAAGATGTTGCATGTCTTCAACACTCCTTGAGGCCATGCACCTCCCAGGAGGCTCTCAGCACCTGGCAGGATCAGAAACTTAATTCTGTGAATGTGGGGATGTTTTCTCAGCTGGTTTTTATTAGCAAGTGTTCAAGCCAGGAAGTCAGTTTCATGCCAACAACTTCCATCACAAGGCAGGCTCTACCCATTAAGCTATCTTCATAAGACAATGTTCCCTTCTCCCTGCCTCTGATTCTCTGACTAGGGCACTATATTCCTGGTTAGTACTGGCCCTGTGTTCGCTGAAAGGAAGGAAGCACTTGGGACATAATGGGTTCAGTGAACAGAAAATCTGCTGAATGTCCCAGGTTTAGTGCAGTACATTTAAATTCTGCAAATGCAGGAGTGTAAACCAGGCGATAAACTTTTGTGAATCAGACCATGAGTCATGATTAATTTATCACCCTGATCTAAATACATCAGGGAAAATAATGTAAATGTAATGTAATTTCTCCTGGCCTCTGCCAGAGCCCTGCTGCTGATGGCTGAAGAATAAACTGAACTAGAGCATATAAAAAAGATGATTTTGTAGGAAAAGCCTCTGTTTAATGTTTCCTGTGCATCATATGTTCCTCTTGCCTCATGGATATATATATTCTAAACCATATTCCTTCTGTCCACAGAAATTTCCTCAGCATATTTATACTTTCAAATCTATGCCTGAGCATGAACATGGATAATAAATAGTAATGAAGGTCCTGAAGAAAATACCAATGTTGGAATTTCATCTTGGACTCCTGCTGACATTTATAAATGTCTAGGGCTTTCCTGGTTCAGGACATCAGCAGAACTTACTGATTCAGTTAAACTCTGGCAAGTCATTGTAGGTACATTTAAAAAAAAAATAAAGTGCATGGATTTCAGGAACCTTTTTATTAGATAAAGTTATGCTATGTGGTCAGTTGATTTTCTGAGTTCTGAAAAAGAAAGAAAATACAGATTTAAGTACTGAAAAACACCATTTTTCATGTTCATATAACTCAAAGCCGGCAAAACACAAAGCCTGAAATTTCTGAGCTTTCAAAATATTATTAAATACGATCTGTATTACAGTAGCCCTAAAGAGATTAGGTTTAGATGTTGTCCACACAGACACTGAGAGACAGTCCATGCCCCAAAGAACGTCAACTCTGAATAGAGAAGAAGACAGACAAGAAGTAGGAGAAAATAGGTCTGATCATCCTAATTTTTCCCAAGCCGAGACAGGAAGTCTACTGCAGAACCAGGAATTTAAAATAGCTCTCTTAAGCTCCAGTCCAGCATGTTAATCACAAGATCAACCTTCCTTCATTTTCTGGGACATGGCCAAACTTGAGAAATCTTAGTGCCACAAGTAATTATTTCAAGGGGACTTATAAGTCACTAAAAGCAGGATGGAGGGTTAGAATGGAAGAGCACCTCAGCCTCCACTATATTGTGGCTATTATGAGGCTACAGTGCTCTCTGGGCCACATTCTGATTGCTTTGTCCAAGTCAGTGGCTGAACTGGATGCAAAAAGGCCTATGCAATCGGGCATGTACATTGTGGCTGTTAAGCAGCAGAAGCGCAGTGTCACAAAGCAGCATGGCCGCCCTCCGAGGTGGACAGAATTGGATATGGCACAACCCACCCACCGGATGGGTACAGGGATGGGATAGGAAGAGAAAATATAAAAGCCAGGCCCTGTAGCTCAGTCGAGGGAGAGCCACTGGCAGAGGACGTCTTCTGCCTGCTTTTTGAGTGGGAACCTGGCGCGGACGCAGGCTGCACCGAGGGCTCGCCTGACCCGCTGGAACTGTTCGACCACCCAGAGGCTGAGGAGCTGCTGGGACCGCCTCTGGTGACATAGCCCGAGGAGACCAATGAAAACGCTTGGCGGCAGGTACATTGGGAAGGGGGTGGAGCAAGCAGCCCAAGGATAGCTGACCACCGTACAGCTGTGCTCGCACCTGAGCACCGGTTGGCGAGTTTCGCCTGCAGCCCTGCTGACCCACTGCTGGAACGCTTTGCCACTATCAGGGCTCTGGGCTGGGACTCAGTGTGGTCGGGAAGGCCCGCGTCCCCCTCCCCACCCCATCAGCCCACGGCTGTGGTGGCAGCCTCACCCCAGCTTGCAAAGCCTCGCTGGTCCTCGACCCCTTTGCCTGCGAGCCCTAGACTGTGCTGGTGCTTGACCCCCTCGGCCCGCCACACCCTGCCTGAGGGCTGAGGGACTACAGACTGTTTGCTGCCTCACCCTACCCAAGGGCCTGGGCTCACAGATGCTTGCAGAGACTGTCTGGCTACAGGCCAGCCCCTAGCTGTTTACTGCCCTGCCGTGCCAGGTGGCTTGGCATAGAGACTTTGGGGGGGCTGCCTGGTTACCGACCAGCTCCTTAACTGTTGGCTGTCCCTGCCTGCCTGCAGGGCTGGGCCCCTAGACTGACCTGGGCTTCCCCTGCCTTTGTCTCTGGGGGCTTTCCATACTGCAGATTACGAAGCGGTGTGGCCTCCAACCGAGGCCGAGGGGACAACCCCAATTGGTTACACCCAGTTCACAACCCTGTGTGGGAGGCAGGGGAGGGATATTTGTACACACAGAAGGAAGTGGAGGAATCGCTGCCTTCGCTGCAAGGTAAGAGTCTTCTCTTATTCACTCCCTCAAAGTTATTCCCCAGCCAGCCAGCCCCATTCTTTCTGCTGGCAGATCAATGACATGCTTTCTTAACACGTGCTTGAAACAGTGGGTGGATGGAACGCTTGTCTCCTCTCCAGCCAAGCCCCCTTTCTCCTGTGGACCCAGAGCAGCAGAAATCAGTCACAACGACATCCCTGAATTCCCCCCTCCTCAGGAATCTGATGAAGAACCATGGCTGCACCCCCTAACAGCCACGACTGCACAGTGTGAATTTTACACGTGGTCCAGGTAATTTGATGGCTAAAATTTCTCCTGATAAGTGGTTATATGTTCACATGCCTCAAGGAGCCTCATCCTTTCAAAATTAGAAAGGATGATGAAGGCCCCAGGATGGTCATTACCAAAACCAGGGCTGCTTGGACATGGCAACAGCTTGCTTGCAAATAATCTCATTGTGAAAAGGTTCAGGAACTAATGACGTCCAGTGAGGCGTTTACAGTCATTCTGCACTGTACCCTTCCACCGTTAAAACAGAATTGAATGTGTCTTTAAATGAACACTGCCAGCCTGTGCAGGGCTCTAACCATACCGTCTTTTTTTTCCAAAGGAAGATGATAAAACCCCTGGAGCATCCCTAGAGGATACTATATAATAACTAGAGCATTAGCAAAAGCTATAATTAAGGTTGCCAAAGGAGTGTCCCACTCTAGCCCCTCATTTCAGATGTTCAGCCTTTTCTGAAACTTCAGAGTTTAGCAGGCTGAAATTTCCAGATCTCAGCGATGTCCCGGGGTGGGTTTATTTTTAAAAAAAGAGTTTGAATGAAAATGGTTCAATTCTTTCTGGACAACAATGGTGTTGAAAAAATGAATTTCTGGCCATTCTTTTTTTAAAAAAATGCATCATTCTTTTGCAACACCTGTAGCACTGTAACATTGGGGGTTAGAGAGCTTAAATAAGGTGCCCTTTTTTTAACAGCGAGCATAATTAACCACTAGAACAATTTACTTAGGGGTGTGGTGGATCCTCTGTAACTCCAAGTCGTTAAGTCAAGACTAGAAGTCCTAAAATATATGCTATAGGTGAAACAAGTTGTGGGCTTGACACAGAAATTGCTGGATGAGATACAGAAATTGCTGTGCTCTCTATTAGGTAGGTCAGACTAGCTGTCATAATTTCTTTCTGGCCTTAAAAATCTATGACTCTATGAAATCGGGTAGGCAGATGATCCTCACGTAGGAGATGGGCTTTTGAGTGCGCTGGTGAAAATTGGTTTTGATTTGACTGAACTTTAGCCCATTGAAAACAACACTTCCTGCATGTGCAAATGTTCCTAAGATCTGGGCTAGCTCTGCTTGCCACAGGAACCACCTCTGTGGGGAAGGAGGGGCGGCCTTCTTAATTGGTGGCACAGAGGAAAAATCCACAAGCAGAGCATGGTGAGGCACAACTGCTGTGAAACCCTGGCCTAGCTGGACATGGCATTAGACAGGTAGCAGCTCTGCAGGAATCCCTGCCACATTGCATGTGCATTTTGCATGGGAAGGGGCATTCATTACTACAGGTTCAGATATGAGCCTGGTTCTTCATGATCTTGTGCTTCAGTCAGCAAATTAGTCTCTAACTATGAGAAACCAGGATGAGACCTATGTGAGGGAAAGCTTATTCCACACCTTCCTGGTGTGTGTGTGTCTTATCCCTTCCTCTGGAGCATTTGGTATCAGCCACCATCAAGGACAGGATGCAAGACTCAATGGATCTTGGGCCTAACCCAGTATGGCAATTCCTATGTTCCGAGCTGAGCACTCTTTGGTGGCCTAAATGAAATGAGTTATTGGTTTAGTCCATGTGTCTTTATCAAAACTAGCATCCTTTTTGTCAGGCGCGGCAGAAGAGCTAAAGAATAAGTGGATTTGGCGAATAAATTCCTTTTCCCCCAATAGGCAGCCCCTCAGAACTGGTCTGACGCATATTGATGAGCTGTGAACTGACATCATTCAAGATTCGTTGGCATATTTCTTCAATCAGAGTTTGTCTTGGTGTCCCCGGTTAATGTGTCCTTTGCCCCCCATTATGAATCAAATAGCTGACACCAGGGGGCAATTGCAGTTGCTATATAACGTAGCTTGCGTATCTCCCGTCGATGTACTTATGTTGCTGTACCGCGGCGTCTTCACTGCGCTGTGTCGACGGGAGACACTCTCCGGTCAACACTGCCTTACTCCTTTCGGGAGTGTGAGGGGGAATGAATTAATGGCATGGACCAGAGAGCACTTCTGGGATTGATTGAACAGGTCCTCACAGTCTGCTCAATCGATCCTGCTACATCAATCCCTGCAGCCCCAGCAGTGTACACATGCCCTGATTTAAAATCAGGTGGTACAACATGTGAGAGTAACAAACAATAGGAAGGGAGGGGATAGAAAGGATGGATGAGGTTAGCAGTAATAAGATCATGCGACTACATTCGCTAACTATGTGCTCTGAGAGTCTTGGATGAAAAATGTTATTGAAATGCTGCTGGTGGACAGAGACCACAGCCGATCATGTGGCCCATATTGTCTCATTGTTTTCTTGTATTTTCCCCATCCCTCTGAATCCATTTGTTGTCTCCTGTCTTACACTTACATTCTAAGCTCTTTGGGGCAGGGACTGTCTTTTTGTTGTGTGTTTGTCCAGCGCCTAACACAGTGGGGTGCTGGCCTACAGATAGGATTCCTAAGTGCTAAAGTAATATAAATAAAGAAATATTACTATACAAATCAGACAGCTGGAAAAATTTACTTATGGCCCAAAATATCCTAAACATTTGTTAAATGTCTTTGTGGGAACTCTCCAAATTAGTATTCTCTTGAATGTTATTGGTTATAGCATTTTCCTGCTACCACTAAATGATTTCTTGAGCTATTTTGCTGCTACAATGTGAAAAAACTGCCAGTTTCTTAGCAAGGAAGGATGGGAGACACCCATAGGTAATAAAATATAAAAAAATATTTTGATCCTCCAAAGACGAGGTTTTATAAAGGTCATATTTTGATATACTCTTCCCCCCTCCCCCCTGTTGTTGTTAAAAAAGATCAGTAGTGTTGACCTTGACAACAGTGCCTCAGAGGTTTAGTGACAATCTATTCTGTATCAATGAGCACATAAAGCCACTTTTATGGGCTGGGGCGCACTCAGTGCATTTGACAGCAGGCAGATCAGCTTTTCTTGACAAGACCCCAAGTAAAAATATTTAATGTATCCATCTCAATGTGAATTGGATCGTACCCTCCTGACATTAGATCCCCAGCCCTAGGGAAAACCATGCTTGGTGCTGTGTGGCTGCATTAGCCTAACTTAATGGCTGCACAAAGAAACAAATCATGACAAGAACTAAATAACATCGTAAAAGTAGAATTGTGAGTGTCTCACCGACCCTCCTTGATTCCCAAGCTTATTAACTATTTAAAGCAATAAAACGGACAATTTAGAGAGAGGATTTTTTAATTTAAATTCTATTGTGGGATGTTAAGGTGGATCACATATAATGGCTAAATTAATTATTGGATCCTGTTGTGAATCAGATAAACAATCCACGTTGTTCACTTTTACATACGGAGTCAAACAATGTGTTAGTGCTGCGTGCCAATTCATCAGCTACAGTAAAGCGGGGCAGCTCTGCCCATTTCAATTTACATCACCTGAGTGTCTGGCCCTGTGCTTTTTTGCTGTATAAAAATACTATCAGCCTTCATTATATTGCAAAATAAACTAGATCCTCTAGGAATTTATTTTTCTAATGGAAATAATTTTGAAAAACAAAACAAACAAAAAATCCTCAACAAGTTACTTTAAAAACATAGGGTGAAACCCTGGCTCCATTGAAGTCAGTGGGAATTTGCCATTGACTTCAGAGTTTCACTCACAATGTTAACTTACAACCAATTGTTACGGTTACCCTGATTTTTTTCTTGAGTTACAGTGATTTTTTAAAATTTTTTTTGTTTTGTTTTGTTTTAAAGCAGAGAAAGTAAGCAGCTCATGGAAGAGAGGAGGGTTGGGTGAAAAGCAAAACCTGTATTTCAGAGTTTAAATTTCACAGGTTTAACCAGTTATAATTACCCTTTGCAAATGATTACCTTTTACGCATGGACTGAATTGCCATCTGCCATCAGCATTGCCTCTTCAGTGCATGTTAAGAACATAAGAACAGCCATCCAGGGTGAGACCAATGGTCCGTCTAGCCAAGTATCCTGTCTTCTAACAGTGGCCAATGCCAGGTGCTTCAGAGGGAATGAACAGAACAGGTAATCATCAAGTCATCCATCCCCTGTTGCCCATTCCCAGCTTCTGGCAATCTGAAGCTATGGACACATCAGAGCATGGTTTTGCATCCCTGCCCATTCTGGCTAATAGCCACGGGTAGGCCTGTCCTCCATGAACTTATCTAGTTCTTTTTTGAACCCCATTATAGCCATGGCCTTCACAACATTCTCTGGCAATAAGTTCCACAGATTGAATGTGCGCTGTGTGAAGAAATACTTCCTTTTGTTCATTTTAAACCTGCTGCCTATTCATTTCATTTGGTGACCCCTAGTTCTTGTGTTATGAAGAGGAGTAAAGAACACTTTCTTATTCACTTTCTCCACACCAGTCATGATTTTATGGACCTTTATCATATCCCCTCTTAGTAGTCTCTTTTTTAAGATGAAAAGTCCCAGTCTTATTATCTCTCCTCACATGGAAGCTGTTCCATACCCCAAATAATTTTTGTTGTCCTTTGCTGTACCTTTTCCAATTCCAATATATCTTTTTGAGATGGGACGACCAGATCTGCCTGCAATATTCAAGATCTGCGCATATCATGGATTTATAGAGAGGCAATATATTTTCTATCTTATTATCTATCCCTTTCCTAATGATTCCCACCATTCTGTTAGCTCTTTTGACTGCCACTGCACATTGAGTGGATGTTTTCAGAGAACTATCCAGAGATTCCAACGTCTTTCTAGAGTGGTAACAGCTAATTTAGACCCCATCATTTTGTATGTATAGTTGTTTTCCAGTGTGCATTACTTTGAATTTATCATAATTGAATTTCAGCTGCCATCTTCTTCCCGTGACCTAGTTTTGTGAGATCTCTTTGTAACTCTTCACTTTGGAGTTAACTATCTTGAGTAGTTTCATAACATCTGCAAACTTTGCCAAATCCCTGTTTACCCCTTTTTCCAGATCATTTATGATATGAATATGTTGAACAGTACTGGACGCAGTACAGACCCCTGGGGGACACCACTATTTACCTCTCTCCATTCTGAAAACTGACCATTTATTCCTACCCTTTATGTCCAATCTTTTTTAACCAGTTACTGATCCAGGAGCGAACCTTCCCCCTTATCCCATGATAAATTACTTTATTTAAGAGCTTTTGGTGAGGGACCTTGTCAAAGGCTTTCTGAAAGTCCAAGTACACTATATCCACTGGATCACCTTTGTCCACATGCTTGTTGACTCCCTCAAAGAATTCTAGTAGATTGGTGAGGCTTGATTTCCCTTTACAAAAAACCAAGTTGCCTCTTCCCCAACAAATCATGTTCATCTGCTTGCCTGATAATTCTGTTCTTTAATACAATTTCAACCAATTTGCCTGGTACTGAAGTTAGGCTTACTGGCCTGTACTTGCCAGGATTGCCTCTGGAGCCTTTTATAAAAATTGGCATCACATTAGCTATCCTCCAGTCATCTGGTACAGAAGCTGATTTAAAATTTCCCTCACATCCTCAACCATGAGGATAGATGCAAAGAATTCATTTAGTTTCTGTGCAGCGACCTTATCTTCCTTGAGCGCTCCTTTAGCATCTCAATCGTGTGATGGCCCCACTGGTTGTTTAGCTGGCTTCTCTCTTCTGATGTACTTTAAAAACTTTTTGCTGCTATTTTTTTAGTATTCAGCTAGTTGTTCTTCAGATTCTTTTTTGGCCTTCCTAATTATATTTTTACACTTCACTTGCCAGAGTTTATGCTCCTTTCTGTTTTCCTCAATAAGATTTAACTTCCACTTTTTAAAGAATGCCCCTTTGGCTTTAATGGCTTCTTTTACTTCTTTCTTGTTTAGCCACTTTTTGGGTCCTCTTACTATGTTTTTTAATTTGGGGTATACATTTAAATTGAGCTTCTATTAGTGTGTCTTTTTAAAATTTCCATGCTGTTTGCAGGGATTTAACTTTTGGCACTGTACCTTTTAATTTCTGTTTAATTATCTTCCTCATTTTTGTGTAATTTCCCTTTCTAAAATTAATTGCTACTGTGGTGGGCTGCTTTGGTGTTCTCCTCCCCTCACAGGGATGTTAAATTTTATTATGTTATGGTCACTGTTACCAAGCGGTTCAGATATATTCACCTCTTGGACCAGATCCTGGGCTCCAGTTAGGACTAAACTAGGAATTGTCTCTCTTTTTGTGGGTTCCAGGACTAGCTGCTCTACAAAATAGTCATTTAAAGCATCAAGAAACTTTATCTCTGCATCCTGTCCTGAGGTGACATGTATCCAGTCAATATGGGGATAGTTGAAATCCCACATTATCATTGAGTTTTTAAATTTTTATAGCCACTCTAATCCTCCAGAGCCTAGCATATCTGGCCTCTGGCTGATCTTGCTTGCATGGAGGATCCTCAGGTGGCACAGAACACTGTAGTAACTCCTTTGCTCCCGCTTTCCCACCTAACATCCTAGCGGGGAGACAGATGTGGCTGAAGTTCCCTGTAATGCTCAGCTGCCCTATATGTTGCCTGAGGCTGTTTGCAACTGGGGTAGTTTAGCGCAACTTTCAAAGGGAGGGGGAGTTGGCTCATTGCCGAATATCCCAGGATTGAGGGAGCATGAAGGGCACATACATTCCTTCCGTCTTAGCTGTGCTAAATATTGCTAGTCATAGTTGAGGTTCTGGCCCACTTTGTGACATTTTATAACATGCAGAAATGAAGCTAGGAGTCAGCTTTATTCCGCATACAAAACGTGAACATTCATGAGGTGGTACTCCCCCACATTCCTAAAAACAAAATCCAAATTCACCTTGCCATTTTTCTTTAACGTTATTGTGGCTATTCTTCTGTAACACTGATTGGTATGTTTTCATGTTAAGTTTACACAGTTTTTTTTAGTCTGATCTGCTTTGGTCACCCTCTGCTTTCTGCTGCAGCTGTAGGAGCGAGCAAACGTAATTTGAAAGGTGATCGCTGTTCAGGGCTTCAATCCAGTAATAATCATGAAAAACAGGTAAACTGAATGAAACAAGATTTAAGTCAAGGACCACCACCATAGCTCATCACATTAGTGACTGCAGCACAGTGGCTGCTGATTTCAGAAAGCCCAGCTTAAATGGCTTGTACTACATTAAAATTCCTAGGTCAATCAGTCAAGGGGTTTTGCTTTGCCACTCATAGATGAGTTTGAGAAACAAAGGACCAGGTTGCTCTAAATACAACTTTGGTCAAAATAAGCCTCCATGGGGTTTCATTCCTAATACAGCCATGGCCGCCAGGTGTTGATCTGGGAACCAGGGCAAAGAATGTAAAGGAAAGAAGAATGAGGAAGAAAAGGAAAAGATTAATTGTTCCATCAAATGTAGACGCCTGAGCAGTACATTTGTTCCTCCTGCATCAAAAGTTCTTCCATTGCAATTCAGAACAATCACCTGGTATTTAGGTTGCCTTCAGCCTTTCCCCCCATTTCGAGCACGTAATTATTCACACCAGGTGCATTGCTTCCACCCATCCCTTGGGACTTTACCATTCACAAGCACATGAATTGTAATTTGCTAGCCTTCACTAAAGTTCCTTTGTAAAAGTCTCCTACCCTGGGTGTAAGGTTACTTTGACAAGGAGTGCAGTACAATGGAAGGGAAATAGAATTTACCCAGCTAACAAAGGGTATTAGTGCTCCCTGCTCCAAAGCCCAGGTGACTGTACAGAATTGATTGCAGGGTCTCCAGTGGCAGAAGGCTTGTGTCATATTAAAAGCATGAATGTGACAGCGGCAGTAGAAAACAAATCCACACGGCAGTGGCCAATTGCTGTAATTGTAGGGTTTTGTGTAGCTATTTTTGCTAAATGCTACTGGTGTCATTTACAGTTTAAATTAATGAAAGAAATTAGCCAGCAAGCTCCTTAATGCCAATGGCATGTATTCAACTGGATTAGCATTTTCCAAAAAAAGTCCTCCAGCCCTGCTTTATTTGGATTGCATGGGCCTGTTCTTCTTTGATACAGAGCACCCTCAGCTCCCACTGACTCCCCCAGCAACAGTGGCCCCTTCACCAGTCAGGATCATGCTCTAAAGTGGCAGCATCATGAGAACATGAAACTCTTGGCCCTGGTTTCACATATGATGCACTGCACCCACTGCTTCCCATACCGACCAGGGTCCTCGCATTGTGCTGCCCTTGTCTATTTGTTGCTTCCATTTGGGGCAGGTCCCATCTTTTTATTCTGTGTTTGAACAGTGACTCAGACAGCAGGCAACGGATCCGTCCATGAGCACTACTGTAATACAAATAAAGAACGATGCCAATAATGAGGGGAAGCTGAGGGCTTGGGTTCTCCCAATTTGCAGTTCCCTTCTTTGATTTGTTCTGATGCAATAGCAAGCCCCATGCCACGCGTACTTTAAGGAAACAACTAAGAAGATAAGAGGTACAGTTATGACAATGTCTCTGATTGTTGTTTTTATTCTTTACTGAAAAAAGATAGCACAGACACTCAGTAAAAATAACCACAGAAATTAGAGATGAAAAATGCCTGCTAGGTCATCTGGGGTTTGCACCCTACAGCACTTAGATTTGAACATCTCAAGCCATGGGGTTTCTGCCACTTTCCTTGGGAGAATAGGCCATTTCCTAATGAATATGTCACACCGTCCGGGAGTATTTTCTTGAGCTTCAGCCTACGTTTTCCCTGTTGAAAATTTCATCCCATCGCTCCTAGTCAGACCTCTAAATGGGAAAGGTTAAAATAGGGCGAGGGGTAGAACAGAGAGAAAGATGACTGGCAACGCCTGAGCATCCTGGGGCTATGGTTCGGGTCCTTTTACATCTGATTTCTAGAATTCCTTGGAAGTTCTCCCCCTTTGCTTCACAAATATTACACAGGACAAAACAGTTAAAACCGTTGGGATATTTTTCACCCTGATATCCAATCTGGTGTGTAAACGAGGGCTTTCAATATATCAAAGGCACACTGAGCCGCTGTTCTGTACCTGCTGAGCTGCAAGTTGAATTGCTCCTTTGTGCTGGTGAGGTGGCCCGTGTACAGCTCCATGAGCCAGGGGAGCAAGGGGTAGGCTGGGTCCCCCAGGATCATGACTGGCACATCAACATCGCCAATGGTAACCTGCCGATTGGGGAAGATGGTCCCTGCTTCCAGCCTTCTGAACAGTCCTGTGTTCTTCATGTGTTTGCCATGGACCTTCCCTGGCCAGCCAAGGTTGATGTCAGTGAAGCATCAGTGAAGCTGGTGATCCATCAGTGCTTGCATAAATATGGAAAAGTAGCCCTTTCTGTTGAGGTACTCTCTGGGAAGGTGCTCTGGGGCCAACGTAGGGATGTGTGTGCCATCTGCTGCCCCACTGCAGTCCAGGGATCCAATCGCTGCAAAGCCATCCACTATGTCCCACACATTGCGGAGAATCAGAGGCCTTGCATACCTGAAAGTTCTGCAGCCGCTGCTTGTCGTCTCAAGCCTGCATGATGATGTGATCTCACCGGTCAGCGCTCGCTTCGCCAGCCCAGAAGTGGCGCTCCACTGTCTACAACTGCTCTGTGAACACCAACACCCACCTTGAATTGGTCCGGGCCGTGTCCCACAGCAATCTGTCCTCCAAGGAATCCTCGTGTTCCCTGCAGTTCTTCTTGTGGTTCTGCAAATAACAGGATTGTGCATCCCTGTGCTTGCAACACTCATGACAACAATGCAGAGCTGTGCGGGCTCCACGCTTCTGTGAGATAGGGCAGATAGAAAAAAGTCCAGCCCAGGTTCCTGGGAAATAGCAAATTAGGCACAAAAATTATGGGCTAGAAATGATATTATGGGATGGAGAACATTACATTGTGAGCAGTTGACACCTTGCTCCGTTACCCCTGTGCAACTCGTTTCTGCCCCACCATGCATTGCCAAAACTATCCAAAAGATAGTGTGCTGAATGATGGCGGGTAGCTCGCTGGGATACCACCCACGGTGCACTGCACTCTGCATTGGCACAAGCATTCCTGGTGACTATGCACAGCAAGAGCCAAGTATGCATGCACACAGGTAATATGCTAATGGCGGGGGCTGCCGGCTGACATAACTTGTGTTGGCAAAACTTTGTGGTGGAAACATGGCCTTAGGCCCTTGACTTTCCAAGAGACTGAGGCTCCTACGTCACTTAGTTGCTTTGGAAAATTTCAGCCACCGTGTCAATGCCCAGCTACTCTCCTTCTTCCACTCCTGCCTTGATGCCTTTTACCATGCTGTCCCTATGTGTCAAATGATCTCCCCAATCCATGCCATTCCCCCCACCCTGACTTCAGATCCCCCCTCAGCACTCATTGCTTCCACAGGCTCCACAAGATGGGATACATATACAGATATTCCCAAGGATATCTTTACTCTGGGTTTCCCTTCTTCACCACTTCAGCCTTTATGTCCCAGGCTGCATGGGCAGACCTTTGCCCCTGTGCATGGCCCCATTGTCAGTGGGGCTCCCCAGGGCCATGAAGCTCCACCTAGGCAATTCCACTTACAGCACCAGGGCTTAGACTGTCAGCTCTCTGCAGCATGGACTGTCTTTATTTTGGGTCATGTACAGGACCAGGCACACTGTGGATGCTTCACAACCAAGGCTAAGATTATATTGGTGCCATTAGCGTTGAGTCTTCTCACCCTTGGCAACATAAGCCTTACATTTATCTACCATGAACAGTCACTCCTGGATGAGACCAGCCATATAAAGTCTCTGTTGAAAAGTAATTAGATATAAAGCTAGATTCGATTTTACAGCAAGTCTTATAAGAGAGTACTCTTAGAGGGAAAAGAATGTAGTGGCCAGGTGATATGCAATGGATTTCTCTGACTGGGAGCACAGTGAGTAAGCCATACAGCCAATAAGAGGGGAAAAGAGAAATCAGCTAAGGTCATCGGAGAATTATTTTCTTTTGAAATGTCAGTAATCTTGCTCAGCCGAAGGAAGAATGAAATGTAAAGGCATACAGTCAATTTGAAAGTTAGTCAATTAAAAAATATCCTGTCTCTGTGTCCCCTGCCAATTTTTGTGGTTTTACAGCCCCATTTCCCTATTCTAAATGAATTTTCTCTTCCCTCTTTCTCTGTGAAAGACTCATACAAAGAACAGGGGAAATTGACTATATTACTACATAAGGGAAACAGTGAAACTGACTATATACAAAGTGCTGCCCAACTTATATCTTAAATACACTGGAAACATAGACAAATGCATTTTCCTCTGCTCTCTTTCGGTTACAGGAATCATGGGTATTATTTCTAAAATGGTAGCCTAAAAAAATTCAGATAGATTTTCAGTTTTAAGGTGATGGATTGTTATAATTGCCAACCACAAGCGGGTGGTTTGCAAGTTGCCCTCTGTGCTAGAGGAGGGGGCTGAGTCCTTTGATAACAGTTATACACACTAAGAATGAAATTTCCTGCCTCTAGTCATCAGCCTACCAACACACAAGTGAGGAAAGCATCACCTTTACTCTCCACCTGTAGAGCATAGTGCTACTGGACGGGTGCTTTATGGGACAGGTGGGGTCATTTGTCTCTGAAGCATGAGTCATCGTCCATTGCTGATGGTAGGATACTGAACTAGACAGACCTCTGGTCTGACCTAGTAAGGCAAGTCAAACTTCTATTCAGCAGCTTGCCAAGGAACTAAACAGACCTATTTCTGGGGTATATTATCCACTGAACAGCAAACTTTAGAGAGAATATTACATCTAGTCCAGCGGATGAAGATGATGACAATGAAAACAAAAGATTTTTTATGTTAAAGTTCATCATGATATTCAGTTGAAACCAGAACTCCCTCTGTCATTTGATGCTCAATGCACTGTCAGCCATGCCTTCCAAGATAGGCAAAAACAGTACATTTAGCACGCTCATGCAGAAAAGCCACTTTTCACTTTCCTGACTCATAACTGAAAGGCCCAACATCTGGGGTGATAGCCTTCTAGGCTCAAATAACCTGACATTTGCTTTACAAAAAATTGGTAGGAGCCCTATCCAAGGGAAAAGCAACTGCCATGAGTTCCACCCCCAGTTTCCTCTGCTTTTGGAGAGTGCAAGAGAAAGCGGGTGCATGTATTTCATACAGAGACATTACATCATTTAAAAAATATGTTCCATATGCCCAGGCCGTAACTTATCAAGGGGGCCACTGTCAAATTAATTCCTGCACAAATCAGCACACAATCTCGTAAGTCCTGTATGTAAACCACACCACTTACACAACAGTAGGGTAGATCTCATTTTGTAAGGTGTGAGCCACTTGGCTCCCTCTGTGGAGCAAGAAAGGGTCTCCCCCGCCTGAAACCTGCAGCTGTCAGCAAAGATCGCAAGACACCTGGAAGAAGCCAGAGCCATCTGCGCAGAGGCTTTTTGCACTCACTGAGACTATTGTTAGTGGCTGGATTCCAGACGTGCTGTCATTTTACTGTGGTATTTATTATTACTCCAAGCCTTTTAGGAAGCAATCTCCTATCTGGGCTATGAAGCGAGGGAAGCTTCTCTTCTAGGGCATTTGAAATAACAAGTCCAGCAACATTATTTGACAGCTACTAGAATATATGTTTCTTGCAGGGACAAGACTTTTTAAACTGTTAAGAAATATAACACAATATTTAAAAGGCAAAGTCCTGCTTTCTGCCAAATAGCTCTCATACAATGGATGCTAGAAACTGACCTACCAGGGAAATTGTGGCCCTGTTTAACACTAAGCCACCCATTGGTTTTTGCTTGTTTGTTTTTAAATGTCTTCTTCCCCAGGCCATGCCACAAATACTCTCTTAGCTGTTTTACTCATTCTTCACCTGCTTCTTCCGCACAGCAGAGGAGACTAGAGCAGTGCAGAGAGAAACATAGCTCTGCGCTTAGACTTTGTAGATGTTTCAAGTTCATGGATAAACCTGAGAACTTTCCCCTAAAGGAAGCCATTGCATAAGTCCCAAATCTGGTTTCTATCTATCTTAGGTACATATATGGCCCCTATACTGTGCTATGAATGCCTTGCAATTTTTAACATATTTATCCCCACAACATGCCTGTATAATACAAAGTGGTATTATCTCTATTTTACTGAAGGGGAATTGAGGCACAGAGATACTAAGTGACTTGTCCAAGATCACATAGGAAGTCAGTGTCAGAGCCAGAACTTGATCCTAGGTCTTCTAAGTCACAAACTAGGGCCCTTACCTTTGGGCCATCTGTCCTCTCTTGGGAAAATGCCAACTTTGCATAACACAATATGGATTGTTGGAACTTTTTGCTGTGATTCTAATCAAAGATTGTTAACCTGGCTTATGATAAAATGGAGCTATAGGGAAAGGGCCTCCTTCCTGGAGTTCATTTGATAAGAATCTGATCAGACCTAGATAATTTCTACTTTTTCTTTCCTATTAAGAAACAACCTAATATGTCTGAACTTCACCAAGCAAAATCCTAGTTTGGAGCATACTGGAGATACAAGGGACGTGATTCTGATCAAGCTAGATGGACTCAATTTCCAGGTTCACTTGACTACCATTAGCTTCATATTTCTGGCTCAGCTAATAAGCTAAAGAAAGGCTATTCCAAGGGAGGCTTTCCAGAAATAGTGAATGTACCAGAATGCTAAATTATATTATACCCCTTCAGCCACTAGTTGGAGCTGTGTGTAACAACCTTATTTAAACTAACGTCAGCCAGACCTGGCAGCACATTAAAGGATCTTATGGAAGATCCATCTCTCGTGTATCCCTCTGAGAGGGAGGTTCCGTAGCCAGTCAATATCTGATACAGGAGCCTGACCTGCTAAAAGCACCTCCTGTAACCTACTGTGTACAAGGTGTACATGACATAGTGGTAGAAGTAAACTAATGCCAGAGGAGAACAGAAACAGAAGAAAAACAGCAACAAAGGTTGTGGACAGAAAGAACAAAGTAACAAAGGTTGCAGGATTGATCTTATCAACATGCCAGTCTTCAATGCTCCAAAGAACTTCAGCTTTTACTAACTTTCACAATGGTCATACAGGCAGCAGTATTTTGCAAGATTTCAAATTGCTACAAAACTCCATAAGAAAACTGGAGATATTCAGGTATCATATTCAATTTATGCTGTGGGAAAGCAGGCAGAGTATATCTTTAAATCTTTTGGCTTTACTGAAGACAGTCACAAAGATGATTATGAAATGATTCTGGCTCCGTTTGATGAACATGTCATACATCAGAGAAATATGATTTATGAAAGAAGATGTTTTCACCAAAGAATTCAGGAACCAAGATAAAATGTTAAATCTCTTATAAGATCTTTGCATAAATTGGCCGAAATACTGTGATTTTGGGATTGCAAAACAGAAAAGTATCAGAGAAAGGCTGGTTATTGGGTTTAACAGACAGGAACATTTCATATACCCTACAATTAAAAACAGATTTAACTCTATACACACCTATTCCAAGAGCAAAGCACTATGAAGCAGTAAAACAGCAGAACCTAGCACAACTTGCAAACTGGAAAAACCTGTTTAGAAGTTGTAAACAGATGCAGCCTGAGTACTAAAAGTTATTACCATAAAAGCCTTAAGGCTATAAGGAAATTCCAGGCAAAGCCTTTCAGAATAAATGTACAAGATGCAGAAAATTTCATAGCTCAAGACGTGTGTCTCACTAAATGTGAAATACATAATAAATGCACAAAATATGGACATTTTGTAACTATTTGCTGCACTAAGGCAGTGAGAGAACTAATTAATATTACAGCGAATCAAAAGCCATTGTTTCTAGGATCTATCATGTGACAAAGCCTGCCTGGAGAGTGAAACTGAATATTGGCTTTAAAATTGACTCAGGAGCAGACATCACAGTCATTTTAGACAGGATTTACAATAACCTCCAACCCTGCCCAGAGCTGATGTCACTTGACACAGATCAGACTAGCTCTGGAGCTATTCTGAATCACTTGGGCCAATTCACTTACAAAGACAAAATCTGTGCATTCATAGTGCATGTGGTCAAAGAACCACAGACCAACAACCTTCTCGTCTGTAGAGTGGCAGCCATGATGGGCCTAGTGAAAAAGGCTGAATAACTCAAAGGAGAATTTAATGATATTGGACTTTTGAAATGAGATCCGGTACAAGTAAACTTGCTTTTCTGAGCTACAGATCAGTACAAATCCTGATAAAAAGACAACTTTGAACTATTGGGCCAACTTCAGAAAAGAATCTGTCTCCAAAGTGGCCAGACATGAAGATAATAGCCAACTCAGAGAAAAGGCAAAAAGAGCTTACAAATGCTTTTATAAAAGATCTCACTCAGAGAAATGCTGGCTTGAGAACCTTGTGACTATGTTTGTATCAAATTGGATGGAGAAAAGGAATGGACAACTCTAGCTGTCATACAGAAAAAGAATTCAGCACCCAGGTCATATGTGATTAAGACTGATAGTGGAGAGTTGAACAGAGACCGTTGAGTTTGTTCCTCAGAAAAAAAAAAAGATGGTTACTTAGCAGTAACTGCTGTTCTTCAGGATGTGTTGTTCATGTCCATTCCATTGTCGATGTGTGCATGCCTCCGTGCATGGTTACTGGAACTTTTTTCCCCTTAGCAGACCCCATAGGGCCAGCTCTGGCGCCCCATGGAGCCCCGCGCACATGCTGTGGTATATGAGGCGCTGTTGGCCCTATGCCCCCTCATTTTCTTCTTTCCACCAACTCTGACAGTGGGGACAGGGGGTGGTCATGGAATGGACATGAGCAAGACATCTTGAAGAACAGCAGTTACTGGTAAGTAACCATCTTTTCTTCTTCGAATGCTTGCTCATGTCCATTTCATTGTAGGTGACTCACAAGCAATACCTTGGAGGTGGGTCGGAGTTACAGATGAGCTGCCTGCAGCACTGCTCTGCTGAAGCCCACATCTTCCTGTGCCTGCTGGACGATGGCGTAGGGATGTGAAGGTATGTACAGACAACCAGATGGCAGCTCTGCAGATGTCCTGTATGGGCACTCTCACTAGGAAGACTGTAGATGAGGCTTGAGCTCTGGTTGAGTGTGCTGTGATGGTTCCTGGAAGCGGCACCTTCGCATGCTCATAGCAGAACTTGATGCAGGAAGTTATCCACGAGGAGTGGATACAGGTGGAGACAGGTGAGCCTTTCATCCAGTTAGCTACCATGACAAAGAGCTGTGTCAATCTCCGGAATGGTCTCATGCGCTTGATGTAGAAAGCCAGGACCTGTTTTATGTTTAGCGAGTGCCACCTTCTCTCCTCCTCTAATCCATCAGGTTTGGGAAAAAACATGGGGAGAAAAATACCTTGGTTATAATGAAATTGGGAAACCACCTTGGGTAGAAAGGCCAGGGGTAGCCTCAAATGAACGTTATCTTTGTAGAATACAGTATGGGGAGGTTCCAAGGTCAGCGCCCTAATCTCGGTGACCATCTTTGCCAAGGTAATGGCCACCAGGAAGGCCATCTTTCAAGAAAGTAGGAGCAGAGGGCATGAAACCATGAGTTCAAAGGTGGGTTCCATGAGTCATGAGAGTACCAGGTTGAGGTCCCAGGGAAGCACCAGATCACGGATCTGCGGATAGAGCCTCTCCAGAAACCTCTTCAGAAACCTAATCATCGTCAGTTGGGAGAAAAGCAATCTCCCCTCCAGCAGCTGACGGAAGGCTGATATAGACACTAGGTGGACCTTCAGGGAGGCCACAGCCAGTCCCTGGAGCTTTAGCTGTAGCAAGTACTCCAGGATCACTTGTATTGGAGAGGGACTAGGCAGGATACCCCAGGACTCTGCCCAGCAGGTTAAACCACTTCCACTTAGCCCGATACACAATCTGTGTGGAAGGCTTCCTGCTACCCAGCAGGACTTGCTGGACTTATGCTGAACAGGTTCACTTGTCCTTGCTCAGCCACAAAGCTTTCACACTGTGAGGTGTAAGGAGTCCAGGTCCGGATGCCGCAGGCACCGTGAGCCTGGGACAGGAGATCATGCCATCTTGGAAGTTTGAGAGGAGGGACGATTGAGAGATCTGGCAGCATGCTGAACCAGTGCTGGTGCGGCCAGGCCGGAGTCATCAAGATAACGTCTGCCTTGTCCCTCTTGATTTTCAGCAGGACTCTGCAGGAGGGGAATGGGCAGGAATGTGTACCTGAAGTTCCCCGACCGCTGAAGGAGGAGGGTGTTGGAGATTGTCCTGGCCGCTCAGCCACAGAGAGAACAGAACTGCAGGCACTTCTTGTTCCACATTGCTGTGAACAGGTGTGCCTAGTGACAGCCCCACCTCCAGAAGATCATAGATACCATCTCTGGGTATAGCAATCAATTGTGGTGGGGTAAGAACAACCTACTGAGGCGGTCCGCCTTGTCGTTCCTCACCCATGGGAGGTGAGAGGCTATCATGTGAAAATGGTGCCTCACCGCACAGTCCCACAGATAGATAGCTTCCCTGCATAGGGCTGACGAACGAGCTCCCCCTGCCTGTTGATGTAGTACATGGCTGCTGTATTGTGTCAGAACCTGTACCACCTTGCCCACAATAAAGTGGAGGAGTACTCCGCATGCCAGGTGAATGGCCCCCCAGTTCTTTCACTTTTATGTGTAGGCATCTCTCTTCCCTCAGCCAGACCCCTTGTGTGTCGAGGTCAGCGCTGATATGGGGCCCCGACCCTATGTCTGAGGCATCCGATAGCAGGGTAATCGAGGGGACTAGCTCTTCGAACAGAACACCCCTTAACACTGCCCAAGGGGTCCTGCACCAGTCTAGGGAGCTGGAGCGGAGGGGGACTGTGACCACCTAATCCAGAAGGTGCCTACTCAGAATGTAAACCGAGTCCAGCCATGATTTCAGCGGCCTGAGCTTCAGGTGAGCCAGCCTCACATAGGTGCAGGCTGCCATGTGGCCTGACAGCTGTAGACAATGCTCCAGAGATCGGCCCCTCGACGTTGACGATCTTGATGACGATGAGCTCCAACATCAGCGCCACGACTGGTGTCAGCGCATGGAATCATGCTCCGACAAACTGGAACGTCTGGAGCCTCATCTAGGTGCCAAGGACTTGTGACACCGCTTCCTCTTAGTGCCGAGTCAGTCTCCATTGACCAGGTTTGGTGCCACCTCAGTGCGGGCAAGCTCTTCTGTGCCGGAAAGCGGGAATGGCAAATTCCGTCTGGGGACCAGTGCCCCACGGGCGACCCCAACCAGTGCTGCCTCCTGTAGAGGACTTCTCCCAGTGCCAGAGATCATGACCGGCGTTGGGAGGGCGACTTTGTTCCTCGCCTCGATGTCGGGCACGCTGGCAATCGTGACCTGGAGTGATTTCTAGGGGAGCGGCGCCATACCGGCTGCTCCACCTGAAGCAACTGGCCAGACAGAGATCTTCCTCCCCACACCGGGGATCTCCTGAGCCACTCAGGGGGTCCCAGTGCAGGCTTCCCCTGTGACACTGGCCCCTTCTCTCTTAGTGGAGGTCAGGGTGGAAGCACCGTGGGCAAGGCCAGCAAGGCTCTTGCCACCAGAAAGGCTTCCAGTGTAAACAGCACTGGTAGGTGCAGAGGAACTCTCCCCCGCTTAGGAGTCGGGGGTGGCTCCCTGGCTGGAGATGCTGGCTCTGGTGAGTGGGTCTCCATGGTCTGGCTCTGGTGCAGTCCAGTGTTTGATCCCATCTGGTTAGATGGAGTGGGGGAGAGCCCATGCTCCGAGCGCTGCTTCTGCCTTTTCTTCTGCGCCAGAAATGTGGCCCAATGCTGAGTTGGGGCCGGTACCAGCAGTGCACTCTGCACCAATACCACACTTGGTACTGAGATGGAGCGGGCTGGCTCAGAGGCCTGTCGAAACACTTCCTCCATGAGCAAGGCTTTCAGGCGCATTTGTCTGTCTTTCTGAGTCCAAGGCCTGAAAGCCTTGCAGATCTTTCACTTCTTACGATGGGTTTCCCCGAGGCACTTCAGGCAGCTATCATGGGGATCACTTAGCGGGAAAGCCTTCCCACAGGAGGCATATGGTTTGAAGTCCAGTGACCGGGGCATATCCCGGTCTCGGCAAAGTCCCAGCTGGGACTACGCTAAGTGTCTAACTACCACTATCAACAGTTACTTAACCTAACTGCCTAATTAACACAAACAACAAACAATCAGAGTTCAAAACAAGGGAAATTAAGCACTTGCGATGCAAGCAAAAGTAGTTCCAGCAACCGTCACAGGTGGAAAAAAGGAACTGAGGGGGTGTAGGGCTGACAGCACCTCATATACCATGGCATGTGTGCCAGGCTCCAGGGGGTGCCAGAGCCAGCCCTACAGGGTCTGCTATGGGGAAAAAAGTTCCAGTAACCATGCATGGAGGCATGCACACACCTACAGTGGAATGAACATGAGCAAACACTCAAAGAAGAACACTCAATAGAGCACACTCCACGGATGCAGAACGTGGCAGATACAGAACAAGAAGACAACTCCTCAAAGAACCCAAACCAACTAGAAACAGTTGTTGCAACTAATGGACAACCAGATAGTTATGCTTTCTGGCCATGTAATTAGAAACAATTCAGAGACACTTGACAGATTGCGCTGTACTGAACTTTCGGGATTGTGCGCTAATGTCAATTTTCTAAATAGTAGGTGTGTAGAACAGAAAGGGGGAGATATAATGGCATCCTAAACTGTATTTTATAGTTCAGCCACTAGGTGGCGCGGTGTATAGCATACTTTTCTCAGGCTAACCTCAGACGGATTTGGCACTACATTAAAGGACCTTGTAGAAGACACATCTCTGGTGTATTTTTCTGAGAAGCGGGCTCTGTAGCCAGTCCATGTCTGGTACAGGAGCCTGACTTGCTAGTAGCAGCCCTGCGACCTATCATCTGAGGACTATATGACACTGGGATCCTTCTCTAAAGGTCTAGCAGTTTCCTTCTGCTGGAAGAGATTAAAAATGGCATTCTTTTAAGCGCCAAGCTGGAACACATGCTTCCATGATCAAGATATTAGACAATTGGATGCTACGCTATTCTTCCAGTTCAAAGTGGAACTTTAGGGAGAATTCTTGAGACACTAATGCTTAGAGTAGCAATGTCAGAGAAAGACCAGTTAATCAAAGCAACATGAGCCATTGAACAAGATACTAAAAGGAATAACAAACCCTAGATAACAAGCCAGTTTTCCTTGCTTCTGTCTGTGTGGTTTCCAAAATGACCAAGAGTCAGTATCGTCAGTCTATCTTCAAGGCTTCAGCAACTGCTGGTTGTACCGACTTTGCCTGGTGGCTACGCTGATTCCCAGTTTTCATAGTGTGAATAAGCACAGTGCTGTTCAGAGGAGAGCTAGTTCTGCTTACAGCGTGGTTTCATTCTCACAGACAAGTCTAGAAATGGCGTGATGGGGTTCAATGCTAATCAGGTTGCTCAAGTGCAACTGGGGGCAGATTCTGGTCTGTGGCACTTCTGTTACTTGCAGTGATGCAAAAGAAAGAAAGAATACAGTACTGACTCTCAGCTTCCCAGGTTGAGGTGACAAGACTGGCAGTTAGGAAACACCATCCGTTTATGTGTAACTGAGCTAATGTGATACAGAAGCAGAAGCAGTGATACAAACATGGAACTTATCTCTGCCTTTTATTACTATTAATAAAAAACTAAAGCTCTTTTCAGAGTGGATCCACATTTTAAATGCTTTCTGGAATTTCAGTAAGATTACCCAGCCTACCTGTCTCACCACTAGAATGCCAGGTTGATAGATTACTTAGCTAATATTGTAGACTCGTAGATCTTTCCTTATCTCATTTTTATTAAGATTATCTTGTCCAATCTTCTGCCAAATACAAAACAGAGTCTTCATTATGGACTTATGTTTTGTCTACCCAATTTTAAATGATTCAAGTGATGAGGCTTGCAGCATATCCTGAGGTAGAGCAGCCCACAAATTAAAGAGTCTGTCAGACTAGACAATCACTCTTAAATTTTTCCTAATATTTAGCTTAAATTTTCTTTTGCTCAATTTCACCTCATTGCTCTTGAGGCCCGTCTACACTAGAGAAGAGCACCAGACAGGGGCAAACGGTTTAGCAGATGCATTTGTGCCCGCAGCAGTTCAGTGTGTCTGCACCAACCAGCCTAGTTTGTGTAAACTGGTGCACTGAAGTCATACACAGCACTCTCTCGAACACGGGCATTTTGTTTCCTGTCCCGTCACCCTAGCAAGCTCCTGAAGGCAGGTGCATGCTCTAAAGAATGTTCTAATTTTTACATATGTGCAACATTCATGAATCTCTCCATTATACATATGTTCCTCTGCTAACATTCTATATTATTTTCCAGTTGCTTATTTCAGCAATTGATGACCTTGTCCTTGGTAGAAAACATGATGTCTCTGCAGTACACAGTTGTACTGGCTTTTGTGTTTTCCTGCTATTTTATATTTCCAACTTAGCATTGTGATCTTCAAGAAGGAATTTTATCCTACTTCAGTAGCTTCTCGATCTTTGAGACCTCTTGCGTCTGTCCTCACTGGTATTCCATCTGGTAACAATTCCCTCTGTGTAAGGGAAGACACATAAGAGAGGTGCAGGGAATGACTCCAGTTGTTGTGCCTGTGTACTTTTAGCAGAAGTTCTACAAGATGCATGGCACCACCTTTGCATCTTACAGATTCTGGGCCACTCAGGATTTACAGGAGACCATACTGGGCTGGCTAGCAGGTGACAGCCCACTCCAGCATCTCTTAGTGCTATGCCCTCAAGTCATCCCTTCCTACTCCCATGGCTGGGCTTGCAGGGACACCATAGAGCTGAGCCAGGAGAATTCTTCTGTCTATGTGACCAACCCCTGTTCAGCCCATGTGCCATCTAGAGCATCTTATTGGGATCTAACAGGGTACAAAATGTGGCCCTCAGTTTCCTCCAGTCCCCACCAACCAATAGGATTTCTGACCATTGAAGGAAATCTAAAATGGATGGCGCCATCATATGAACTATCACATACTTTTCACTAACTGAGATCCACTCTGAAAACAGGCAGACAATTATTTAATACAGCGAGAGATAAGGGTCAGGAAAGGTTCAGATGTGACGGCCACCCCTACAGGCAACCTGTGCCATAAATAATCTAGAGTTTATTGCAAGGAAATTTGCCATTTGGCGCCTGCCTGAAAAGATCCTAGACATATTATTGCCTTTGACTCTATTGTCTGCAACCACTGGGACTTCGTATGAAATTCAAATTTATATTCATAACCTAGACTACAATACCATTTCAATCCCCAAAGCATTTTTTGACTCGTAATAGTTCATATTTAGATGAGTCCTTCATTACTGAGTTCTGAAAAGAAATGGAATGAGTTGGTTAGTTGAGAAATTACTGATTAGGATCAGATTTTCAAAGTACTTGAGTGACTAAGAACTTTCATTGACGCTTAAGCACCAACATCACTTTTGAAAAAGAGGCTTAGGCTCCTAAGCCACTTTGGCACTTCTGAAAAAGTTAGGCCTCTATTTTTGACAGAAGCAGAACTGTGTTTTATACAAAGCTAACACTTGACTTTTTTCTCCTGAATCAACCACTCTGCCAAATTAGGTATTTTAAAAATTATCATCTCAATTGCTGACCTCCACCTAAATCATCAGGCTGGATATTTTCTGCAACTGTTAATTTACGATTTTACCTTTTAAAATATCCAAAGAAGAATTAACAAGATATGCACATTGTGACGATGTATAGAGAGAAAGACCATGTTTACACTAAGGGGTAATCACTGATGTATCACCACTGTGGCACATTTGTAATAAAGCTTATACAAAGTATGCCTTGTAAGGTATCAATGGAAATGTTATGAGCTGCTAAGTAGTATTATCCTGTTTAAATCCTTATATTATCATTGTATCGGAAGTTATGAATATTTGCCATTGTTTGTATCTGAAATATGTTGTGTTCCTGGATAACATCCACAAAGCAGATTTACACGGAGACTAGCCAGACATGTGTTGATGGACCATTAAGGAGAATCAACTCTTCAGTGAACCTCTCCTGAAGATGTCTTGGAAGGAATGGGGACAATGGATGCCCCATGACACAGTGATGGCCTGTAAAGACATGTGATCCAAGATTCTATGTCAGTGCCAGTAACTTTCCAATCACATGGGCTGAGGAAATAAAAATGGAGATTCTGACATCAGTTCTTTGCTGCTTTCTACTCCGCATATCTGGATTATGATTTCTAACCACTACAAACTGGCAGATTTAACGTCATTGATATTATCCTGAGCTACAAACTCTGAAATCAACCATGATGTATGTGATTCATTTTAACCTCTTTATAACTCACTTCCTTTTTTATATTAATAAACTTTTAGTTTTTAGTTACTGAAGGACTGGCTACCAGCATGTTTTCTGGGTAAGAACTGAAGTATATTTTGACCTGGGGTGTGTGTGGTTCTTTGAACCTGGAAGAACTTAATATATGTGATTTCTGGTTTTAAGTCTGTTTTTTCTGGTTGGTGCATGAGGGGCTAGAGGGCCTAACAGGGACTGTCTGTGGCTTCATAATAACTAGTTTTTTGGAAGCATACATTTGTTACTGGCTTGGTGAAATATTATGATAGAATATACCACCACTGTGTGGTACGTGCCCTGTTTTATGGCAGTCTGAGTTGAGATGGATGCTTCTAGCTGTGTCCCATAGCAGGCAACACGACACACATAAACAACTCACCTGATCTTTCCTTGTTATAAACCTCTTTTTCCCTGCAAAGGTCCCTTTCACGTTATTTGGTGTAATATCTTGCTGTTAAATCTAAAATAGATTGTAAAACACTCTGGGTTGGGCCCTTCCGTTTCTGTATCTCTGTAAAATATCGAGCATGCCCAGGGCCTTATATAAACATTTTATCAACAGATGTATGTCAAACTAAAATGGAATGTTTACCTCATAAAGTCTATGCTGCAGTGTAATGAACAAATATGCTCTTGAGGTGTTAGAAAGAGGAAAAAATCTTAAATGGTACATCATCTCCTTTTAGCATAGTAAGTGACTAAGAGCTCTACTTAGGACATTTCAGTTCTGTAACCCTTAGAAACTAAGGGTCTGGTCATTGGCACTTCTGTGAATAAGTCCTTGCCCTAAATGCAAGGTCAGATCACACAGAGGCATCAAATTACCTCTTTGGACTGCCAAATACCTTCAGGATTCAGGTAAGCAATGTGGAGGGGCAGACAGTGGAAGTGCAGGACTTGTCAATTGAATGTGTAGAATCTGCCATGGAATTATATAAAAAATAAATCCGATCTATACACCAGTCTACTCACTTGTACAAGGACAAGGCACTGCAGAGTTATCTCAAAATATTGGAATGTGTGTGTGGGGGTAAGAATTCAGGTCAGAGCACACACACTACAAATCCTTGGAATGCCTGAGGATGTGGAAGGCAATGACCTCAGACTGCTTTGAAAATTGATTACAGACGCCCTACAGCTGAACACAGTCAATGACCCTATCTATGTGTATCAGAAAGAAACATCTAAAACTTCTCTGATTGAGTTGGAAATTGTAAGGATTTCTGTCCTGATCTCTCTTGTTATGGCAAGAGGGAGGTCCTATAGAAACAGTACCATTCAGTAAACTATTCTTCCTCAGATCAGGCACATAAATGAAAAGATGAGCTTTGTTTTCTTCAGGAGCTTAGTGTCATGAGCTCAGCATAAAGATGATGCTTTTAAAAAAATCTATTTCCAGCTGTGCAGTGGATCATCATATAAAAAACAAGGCATGTGTGTTTCAAGATTTACAACTGCTCACTGAAATGTATGGCAAAATAGACAGCTGGCCTAAAGGGTTGGACCACATGGTATCTCTTATCTTAAGGTCTTCTTTGGCTAGAAGTACAAGTGATAAACCACATACTAGTAATTGTGACATGGCATAGCTATTTATTTTCTTCTTCAGACCAGAGATCAAATTAGCCTTATGGTCACTCTCCATTTTACCCTCGTGTGTGGGTATTCCTTAAAAGAAGCAGCTTAAATATATATGTATCTAGTTCAGTTAAAGATTTAGAATACATGTGGCATAATCACAGACCGAGAGCACAATTATTTGCGCTTTACAAATGATGGTTTCCCCGGTTGTTCAATATGGAAGCCAACCATCAAACGGTCTGGTCTATTTTTGATGGCAAAGGAGATGTTGGGAAAGGACTTTGATTTGTCCACAATGTGTCATTCTTCCATACCTATCCACCTACTTACATATATTAATTAAGACTCAGAACACTCTGGCAGATGTAAGTATTATTCCTAGTACTTTATAAACGGGGAAAGACACCACCACCAAGAATTGTTAGAAAAAATAAATCCAACCAAAGTAACGGACTCAGAGGCACTCCAACATTCTTAACTCACAGCCATTTGCAGTCTGCTAGCTCTGTGAGTCTTTGCAAGACTAAACTATTATAGGTGAAGACTGGCATTTTAGGTACTATGATATCAAAGTGGTATGGTTTTTCTAGGATTGAAACATGCACAAAATTCTTGTTTGTGTTAAAAAAGTCACTGTGATGGCAAAGATGAAAGAATGGGTAATAATACAGGAAGTTTCTAAAAAATTTCAAATTTTCAGGAACTTCTATCTTAAGGGCTATATTCACAACTTGGTTCAAAAAATGTACAAAACTAGTGTTCAGGTTTTTTTAACTGCCATGTTTTCCAGACAATAATGCAAAGCTATTTTAAATCATGAGACATTCATTTATTAAGGGTTGAGTTAAAATATGTTGGGTTGGAATTTTTTTTGCTTTGGGGGGGAGGGGGCTACATCAGTATGAGGGCGAGTACTGGTCTGGGACTCAACAAAGAAGAAATATTCAGTTTCTGATCACACTCTAAAATTCCCAATATATGATCAAGGGACATTTAGGGCTTGCCTACATGGACCTGTAGTGTGGACTACAGTGGTGTAAATCAGTGCACAATTGTGTGCTGTGCTTTATCTCTCCATGTGGACACTGCAGGCCTGAAATAAAAGGTACTTGTGTGAAACTTTGTGTCTGAGAACAACACCCCAAAAACCCCTGATTCATCAATGTCATGAAATTATTATATGTTCTGCACAAGGTATTATTTTAGATGTTTTGATCTGCTGAAAATTGATATCCTGGTGAGCTGTATGTGCTGCCACAGTATGTGAAGTTAAGAATAATTGTTGAATATACTACTAGAACCTATTGCAAGGCAGGAAAATCCCACAAACAGCCTTTCAGCACAATACTGGAGTGGCCAGACAGCACTGATGACTATTTCTCACCCATTCAAGGATAGATTCCACTAACAGAGATTGTTTACAGGGGAGCTTCACTGAGAGGAGCACATACATAATGGAATACTGACTGACCAATGAGAACGACCATCCAGGTCATGAGCATTGACTCTTCCAGGAGGCTGGAATGGACTATAATAGAAGGGGAGTGACATCATCACTTGTTGTCACTCCCCCCAGCTCAACACCTGAAGAAATGGCTGAAAGACAAAGAACTTTGGACTAAAGGAGGGAGTTCCCAGGTAGGCAAAGCAGTCTCTTCCTGTGAATTGAAAATATGTAGCTTGCTGGTACCATCTCTCAGGGTGAGACATTTCTAGATTCTAGAATCCCGTTAAAATTTAGATTGCATTCTTATTTTTATTTCTTTGGTAACTTCTTCCAATCTCTTCTGCCTACAATTTAAATCACTTAAAATCTATTTTTCTGTATTTAATAAACTTGGTTAATGTTTGATTTTAACTGGTGTGTTTTTGAGTGACATGTTCAGGCAATCTGTACTCAGATTAACAAAACTGGTGCATGTCTTCCCCACATTGAGGGGGAAGCAGATTTATTAATACAATTTTCAGAGTAGATTCCTGTGATGCAGGTCTTGGGAACTATGGTGGCGGGTTATTGGTGATCACCTTACTCTTTGGTGGATTGATGTGTGGTTAAAGAAGAGCATTCATATAACTCAGTTGGGTGTGTCATGTTGTCATGTTGGGTGATACAGTCTGGAGAAACTTTTTATCATCCGCAGAAGCATGGTTGCAGGTCAGCCCAAGCCACAAGGGTAAGGAGGCTCAGTAGTACCCTAGTCCCAGGCTGAACCCCATGGGGCCTGCATACTGTAACAACCTAGTTTGCATCAACATAGCCTGAAGACATAGACTTAGCAAGGACCTTAAAGGCTCATAGCCAACTTGAAAACCAGATAATTTTTAAAAAATAGTCAAAAGTAGTCCCTGGAATGCGAAGTTAGTTGCCTGTACAGTAATTTGAGATGTTGTGTCACTGTGGTGCTCCACCATAGGATGTGTGCGTGCCTGTGCATACTCGACTGGAGACTGTAAAAGCAATGTCACGGGCCCATGCAAGCATAGAGCAGTATCTCATGCTCCTATACAAGGATATATAAAGAGGAGCAGATCAACTGCCTCTCAGTTTCTTCTCAACTGCAAATCCAGAGACTCCAAAGCAGAGGGAAAGGAAGGTGTGAGGTGGAGCACCCCTTAGGGACAAAATTTCACAAAGAACTGAAGTTAGTGTACAGTAAGTAACCTTTTCTTCTTTGAGTTTATGGCCCTATGGATTCTCCAATGTAGGTGACTCCCAAGCAATATCAACATGGAAGTGGGTGCTGATGAGGCAGATCCAAGATAGTTCAAAGTACTGCCTTACCAAAGGCAGTATCAGCCCTGGTAGCAGGTTAGATGGCAGAATGCTTGGCAAACATGTGAACGGAGGACCAGGTTACTGAGCTGTAGACTTCTGCTGTGAGAACAACCTGCAGGAGGACTATAGAGATGGACTCAGCCTAATGGAGTGTGCTGTCACCCTATGAAAGGGCTGTAACCCAGCAGCTTCATAACAGGTCAAAATACAGCTGGAAACCTACTTTGAGTCTTTGAATGGAAATTGGCTGTCATTTCATCCTTTATGGAAATTATACAAATGGTCTGGGAGAAACCCTAAAGGTCTTAGTTCTGTTAAGGTAGAAGGCAAGTGCCCTTCCCATATCTAGCATTTGGAGGTGTATAGACTTTAAGGCCAGAAGGTACCATCATGCTCATCTAGTCTGACCTCCTGCAGATTGCAGGCCACAGAACCTCACCCACCCACTCCTGCAATAGGCCCATAACCTGTGGCTGAGTTACTGAAGTCCTCAAATCACGATTTAAAGACACCAAGCTACAAAGTAGCCAACATTTTACTCTAGCTCAAAGCAGCAAATGACCTGTGCCGCATGGTGCAGAGGGAAGCAGAAAACCCCCATGGACTCTGCCAATCTGACTGGGGGGCAGGGAGGAATTCCTTCCTACCCCTAAATATGGTGATCAGTTAGATCTCCTCCATACATTTATCAAACTCAGTCTTGAAACAGGTGTTTGTCCCAACAACTCCCCTAGGAAGGCTGTTCTAGAACTTCACCCCTCTGATGGTTTGTCTAATTTCAAGCCTAAATTTATTGTTGGCCATTTTATATCCATTTGTTCTTGTGCCAGTATGGACCCTTAAATAACTCCTCCCCCTCCCTGGTGTTTAGCCCTCTGATGTATTTACAGAGAGCAATCACATCTCCCCTCAGATTTGGTTTTGTTCATTTAAACAAGCCAAGCTCCTTAAGTTTCCTCTAGTAAGGTAGGGTCTCCATTCTTCTGATCGTTCTAGTAGCCCTTCTCTGCACCTGTTCCAGTTAGACTTTATCTTCTTAAATATGGAAGACCAGAATTGCACATAATAGTCCAGATGAGGTCTCACCAGTGCCTTGTATGATGGTAATAACACTTCCCTATCTCTACTGGAAATATCTCTCCTGCCACATCCTATGATTCCATTAGCCATTCTTACAGCTGCATCACATTGGTGGCTCACAGTCATCCTGTCACTGACCAATACACCCATGTCTTTGTCCTCCTCTGTGACTTCCAACTGGTAAATTCCTGGTTTACTGCAAAAATTCTTTGTTAGTCCTTAAGTGCATGGCCTGGAACTTAGTACTATTACATTTCATCCCATTTCTCTTACTCCAGTTTTCAAGGTCATCCAAATCTTCTTGTATGATATTCTGGTCTTTCTCAGTATTGACAATGCCTCCCAACTGTGTTTCATCCACACATTTTATTAGCACACTGCCACTTTTTGTGGCAAACTCATTAATGAAAATATTAACTAAGATTGGTTCCAAGATCGATCACTGAGGAACTCCACTAGTAACCCTCTCCAGTCTGACAGTTCATCTTTTAACATGGCCCATTTTTGTCTCCCCTTTAGCCAATTCCTTGCCCACCTTTCAATTCTCATGTTAACCCTATCTTTTCCAATGTTACTAATAATTTCCTGCATGGAACTGTATCAGACGTCTTACTGAAATCCAGGTCCATTAGATTTACTGCATTTCCGTTGTCTAGAAAATCTGTTATCTTCCAAAGAGATCAGGTTGGTCTGGCACAATCTACCTTGTAAAACATGTATTTTATCCCAGTTACTGTTTACCTCTATGACCTTAACTACTCTCTCTTCCAAAGTTTGTTCTAAAACCTTGCATGCAACGGAAGTCAAACTAACAGGCCTGTAGTTTCGCAATCACTTTTTTCCTTTCCTAAAAAGAGGTATTATATTTGCAATTCTCCAGTCATACAGTATGACCCCCAAGTTTACGGATTCATTAAAATTCCTTGCTATTGAGCTTGCAATTTCACGTGCCAATTCCTTTAATATTCTGGGATGGAGGTTATCCAGGTCCCTTGATATGGTCCCATTAAGCCAGTAGTTCTCAAACTTCATTGCACCATGACCCCCACTTCTGACAAGAAAAATTCCTACATGATCCCAGTGCACTGCGTTACTCAGAATAGCTAGTATTTTAAATAAAAAATGGATTATGAAGCCATACTACAAAAAGTTGCCACTAAATATTTAAATTCATAAGACAATCACAACATAATCTTTATATCTAACAGTAAAACATAAAAATAAATATGCACCTAATGGGAGGAGTGAGTTTATATTGACGAACACAAATCAGCCCTCTCCCCCTCCTCCCCTCACTGCCCGCAAAGCTCCGGTCTGGAGCTTTCAGCCCTGATGACCCCATCAAACACTTTTGAGAACTGATGCATTCTGCTGTTTGAGTTTGCCTTCCACCTCGGATGTGGTAACTTCTACCTCCATATTCTCATTCCCATTAGCCACCCTACCACTGGCCCCAAATTCCTCATTACTTTATTAAAAACCAAGGCAAAGTATTCATTTAGCTGTTGGGCCATACCTAGATTATCTTTAATCTCAACTGCAGCCTCAGTGTTTAGCAGTCTCATTTTTTCGTTCCTCGTTTTCTTTTTATTTATATGGCTAAAGAATTTCCTTTGTAAGGTCCAACTCTGCTTGGCTTTTGACAATTCTCACTTTTTCCTGACACTTTCTGGCCTCCAAAAGGTAGCTTTCTTGCTGATCCCTCCCATCTTCCACTCTTTTTAGGCTTTCTCTTTCTCTTAATCAGCTGTTTGAGATGCTTGCTCATCTGCAACCCTTCCTTACAAATTTTCCACTTTGCTTGGGATACAGGCTTCAGCTAGTTTCTGCAAATTTGACTTGAAGAAATTCAAAGCCTCCACCACATTCAGATCCTTGAGTTCTTCAGTCCAATCCATTTCCCTAACTAATTCCCGTAATTTTTTTAAGTTTGCCTTTTTGAAATCAAGGAGCCTCGCTGCAGATCTATTTTTCTTTATCCTTTCATTTAGTTTAAATTGAATTAGATCAGGACCACTCAAACCAAGTGTGTCCTCTACAACCAGTTCTTCTATGAGGTTCTCTTACCTACTTACCTGTACTAATTCTAAAATGGCATCACCTCTTGTTGGTTCGATGATGACTTGGTGAAGAAATCTGATGCTTATTGCATTTAGGAATATCTGGGCCTAACCATTATTTGTAGTACTTGTCCTCCAATCTATATATGGGAAAATAAAGTCTCCCATAATCACACAATTCCCAGTAGAATTTATTTAATTGAAAATATTAAACATGTCTGTATCCACATCGGATCCTGGGGGCTGCAGCAGACCCCAATCACTATCCCAGTGGAGCCTCTGTTACCTTTCTGTAGGGCCAGATTAGCCCCAGTGCCAAACATATTTGTGGGCCCCCATGAGGCACTACAGCAGAAGCACTGGAGCCTCCTCCCATCCTACCTCTTGCCCTTGCCCCATCTCTTCTCCCCGAGACACCACCACTTGTTGCTCTCCCTCCTCACCCTTCCCTGTCGCGCCATCCACTCCATCTCCCTTCCCCCCACCCCAGAGGTTTAAGCAAAGTGAATGAAGTCACTGTATGTTTTTCTTTATATGTCTATATACTTCCTTTCTGACAAACAAGAAAACTTAATCATGTGGACCAACTATCCACTTGCAAGCAATGTAAGTATAAACATGCACAAAACTTTCTCCATAAAGAAGCTTAGTTTGGTCCTTCATAACCCCATAACATTTTTGACCACCCAGTGCATGGCACTTTCTAAAGCCAGACCTTAATTACATTTATTTCTAAATCACGTCTTAATCTGATAACTAAGAGTAATGTTTAATTTCTTTAGCATTAAAATATTCTTAAATATTTTATATAAGAATGGCCATACTGGGTCAGACCACTAGTCCAGTTTCCTGTCTTCCAACAGTGGCCAAAGCCAGGTGCTTTAGAGGGAATGAACAGAACAGGTGATCAAGTGATCCATCTGATCACCCATTCCCAGTGTCTAACAAACAGCAATCCCAGACCATTCTGGCTAATAGCCTTTGATGGACCTATCTTCTATGAATTTATCTAGTTCCTTTCACACCCCATTATAGTCTTGGCCTTCACTACATCCTCTAGCAAGGAGTTCCACAGGTTTGACTATGTTGATTGAAGAAATACTTCCTTTTGTTCGTTTTAAACCTGCTACCTATTAATTTCATTTGGTAAGCCCTAGTTTTTGTGTTATGAGAAGGAGTAAACAACACTTCCTTATTTACTTTCGCCACATCAGTCATGATTTCATAGACTTCTATCATATTCCCCCTCAATCATCTTTTTTCCAAGCTGAAAAGCCCCTGTTCTAATATTCTCGCCTCATATGGAAGCATTTCCATACTCCAAATCATTTTTGTTGCCCTTTTCTGTACCTTTTCCAATTCCAATATATGTTTTTTGAGATGGGGCAACCATATCTGCATACAGTATTCAAGATGTGGGCATACCATGGATTTATATAGAGGCAATACAATATCTTCTGTCTCATTGTGTACCCCTTTCCTAATGTTTCCCAACATTCTGTTAGCTTTTTTGACTGCCACTGCACATTGAGTGGCTGTTTTTAGAGAACTATCCACAATGACTTCAGGATCTTTTTCTTGAGCAGTAACAGCTAATTTAGACTCCATCATTTTATATGTAATGTTGGGATTATGTTTTCCAGTGGGCATTACTTTGCATTTATCAACATTGAATTTCATCTGCCATTTTACTGCCGTCATCTAGTTTTGTGTGATCCCTTTGCAACTCTTTGCAGTCTGATTTGGACTTAATTATCTTGAGTAATTTTGTATTGTCTGCAAACTTTGCCACCTCAGTGTTCACCCCTTTTTCCAGACTATTAAGTGTGTGTTGGGGGAAGGGGGGGTGCTTGTGGCTAGGGGATGCAATCTTGGGCTGATGCTGGAAGGTTCAGGATGCAACTGTCAGACCAGTACTGGAACAAGAGGTCTTGCAGAGCAACTTAGGAGGGGGAGGACAAAAAGCTGGAGGGCAATGGAGAGCTATGGTAGCCTGAAGTTAAAGCCTGAGTCGGTATCAGGGCCTAGAATAGAGATTGTACCAGGTACTGGAGCGTTCGTGGGACGATGTTTCTGAGCTCAGAGCGCTGAAGTTGTGGACCATGGTACCAGCATGTGAGTAGAAGTCCTTAGTGCCAAAAGATGTTGAGTGGTACCAAGGTGGGTGCTTCCCTGTGTTGCCTAGTAGAAGGTTTATCTAATGAAGGTATCATAGATGGTTCTGAGGCCTTGGTACCAAGTTCAGCCGGGGTCTCAGCAGTGCCCTTTGTGGGTATCCTGGGAGCCTCATGTAAGGTGAGTCTTACCTCTTTTCTCAGATTTCCTGGTAGAGAAAAGAGGCGGCTTCTTCGTTATCTTCATCTCTGGAGCAGCTGCTGAGGTACCAGCAGTCACTGGAGCAGTCTGAAATGTTGCGGCTGATGCATGAGAGGCAGAGGCAGGCGGGAGTGGACCCCACTGGAGCTAGGAAGTGTTCAGCCTAGCCTCTCCCTCCTTTTGAGACCTGCCCTTGAACCTCAAGCAGATCTGATGCTTCCATAGGACATAGGTGTCTCCAAGACACCAGAGACCACTACAACCGCCATCGCTATAGAAAAAGATCTGCAGCAGATCTGGCAGGACTTCAACCCAGGGTTTTTAGCACAATACAAAGTGCCAAAGCAATAAAATAAGGCAGCCAGAACCCCCCACTCCTTTCAAAGCAAAGATGAAATTAAGAAAAAGAAAATCATGAAAAAATAAGATTCACAAGTGACAAAAGGTGAGAAGCTGAGAACCACAGACACTAAAAATGCTCTGTCTCAAACTGCAGATGGTTGAGAAGCAACTGAGGGGCAATGGGTCCACACCTCCTTTTATGCCCTCATATAGGAGCACAAGGTGCTCTGAATAGGTGCAGGCCTGTGGACGCTGCTTTTATAGTCTCTGGCTTATAGTGCACGGGCTTGCATACACCTGTAGGTACCTACACTGGAAGAACTACACCTGCCCTTGTCTTCCCCAGCCAATGAACATGATTCTACAATCACATTTTTCTATTGTTTATCTTCCCTGTTCTTTTGGAAAAAGGCTCATAGAACCAATAGGGAGAAACTGACTATAGCGGAAACTGTGACAATGTATACGTGAGCTTAATTTTAAGCACGTGAGGAGTCCCACAGATGTCAGTTGGACAAGTCACATGCCTAAACTTAAGCATGTGTATACGTTTTTGTAGCACTGGAGCCACATGTGTGAAAATGTCAAATGCACAAAGTAAACAAAATACACAGAAAAATATTCCCTCAGTTGTAATCTTAAGTGATACTTGTAATGGGGGTAAAACATTTTCAGATGAGTGTGATTTTTAAGGTTACTGTGTCCCTTTAAATTCCTCAGACGAGTAACCTCTCTGATCTTTAGTAGGTCTTATTAATGATAAGGTGACACAATGAAGGAAATATTACTACTTTAACAGATTATATAATTTCTGCTGGGCTTTTACAAAAATCAGTGCAGTTGTATTTCAAGTAATCTACACAAACTAGGAAATACAAGAAATTAGGAAAAACATGGAGATCAGCCCATGCACTTAATTTTTAAAGAGGCACTAGACCTCCTCTGGATGGAAATTTAGGTGAATTTAAAAAATCAGAAATAGTGACAATATTTTTGAAGGGCCACATACTTTTATATAAAGTTTTCAGGCCCACATTTTAAAGCTATTCAGATGTTGCTGTGCCTGTCCATCAACTGTTGATGGAATTTAGACTCTGAAGTGCCGAAACCTCTTTGGAAAACGAGATTTAGGATTCAAATTCAGATAAGCATAGCAACAGTGATTGCAGCAACACCCAAGCATCCTTAAAAATGTGAGCCTAAGTGTATCTGTGCAAGATAAATGCCAACTCAGAAGAGAGTATTGTGCTTACCAAGAACAAGTTATAGTTCCTGTTGGTGAGGCAGTAATGAATCTTGAAATAAAGTTTTCCAGAATAATGGGAAGGGTAAAAAACCTAGAACTCCTTATATGGGATCAAAACCTCCAGTCACAGCTTTGATGAGACAAGACTTCCCTAGCATACAGCCAAGAAAGGGTCAATAGCATAAGACAGAGAAGTTTGCCCACGTGTATCACCCTCACTACTGAAGAAGAGAGGTGACATTTATAACCACTTATTTGTTTTTTAAAAAATCCAACATTAATAGATTTATATATATATATTCCAGCAAACCTCTAGAACTCTCGATTGGTCAAGTCCTCAAGCGTTGAGTCAAAACAGAATTTTACCTTGTTTGCTACCCTTAAAACCTGTAAAATTTGAATGCATAGCATAAAGGTGCTCTTAAAAATAAGGGTACAAACAAATAGTACGAGTGGCCCATTCTTCAGAAAGAAAAATCTATCACTTCTGCCAAAGCTCTGTGATTCATGACTTATCAGTAAGGTCAATAGAAATTTGTGGAGAATTTTGCCAAGGTCTGTCTTCCTCCTGATTTCAGCGGAGATTTTACGAAGTCTTCAGGCAAATCAATATTTTTAATACTAAATAAATTCACTCAAAATGAATTCTAATAAAATGGTTTTCAATAAGCTCCTGATCCTACAGACAAATGTGAGCTGTGCCACTGAGTTCATTCAGCTCCCAGGGTTCCTCATGTAAGTGTTTACACCATTGGAGCCTAAGTGATGTATATAAGTAGTTTTAAATAAAAATTGGTCTTGAGAAAATTCCTGTCATTCCCCTAAATCCTCCAACCTCTTTATAGACCAATCTCATATATGCTTAATATTTTCATTGTGTTAAGTCAATTAAATATTTGACAGAACATTTAGCAATTTGCATCCTTGAAATGAGCCTGTGTAAATGTCTTTTCAATTGAATTCAGCCATAGTGGACAATGCACATCAGCTGAATATTTCCAATAAATGATCAGCAATGGAATAGGTAAAGTTGACATTCAGGTCAATATTATGCTGCAAAAATGTAATACACCCCTTTGAGGTGCTACCCAGATATTGTTTCAGTAGTTCTATACCCTGAGGAAGTACATGTTGATTAAGTGACATTCAGAAAAATCTTCCCAATCAGAAAGGCTAAAAGCATTTAAAAAAAAATCTTAGCAGTAACCAGCAAAAGAAAAAAGTTTTTTTTCTTTGCCCCCTTCGCTTTGATGCATAATAGGGGCTTGACCTCCTTACTCCCATATAATAATTTTTAAAAACCCTTAGAAATAATACTCCTTGTTTTGCTAGACAACCCAGTGGCCTCAGGAACACTGAAAATTCTCAACCCCTAATGGGGGTGATGAACCTTTAAGGAAAACAGCTTTGAGTTAATCAGAAGATGATAAAACACACAGCCACCATTTAATCTGTCTTCGTTTACATAGGAATTGAGGTCAGAATCATACCAGTTCTCCACTTGTTCATAAAGATCTCCAGGGAAGACAACACCTGAATTGTTAATGTAAGGAACAAACTAGCCTTTTTTTTTCAAAATCATAAAGGACCAAAGTAGGTAAAACTCATTTCCCCCCTTTCCAGGTCATCTCTAAACTGCAGAATAGTCTTCTCCTTAAGGCATTGTATTAGGACTCAGGACTCCATGGAACCTCGGCCAAGTCACAATCTCCCTGTGCCTCAATTCCCCATTCGACATTCTTTCTTTTGCCCTTGACTATCTTGTTAATTTAAATCTGAGGGCTTGCAGAGATTTACACACATGCCTAAATCTTTACAGAATCAGGGCATTAGACTGCAAGCTCTTTCAGGCAAGGTCTGTCTCTCACTCTGAGCCAAGCATAATGGGACCCAAATCTCAGTTGGCGGCTCTAAGTTCTATTGCATTAATGACTCAAATTCATGATAAAATGCAGCAGAATTTCCATGCCACTTCTTTCCAATGGTCCTAAGTATCAGGGCTGGGTGTTTCAGAAGAGCCTAAGGGAGTCAGGCATCCAAATCCAAATGCTCTTTTGAAAATACAGGTGTTCTTATTTTGAGTCAACACTATAATCACAGCCAATTACAAATTGTTTAACCCTAAAACAACTGTACCCAGGAAGAGAAAACCGATCAACTGGGGGGCCAGGGTTTGTTTTGTTTTAGTATCAACAATGAATAAGCAAAAAAAGCACAATATTCCATTTTAATAAAATAGACTTGAATTGTAACATTTAATTGAGGTCTGATGTAGGAGTTTCTAATTTAATAACAAAATATATAGAAGTGAGGAGGTTTTATACCATACCAGTCAAATACACACATTATGTAATTGCCTGTTTATTCAGTGGCATCATTCAGAAATATTTCTTATTTCCACCCCCCAACCACAATTCTTCACCATTAACAGGCTTAATGCAATTTGTTCAACTGACTCAAAAAAAAATAAAAATAAAATACAATCTCAGAAACTAAATTCACACGTTTTCTTTGGGACCAGGAATCTGTACATAGTACAAAAAATACATTTATTGAACTTTCTGTAAACAGTTTGAATTGTGTAAAACTGTAAATAGTGGGTGAATTACTGTGGATAATAATTTATTATATATTGTTATACATTCTACTTAAGGAAAATAGTTTTGCTCTTGTATATTACTCTGTTAAATTTATAAATTTAATAATGAGGCTGTGTATTCTGCAAACATGCTTTTCAAGCTTAAATCTCTCCATTCACAACACACATTTATACAGGTTATCAATGAAAAAGTTACACTTCCACAAAATATATATATATGTATATAAAGAGTAGATTATGAGCTTTCTAAAAAAAGACAGGCACAGAATGTCACTACAAATGAAATTGTCTTATGATACCATGTGGATTCACTTGTCTGAGGAGGATGAGGAAAAACTCTCTAATTCAGTATGTTTCTACATGGCCTTAGCACCAAGACAGATGCAAAAAATTCTGATCTAACTGATTATCAAGCAGACAGTTCTATAAATCAGAATAAAGGCTTCACACTCTTGAAAATAAATTGGTATTCGTTTTGCCCTAGATAAGGGAGCATACATTTTTGGAAAAAGCCTTTTCTCTCACATAAACCTTTTGGCCCTGGTGGTTGGGATTTCCAAGCACTGAACTACGGGCATTTTGTATCACTAGCCATTAGGTTGTTTTAACACTTACAGTGAGCACTAGATTCCTGGCACCAAAAAGTTAAAGTGAGTCATCAACAGATCAGGTTAATAAATCCAAATTTAACATTTGGTACCCAAGGTCACAGTGAACCATGCCAGCAATGAAGTGTACCCTAGAAAATCCTGACTTCCAGAATCAAGTGGTTACCCTATGGTGGTAAATGCTTGCCAACAAGACGTGTGGTAATGCTTCACTTACAGCACCACTGGATGTACTGGTGTCTCTACTGTAAATATTGATTTTCCAGTTTACTATTCTGCAAGTTTCAGATCACAGTAGATTGCACCTGGGTATCACAGTCAGCAAGAATGCTAATTTCCTTAAAAATATAAGGTTCCCTCAATGTCAGAGCATTCAACAGGTCCATTGCTGGACATGGACATTGTGTTAACTCCAACTCCCACGTAAGAAATTGGTTCAGGTATTTTGGGGCAGGAGTAACCAAACCCATACCAGAAATTTACACCTGATTTAGCCCCTTCTCCAAGCTTTAGATAAAAAGCTGCATAATAGAGAAACCATTTCTTAAACTTTGCTCATTCAAAGCTTTGAAGAAAAATAGCTGAATTAGAAAGTTTGAAAGTTATATAAGAAATTACTGTCCTTAATTTTCTATGAAAATATCTTCTTTTAACACCATCATCTTAGTTCTCTTTAAAAAAACACAGTGAGGCTATTTAGGCTTGAAAAAAATGTTCAAAACCAAAGAAGAAAATTACCTTTTTTATTGTTTTTTAATTCCAGTGAAAATATAAGACTCCAATCCCACAAACACACACACACAACTTTACATGCTGAAATTATAGTTCCATCAATTTCAATGGGACTACTCACAGGGCCTAAAGTTAAATACATGCATGAATATTTGCAGGATTGGGGCCATAGCATTTAAACTCTCCTCTGCACTTTCTGCAAGTGACATATTGCAGTGTAGCGCTAGTGCCTGAGAACCAGAGTGAAAATGAAATGAGTATTCTATTTCATTGTACAAACTGAGTTGAAATGCAAAAAGGGAAGTCAGCATTAATAGTGAAATTAAGATCTTCAGGTTTAAATTTAATCTAAAACTGTTGACACAGATAAGAAAATGTAACATGATTTTTGATCTGGCAGTGTTCCTTTAAATTAAATGGGAAGTCTTGTAATTTTCTTAAAACATGCTTCTATTCTGAAAAGTGATTGTGCACTCAGTTGACGCACTCCTTGTGTATAATCAGAGTGCGATCTATCTGTTAAAAACAAAAAACACTATAACTGACAGCTCTTTAGGTCCAATAGCTATGGAGAGCTAACAGACTTGTATTCCGGCTTGTGCATCGTCAACAAAATTGAAAACTAAAGACCCAGTCCTAGGGGGAAAAAAAGTACTATCCTGCACAGTGTTTGCTAGCATGGCCAATTGTAAGGGTAAGCACAATGGGCCATTTTTTTAGATACTTAGGCACCTAAAGATGCAGATAGGCACGTTACTCCCATTGCTTTCAAGGGGAGTTAGGCACATAGGTGCTTTTGAAAATCCCTCTAGGCATCTAAATAATTTTTAAAACTCTGACCATGTATCTAGTAGGGCTTGAAGGATTAGGCCCAAAGTTCTGAAGGCAGATTCTATATTGCTGGGAGGAATGACACAGAAAGAACCTTGCTTGCCTTTCAGATTCCAGGGACTTTTAAGAATTTGCAGAAATAGAACTCAAAACATTACTTGTAAACTCAATGGATATGCTCGCTCATAGGATGTGATAACAGATGTAATCAGCATTAACATCAATATTAATAACTTTTCAGAGTAGAACCGTATTTTAATGTGAATTACTGCCCTCATGCTCCCAGAAAAGAAAAATTTTATAAAGCCAACCTCCTTAAATATTAAGGTTGAGAGAAGTTAACAAACATGAGAAAAACCAGGATGAGTCCTTTAGGTTGGGATAGTAAGGATCTTAAAACAGTGACCACATAGGAAGGGTAAGCACTTTATGGTGCATTAAAAGTGTACTGCAAAGCTAAAACAAAAATTAAGTTAAACCCAGAGATATTCTGGAGATATCTCCCAATAATAGACTGCGGACTCCTTCAGCAAATAATTACATTTTAGTTTAATTTTCTTCGCTCTGGCTTTAATGTGAGTCATATCACAAATGTCTGTCAAGCTCCAATGCGCTCACTGCTACCCAGAGGTAAAATGGACCCTGCTCTCAAGTTTATAATCTAAGCAGACAAAAAATTGTCAGAAGATCACAGGACAGTGCAATTTTTCATTTGATTTTCAAGAATAAATTGACCAGGTTGATAGACGTTGCTGAAAAAGTATATTTTTGAACTGGGACGGTATAAGCACAGTATCCTTGACAGATCACAGAAACAGATGCATTCTGGCATGTCCAGTGAACCGGCGCCAGGGTGAGGAAAGGGACCTTTTTTTTTTTTTTTTAAATTACTACCATGGCTTCTTAAGAGTTGCTATGACAGCAATTGCCATGGCACAGGGCTCTGAAATCATTACAGTGCACTGACAATACAGGAAGGCAATTTCATTAAAGTAGACTTAAGCAGTCCTGCAATGAGCCATAGCAGCTATACTCCTGTGCCCGCACAGAGCCTCCACTGACTTCAGAAGGGCTGCATATCAGGGCAGGGGACCTCCCATGCAGTTCATTGCAGGATCGGATTTCTGAGTTGAATTCCCTCCTGTAGTCTGGTCAGCATATGCTTCTAAGTTTCAATCAATTTTCATGTTGGCTTTGCAGTTCACATAAGAGATGGCATTCATTTTGCTCAGCACAGCATTCAGAAGATTCACATGGTATGAGCATTTCTCACAACACCAATTTATTTTCAAAGTGTTGAGTGTCCATCTAATCAAAAATTGACTTAATTTGAGCCAGCAGTATAAGGACCCCACAACCATTTATGAATGTGTACTTTTAGACACTAACAAGGAGCTACAATGGGTGTGTAAAAACATCATTTTCACATCTAATGAAATCTTGCAGCAAACTGAACCATTCCATTCCATTCGATCTGTCAACTGCAGTTCTCTGTACCTACATACTATAAATAACGTACTGCAGGTTTCTATTTCCCATGAAGGAAGTCATCAGGAAAGTATTTATTATAGTGAAGAGTAAAAGTTTTATATTACTACTCAGCTGCCTAATGTTATACATCGTGCTCCGAGGCTGGGTCTCCACTGACAGAGGCAAATTCGCCACCGTCAGATTGATTGCTCTGTGTAGACCCACTCATTCGATCCAGCAAGTGACGCAGGAAAAACACCCCGGTAAGTGGCATAGCACTGTGTCGAAGGGAACGCTGTTCCCTTCGACGCAGCGCAGTGTGGCTGGCATGCGGAACAGCCACCACAAAGTCAATGGGAGATATGCAAGTGATTTATATCACTTGCGTATCTCCCGTCGACTGCCCCGAATCCCAAAGGTAAGTGTAGACTGGGCCTAAATTAAAGGTTTAAACTTTCACACCAATTCATAGTATTCAAATATATGAAGCCATTGTTATCTAATTTGAAAAAAAAACGTAAGTCTAAAGGTTCTTAAAGTAAGAAGCATTTGTCAGCATGAATGAATACTGATGTATTTGGGAATAAAGTTCAATTACAGCTGACGCTTCTGAGTCTCCAGATGATGGCAGCCATCATGTTGGTCCTTCAGGACAGGAACTATGCCTTCATGTTTGTACAGTGCTATGAGAAGCAAAATAATCTGATTTTTGTCAGTGTGACACTTCCATGTAAGACTAAAGAAATTTCTGTTCTATAGTGGTTTAACAAAAAACAAAATGTTTAATGCCGAGGTAAAATGCTTATTTTAAAAAATCAATTCTATAAAGAGATCTGCAAGCAAAGGCCTTTTTACACTCCCTTATTAGGGGCCACTGAAAGATTTGGTCCCAAAATATTTTTTTAAACGATTAACACCAGTATTCAGCCAAATATGTTGCCTTGCTGTCAAATTAACAGCCAAAGGTTTAGTTTAGTTAAGATGGCACCAGCAGGATAACAATTGCAATAAATGCTATATCCCTTATTTCTGTTTGCTGAACTACCTTATGAATTTTCAAATTCCTGGACTGAGCAAAATGACTAGTCACTTTTTTATTCATATTTTAATTGCAATTCAGGATGCATTAACTTTGCAGTACGTAGTTCTGACGTTCAAGTCATTCTATATCCATAACCACAATGTGTTAACAAGAACTGTAGGTTAGAAAAAAAATCATCAAGGGAGAGAGTTGTAGTTACTGAACTACTGGTTAATATTCTTCAGACATCTTGCTGTAAAGGTGGACTGTCCTGGGATTACCCCCAATTCAGCACACTATAAAGACATGCAGATTAAATTCTTTTCTTTGATTCTAGCTTCTGCTGAAGGATGAAATTGAACGATGGCACAGTGACAAATTCTATAGTGCTACTGCCTGACTAGCACCACAGCTAGCCAACTGTAAAAGTCCTAGTTTTGCAGTTTAATGCATGGGCAGAGCCCTATACCCAGACTTCGCAGAACTCTGGATGCAGGGGGGTCTCATGCAGTGTAAATTGCAAAACGAGTGCCCAATTTATTAAAATGCAATTACATTTAATAAATTGGACCCTGATTTTAAAAGTCAAAACATTTTAAAATTCCACCTTGAATAAAATACATCCCAATGCTGAATTAGTGAGACTAGTTTAGGATTATTTGAAACAGAGTTATCCATAAAGCAGTACAAATATTTTCCCAAAATGATCAGTGAAACATTTAATCTGACTATAACAATATTCACAGAAACTGAAACCGTGAAGCTGTCAAATATAAAGAAAAACACAGAAGCTTGCATGGCATATGAAGCAAAATAGCTTTACAAAATGTCATTTCTTTTTAAAAACAAGCAAATTGGGACCATCCTATTTGAACATGTATTCAAAATACATTTTTGAACAGCACATTGTTTGCATTTTTGTCACACAGGAATCTTTTCCCAAGGGAAATAAATAGCACACAATACTTCAAAAGTTCTGCTGCCTTGCCCCTGAGGTGCTAATGTTTTTAGCATTAATAAAAAAAAGTTTAATTGGTGCAAAAAGGAAATGCACCAAGGTGCAAAAGTGCCTTTTTATTTTTTTTAAATTTTTTTTGTGTAGATTCATGAAAAGAACAGCTAGTCCTTTGCTAGAATGTTTTTATGTACTAAATACATGTATTTTGTAATCAAAATCTGTACCTAGAATGGCAGTGTTTATGCACATATAATAGATTCAGTGCTCTGACCACAGAAAAACGCTGAACGTAAGGCAGAAAAGAAAGAAAGAATTGCAATAGACATTCCTCCTTTACCCCCAAACCTAGTTACAGCACTGGTAGCAATAGCAGAAGAATTATGTTCTTTATATTTTTTAGAAAGGGCCTCTCATGAAAATGCTTTTAATACACTGTATGTCATTATGACATTTTAAGTAATTATATTTGAAATATGGCTTTCCACCACAATTTTGCTTGTGATTTTTAAAGATTTTAGGTCTCAAAGTTTCCACAGTCCAGTTCAAGGTTTTGCAGTTTCCAGAACTAAACTTTAGTCTATGTAGAAAAGTAAACAGAACAGAACTTTATCTGCCTAGTCCTAAAATAAGTTTAGCTTTTTGTACTAGTATACTGTGTTGTATTAAATACATTTGTTAATTAGGTGCTTGTGAAGCTATAACTTATGACATTATTATAGTTTTGCACTCTACAATAAAATTAGACATTTTAAGCATTTATTTGTAGGTAGGTAAGGAATTGGTTCTCTAACCAAAAATTGCTATAAATTTATAAATACAAATAGTGCTTAGGGTTTCTTCATTCATGCTCGAACAGATTACAAACTGAATACAATGAAGTTACGTTTAAGCACCTCACATAAACAAGAGGGATAAAAGAAAGATTTTGCTGGTATATACTATTCTTAATTCTGAGACACTATAAGTTACTTGTTCACTGTTCAAAGTTCCCTAACTTTGCATTAGTTTTAAGGCTATATATACAAATATGTATATTTCAAAGTTAGGGAAAAGACAAATATAGCAAAACAAATTGTACTACATTTTCCTATCAAAAAGTAATTTTACACCAAGCTTTGACTTTTTGTTTAGTTGTGGTAAGTGTTACAAGCTACTTATATTTTATTGGTTTTCCTTTTGGGGAATCTGCCTACTGAATGATTAAAATAAACTACATATTAACAACAAACACAATATCCTCAACCTAAGACGACAAGAATACAAAGTGCACAAAACAATAGTTTTGCAAACACGACTGATTTGAAAACTTACTTTTTGTATGTTCAATGGGAAAAAGTTAAGCTTAGTCAATTTAGTTTATATTACCCTTATATATTTTTAAATTAAAATCTAATTTGAATGACCAACAGCTAAATATTGTCAACGTTATATTTCAAATCACAAATACTGTTTAACCACTAGTTTCTCATTCTAAGTAAATGGGTCAATTAAAAACACATACCATAAAATGTTAAGATTGTCAGGCTTTGACAAATGTATTTTCATTGAACAGTAGGCAAATTCAAACTGATGCTCATCTCAGTGAAAAACAAAAAGCCTGAAATAAACCCATGTAAAAACAGAGTAACTGATTAAACCCACTACATCCTCCAGTGTCTGTCTCTGCCTTGGGCAACAGTCAGAATTCTCTCCATTTTAAAAACGGGCTACCAGTTATTAAAAATATTTTTCCACATGTGAAATCTCATTTACAATGGCACAGAATTTCAAAAGGCAGGAAAAAAGAGGAATTACACATATATGATTAAATTTCTTGTTTGTTAAATCAAGCTTTATTGATAAAATGGAATTCAGAATATTTTACTTGGAACAGCAGCAGACTTAGCCAATCAGGATAGTAAAAATGCTGCAGAATCCTACGGTACGTAGAAAGTTGCTCCCTCTTGCTCAACTGATTAGTAGTTTCGGGTAAGGGTTTGTAAAAAAGAGATGCAAAGAATCAAGGTCTTCTAACCCCAAAATTGATATACTTGTGATTGCACTGTATTATAGAGCATGATACTTCTTCCACTGAAGTCACAGCCAAAACTTTCTTTGATTCAAATGGGAACAGGACTGGGACCATAGTAAATAGCAACAGAAAACATTAAAAGATAGGTTTGTTGGAGACCGAGCAGTATGTTATAGTGATTTTTCCCACTGCCAAGCAAATTCATACACTACAGTTGGGATAAATGGCCCGAATGTTCAGTTTTATATAAAATAAAAAGTAATCTTTACAGTTTTGTGCACCTCTTGAGCATCTAGCTGGCTAGGCTGCTGCTCCTTGCAATCCAAAACCACAACATGAATTTAAAGGGCTATATATATTTGTTGCATCAAACAACAAGCCAAACATTTCTTCTAACCTTTATAGTGATTTAAAGCAGTTCATAATTAAATATGAGCATTTTGTACAAGGACAATTGCACTTTACAAAAACAAAATCATACAACATAAATTGCTGGAGTCTGATTTACAACATGAACTATGGTTTGAAATCACGTTTACAGAAGTCTGTTTTACAAAAAAAAAATCATCAGTTCCTGGGCTAGATGTTGTACTGCTGTAGTTTTCTGGTGTAGTCACTCTCACCAACACATCATATTCCCTTCTTTAAATAAGGTTGAGGATGGATGTTAAGAAGGGTCATTGAGGTTGGGCCGCACTTTCAACTGGAGGATGAATGTAAACTCCACAGCTAGATGGGCAGTTTTACCACATATCATCAGTTGATGCAGCGTCCTTAATAGAGAAAAAAGAAGGAACCCTTTAAAGTCTGGAGCACCCAAAATTACAGCAGTTTCTGGATAATCCAGACTGAAAAGGGTAAAAATATGGATAATTGTAGGAGTCATTTTTTTCTCCCTTTCATGAAGAGTTTCGTTCTGGGAACAGTGTAATTTACTAGTACTAGCAACATGCAAAAAATGTATATTCATTAAGCTATTTTAATTCAGTAAATATTTGCTAGCACTAAAGTTGTTTTTTAAAACCTGGTCTAAAGTAGAATATACTTTATTCTTTTATAAATGTTTAAAGCTGCTCTAAATAATCGTTAAATGTATCTATTTGGACACAAGGAGCACACTTCAAGTTATTCTTAATTATGTTCTATCTAATCTGACTGCCTTCTCAACCCTCTTGCTGTAAGGAAGGCTTAGACTCCAAGTCACACAATAAGTAATTTATTCAGAGTGAAGGTTAAATTTAAAAGAAATATAAACATGTTAAGGTATGGAAAATACACAGTTAGGGCATCCAAAGCAACCTTAATTCACCCCTTTTAATGACACAATGAAGGGGGAAATATTGCAAAAACCACATAATTAAAAATCAGTTTAATTTAATCTGGAACCACAAACACTAAAATGGCTTGATTAAAGTCAAATTGGTCACCACACGGCATCACTATAGAGAAGAGTCAAGGTTGTTTGGGTGTCTTCATTGTGCATTCCCATACTTTACTATGTTTAAGTTTGTTTTAAGTGTAGCCTTAACTCTGAATTGTCTGGTTTTGCCATACTTGGTTCTTGGATAATTACAACATCCCTGTCATATGCTGTTACCTGTAAGTTATTAAAACAAACTATCAGCCTTAACTCCATTTTAACATAGTTTGTGTGTGTCTTGGTATGTTCTTGTAATAAATTAGGTTTAATCAGCCCTCCCGTTCTTCTTTCCCTCCCCGCGCCTTATTTTTTCATCCTCTTTCCCCTCTGCACAAAGATTTTAACAGAAAAAAGTTGAATGAGGAATGCTGGAATGCCCATAAGTTTTGCTGATCAGAAGCTGTCAGCAAGACTGTGTTTTCAGTATCAGACAGAGGCATCACTTTAAGAGGAAAGAGGCTGCTGTTTAAAGTATGTCTGAGCAATGCCACTTATAACTACTTAGGATTCTCTCTCTTTTCAGGATCTGAGAGATAAGAGCAGTCATGAGAGAGAACAATTAAAATAAATTATTCACTTTTAAAAATTTATGCTTTGTAAGAGTAATGACTAAGCCTTCATGTGGGACTACAAGTAGTAGATAGCAAAAGGTAGAAAGGACTAGGACAAGCAGGCTGGGAATCTGAGATGGCCATGTTTGTCAGGAACACATAGATAAAGAGTTAAGTCAGCACCAAGTCAAAGCACGGAAATTTACGTACTGACTAAGTAATATGCAAATTCTTGTACTCTGACTACCAATGATCCTTAGAGTATAGATTTGCATACTGTACATTTGCAGAAGAGTTATACATGAATGGCTGTATATCAGGGATAACTCCATGTCAGTTATAGATATGGGTCAGTTTCCCAGCAATGGGAGAAGACAGGAATAAAAGAAGCTCACTGCAAATTGTAGCAAATAAAGTTCTAGACCAAATGTGCAGCTTCTGTTATGCCAAAGTATTTACAAACCACATTTCACTTATATAATTTTTGTTCATTTAAAAAAGCACATTAACTATATTAGCTGTCAGAAACATTAAAAAATAACTGCCTTCTTTATGAGAGATAGCTCTCCCAAGGATTGAAAGTTGCTCCCACAAAGTGATTCAGTAAATGGAGTTACTGCTCCCATTTTAGAATCGTCTTTATTGAATTTTCACTGTGAAAAATAAGTTAAGGAAGTCACAGAATAATATAATCCAGTGATCAGAAAATCATGTTAGCCGAACTAGATTTGTAAATATGCTAATCATGGCAACTATTAAACTACTAAATATGTAGCCTGCAGAAAGTTACAACAACTTTTGCCTGTAATTTGGGGAATTAAGATTTCACAAAACAGTATCTTAATATTTTAACACAGGATTTCCCACTATCTCTGTGGCATCGGGGATGAACCAAATAAAATTAGATTCCTCAAATCAAGACAATATCTGCCATCAGTGGTGGCATCTGTCACCTCAATGTGTGGAAATGAAGACAGAATACAATCAAACCTCCAAGTTTTGAACTGATAGAGGATAAGAACAAATGATAGTTATCTAGGTTAAGATGAGGAAAAGGAGGAAGAGAACTCATAGGGCGCAGTCTACAGAACACACTTTCGGAAAAAAAATCCCTCCCCCGTCAAAGAGTTGCAATAAGGTCTGCACAAACAAGTTAAAAGATTTCAGAAAACAGCAGGGAAAGGACGAGAGAAGGAAAGTACTTACAGCATCATCATTTCTATAGGGGTTCAGTCTGTTATAAACGGCTTCAATCACACTCCGTCTAAACCAAAGCAGAATACAACACATTTAGGGGGTTTAAAAATTAAGTAAGACATTTCCTAAATGCAATCATGACTTACTAAAACACAAAACCCTAAAAATGGTTAAAAGATCTTTAAATGTGTAGAACTTAAATTTGTTACAAGTAAAGCTACTATGTTTCCATAGAGTTTATGCAGTGCTCTCTTTTGGATTAAGGAACAGGTAGTTTAAAAGGTACACTCCGATAAGGGTTTTGCCTACAGAATGGAAAATTACATATTTGCATTTGAGACTTTTAAATTAGACTATCTGCTCCTGATGTATGTCAGGGGCATGCCCACATTTTGTCTTTGAAGTAGTAAAACAAGGAGGTTACAGAATGGTGAGCAGCATAAACAACATGCACTTGGGTGCTTGCTGGATAGAGTGACAGTAAATAATACACCACTGATGTACAAAGATAATATTTTTCACAAGAGAGCACTGTATTTATATTTTCTGAATACATTTTTTGTGCATGCGCCTTAATGAAAGCTCTGCATTCTTGGTTGGTTTATATTAGTTAATATTGTATATCTTGTTAGGGTATTTCTTTTTCATGGAGCAGCAGTAGCTTCCCACTACATGCCTAATTTTCAACTCCCTTTTACAATTATCCTCCAAAAGAAACCAATCTTAACTTAAAATGGAAGTTTGGAATACCACATCTCACCCCTAATAAAGATGTATTCCAGAGGAGTTTGGTAAAAATCAGCAAATAATGTACTGAAAATATACCTTTTGTTCATCTATGAACTTTTAATTCTTATAATCTCGCCCAAAAGGCTTGGTTTTGTTACTCCGCACACACCCTTGCCCCTTTTTTTTGGGTGCCTTGCTGACTGCACCTTTAGGGGTGGGTGAGGATTAAAGGATTACTTACAAACATACAAAATAAAATATAAAAATAACTTGTGATCCCTGTTTACCGAACTGTAGGGGAAGAGATTAATAAGGGATTCATTAGAGCAACGATACTGAAAACAGTGACACACCAGTGGAAAGAGGACAGTTTGCATTCCTTGCAAGCAAGCGTTGAGAGAATGAAGGTCTGGACAATTAAGAGTCTTGGAAGATTTTTTTCTCCTGGGTGACATTTTTTGGGAAAGGGGGGTGTTTGAGGGCAGGGAATTGAAGGGGGAACGGTGGGACAAAGCTGAAGAATTACTTGGTTCTTACTCTATATATAGGGTCAGATGCATAAGTGCTCTGCACACATCTTCATGCCTTAATGTGACAGAATGTAGCCTTCCCCCTTCTCTTTCTGTTACCTATGATTGCAGTCCTGGCTACACTCATAATGAGCCATTTTAATTTTTTTTTAAACATATAAATATGAATTGACTTATTATTGATTCCAGGCATATTGTTCAGGGGTAGTGCAGGAAATAAGGTAAAATGGAAAGGGGCCAGAATCTTGGAGGGGCCATCTTGGTAGCTAACAGGGACGCAGGCTGGTGCATCCAGTTTTAGAACGAGGGGCTTTGGGTGAGAAATAAGCAGGGGAGAACCATGGTAGATAGAGAGAAGCAAAAAGGGACAAGGGAATGAGAAAGGTCCTAGTCAGCACATTCACTTCCAAGAATCACCTAGTAACCTGTGAACAGTGTAAATAAGGTAGAATTAAAGGGCTTGATTATATGGCCATGGATAAACATCTGGATCAATTGCCTGTTCATTTCCAAACATCGTACTGTCTAGAGTTCTAAAAGATGTTCAATTTTTGAAAAGTAATATTGTTTTAGGGTGGTGTTGGACTCCATTGAGAAAGTGTCAGCCCTACCTTTTTAAATCAAATTTTTTGCTTCCAATTTTAATAATTAACTTCAGCATGATAAAAATGTTCTAATAATAATGCTGTCCTTGAAAAGTCTCTCTGCCTGTCAAAGGTATTCTCAAAGAGAAAGCAGCTAGCTATGCAATCATACCATGAACCTGACATTTAATCAGTAAAATATTCTAAATTATCCACATTCTAAAAATGTTTTATAATAAAAAAATTGAGGAAAATATTTCCTTTAAAAGAAAATGGCAGTGCAACAAACCAAATCACACCAAGGACTTTTTCATAACCCCATCTTAAATGGATGCCATCATTTTGACAGAGTCCATTTTTATAAAGAAGTTTTATAAGTAGTTTCAGGTACTTCCAATGTTGTTGATTTCCCTTGAAAAAATGTGTGGATTTACCATAACATTTTTCGCTTTTTAAAAAAAAATTAATGTCTTCTTCTCCCTCTTCCTGTTTGAAAAGTCTCATGTAGACAAGGGAAACAGCAAAACTGACTATCAAAAAGTGATATTCCATGCACAAACTGAAAAACAGATCTCCCTTTCTAATCTTTCAGACGTAATTATCTCACGTTACAAGCAGACAATTTTTCAAATAAACAGTTAGATTTTCAATTTGAGTTACAATAAGGCCCAGTTCAGAAACTTAACTTAAGCACACATTTAAAAGTTAAGTACATTTTTAAATCCCACTGACTTCACTGTGACTTGAGCAGATTCTTTAAGTGCTGTCCCTGTACAGGGAATGGTTTCTTGAATCTGGGCCTAAGCTATTATTGAATTTGTTCACTAACTAGCTAAATGCATCTCAGAGTAAACAAGTATATGCTCAGTTATACAGTAGATTTCAGGTATTTCAGATATTTCTTTAAAACAAAACCAATACGCCATAACAATTGGTTTGCAAAATTATTACACATACAACATTGACAGTGTACCTGAAAATTAGTAAATAACCTGGACTGTAAATCAACCAGGTAGTGAAATTCGTAACATATGCTGTGTCCTATAAACAGATTAATAACATACAGAAGAGCTCTAACATCTCAGGATGAGGTAGCTCTGCTACAACACAGGTAATAGTCTCCCATGAAAAGGTGTTTGTTTTCACCACTTTCACTAGCACCATAAAATATACTTTTAAGTCAGGTGCAGCAGGAGACACTTGCTCACAAGCCCATTAGGAGAAAAACAAAGAGCTAGAAAGACTTATCAAAAGAGTGAAACATTCCAATTTAATAATGCAATATTTAGATTTGCCAAATGTAACATCAATAACTCAGACTCGATGCTTAAAAGAAAATTAAATATATTCTAAATAGATACGATTCTGACATCTTATATTGCCTTAGTTTTCTTTTTATACTGAAACATTAGCATGAAAACAAGGCTTTTGTTTCTTTAGAAGTTCATATGCTCTAGCTGTTTATTGCTCCCTGGAAGTTATAACTCTGACATCACAAACATACAAACAATTTTCACAAAGACAACCAAAAGAAAGCTATCATGCTTAAGCAAACATCACAAGATGAAAAATGTTAAACTTTGAAATAAAGCAATGGTCTATGATGTATTCATGTAAAATACATTTTAAATATAAAAAATATTGGTTCGTGAGCAATAAGCTGTACTATAATTGCTTGATTTACTGGACAGCAGAGCCTGAGATTTGAATTTTTTGATGGTTTAATGCTAATGTATAAAACTAGCAAGTCTGTTTCAGACTATTTCTTCAAGATAACGATCATAGTGAAACTGTATAAAGTTTTAAATTCAATCCTCTGCTTAGCCAGGATAATGCAGTGATTTCTTTTAAAGGGATAATTAGTTAAACAGCTAGTTTATAATTCTAGAAAATAGGTATAAATTTAACAAAAAAGCAAAAGCAAAGAAATCTGCCAAGTGAAGCATTAAATGCATCAAGTAATCACTGTTAAGTAAATAAACTACATTTCAAAATGAACCATTATATGCATTACATTTTCCTTACATTTTAAAAAGTAAAAGTAAAAGCAGCAAACATTTTAAAGCTACAACAGAGGCCACCCTTAAAAGCAGTCCATTCTTTCTGCAACTACAGTTTGACATTCACATATTTTTCATTTTAGAAACTATCAACCACAGTCAACTATGGTCTTCTGCATTAATTTCTTTCCAAACTTAAAACAGACCAAAATGTAAAAAATGTTAGTTGAGAATGGACAATGCCCTTGGGTCACCATAAACTTTATTTTTATTAATGTATTTATTTTTAAGAGTGGCCTTATAAAAAGTGTCTTAATTTAGACCAAAAGCACATTTACACTAATGTAGACTTACTTGCTTGCCAATTCACCCCCTGGCGGGAGGTTTGGGATGCTCTCAGTTGCTAACGTACGCATCACGTGGACTAAGTCTGGTACTCCTTCACCCTGCTTCTTTATGATCTCTGGGAATCAGAAGTACTTTTTTTGTAAGTGCAGTCCAAATTTAACTTGAAAAGATTGAAACACTCAGTTTTATCAAAAGGAAGTTTAACGTTTTAAAAGATAACATTTACCATGTTGGACACTGTCTGTAATCTTTAGTGCCATAACAAAAAAGCCAGCGTATCCTGTAAAAAGCTGTTGTGTATTTGATCAAAAATACCAACAAAGATCTGTTTGTCACTTAGTTCTATACTTTTGATAAGTACAAGTTATAATTTCAATCATCATTTTACATAAAGGGTATCTTAATAGGTAAACAAAGTAGGTAGTTCTAAACAGGCTTCACTAAAACGTAATTATTGGTTTTTTTGCCAATGAAACATCCTGTGCAAAAGCTGGGTTTTAATGTCCATTTTATTATTTGAATGGATGTTAAATGATTATCGCCAAGGTAGAAAATATATTTTGAAAAAACAAGGTTAGATATTTTGTTTATAATATGCTTTACATAGTTATACCAGGTTGCACAATATTAACAAAAACATTAAAAATCATTATGCATAAATTGACAAGAGTCAAGATTGTCAGAGTTTAAATACAACTCCATCCTTAACTCACCAAAGGGATATTTCAACTGTGGGTGATTTTACATACAACAGACCCAATCCACTTCCTAATCAGGTGAGTGAGAGAATCTCTACAGTAGCCACAGCAGTGTGCTAAGAATAAAGTTACAAATAGCTAAAATCCTTAAGCCTCATCTTCTGAAGTGCTGAACATTCACACCTGCAGCTGAAAGTTCTGATCATCTTTAGGAAAAAAAATCAGGCCTCATCCAGTTTTGTGAAATCCATTTAAAAATGTTACAAGGTAAATGAGAACTGTCAACTACCCTATGACACTTAAATGTATATAAATTTCTCAATATTCTGGAAACTCCTTCAAAGACATTATTTAAGAAGGATATTTTAATTAGATAAACAACAGCTTGGAGCTGTTGATCTCCAAGTGGATGTCATGGCATGTGTACAATAATGTGCATTCACAGTTAAGTATTCTGCATGTAGTAAAATCTTTCCAAAATTTACTTGAAAAAACTAGTCTGAACACATGGTGTTACCCACTTCCAATTTAAATATTTTGGCAACTTATCTTTTTACTCCAAATACTGAAAAAAATAATCAAGATGTATCATATACCATTTTTAACTCATATTGGTGAGTTAAAGGCACACTAGAATGTCTAAAACCAGTATACTTTCCTTTTAAACAAAAATCAGTACAACTTCATTAACTGATTTGTGTGCACAGAACAGGATTTCTGGGCTGCAACCTTCTATGCAAAAAGTTTTAGCCCAATTTGCAGCCAACCTCTATGCAAGTAATTTAAACTGGAAACACTGACATGCCCTTATACTTGCAGTAAAATAACCAAGTGTCAAAATTTGTCATCCGAATCATTAACTGTTTAACCCTACATTTTAAGTAGGAAAGAAATTCAATATGTGACACCACACATTGTAGGCAAACATCTTAAAACTCAAAATGTGCCACTTTCTCAAGAACTATGGCCAAAATTCATATTTTACCATCTAGCATTTAGTAAAAAGAATTCTAAGACTCTTAAATCTGAATAAAAAGCAAAGATCTCAGATTTGGTTTGCCAAATTCCTTTATTGTGTAATCTTCAACATCTAATATATTCTACATCATTCTAAAGCTAAAGTTCTGCTGTACAAAAATAAAGGGATTTATAGTTTGCCTAAAACGACAGTTTCACAACCTAACGCTGCAGTACATTTAACATACAGTCACCACTAAATGAATACATTAATACTTGGATAGACCTATAGATACAGTCTTAAAGAACACTGATGACAACAAATGGAACCAATCTACTTTTTTTTTTTTAATTATTAAATTCTCTTTTTTCAATGCATCTTGCATCCCTTTCTCTTAAACCTATTTTAAACTTTCTAAACATTTTCACCATTTAAGACAGTGGAAAAATGTATTTACACTAAAAATAAAGAATACAAAATGTATCTACTTATTTCCCATTTTAAATAGGAATTTCATATAAAATTCTTAAAATCTAACATTTCAGGTTTTGCTGGAAAATGGCCAGTTAATTCAAAACTATCCATTTTAGTTAATTTTGTGGACTATATACATCTAATAACCAGATCTGTTACTGTGTTAAGTATGTATATGATACAAAATTTATTTTAAAGAATGCAGCAAAGAGCTTTAGGAATGTTAATTTAAAAAAAGAAGAGAGTCAAACCAGCTCAGTAACTGGAGTAATAGTGCAACTATAGTAATACATCTGGGAATAATTGATTAATCTTTTCCAGCCAACAAGTCCTCAAAACCTTTTAGAAGCAACACTGATTTATTGGAAAGGGATGGCACAAAGATGCTTTGCCACACTTACTTCACCTCCTGTTAGACATTTTCAGCTGTAAATGCAAGCCCCAGAAATGTCTCAACATTGATGCAAGAAAATAGGTAAAGGAGTGAAGGATAGTCCAGCATAAGGGGAAGAGTAGAAAACATCCTGCATCAGCCAGGTTTTTTTTTATTTCCTTTTGTTGTTCAAAATGGCTATCAATACAGGGCCGCCTTCTTTACAGTAGTAAGTTCAACAAACTTTAATATGAAAATAGAAAGATTTTACTGAACATTTTGAGATGAAGAAAAATTCTTTTATGTAACTGGTCAACAAGAAAAATGTACATTAAAACATAATCTAACGTCAGACGTTTGCTTGTCAAACTGCATATTCTATTATATAACTGCTATGTACTACAGTGCTTATTCACAAAATTTCCATTTCATTGGATTTTAATTTTCTAAATTAGACATTACAGATTGGTAAAAAGTACTTTCAGAATTTCTTTACATTTACCAATTTCTTCAACTGAAACTGAAGAAGCCTTTAAAATCTTAAGCACTGCATTATTACTAAGGCATTTCAAGATAACAGCAGTAAAATTATTCAGCACAGTGTTGAAAGTTTCAGCAATGGCCATATTAGTCCCCCCTCAGTAAACAATACTGTATATTATGTTTCCGGCATGAAACAATCTTATTTTAATTGCATAAATATGGTTAAGTTTAATGTAATAAAGTGCCTTTGTGGCTTGAACTTCCCTCTTTCACATATAGTCCTACAAATTTCATTCATGCTAGTGAGGGCTATAAATTCAGAAACTATGTAATGTTGATATAAATTGCTATAAGGTTCATCTTTTGCTTATTGTAAAAAGTGTAAATACTATTTCTGTGTGCATTATCAAAGGGAATAGATGTTTAAGTCCAAGGAAAATAATTTTAAAACAAAGTGTGGACTCTAAAGTGGAAGCAGCAATGTATTTTCTAAATGTGTCCACACTTTATTCTATTGAATTAAGATTAAAGTGCTTTATATCATGTACATTCACACACACACACACGCACACAAAGTTTCACTTTACCCTTAAATGTGGTATTTCTAAAAACACAAGAAACTCAACAACCAAACAAATCATTGTTCCCTAAACCATAACCTCATGCAGTTCTAATACTCTTCATTCAGCAACATCTGTACGTGATGTTCCCATTCCATCTACTGTAATACGCATAGGCCAATAGGGTCAGTTAAAGGAAATACTGCCTTAACACTAAAACCAGTGTATATTCAATTTAAGTCAAATCTTCAAAATAAAACAGATTTTTGTGGTTAGCTTCACAGAGTTAAAGGGAAAAAAGCTCATGACGCATTTCTATAATCAAACATTGATATGACAACTGTAAGAGCTCTGCATGTTATGCCAATGCATGTTATTAGGCATCTTTCATCTGCATATTAACATGATAGATTCATGATAACTGAGTAATTAAAATCTATATCCTCCAAGTGCTTCCATTTTAAAAAACTATTAATTTCATCTATGCACTAACCTGCATGCATATAGTAAGTAAGTGTTTTAGATATTTAGGAAATGTAATATTTAGGAGATTTGAGCACACCTGTGGTAACCACTTCTGAAACCCCAATTTCTGCTTCTGTTTTAAATACCCGAAGGCACTACAATCCAGATTACCAAAAAAAAAAAAAAATTATGTTTTAAGTCAACACATTTCTAGTTATTTGGCACAAAGTGCCTGAAACAACTGTTCCCATTCTCTTACTCTTTTAAAATTTAAAACACAAATTTAAATATAATTTGCTTTTTAAAACATTACTGGCAGAATACGTTATATGCCCAAGTTCAGTATGAACGTAAGTTTTAGCTAGAACAGAAATACTGATATGCTTGTACTCTTAAATATAAACATATTAGCATATCAGATTTTGGTAACAGTAACATTGCTATGACCCTTAAATTATCATACAACATACTTATTAGGGCCAATCATTTAACTGTACATAGCTTACCAAAAAATGGCACACACAATACCACCTTAATAAATATGCTGACAGATTTCACTTAATTACACATCCCAGAAATCAGAATTGGACCCATCAAGAACTTTAAGCATAAGTAGATTACTTTCCTTTGCCACCCTAAACAGAATCTCCAGGGCCATAAGCTTCTGCAAATTTCTATTTTAGTATTTTGTCATGACATACGACATATATCCAAAGGAATACAGGAGTGCCTTTTCCAGAGATGTACGTGGAGATTACATCTACGCTTAAGAGCTAAGGGTGTGATTCCCAGCTCATTTAAACATACTCGTATTAGCTCAAAAAAAACCACAGTATTGTTGCCACAGAGGCAAGGGCAGCGGTGAGTGACAGCAAGGGCTATCTGTCCCGCCTACTTATCGCAAGGTCCAGGAGGGTTTGTACTTGGAATGCCTCGCCTGTGCTGTGCAGCTCAAGGCAGTCCATGCTACAGCGGCTACACTACTATTTTTAGAGCATTAGCTCAATAAGTGCTACAACAAGCACGTCTATGCAAGCTGGGAATCACACCTCCTAGCTCCAAACGTAGCCTAAATGTCCAATGGCACTTACAGGTGTAATAAAAAGCCTACATGTTCTAGAGTTTAGTTGTTTGGGGGACTGTTTAGAAACAAAGCTACTTATTTTTTTTTAAATGATCCACCTTCTACTCTGCTTTCCAGGTACTTGTCCAACTCTGCCTCTCTCTTCACTGCCTCCGGCAATACCTTTGGTGCATTTGGAAAACAGATCAAAATCACACTCATGTTGTCTCGACTTCCCTGGTGGAGAGGAAAAAACAAAACAAAACAGTTGAGACAATATCCTGTATCCAATGAGTAATGCACACTCGGATTTTATCCCAAGTCCATATGAAAGCAGTTTACAGATTAAAATTTTTCTTGCTAATCATTAAATTAGAACATTTTCTTCCAACATACCATGAAACAAAAAATGGTATCATCTGCAGATAACAATATTCAAGAAGTCTGCATATTGAGAATCATTCAGTACAAATAAGCTTTTAAATAAACTTTATCAACTTTTTTTCAAGATTGATGTTTACAATGAGCCTACGGTTGATGACTTTTGTCTTCCTGAATGCTGACATTATTTGCAAAACTAGCAATATGGGAAATTTATTATTGAGATTTATAAAACCTGTTTCCATCCTGCTTGCTTATTATTGTTTGGAGGGAAAGGTTACATTAGTTGAAGATATAGTAAATGCTTAAATAGGAACATTTAAGATATCTGAAGCCATTTATAAAGCAAAACAAAAAAATAATCACCAACTTCAACATCTAAAAATATTGCTAGTGTGCATTTTCCAAATATGACAGTTCCCTACAGTAGGCCTAGGGACCAATCATTAAGAAGAACTAGTGTATATGACATACACATTTTCATTTGCACATAGAAATATTCCTCACTGGGCAAACTTTTAGAATACAAGTGAGCAAAATAAGCACAACTTTAAGAAAACACTTTAATACAGTACTGTACAACCATGCTTCGCAGAAAAAAATACTAAATATCTGATTCAAATGATTTTCCAATTGTTAACGGCCCTATTCCGCAAAGATTTGCATAGATGCTGAACTTTAAACACAAGTCGTCCCATAGAAGCCAAAGAGACTACTCATGGTGAGTAAAGGTAAGCATGGGTGCAATTATTTGCAAGACTGGTGCCTAAACCACGCAGCTATTGAAAAGCAGTATTATCCTGTGGTATTTACATTTTCCAGACCAACAAAGCTGACGTTATAAATGAAAAATTGACAGTGCATGAAGTTCAACTTTTTAAAATGTTAGAAAACTATTTTATGCATGTTCTCATAGCTGTGCTGGTCCCAGGATATTAGAGACAAGATGGGTAAGGTAATATCTTTTACTGGAGCAACTTCTAGTGAGATAGACAAGCCCTCAAGCTCCACAGAGCTTTCTCCAGTCTCTCTCACCAACACTTGCTGGTCCAACAAAAGATATTATCTCACCCACCTTGTCTCTAGAAAACTATTACACACTTAACATGGTCATTGTTTCATACCCCTTAGGAAAATGGTGCCAATACTAAGTATGCTATCTTGCCTTTATTTACAGCTTGCATATCAAAGTACAGTTTTATAAATAGGATTAAATGCTTGTCTAGGGAAAGTTAAAACAAATTGCAAAATTTTAACTTAATGTTCAGTTTGTCCTACTGAACAACAGAAAAGCCTTTCACTTTGTTTACAGAAACATACAAAACTGACTTATTGCATATAAAAATTTGTATTTAAGTAATAATTGTGCCAGTCTTCTTGAGCAGATATAATTAGTTGAACCCTTGGACATCTAAAAGTTATAACAAAGAAATAATTTGTAAGTAATTGTACCAAAAAAGATTTTTTTTATGCAGAAACAACATTATGTAGGGAACATTTAAAAAATCAGATCAAAGATTTCAGCATTTAACAGAAGTTCTTAATTTTAGAAATCAAAATTCAGTCATTTTGCAATGGTTTGGCATGATTCAGCCAGTAATACTACATTTCCCAATGACAGAAAAGGAAAAAAATAAAATTGTGTTTGGGCCCTTTATTTACTTCTTTGTGATATATAAAAACTGTTTTTTTCCCCCTATTTCCTTATTTTAATCTTAGGAACAGGTAACTCTCTCCTCAGTTACTGAATTTCCACTCATATCAATACCACCAGTTATCAAGTAATTCAGTCTCCATACAAAAAGTGAGATAAGACCTGGTATTTCCAACAAATGTTTTAAAATCCATTTTTTATTACACTGGGAAGCAGAAAAAGGGCAGTTTTATTTCCTTTGGTCATTGTTTAAAACTGCTAACCAATCTGCCATACAGCACAACATAGCTTTACATGATTTCAGCTCCTGACCAAATAAGGAGACCCATTACTGAAACGCATGTGCCCCGACTTACTATTTACTGCTCCTAATTATATCCCCAATGGCATTCTTGTAAGTGGCTCAACAGTTGAATGATTGTATCAAATAGTTATTGTTGCAAAATTATAAAGAAACTAAACTTCAGCAACTCTATAGATCTTAACTGACAAATTTATTTTCATTTTGTTGATAAGAGAAACTCCTACTACTGTACTGAAAATATAATAGGTTTCTCCTCTTAAAATTCTGGCTACCTTGTACAAGCAGGTGTCGACTATCTCATTGCAAACTTTCTCAAGGTCATCAGTGACTTCAAGTCTGGATCTTACAAAGTCACAGAGCTCTTCATTTCCCATAACATCCCAGATACCATCACAAGCCAGTATGATAAACTGATCATCATCTTCTGATCTCTCAATTTCATAAACTTCAGGCTCAGGTGAGACAAGCTGCTCTGTAGGGCCTTTCCCATGGACACATTTGTAATCAAAGTCCCCAAGTGCTCTAGACACAGCAAGAGAGCCATTCACACGTTGAATCATTACAGAACCACCTGCATTCTGTATACGCTCTTTCTCCAGTGGATTACTTGGTTTGTGATCTTGTGTGAAGAAGTGAACCTTCCTGTTTCTACAAAGTAAACCTCTTGAGTCTCCACAGTTGATGAAGTAAGTGTGTTGGGGAGAAATCATGACTCCCACCGCTGTTGACCCGCTTCTATCTGCACCATGTTTCTTCTCAGAAATTACTCTCATGTGTTCATCAATTTGCAGAAAACCTGTTCTGATTCCATTCTTTACACTTTCCACAGAGGGTGGTCCATCAGACCCTTTAAAATCCTGGTTGCTTGTGATGTGATCTAATAAATGCTCACAGCAGTATTTGGCAACCTGGGATCCAGCATGCCCATCATATACAGCAAAAAATGACCATCCATCAAGTCCATTTGGCAAACCAATAACAGCTGTATGTGCATCCTCCATCTCAACTCGCCAACCTTGCATACTACTTAGCCCATAACGCAGCCCATTACCCTGCCCTTGGGCATTATGCTTCTCCATCTTTGGCTTGTCTAAAAATGCTCCCATGATGACTCGTTCCTTCAGTTCTAAGGAAGAAAGAATATTGTTGTTAAGCTATTTCTACAAAACAAGTAACCATTAAATATGTTATTAGAAAGTATTAAATACAGAAAAGGTTACTTCAATAATACTAAAGTAAGACAAATGAAGATGGGAAATTCAGATTTATGATTGACTTTGGTCCTTTTGCTTGCTATACAAAAAATGAGTTAACTACCATGTCCGCCTTAATTTTGAACTGCCTTGCTGCTTTTGTTGATTCAAGAAAGGCCCTCACTACTAATTGAATGTACTCTGTATATTTTTGTAAATATTTAAGCTGTAACCATGCATGAAGAAGGGTTGACACTATATTTGTGTCCGTGGTTTTCATCAAAACACTAGTAGTGAAAATAAGTATGACAGAAACCACCATTCAAACTATTTTAACTACCATAAACATGAGACTTTTGGTTACTTTTTTACAGCAACTAATGTCTCAGATGTCTATTTTGTGGTCCAGATTTATTTAATACTTCAAACTTTTTGTGTATGTATACTTCAATGAGGAAAATTGCCTTTGACATGTTTGAAGAAATCTGTTTGGAAATAAATTACAAGTATTAGAAATTCACATTTCATATATACAGTAGGTAAATTTTATTAATATTTCCTTTATTCAATCTTATGTGGGTGCAGAGAACCAGGCATACTTGTACCTAAAAAACAAAGCATTATACTTTTAAACAGAGTAAACTGACTGGTCTATCTTGACCGTTCTGTACTTTCACACCCTAGCCATCCATCCTGCCCTTTCAATCCCTGCCAGTGTAACTCTGTAGTCATTAAATCACCCAAATCAAGTTAAATTTTACATGTTCAGAAGTTTTGCACCATTTGGACTGTGCAAGCTGTCATGATTCTAAAGAAAAAAACTTGCAACGTCCTATTCCATCTGATGATTGATAGGCTAAGCATAAAACTGACCAGGAAAGAGTTCCCAACTATATTGTGCCCCAGGCCCAAACAAGGATGCTATGCTGGCAGAACATTCCACTTATGTGTGTTGTTTTCAAGGGGTAATATGAAGGAATTGATCCATACTGTATTAAAGATGACAGCAACATTTTATTCCAACAGATCATTAAATATCTCTAAGGAACGAATTACTCCTGGTAACTTTCCAGATTACTTCCCCCCCTTAACGCCTTTGGAAGCAAAACATGCACACTCAAGCGCCCACAGCCTGAAAGGAAGGAATAAACAGTGAAGTGACAAAATGTGCAGACAATACAAAATTACTTAAGATAAGTCCGAAGTTTATCTTTATAGACTGCGAAAAGTTACAAAGGGATCTCACAAAACTGAGTGCCTAGGCAACAAAATGGCAGATAAAATTCAATGTTGATAAATGCAAAGAAATGCACAGAATCCCAACTATACATACAAAATAGAGATAGGGTCTAAAATAGTTGTTACCACTCAAGGAAGAGATCTTGGAGTCATTGTGGATAGTTCTCTGAAAACAGCCACTCAATGTGCAGCAGCAATCAAAAAGCTAACAGAATATTAGGAGCCATTAGGAAAGAGATAGATAAGGTAGAAAATATCATAATGCCACTACATAAATCCACGGTACACTCACACCGCGAATACTGCAAGCAGTTTTGGTCGCCCCATCTCAGAAAAGATAGAGAAGGGCAGCAAAAATGATTTAGGGTATGGAACAGCTTCATATGAGGAGAGATTAAAAAGATTGGGACTTCTCATCTTGGAAAAGAGACTACTAAAAGGACTATGACAGAGGTCTATAAAATCATGAATGGTTTGGAGAAAATGAATAAGGAAATGCTATTTATCCCTTTACAAGAACCAAGGGGGTCACACAATCAAATTAATACACAGTAGATTCAAAGCAAACAAAAGGAAGAACTTCACACAATACATAGTCAACCTGTGGAACTCATTTTCAGGGGATATTAAGGTCAAAACTATAACTGGCTACAAAAAAGAATTAGATAAGTACATGGAGAATAGGACCAACAATGGCTATTAGCCAAGATGGTCAGGGATGCAACTCCATACCCTACATGTCCTTAGCTTCTGACTGTCAGAAACTCA
>ML675611.1:12910423-12973445 GCA_007922155.1 Mesoclemmys tuberculata | reverse complement strand
GTTCCAGTTTGAATTCATCCTTCTTAAACATGGGACACCAGAACTGGGAGTGAATGCCAGGGTGACCACTCGATGATTGTCTGTTTTACTCATTTCCTCTGAAGCATTGGCCACTGACAGAAGACAAGATGCTGGGCTAGATAGACTATTGTTCTGACCCACTATGGCCGTTCTTATGTTCTCAGAGTATTCACATTTGATCTAAAAGTGATAACACATTCAAATATATGTATATGCTGCCTATGAATGAAATACTGACTATGTACATGCATTTGTAAAAGTACACTGAATTTATTTTGATATGCAATGGTCAAAGTGCATCTTTGTTCTATATTATTTAATAAGGTACATAGCTAAAACTACATCACAATATTATGTATTTAAACACAATAGTCAATTAAAATTTTTTTCCCATAACTGAAGCTATAGCATGCATACTGTACATACTGTTATCTATGTCTTAAAAGCATATACAAAATACTACACATAAGAAAAGGATCATGCCACAATTCCTATAAAAAGTATACCATCTTGATTCAGGGTGGATAAAAATCAATGATTTTTTAAAAAAATAAATCAAAACCCAATTTTTTTTGTTAAATAATCAATAAAATACTAAATTTCTTGTTTAGAAAAAAAAAGTTACAATTAAGTCTCATCACAAACATGCTAAACCTACACTTACAACCTTAAAAAAAATGAATTAATGGCTCTAGTCTGTCCAGCTTACCTATCGGCTCTTGCATCTTGAAAGTTCTGGGCTTTCAGTTTCTGTTTCTCAGCAGACTAAAGTCACATGTGCAAATAAAGACATGGGCTGGATAGCATTGTTGTTGTTCTGTGCTTATGTGGTGGTGGAATTGGGCCAGGCAAGGCAGAGGAGTTAGTTAAGACACTGTCTTAAAGAGAGACAAAGGACGGAGGCAGAGTAGAAAGGAACAGTGGAGTGGACTGGAAAGAAAAAGACATTATTCACAACACACACACAGCTTCCTATATTCTCCCACACTTTTGCTACAGAAAAACTGTCAGGGCTTCTAGGTGAAAGAAACTGTATCTGGGAATATTTTGAAGAAATTCCTTCCCTGGATAAAAAAGGAAAAACATGTCAAGTGTAAGCAGTGCAAGAAGGAGATGCAGGGCCTAGTTGCAAGAATGAAACATCATAATGAAAACTGCTTATTGGGAGAAAATGATGCAGATGAAGATGTGGATATGTCTGAAGAACAGTGTGGATCAACTGAATCAGTCTTAGCTTTTTTGATAATTTGGAATCGGATCTGCATCCCTGCTGAAAAAATGTAAATGATTAACTGAATAATAGAGTGAGAAGAATGACTATTCAAAATCAGGTTTAATTTTGTTTCAGGATTCCATTTAAGCATAAGAGACTGACTGTGACTGTCTATCCGCAACAACTTCAGTCATCCATTGGTAATTTTAGCAGCAGTGCTGCTACTAAAAGTATTTCAGACAACAAAGTATCAGTAGCAAACAAAAGATTTCAATCATCCAGTAAAACCACCACCATGGATGGGTTTCTAGTAAGGACCAGCAAATACCAAAAAGACACTATAGATGAAAAGACTGCTCGGTTCATTTATGCCACAAATTCTCCTTTTCGCATTGTTAACAATAAACACTTCATTGTCATGGCTGAGTCCTTACGACCAGGCTACACTCTACTTGGTAGAGATGACACTGGTGGAAGGTTGCTACACAGTGTCTGAGAAGGAATTTTAACAGTATGCAAGAATTACTCAGTGAAAATTTGCCAGTTTAAGACTTGATGAGTGGAGCAGTGTACACAATGATCCAGTAATATGTTCCTGTGTGACAACAGAAGATGGGGTTGCATATCTTTCAGAAACAATAGATACATTGGGAAATGCCCACACAACAGAATATTTAAAAGAAGTGTCAGTGAAAGCTGTAATAACTGTGAATAAAAATTCAATTGTCACGTGCACAGTTTTGACACAGACAATTCTGCAAATGTTGCAAAGATGAGAAGCTACTTAGAAGAAGAAACGGAAGGATGCTCCTTAACAACATATGGCTGCAGTGCCCATTTAATGCATCTTTTAGCCAAAGACTTTTAAGTACGTCTTCTCCAGGAATAAAAGAAAATGAGGTTGAGGTCACAAAATACTTCCATAACAACCATTTTGTTTCCGCTTCACTGGAGAGAGCAGGAAGATCCAAACTAATTCTCCATCAAGATGAAGCTGAAGCCTATATCCATAGCCTTAAATAAACTTCAGAGAAATTGTTGCTGCATTGCTGATGTTGTCGAAATTTGGAAGGCACTTCAAGAGACACTGAAGAAAGAATTACCTCACCAGAAAGTTCAACTGCAGGCAATAAAGAAGTAAATGGATCAAGCACTAACTTCACCTTATTTTCTTGCGAATGTTCTCGACCCCAGGTATAATGGTAGATGCTAACTTCTGAAGAAGATGATGCTGCCACGGCATGGGCATCTCAAAATCAATCCTTAGTTATGCCAGTCATAATAAATCTCAGGGCTGGAGCGGAACCATTTAAACAGCACGTGTTTACTGATGTTTTGAACAAAGTCATTCCCCTGAATTGGTGGAAGTCATTAGCCAGACACCTTGAAACAGAATTCCTTCAGTTGCTAAGCCAACTTTTCACAGCAGTAGCTTCCTCTGCAGACACAGAGACAATATTTTCATCGTTTGATATTATTCACTCAAAGCTAAGAAATCGACAGGGAGTTGAAAAAGCAGGAAAACTCGTATTTCTGTTTCAGTCTATGAATAAAAATGACAGAGGGACTGGGGAAGATGAGAGTTAGTTGTAGAAGTTTTAAGGACAGCATACGCTTAGTGTTTTGACGACCTGTCTGTCAGAGTTAATAACATTTGAAAATTAACTAAAAAAAAATTTAAGGACAGCCATCAGCCAGCAACTCAGGAGACTGCTACAACTGCAAATATGAAACATTTATGTAAGATTTAAGATTCAGTTTAATAAAATATAAGTGCTACTGTGTGTGTGTGAGAGAGAGAGAGAGAGAGAGAGATTTAATTCTTACCATTTCTAATGTACTGCTGCTGTATCTGCAGCTTGACACAGGTAAGGAGTATTATGTACTATTTTCTAAATTAATAAAAAAAATTTAAAGTTATCTAAAAAATTACACAAAGTATACCCTCCTAGATGTTGTAAAATGCTTTACTGCGTTGTAAATTAACACATTTTAGTGATCAGTTTTGCACCGTCGTTTAAGAAATATGTGAAGAAGTATCAATGAGAAACTTGATTTAAATCAATGGTCTTCTCTTGGTGTTTTAAATCACCTTGATTTAAATCAATCCACCCTGTCTTGATTTAATGCATTTCTCTCTCCAGCTATAACATCCCATTGAAATCATATACTGACCTAAACTCCAGTGATTTATACAGCATTACAATAATTCAAAAATTGAATTATTTTCTAGAAGACTACAGCTCATTTATTCCACTCTAACATTCCTTGAATGTTTTGGAATGAACTTCAATAGTAAAAAAGGATTAACAAAATTAAGGAATTTAATCAATTAAATAATTTCAAGATTTAATTCAGGACTTGTAATGTGAATATAAAATAAGAATTTCGCAGGGCAATTTCATGTTTTGTAAAGTATTTCTGAACCTTTGCTACTGTGCAAACCACTTGCACAAAAAGAGAAGGCGAATACACAGAATAGAGTAAAACTGACATACAAAGTGCTTGACAAATGCAAACTACACAAACTAGGTTTTTCCCCTCTAATCTTTAAACTAAAGTCTTAGGAGTTAACTTTTAACAGAAACAGGCAGACAACTTTCAGACAGAGATGTGCTTTTTAACTGGTATTTCCTCTTTCATTAAGTTCATTTGTATACCTTTTTGAAAGGACAATGTCATTGACTACATTAGACCTTTTATTAAGACAGGCTGACCATATACAGTTTTATCAATCCTCAACAGAATACTGTTCTGTTAACTTTTGGTGTATCTACCCTCCACTCCAGTCTAGTTAGTATTGTCAAAGCTCCTGCTACCTTGTCTAAACTAGAATTTAAAGGTGAGATGTTTGGATGTGTTAGTTAATACATTTTTGAAATCTAATGTATCAGTGAATGTAATCAGGATGGATGATAACTATCATAACGTGGTTGTGGAACTCATCTTAGGAAATTTAGTTATCCAGATCCTTACAACATAAAGCAGCCTCAATCTGAAGGGTGTATTAGATGAAGACACACAAGATTTATCACATTTTTGTGGAAGTTTGATTAATGACAATGCCACTCTACATAAAATTTTAGTAAAGAGGGAAGTTCTTCATTTCTGCTCTAACCTGAGCTTTAAAAATAACAGATTTGCAGCTAGAAAACTTTTACATGGGACCAAGGTGCTAACCCTTCAATTTCTGCAGAATTTCAGCTTTCATTTAAAAAAAAAATAAATTTCTATGCCTTTTGTTTGCAGAACAGCTTTAAATTCAACCAAACCACTTGCTCTCTGAGTCTGCAAACAAAGCTACAGTGCCTCTGCTGTCACTCCTAGTTTCCCCACATAGTGCAGAGTCTGAAATATACAGGACTCTGGCCAATATGACTACTGCTACTCAGAACCCTATGGGGGAAAAAGTAAAACAAGAAGTCAAGCTAGTTTCATTTGACTGATTTGGGAAGTGTTATGAATAACAGAGGCAGACGAGCTATTTACAGAGGGCTAGCAGAGAAGACGACAACAACAATGCAAAGAGAAATCTGGAGAAGGGTTAAAGAAGCAGAGAGATTCTCTCCACTTCCAACCATAAAAAAGATCAAAAGGCCTTTTTTGAGGGGGGTGAAGTGAGGTAGAAAGAAAGCTGCAATTTTCTCACCAGATATTGTCCATACTTTGTTGTTCCTACAACCCCCATAGTATTTCTCAGCACATCCCACTAATCATTCAAATATCAGCCTCTACCTCAATGGCTCCCAACCTTTTTGGCTCAAAGGTCACAGTTATTTTTACAATCCTGAAGGGCCACCAGTCTCCACGAGCAGCCCTTCCCACCACCAGATGGAAGGAGTCCTTGATGATTTCCCGTCCCCCAAGCTGCAGCAGGGAAACCACACGCATCCTGTAGCCCTGTGCACTCCACTCCAGCAGGGCCCCCAGTGCCTAGGGACCCAAGTGAAGCACTTTGGCTTGCTCCCTGTTACAGCCCAGGAGAGGGGAGCACTGATCTCCCTTCCCCTTGTCTGCAGCAAGGACCCTGTACTGGTCTTGTATCCCTGTGGCAACACCTAGGTACTTAGGCAGCAGCTCCCTTCTGCAGCCACTGGGACGGGAGCGGCAGGCCACTAAGAAAGACCCTGCTGGCCACAGGCTAGGGACCACTGCTCTAGCTACTAAGTTCCCTGGTACATCTTTCACTCATTCACAGAACTCTAATGGCTTACCTTATCATAGAAGTTGCAATGATTTAACTAAACTGGTATAAAATTACACCTTTAGTTGGACTGGTACAACTCTCTATGTAGATCCAATAGCAAAAGTGAAAGCACAATTCCTTTATGCAACAACATAGCTCCGACAACAGTCGGAGCCAGAAGAGACAAAATTTAAATATCATTACAATATACTTTATTGAAAAAAAAATATTCCTAGACAGGGTACATTGATTTAAATCAAAACAATTTAAAAATGGGTTGTACTCATGTTTTGCTTTTGTGCTTTTTAGTTATTTTTCTAAAGAAAGGTTGATTCTCATTAGTTGGCAACCATTAAAATATGTTGATTTGCAATTCAATATAGCCTTTATACTAAATTTGGTGCTCCTTTTGGCTAAACAGGAGGATACACTATATCTACACACATTTATTTAAGGAACTATATAGCTTAATTTGTATTTATTCAGATTCTCAATGTTTATATTTTTATTATGTTACAAAAATGATGGATGATGCATTTCTTATTTACGACAATGATTAATCTTTACTTGTGACTATCCTCTGACAAACTATTTGAATGGAAATTCAAATTCAATTAAAAATTCAAAGTTTTATTTAATACAAAAAATGAAATACTAACTTAAAATGATGCATACATCATAATAAAGTTTATCAAAATATGTTTTGTATTTAAAAACTAACTGATTTATTAAGCAAAGGAAGCATGATCTGCAGTCAATGAATGGAACTGATGGTTTCTGGTCACTATGTCATTCAAGGTTTCAGAACTAGTAGAGCTAATTCTCTCACACCTAGCTTTTATTCATAGATTAGAAGAGGAAAATAAATTTTTCTGGAGTTGAAAATGCAAATTGGTTTCTCAACTCTGAATAGACTAATCACTGAAATAACCAGTTGAATACACTGGAAGAAAATATTCTCTCTGCACTGGTGGAAGTGGCTACTGCTGTTTAAAGCTGGTTTAGCACTTACAGCAATCATTTATTGCTTAAATTTTTATTTAATTTAAATGACAAATATAAGTAGTTTAGGCCTTAACATAAGTTGTCATTTTCTAATTTAATTTTAAACCTATTTTTTTAAATAAACCTGTATTCAATATAAATTTTAAAAAATCCAGGGGATGAAGCTTTATGTTTAAAAAATTTCTATTTTTATCCACCCTAATCTTTAAAAAGAAAAAAAAATACAAGCCTTCCCTTTGCCAAAGTTCTAAGCAAAAGCACAGTACAGCTTACTTTAAAGTAGGTTCAAAACATGGCTCAATTCAGCTGAGTTCCAGAGAAAGAGGGCCCTCCTTTTTCTTCAGTTCTTCAGCCACCTTCCTCGATGTGACTCCTCCCTGACTCACAGCCACACAGCCCCTGACTCTCCACACCACAATGCTCTTATATAAAGTAGTTGCTTGCAGGATTATTTCTACATCCTTGACCGAGCCTTGCTACCCTGCACTGACAGCAGGAAACTGCGATCCTCTCTCCAGTCACTGTATTATCCTGCCTATCTAGAGATGGTCTATACCAGTGGTTCCCAACCGCTGGTCCAGGGGCCAAAAGCAGGCCATGGGGTCTTTCAGAGTAGCCCACTGCTCCCCTCCTGCTGACTAAAGACTCAGGCGGAGTGTGTGTGGGTAGGTCTACAAGACCAGTGCAGGATCCTTGCTACAGCCAAGGGGACAAGAGATCAGTATTCCCCTCCCCCTGGCTGTTGCAGGGAGCACAGCAAAATCCCTGGGTCCCTGCTGCAGCCAGGGGGATGGGAGATCAGCAAGGAGGCAGCCTCCTTGCTGAACTCCTGCTGTCTGGCTGCAATGAGGTGGGACACACTGCTGGTGGAGCAGCCAGGACCTACCATGCTTGAGGGGGGGCAGGACTCTAAAAATCAGTGCCTTACGTTTTGGTCTGCACTTAGCAGGCCTCCCACTTTGACTTAGCTGCCAGACCATGTCCTTCAGTGTGTAGTGACAGTCACTCATCTACACTAGTGCTTTGTTTGAGTGTGTGACACATACTGTGAGTTAAGTGTAGATGTAAAACAGTGAATGTAAGAATGAGCAGTAGCTTCAAAATGTTTACTTTAAATATGTAGTGATTTGTAGTCCTTAATGGTGTATACATCAATACATTTTTTATTTGGTGGCCTTCAGGGTTATAAAAATGAAAAAATGTTGGCTCTCGAGCCAAAGAGGTTGGGAATCACTGATCTACACATCCTACCATAGTATCCAAAATTCCTAAGACTGATGGATCCCTACTATTTTTCCTACAGTTAGGCAAGAAGTAGTGCACTCTGGTTATGTAGATTTTATGACTCTTCTAATGTCTAATTTATTTGGGCAGACTTTGAACAGAAGGAAGGTACCACTGCCCTGAGATCAATGGAAGCGTGAAATGTGAAGCATGAACAACTTTTACTTGGAAAGGTATCTAGTTCCAAAACACTTCTTGGCAACACTCTTACTACATAATGCTGTATTTATTGATACAAAGGATACATTGATAATACATTGCCATAAATAGATAACCAAAGCTGAAAAATGTATATTTTGCAAGTGTCTATAAAACTAAGTTCTAATTCTAACTAGGATGGAGCTTCCCTTGTAACCACCTCAGCCTTTAACTTCCATTTAGTTCCTTCTCCATGAAGGTGCTTTCTGCAGAAGTGGAGCCTGTCTCATGTTTATGATTTCAGGAAGGATATGAAGTGTTTTATACAAAGTATAAAATTCTGGGTAACGTTTTGAGAAAGACCTGACATGCATGAATATGCATGGAGGTTTAGCTCAAGCTGTAACACCTCATGTGTTTTTCCTGTTTTGAGCAGGGGAATGGACTAGATAACCTCTTGCGGTCCCTTCCAATCCTAATAATCTATGATTCCAAGGCAGAAGATGAGGCTATTGTATTAATCCATGAGCCATGACGTTGAAGTACTGGGTTTCCTTCCTTCCTTCCTAGAAGTCAACTGAGAGGACAATATTTTACAACTGAAAAAAAAGATGTACAAAATTCAAGTTGCAATGTGCAGGCAGGCAGCACATGGGCCTGTAGAGAATATTACAAACGGTCTAGAAAAGTCAAAACAATAACTAACACGCCAAGGTGTCAACGTGTGAGGAGACCTCCTAAAGCAGGATGCAATAGCACTACACAAAACAAACTAGCACAGAAAAACAGGGCTGTTACTAATTTGGACCATGGACAGCCATGGATACCTCAGAAGAATTCATAAAATTCCCTTTCCCCATTATTTGTTCCCCTAAATCTTGCCAGTCAAGCAAACTGCATCCTGATCTATGAGACAAGAAATGGATTGTATTGCTCTTTGTTTTATCCACTGAAATAGGGGAATGTATGAAGCGATCAGGGGTTCTTATAAATTCTACTCAGTATCCCTTACTGATTTATATCCACGTATTCCTGTTATAGGAGGCCCATTTGTCTGAAGAAATTCAGTCACAGGCTAGGAGTTTTTTTAAGTCTTGTCCAAAGCATACCCAAATCTCATATCTGGTTTTCGAAACAGGAAATTGTTTTTAATTAGTCTTTTTAAACATTGTGTTCAAGTTCTGTTCCTCTCAGAGACAAGCTGCTTATCTGATCTGCACTTAAGTTCTAGGTGCTAACTGACATATCTGACTCAATGCTTAAACTAAAATTGTCCTCATGCCACAGTTTCCTTGAAAATTTGACCAAATAAGATTATGCCCAGTGTTGGACTGTGCATATATGATTAGCCCTATCATCTCTACCCTGAATGGTAGCATGTGCTGAAAATCACTTGTATAAGCCAGAGCATATATCCCACAAAGTAATGTGAGGGACAAGCAAATCATTTGTTTCTTCTTTTCTGTGGCATTTATAAGGAAACAAACAAGAAACTGGTTTTCGTTTTTAGCATCAGCTCGGCTGTGATGACCAGCCAGTGTGTAAACAGATGATCATGCGGAGATAATCTTTTCCTTTCTACTGATATTCAAAACAGCAAAAATGTTTGTGATAATGCCCCTCAAACAGGGAAGAGATGAAATCCTGGAACCAGAAGAATCTGTGGCAGGAGGAATGGGAAGAGGTGGTAAGGTGGACAGGAAAGCTGAGTGAAGAAAGTGCAGTGGCATCATCAAAGAAGTCAGGGAACAAAGGTCATAGGAAGCAGAGTTGGCATGCAAGAAGCACTATTGAGACCTGGAAAGTGAATGAAGGATAACAGGATAGGGCAAAACAAAAAGCCAATAGAAACAGGAAAAAGGAAGAAAGGACAGAGTCGACTACCTGAAGAGGCAAGCTTATGACAACTACACTGAAGGAAAAAGTTATAAAAAGGCATGAACTGCTTCCTCATGCATCTAAATCATATATGAAAATAAACATATTTTCTTCTCTTCCCCTGCCTCACAACTGGGCAAGTTATTTTGTTTCACACAGCAAACAACAAAAGCACATGGCTATTTACCTAGCATAGCGTGAAGATTTGACAATCACAGTCAAATCCACCAGAGTAGGCTGCTGGACTATAGGATATTTTGTCTAGTCAAAGGACCCCCTTTCTGCCCCAGAGGTGACCTTTGAGGGAGATTTAATAGTCATGCTGGGTTCCTACTGGTATCAGCAGATGAACTATGTTTTTACCTTAATTGTTTTTCTGTTCAAGTTGCTCATTTCAACTTGATTTGGTGGTAGGATCCATAAAAGAATTGTCAGATACTCTGAAATCTTAGGAATCTCTTCTCACATTTACAGAATCATAGATATTAGTAAAAATTACAGAAGAAAATTTCAATTTCTTCTGCTTAAAAAACCTTGTTTCTATTAATTTAGTTGAATTTGTTGCAAGTGGTGATCTACTTTCCATATAGAAAACAAATGGCTGCTTCTACATTAATGTACTGGAAACCACCACCCTTGAAATGAACGTCAGCAAGCATACACACGAAGTTTCAATGAAAAAAATATAGCTGATTTGACTTTTGTCAGAGTACTGTTACTCTAGCAAAGTAAGTGGTTACTGCAGCAATTAGAAGACAGGATGACGTAACCTCGACATTTCTTTGTAAAGCTCCTTTCATTTTACTAGCTGTTCAATAGCAGAAAGTAACTGTCTCCTTCTGGGATCACTATAACCTTGGTCAAATAAGCAACTGCTCTGTTTACTTTAGGAGTGTATATTATTAGTTACTATTTGTATCACTGTAATACCTGGAAGCCCTAGTCATAAACCAGGACCCCATTTTGCTAGGTGCTGTACAAACAGAACAAAACAACAAGAGATAGCTAGACAGATGGGGGAATACAAGAACACACAAAAAATATTGGTCAGCATGATAGTCAGTGGTCTTGGCACACCAGCAGCCAAGCTTTTCAAATTCTTTGTAGGCATCACAGGAAAGAAGGTTTTAAGGAGGGTTTTGAACGATAATAATGAGGTTGCTTTGTGGATGGTTACAGGGAGCTCCTCCCAAGCGTGAGGGGCACCATGGGAGAAAGCAAGAAAGTGCTTGTTTGAAATTTTAACAAGTGTGCAACATTACCATACTGACTTGTCATACTTCATAGTTCTACATTACTTTGCTGGTTAGTTTCGGTCATTTATCAAGGTTTTCTTACTCTTTCAAAAATATTAAAGGTTGAAAAAATATGCAGACATCAGGAATCTACTTTATTAATAGTAACATCTACAAAGCTACAACCAAAATCAGGGCCCTATTATATTAGGCACTGTAGTAAAAGACAAAGCATGCCATAAAGAACTTATGATCTAAAGTAGACAACAGATAGCGTTTGGGATAAAGAGATGAAAAATGAGTTATAGCCAGATTAACACCAAATCTGCTATACAAATTTTTGCAGCCAAGCTATGCTTGTCAGGGTATGATGAGGTCTGATTCCCGACTGATAAAGCCACTAGTGTAGACCCAGTTATACCAGCAAAACTGCACTTTTGCCTGCATAGCTTATTTTGCACCAGAAAGGATGGGGGTGGTGCTGCAGAATAAGCTATACCAGCAAAAGCGCAGTTTTGCCACAATAAACTGCATCCACACTACAAGCTCTTTGCTGGAATAGTATACTGTTATAGCTGTGCTGACAAAGTGCTCCTACCATAAGCCTGGCTGAAGTGATTTGTCCAAATGCACACAGGAAGCCTGTGACAAAGCTCAAGAACCAAACACAGATCCTGCATCCTAACTCAAATCATTCTTCTGTTTATATTTTTCCACCCCTCCAGTGCTAGCTCCTTGAATTTCAACAGTCAGTATTGAGTCAAAAGACTTTGAAGGAAACAATGTCTTGGATGTCCTTGCTGGAAATGGCAGATTCCAGATCTTCAGCCACCTTCTTAAAGGTCACTCCACCATGATTCCTCTATTTCCATTTTAAATCAGTAGACATTGTTGCTTCCCCCTCTCCCCCTTTTAAAGCTCTGTTTTGCACCCAAACCTCATTCAGAGAGCAGAAGAAAGGATCCATTCTCCCCCTCCTCCCTAAGTGAAGCAATAGTAAAAGTGACGAAAAAGATTTCACACTCCGCAGATCTATTCTCTGTGCACATTCACTCTGCTTACTTTGCTGACTACTACAAGTTTTTGTCTATTTTTTACTCTATGGGAGAGTGAGCTAGACTCTTTTCGGGCATCAGAGTTGTTAACCAAGTTCTAATTCTAAATAGCTTTATTACTGATGCACAAACCAGGAAGTACAGAGATTGATTTTCAAATCCTTGGCTAGATGTGAGGCACTAGCAGCTAGAATTTGTTTTTATTTATTTATGAACTTATCAAATCTCATACAGAATTAACTGAGAAAAACAAGGAGTCCCACATGCTATTTTAATAGACTCTTTTTTCAAAGCTTAACTGTAGTTTAATTTCGTGGCTGATATACAAAATAATTTTCCTACAGACCTTTTTAGAGATCTAGCTGCTGACGATCTGTGTTCCTCAGTATTTCAGTTAAATAGTCTTAAATTACACTGGCATTTGGAGTATAACTATTTGTGGAGAGAAAAGGGGTCATATGGGCTTATCAATTCTGGGTCTTCAAGTCTGGGGACTCTGGCCCACTGATAACCTCTGAGTTGGGTATGGGCTGGAAGTTAAGAATGCTAAGAGCAATAACCCAGTCTTCCTCATAGAGCTTTACACTAAACAAGGTGAAAAAATACTTGCAATCACTCATTTATTGGTAGAGGTTCAGAAATTTGCCATGTTGTTGGTCCCAGTTACAATATGGTACCCTTCGACATGGCTAATATATGGTTTGGTCTTAGCACAGATGAGAACAAACAGTAACCTTAATGGCTTAATGGTTTCTGCTATCTTGCAACACAGAAGCTTTCTGTACTGTGGAGGACACATTGTGAAATAAGTGGTTTGTTGCACAGTTTAAATGATGCTTTCCTTCAATTTTCCCTTGTCCTCACTATTTAAAGGAAAGTTAGGGTTGCTATTTTCTTGGTACAGGCCCAAACACTCTGTGCCAACAGAAACTATTTACAGTTTTTTCCTATGGTATTCACCTGCCTAGTATTAAAGTACCTCAAACATTGATAAAGCAAGTTCTCAGCAAAAAAACTAGTCTCCGAACATTAGCCATATAATGTAATATGACCCAAGACATGCAATCTGTAAGAACTCTAATCTGCTGAATTTACTGTTCTTATCTATGCAAAGTTCTAATGATGGTCTATCAGACTGCACCACTATCCACTGTGTCAGTGGTATCAGCCTCTGCACCCTATTAATCTATTTACAACCACATAAAGGTTTACATGTGAAAAACCCTTTCTCACCTGCTGAGCACAGCAATTAACCTTTCGCCAACTTAACACTTTCAGACGCCCCACACTTTTCTTATAAAAAACCAACTAAGCCATTATTTCTCACTAAACTTACGACTGACCTGTCCCTTTATGTGGCAAGAACAGCAGAATATTGAGAGAAAAGGATGCAAGTTTACCAGCACAAAAGCTGAATGTGGGAGGTAGATGATGTAGGCAGGAAATTTAGTGAGATTAGCCTGAACCAAAAAGAGTGTAGCCTATATGTGCCTATTATCATTGATAACTTTCCTTGGCAGCTATTGCCCTTTCCTTAATCTTTCATTTATCTTTTTAATATAAGTTTATATATGTTGCTTGTATAAGTTTGCTTGTGAGGACAGTCTGCATATGCAATGAAATGTGATCAAATCATACTATAATACCACATTAAACAGTTACATAATTGTGTTACAGATGTGTTAAGTAAACACTGCAACAATGACAGAATTAACTGACAGTTTGTAAATTTTCTATTATAAACTAATCTCCCCAGCCTCAACTTCTGGGGAACTGTAAATGCAGCATAAGTAGTTTTTTGAACCAAAAGGTTTCAGAACAAGAAGGAATTCTGAAATAAAAGAGTACAAGGTATTTTGTTTGAAGTACAATTTGTTATGCCCTCTGAAATCTCATCTGTAGATTATAAATCCATTTTTTTCTTACAGATGTTTAAAAAGCATAATCACAGAGGTTCTCAGTTGATTAAATATACATGCCTAATATTATTAGGTGAGATAATGCAGCCTACCTTTTTTCTACTTTTTCAAAATTAAAAGTATGGACAATGACTAGAGGGACTGATTTCTTCATACCTGGGTCTGAACTTCCTGCTCAATCAAGTTGTGTATATTATGAATGAACTTCTCATTTACATATCAGATAAACACCTTCAGATAAGGCCCCATTAAGACACACCACCTACTTGGGGCAAGAGGAACAATAGCACCTGAAAGGGATAATTTATGAGATGATTAAAGATTATGCTGGGCACAGAGAACATGCCACATACATGATTGTGTACAGACAACGCTCAACCCACCCAAAATTACTGGTCAGTAACTAAACTTTTTGGTGGCCCTATCAGTTTCTGAAGAATTTAAGCTGTCATTACACTAAAAACTGTGTATAGCCTTTATGATTGCAAAGATTACCTGAATCTGACATATGTAATACTGTCTTACAGAGTCTACAGAGACAGACTGAACACCACCTCTAATTTAGGTGTGAACTGTGCTCTATTACTTTCAGTAGCGTATTGATGCTGAGGCAAGATGAAGAAAACTCAGTTGTCAAACATAACTCTTTTACTGATATTAACAGAATTAACCATTACTTTGGGATTATAGTCAGAACTAGAGGATAGTGCAACCACTGTCTTCTCCCCCTCCACAATCTGACCCATACTTCTGTATGAGTACAACATTTTCTGCTTTCAGATAGTTTTCTGATCCATTAACGGCTTTGATTATTTTTATATATAAATGTTTACAGTAATTATCCCACAGCCGGGACTAGTTCATTTGACCCAGTGGTAGTATAATAAAGAACACCACATAGCTGAACAATGGCACTTTCAGTTGAGTGACAATGTTGACAGGACTCCACTTTGGTTTCTGAACAGTCTCAAGTATTAACATTAAGTATTAATATCTGAAGTGGAACCTTCAGGAAAGTAGTAGTGGGGAAAAAACAGGGAAAAGTGGACTCAGGGAGAGGCCCATTACCCATGATCACTTGAAAAAAAAACTGGTAAAGTACTTAAGTTAAATATTGCTATTTGGGGCTTATTTTTTAAGTCTCAGGCTTACATACACTCCCACAGGTGTGCTGCCGTTACTTTCATAACAAAGTCTAAGGATTTTCCATTCATAACATTACTTTTTAAACTTATTACTCCAAATATGTGGACAAAGAGCATACTGTTTTGCTAGGACATACTGTTATGGCTATGAAGAAGTCATCAATGAGCCACAAAACTTGGGAAAGCCTCACTGGCAAACTTCTGAGATGTAATGATCTTAAAATTTAGTTTTTTGGGGTTTTTTCTGTCAAGTTGCACTCTCTTTTTAAAGGCAACCTGCAGAAGGAAAATAGTTGGATATGTGCCTTTTTTTTTTTTTTTGCTTCTTTATGGCATTTAAAGAAGGCTTTCATTATATTCTCTCTACTTGTTTTTTACATTAGAAATTCAAGGCATGTCTAACCTTGAAGACAACACAAGAACTAGGAGTGAAAGTTCAGCAATTGAGAGCTGAAAACTGTTTAAGTGCAATGACTAATCTTTTGGAAAAGTAATATTTCTGTTAAAGATCCCAGACCCCTGTTCACTTCAATTAATGTGTGGCAGTAATATATATCCCAAAATCTCTGACACCCACAATCCAGCTGGCAAAGCTAGGGAAGAATGGACGGTTCCTGATATTTCTGAAATAAAAAGACAAGGTTAAAAAAACCTATTAAAAAAAAAGTCTTTCAGGACTTCTCTATAAATGAGAAAAACTATCCCAAAAAGTTTTTTTAAAAACATTTGCAAATCACCTTTAAGTTTGGTTTGTGGGTTTTGGTTCTTTTCCACATCTTTAGACTTTTTATATTAACTAAATTTAAAATACTGAAATAAAAAAATTCTAACTCTTTTTCTCCATACCCTCAAGAATAACACCATTCTGAGAACAGTGTAATATCGTCTACGAGCTATACGCTGGTCCAGCGGTGAAAAGGCAGACATAAGAGCCCACATTTGCAGCTTGTGCCCAGAACGGTAAGCTCTACAAGAATTAACACAAAAATGTAGTTATGAACTTCTCCTTGCACATATTTCAGAGTTCACTTACTGTTCACTCCTGTTAGCAACGTACAGCCAATTCAGCTACTGGAATGTGAGATAGTTTCTTTACAGTCTCATAAGTATACAGATATATTAACTAAGCTCTGTTAATATTATTATTCATGAGCCAACTTGACCTCAGATTCCAGGTTGAATTTACAGACTTAATAATTTTTTAAAAAGCCATCTTTCCTTTCTAACACAGAAATCACTGAGACACAAACATAGAAGCATATGTCATCTTCTAGGTCTCAATGCAGTAAAGCACTTAGACACATAATTAACTTTGTGAATGTGACTAGTTCAATAGAAGTCAACAGGATTTCTCACATGATTAAAGTTAAGCACATGCTTACATGCTTTGCTGGACAGACGCCATACTTGCTTACCAGAATGTAACGACACTTCGCATTTGAATTTCCTGGGTTTTGTAACTAAAACTACATTATTTTATCAGTTAGCTTAAAAATCATTTTTAAAAATCAAGACCCCCTTACCTATATTGTTAACACCTCTAAATTAAACTGAGAATTAAGAGTCAAATTTACTTTTCACTCTATTTGCATAGTTTTGGCATGTCTCTAAACTCCAACACTGAAACTAGACTAGTTAGTGTTCCTTTTGTTTATATTAAGATCTTATTAAATTTCATTTTCAGATTTTCTTTCATTAGTAAAACCCTGCAGTGTTTGTTGCAAACACACGGGAATTGATTAAAAACTCTAATTAGAATTATTATTCTCATCTTTCAAGAAAATATTTCTACTCTCTTTGTTCAAATTTGACTCTAAGTTAAGTTTATTTTTACAAAACCTGAGCTTCCTTTTAATACTACTAGAGAGAACTTATATAGTGCTTTTCCACTGAAGATTTCAGCAACCAATTTAAATACCCACTAAAAACAATTATTGACATATCAACCAAAAAACAAAGGCAGAAAAAGTCTTTTAATGAAGCTCTGATAAAATACTAAAACATGTTAGAATAACAGGTTTCTATACACCAGCGAACTGTAAAAAAACCATAGATAAGGGACTTGATCAAATAAATGTTAAGGTACAAATGTCTGCTGAAACAGAGATGTACGTTGCCAGTTTACTGGATGAGAAATTTTGGAATTATTTTTTAGACTGAATACTACTTGAAGCAGAGACTCTCAACTGGGCACTACAGCTGTCCAATAATACAAAATAGTTAAAGACCCTCAATTAGGACACATAGCACTTTCCACCCTTCCCCTCATTTTTGAACATTTGTTACAAATACTGTATATTCAGTTGCAAAAAAAAAAAACTACTTCCCAAGATGTTAGAAGGCACTTAACTTTTATCTAATTATTTTATGACATCTCTCCACTTCTCCATGTTTTATTCATTTAATAGCTGCACACACCTTTGTTTTGCCGAATTCTTATGCAATTTTTGCTGAGATGATAAACTCCAAGAATCTTATGACATATTAGAATAGGACTAATATTGACATTTAAAAAACTGAAAAATGATTAGTCATTGTTGTTATGCTTACATAAAAAGTTTATATTTAAGTCAGCTTTGGGAAGCAGATGCAAATAATCTGAATACCACTGAAACAGCAAAATGAAACAAGATCTCCTTTATTGACAGCTGCAATCTAAAACGTACAAATTGCATAAGTTTACAAAATTAAACTGCACCCAACTGAAATCTTTAAGAAGTATTTGAACCAGTTTTTAAAAGGCTGATCTCAGCAAGAACATTACTCAGTTTAACTTTGTTTAAGCTATCCTCTAGCTAAGAACGAACCACCTTGATTTCACAGAAAAAATGCTTTATATAGTATTTACTGTAAAGGCATTTGCAAACTATCAAGTGAATGCCTGTTTAGACATGTTAACTTCAACCAATCCCTTGATATCTCCATTCTGCCTCTGAATTTTTCACTGAAGCATCTCTACACACCTCCCCATAGAAAGCTCAGTAACTACTTAAGTTTTCCATATGTTCACTTTTTAAAAAAGAATAGTGCTGAATAATGACTGTCAAGAGCTAAGATTTACCAGACAATCTTTCCACGGGACTAACCTATTAGCAAGAGTTAGGCCTTGTCTACACTGGAAAGGGTTTGCCAATACAGCAATATAGCAGAAGTATCTTATACCAGCAAAAGAGTTCCCCAACAAAACAAGCTATACTAGCAAAAGGACTTTTTTGTTTGGCCAGTATAACTGCATCCACACTAGGACTTTTGCCAGCACAATTGTGTTGGCTAGGGATATGATTTGTTCCCATATTCTGCTAGCTATGCCAAGAAAACTGAGTGTAGACTAGGCCCTGGGATACAAGAAACAAGTGGGGAGGTGAGAGAAGACCCCACAGAGAGAGTGAAATTCAGAGGCAAAACAAAAATGTTTTTCTTCTTTATGGATGCTGACAGGCAGAAGTGGATACTAAATATGAAGCTCCCACACCACCACCTCCAAGCTGTTGGAAGGGAACAGGAGCTGAAAGAGGGGTCTCTGCTACTATACATCTCCACTTAAACCCCATTTTCTCACTTCTCTTTCCTCTGAATCTCTCTCCAGTTCTTGCCTCTGTGCTGTTTCTAGTTTTCCCAAGCAGGAGGAACAGTGTGAAACTGACAATTCTTGATAGTTGCTTCCCAGGGTTCTAACAGCAGTGAAACTTGTTAAAGCTAGTCTGCGCTTGAATCTTACAGCGGCACAGTCCTATCAGTACTGCTATGCCACTGTAAGAACATTTGTGCAGCCGTGTTTTGTCAGTTCTCCCACTGACAATTTTACCACCTAGCAAGCGGTGGTGGCTATGTCAGCGGGAGAGTGTCTTCCACCGACATAGGGCTGTCCACACTAGTTCTTATGTCAGCAAAATTTATCGTTTTTTTCCACATCCCTAGCAACAAAAGTTTTGTCGCCTAAGTGCTAGTGTAGACAAAGTCTCAATCAGTTTCATATTACCAGTGTTTGGCAAAGCCTGGAGCAGCAGCCGCACAGGCACTGGAACAATCAGTCTGAAGACCCCAAAAAATACTGCACTTGTTCACACATGGAAGGTCCTCTCTCTCAGTCGTAAGATCTAAAGTCTTATTTTTGAAATGAAAGTTTAAATTCTGAAAACATTGATGACTTAGGCCCCACATGAACCAGGGAAATTTTTCATCTCACCACTGGTAAATGGGGTGTGGAACTTCAAGCCTTACTGCCTTCAATGTTTTTCCTTTCAAGATAGGCATCTGCTTCAAAGAATAACTCCTTTGTATGAAATACTGAGCCCTAACCATAATGTTACCACAATAGTGATTCTCAATAAGAAACAGGCTTTCTAATTTGTCAAAGGCCACATCAGCCTTAAAACAAGTCCCTCTTAAGCAGGACAGCAAAGTTGAGGGGCTCTTATTGTTCACCAGAACATATGTCAAAGAAATGCTAATCAAACCAGTTCTTTCAAAACTATTGATTTGCAGCACATCCTAAAAACATCTCTGACTAGTACATTTTATGTTAGCTGCGGGGGGGGGGGGAGGAGAGAGTTCTCAGCCCACATCTCTGACATTTTAAAAAACCAAAACCAGCCAAGATGACCAAGTACGTCAATGGGCAATAGTTTTACAAGGGTCCCAATCCCTCCCACCCACTCTTAACATGGGAAATGTGACGGGCCCATGCGTCTTCATCTACCTAACCTTTGCTCTGGTTCTCCAAACGGTTTCCAAAGACCCCTACGGTCCAACTCGAGCGTGAAATGCCTTTCCATGATTCCTCTCGCAAGGCGAGCCCAGAGGCGGCGGCTGCTTTAAAAATTAAAATCCCTCTCCGGGACTGTTTGTGCAGCCACCCTGGGTGGGGTGGGGTGCTTTATAAATAGCCTGGTTTCTTAATCGGGCCCCAAGTGCCTGGGCGGCGGGGGCTTGTTGATAAGCGTTACTGATGGACCGCGGCTGGGTGATGGCCTGCAGCGGGCCCGCGGCCGCTCTCGCCCCCGGGGGAGCGGAAAGGCGGGCTCCCCCCCCCCGTGGGGCGCTGGGAACAAGCCCCTGGTCACCTTCAGCGCCGTGAGGGCAGCATCCCGGGCAGGGGAGCCGGGGGGGAGCCGCTCCCGCCCCCCGCCCCGCCGGGGACGGCGCCTCCGCCGCGGGAGGTCACGCTCCCCTCCCGCAACCCCGCGCGGGCCGCCCCCGCTTGTTTACAGGCCCCGGGGCCCAGGCGGCGGCGCGGCCCTTGCCTCAGCGCCCTCGCGTACTCCGCCCCGCCGCGGCCCGCCCGGCCCGCCTCCCCACTCGAGCCCCGCGCCGCGCCGCAGCACTTACCCCGCGGCAGCGGCCAACGGCTCCGGCTCTCCGGGGAGCAGGGCCGCGCTCTGCGCTCCGAGGGGGCCGGGGCAGGCGGGGGGGGGGTCCGCGGCGGGGCTGGGCCGGCAGCGGGCGGGCCGGCGGCCTCGCCTCAGTTCATTCACAGGCGGCTGCGGAGAGCGGCTCTCTGGCCCGGGGGAACCAAGCGCTCATCCCCCCCCGCCTCTTCCTCCTCCGTCCCGCGGCCCCCACCCCGCTCGCTCGCTCGCGCGCGCTGCCGCCCGCCGACTCGCGCGCAGCGCCACACAGACCCCGCTCCGCTGCCCCGAGCGGCACACGCGCGCGCGCTCCCGAGCCGCCGCTCTCCCCAGTAGGCCCCTCCCACCCTGCTGTGTGCGCCGCGCGCGCTGCCGGGCCTGCCCCTGGCGAGCGCGCGCTCCCTTTCTCTGTGGTAAAAGCCCGAGCCCCGACGGCGGCGACTAGGGCTTGCGCAGCCCTCTCCGGCGCAGCGTGCGGAAGAGCCCGGATGTTGGGCCGAGAGAACGGTGGGGGAGGGGGAGGGGTAGGCTGCTGAGCCATTACATCACCTCGCCGCTCCTCTAGTGCGCATGCGCTGGCCCAGGTTCTTCTGGCGGGTGGGGGATGGATGTGGTGTGTGTGTGAGAGACGCTGCGCGTGGGGGATGGGCGGCAACCGTCCTCCTCCCACTCGCTGGGCGGGGGAGGGTGCGAGACAGTGGCGCTGTTGGGCGGGGGGGGCTCCCAGCCAGGACACAGAACCCCTCCCCCCAGACCGCCCCATGCTGTCATTGCCATGGGGGGTGATCAGGTGCAGTGCCTAGCACGGGCCAGTGCATGGGGGAGGTGCGCTCAGCCTCACACACACGCAAGGCCCCCCCCCACACACACCCACACACATACATGCAGGGCCCCCCCCACACACACACCCACACACATACATGCAGGGCCCACACACATGCAAGGCCCCCCCCCACACACACACACATGCAGGGCCCCCCCCACACACGTGCAGGGCCCACCCACACGCATACATGCAGGGCCCATACACACACATACATTCAGGGCGCAAGCATCATTTTTTCGGGCCCAGTACAGACTTGTAACCGGCCCCCTCACACACATGCCACAGTCCCATTCGTACCATCTCACGAACCATGAACAATGTTTGAATTCTGAAACGGGGGCTGCAGCCCAGGCCTCCAGGCCCTGCTAACGTGTACCATTTCCCCCCGCCCCCATGTGGGGGCTCTGGTGACCTGTGCTGCTGTGTGGTGTAGACAGGACAGGGTCTAACCAGCTCAGATCGACGTCTCCAAGACCATGCCCTGCTTTGATGCCATGGCTGGGGACTGAGTGTTACCTGCATGGGAAACTCCTCCCCATTTCTGGGAGGGGAAAAGACAAGAGACTACTACATAGCAAAACATGTACACCCTGCTCAATAACCACATTGCCGCCGCCTCCCTCATGGGAGGTACTCTGTAACATACACACAACATTATACATGCACCACGCCCAGCAACACCTCCGCGCACACACCACTGCCCATAACAACCCCTGCACACAAGAACACCACTCCCAGTAACACCTCCACATACACACACCACTCCCAGTAACAACTCTCTCTGATAAGATATACAATCCCCACACTGGGCAATACAGGGTTAACAAGCTCATATGGGCTCAGGTGGCCCTACCCCGGGCACCACATGAGAGATGTCAGAATGCGAGGGAGCTTAAAAGGGAGAAATCCAGTGTGTGACGGACTAGTGAGGAGAGTAGGTCCCGAGTTCATCCAGTTGTACTTCGTCTGACTATGACCCCACAATTGAGGACTCCTACATGAAGATTGGCAATATCAAAGGAACCCCCACAAAGATAGACTTCCTGGACATGGCAGGGCAGGAAGAATTTGGAGTCCTGCAGTAGCAGTACATGTGCACAGGCAAAGGTTCCCGCTCATCTGTGCTAGCAATGACCACAGCTTCCATGAGATCAACATGTTCCACACCCAGATCCTGCAGATCAAAGACCATGATGAGTTTCCCATGATCCTCATGAGCAATGAGGCCGACGTGGACTTACAGCAGCAGGTGCACAAGGAGGAGGTGTTGGTTTTCTCCTAAGGCATGGCCAGGAGGTTACTGGGGAGTGGTGTGTGGGCAGCAAGAGCAGTTTCCTCCAAGTCCCCAACTAGATCACAGGCTGAGGACTTTCAGGGCTGGGGTGGGTCTAGAGGGGGAGCATTGCTCAGGGGAGAATAGAGAGGTGTAATGGGGCTAGGACTTTGACAGGTCCCTATGTTCCCATCAATGAGACGTGGGGGCCCCCACACTACCCGGACAATTTATTACCATTTTTTAATCAGCTCAAGCTTTAGAAATTTTCCAAAGCTTCTTGAATAAAAGGAATGATCCTCTATGCTCATGTTTTCAAAAGACAGAGCTTATGCATATCTTTAGAAAGGTTGGCCCCAAAACTACACACACACGTCTCCAAAGTAAGGTCCCAAATCAACACACATAATTCTTCAGCTCCATTCCTGTCATGCACACACAATACTTTGCAGAATCTGTTTTAATTCTTTGAATTATGTATCATCATGATGAATGTTTAGATTTGAATTAGTATTATTTATTGCTTCTAGTTGTATTTTTTTTTAACTGACAGCAAATGTTAAGCTGAACAAGAGTATGGTTTAGCTTTTTCAGTGCTGCTCTAGATTTAAGCTGCAGGAATGCCTGTGTACAGAGTTTTGCTGTTGTCATTTTCTATTTATATGTTTTTATCAGCAAATGGGATAGAGTCAAATAACCAAAGTACGTTCTTAAAGGGTAACTTCAAGTTTGACAGGCCTATTTTATTGGTGTTGGCAACAGCAGTTTACCAGAAATTCAAGGACCAAATCTAATTTGAATAAAATGGAGCTGAGTGTAAATACACTCTTCTTTACTACATATTTGTAGGTGGAAGGGACTACAACTCCCAGCACACAATTCTCTATTGAGGTCCAGAGCAAGATGAGGTGTTCATTACTGGGACTTACAGTCTTTGAAGGCAGAACCTCCACATTAACAGGGCAGCCACTGGCAGCATGTTAGAACTTCCGCTGCTCTGTACATCATATGACAAAAGTGCATTCAGAAAGAGTCATATTTCTTGGCACTGAACAAGAAAAAAGAAAAATATCCCTAAAGCTACTATATCTGTCTCTCTGCTTCATTGTAGAGCTTCTGTTTAGAGCCTCTTCTAGCCATAGCCCTGCCTAGCTCCCTGCTAAAATTTTAAAGGCAATGTGTTCCATAACTGATATTTAACAAGAATATTTAACAAATGCTAGTTCTAGACACTTTGTCAGCTTCACCATTGTTCCACAGTGAATTTATCTACTAGCAATTAGGTGAGTTATGTCCAGTTGATTCACTTGGATTGTCAGGTTGCAAAGGTGTAAAATCATGTTCATTAGGTTTAGGACATTTCTCAGCAAGACTCTCCCCCTTTGCTAAGAGTGTGTTTGAATACCATTGATACTAGTGTAAGGGGACGGTTGGCCCCTTATTGAAACTTAGTGGGTCTTCTTAGTGGGCCATCTCTCCATACCCAAGGATAGGGAAGGGTCAATGAGAAATCAGGACGCTGAGACGGACAGCCCCCAGGGCCAGTGGAGAGAGGGCAAGGCTTCAGGTCAGCCTGATTGACAGGGCAGACAGGCAAATGGGGGTTCCTGTCCTCCATCCCAGCTGGAGCTGCCTGAAGAGAGCGGCAGAGCTGAGAACAAATCTGCACCCTACAACACAGTCGCCAGTGGCAGAGAGGCCAAAGAAGAAACCCAGAGAGTCAAGCTGAGTAGCGCCACAGCCACACAGGAGCAGAGTGGGTACCCCTGGGTACTCGGCAAGTGGCAGCCCTGGCAATTCCTCAAAGGTCAGGCAGTCGGGCCACTTAAGTAGGTGTGGCCAGTCAGTGGGGCAGTTGGCATCCATTCTGGCCCTTCTAGCAGTGGGCGAGGAATGTCCTCCTGCTCCAGCGGCTCTCCCCTGCCTGAGCTACAGGGTCTGGGTTTTAAATTTCCTCTTCCTGTCCTGCCCCTGTGCTTCTGGTGGCTTAGTTGTGCTGTGCCCAGGTCTGCCCACCAGATCGTGTGGTTTGGCCCCTGAGGGAGGCCACGCTGCTTTGTTACAGGACGTTTTGTTGTAGATTTCTCTTAGTTATCTGTACCGGTCCCTTCTCCAATCTTCCAGTAGTGGATGATGGGAACTGGAAGTAATAAGCTTGAAATTATGCCATATCCCAAAAGGTTAGAATTAAAAACTGACAAACTGCGGCCTTCAATCAGTGACTATTCAGTCTGGATGCCAAAATGAGACAAGATGTATTTTAACTTCCCTGTGAGCTCTAGATTCTAATAAGAAATAGAAAATATATATTTTTACAAGAAAAATAATTAAAGGCTAATAGTTAAGTATGGTCCCTTCTGACCTATGAGTCTATATGTCTATGAGTTACTTTCTTTAGATGAACCTAGTGCTCTTTTCTGAGGCCTAATGGGTAAGGCTTTGGGCACAAGAAGTTTTTGGAGTGTATCTTTCTGGTCATTCTGCAATATTTGCATGATGCCTTATGCTGAGTCTTCACACTGCAATTTGGACTCTTGTCACTTGGTGAGGCCAAAGTGTCCTTTATGTAGCCTTTTCAATATGTTGTCTTTGTGGGACTACAATATAATTTATCTATGGTAATCAGTCCTCCAGTTTTGGAAAGTTCCCCTGTCGTATGGAAATCACAGACTGGATGTGAGACTTACTGATAAGTAATTGCGCTAACTATGTTTTTTGGAATGCATTTCGCAGTTGTGTATCATCAGTAGTGATCACTTTAACCAGTTTTGATTTCCATGATGACAGTGGCAGGCCACTAAAAATGGCACCTATGCGTGCTTCTAAATCATTTCAAGTTTCTAGAAATCATGAGTGATTAGCAGGGTTCTTGGTAAGATGTCAATCACCAGTAGGAACTGTCCAGGTGCGTACTCTATTGGAGGTTTAAATCTCATCAAACATATAAGTAATCATTTGGCATTTCAGGGGCATCATGTCTAAAACTTTTTTACTAATGATATACATGACTTGTCTTGTCATGATCTTGACATTACTAAGACCCTGCAAATATCTTGTGAAGAAGTCATGCCCATAAGATTGCAAAATATTCTCTATATAGGGGAATACCGAGTCTTGGAATCTAAAAGCCATCTGGAACAAAATGCTACATGCTTCCAGTCATCTCAGTGTAACTTCAGTAGCACCCTGGCAAGCTCATATCTGCAGGCATCTGCTGAAACAGCTGTACACTTGGAAACTTCATAAAATGCCAGTAGTGAGGATGGTCCATAGATTGTTTAGCTTGTCAAAAGTGCATGCTTGTGCTTTATCCACACCCAAACTAATTCTCTTTTAAGCATTTCATAAAGAGCTTGGCTTTCTCAGGAAAGTTTGAGTGTGCATTTTCTCCATTCTTGAAATGTACCAGCTTTGTTAAAAAACAGTATCAGCAAGACAAGTTGTAAGAAACATTACACACATCCTCATGTTCTGGCCACACTGGGTCAAACTCTATGTTTTACTAGTATTTTTTTTTTAACAATAAATTATTTGCTTTTTTACAAATGCAGAGTGGTAGTGACTTTTTTTTTTTTGAATAGCAGTCACTAGCTTAAGATCTAAGTCTGACAAATTATGCACAAATTCAGTAGGAGGTTCAGAAAGCAATTTTCCTATTTCATCTTTAGTTGTGAATGAGAGGAGGTAATTATTAATTATAAGCTTGAATTTCTGTAGTGAAAAGTTTCTCATGGAAGTAAGCAACAGCTCAGGAAAATCAAGAAAATAAAAATGTAGTAAGCATCCTATTTCAAAAGGATGGAAAACCCTTTATTTTGAAGACGTAATGGCAGAGAATTTATGCTAGAATGGTGTGGTGGTGCTGGGTTGTTTGATTTGGTTTTATTTCTCCCATTTCTTTTATATGTAGGTTTTTCAGTTGTTAGTAACTATTGCTTATCATGTTTATCGTTTATATTCATATATGTAAATGAGCAGCAGTACAAGTATGGTAAGAATATCTTGGATGTTCTTCGTTCACCCAATACGGCCTTTGATAGGGGATGTTTGTATAAAGCTACAGAGAATCACACTTCAAGTTTGGTATTTGCTAACTCTGGACCCCATTTTCCAAACTCACAATTATTAGCCAGTATTTGGCAACTGTTCAGGAATATCAGATTCAAAAGTTAGGTAGCGATAACAAAACTAGAACATAATATCCCTTTTTTGAAAATTAAGCTAATACTTGCTAATGATGCTGGATTGATAACCCTGGAAACTGAAGTCCTATAAAAGGTACAGAAGGGACAAGCTTCCTTAAGCCGCTCTGCCAGTGAGCTTTTATTGTCTTCTGGAGGGGCCACTTTTAGGACATCTTGACTGTAGTGTTAGCTTGGGCTAGCCTAGCATGAGTGGAGCATTCCCACTGCAAAGCCTTACCTGTGCCAGACCCATATGGCTGTGTTCACAATGGTGTTGAACTAGCTGGGCGGGATTTCAAGCAGGATTACCCACAGTTCTTATTAGTACATTGAACTGGCCCACTCTATGAATTCATACACGGTGTGTTGTGGAAGAATTTGTCTGTCCTTCCAGGGCTGCTGTGGAAGTGCTCTTATGGGTCTTTTGAATGTCATATCACAGCATTACCACATGGCTGGTGTCAGCTTCTGGCCAACTGGCAGCATGGGAGAGGAATTTATTGGATGACATCCATGGTCCACTTAATTGGAGAACATAGCAGGCAGAATCCAATTAAAAACAGAAAAAAACCCACATGTTTTTGAATATGCCACCTATCTCACAGAAGGAGTAAGGAAAGAGAGTACTTTTCCCCCTCTATATTATCTTGTCTAATAATGGTGCAAGCTAATAGTGACCAAAAATCATTGCCACTTGACAGCTATCTAGCACAGCCACTCTGAAATAAATTGTCATTCTCCATCCTTTTCCTAGACAAGAGCCCACCACACACAAAAAAATCCCACCACAACGGCTCATTTATTGGTAGAAGTCAAATGCCCCACAGACTGAACTATCTGCCCCGCAGCCCCACAAAGAGGAAGACTTCAGTGTTGGGTTTGCCCACCTAGCCCAGGTGTTGCACTTTAACTTCCTCCCAGCCACACAGAAAAACCTCTGCTCTGGGCTTGAGAGTGCTTTAAGCCTGGGTTAGCAGGCATGGCTGAGGGTATAGGCTTGAATTTGGGTTTCACTTCAGCCTAAGCTGGCAACCCACCAACTTTGGTGTGTGAATGCAGACTAATCAAGCTGGGGTGCTGTTAGTCCTCCTAGCCTATCCCACAATTTCACCTGGGCTGTACTTTCTTGTCTAACTTCTCCCTTATTCTTCACTGTATTTTAAACCTACCTTTGCTTGCTCCATTTCTGCTGCACTTCTATAGCATTTGAAAACAACACTATTCAACAGTTTAGGTGGATTTAGAAGCTCTAAAGAGGATGGGATAAACTCAGTGTATAATGCTACTTTTTTAACCTGCTGTCTTTCTGCTTCTCTTTCTGGTACAAAAGGATGTATGCTATTTTCCAGGATTGTCAGAATGCTGAACTCTCACTGATGAGCATTTGTAACGTCTGGCTATACTAGGATGGCTAGATGTCCTGATTTTATAGGGAAAGTCCTGATATTTAGGGCTTTGTCTTATATAGGTGCCTATAACCCCTCCACCCTCTCTCCCATTTTTTCACACTTGCTTTCTGGTCATCCTAGGCTGTACAATTGCTAGAAGTTTTATTTTGGTCAGATGATTTTTCCACTTCCCAAGAAGAAGGGCTGTGCAGCACAGAACAACCCATATGTTTTACCAGCTTGAATTTGAGGCTTTGCTTCATTTATCTGATGGTGCCTGTGCCATAGAAATAAGGGTTTATATAAGCCACTGGTTTAATTTGCTATCAGCAGTCTGTAAATGAGGACCTGTATCCTACACTCATTGAAATCAGTAACAAAGTTTCTATTGATTTCAGTGCTGCAGTATCAAGCTCATAGTCACTATGATATTTGAGGGTGTAAAAAGTCTGTAGTACCAGCCAGTTTTTATTAACCTTGCTAGGACTGTCCCAAGGGATTGCGTTGATTCAGTAGATTCTAGTTAGGTCATATCTAAAGATATCTGTATAAACCTGCTGGCCTATGAGGATACTTCAGATTGAGTCAATGGGAGCCTTCCAGCTGTCTTAGATTTTTTGGATAAAAGTTAATATTAAAGCAAAAAACTTTAAAATTGTACAAAGATAAGAATTCCCCAAAGTATAACAGATTGAGGGTGAGAATTCTGCTTACTATGTTCAGCCTCTTGTATGACTAGTTTTCTTTTTTAAGTACCTGGATCTGATTGGCATCTTTGTATATTCAAACACTTTTTTTTTTTGCCACATTCATTAATGTAAACCAAATCAATCACTGTTCTCCTTCAGCAAGCTTCTTAGTTACAACACAGCGAATGAGACAAATTTTGCATACATTAAACAGTTACAACTAGAGGTGGGCTGGAACCAAAATGTTGGAGTCAAATACCTGATGTTTGGAGAGATTTAAAATCTGAACCTTTATCAACATTTTGCAAATAGCCCCTGTGTTTACAAGGGGCTATACCAAAACTCCTTAATAGTCCTGAATTTAGGGGTCTTCATAATATGAAATTGGATTTTTGCCACCTAAGTCCTTCTCTAGTGACAACACTGCTGAGGTTAAATTTAGTCTAATTATTTTTGTGCTGGTGTGGTGAGACTGCTGCTGAAAATAAAGACATTGTTAATGCCTGCTGGGCAGAAGAGGCATGGTGGACAGAAAATGGCTTTGAGATCAAATCGACTCCCTAGAGAAGAACTGCAGTTGTCAGGAATTTGGGTTATTAGCATTTTTATGTCTCTCTCTGTTTTTCTAAGTAATGAATACGCTGTATAACCCACATCAGTATGTGTTTCTTTGGGGATGGAGTGAAAGAAAACATTAGCAAAGCAGAAAGGGCTGTTATTATGAGAAAGTGCTTAAGACAGCAGTACAAATTCAGTATAACAGGAGCAGGTGACCTATCAGAAGAGGAAACCCTAATATCACAGGGCATATTATAGTGTCTGAGTCAAAACATTTCATGTTTCACAAAAAACAGATAAGGTATAATGTAGAGCAGCTTTGTATCACAGCAAAAAACTGTTTATTTGTAGCCGAGAGAGCTACACTTACCCTTAGAAATAACCTGATTCTCTAAACAGTACAGATAGTGCTCCTTAGGAAAGCGAAAATGTCAGCTAGTCCAATACACAAGAAGACCAAGAAACCCAAGAAACTTAGCACTGTAACTTCAAGGATTTAAACATGAATTTTATGTGTCTCCTTTCATTGAAGGTTACTATTTACCACTCATCCGTTTATTAAATAAGGTTTGCTTATCCTTACTTCTAAGATATGCATACCATGTGTAGTTCTCTTTTGTATACCTCTACCTTTTTACCTTTGCATGGTGCCTCAATGTAACTTTGTTTGTTGATACCTGACACTTGTCCTGCTGTGTTCCGAACTGTCCCTTTTTGTTGTTTTGTTCTTTCTGTGTTCAAAACCAACAACATCATTGTTTTTTAAAGGAACAAATTAGAAAAAAAATAGTTCTTCCCTATAAGATGTGGGGAAAAATAAACAAACAAAAACAGTTAAGTTAGAAAAGTGAGGTGTTGGGAAAGTGGACATCCATTCAAGAGAACTGGACTGAAACCATTAATTCATTTCACAGAGGACAAAATGGTCATTGAATGGTATAATTAGTGCTTACTACAGACAATGTCTGGACTTGAAAGCAAAAGCTGATCTGGATCGGACACAGTTTAGAGATGAAAGGCTCATTACTGATAATAGATAGAAAATAGACATTTTAATAAAAGTGCAACCATAACAACAAAGTAATTCATAGCCTCTTATTCTGTTATGTTAGTTACTGTTTAGATAATGTTTGTGAAAATGTAGATGTATTGTTACTGGAGAGCCTCCGTTTTCTGACTGCAAAAGTTACCTGAGAATTACATGAGACAAAAATCTCATACATTTAGATAATGCAGGCTAGAAAAAGAAGATTTAATTATTTTTTTAAAAAGCTGCTCTTAAAGGGCATGATCCAACACCTCCTGGAATCAAAGACTCTGACAGACTTCAGTGGAGATGGATCATACTGGCTTAGTGAAAGCAGAAGCAGCGCCAAGGCGGCTTTCATCACTACAGATTGGGTCACTTGTCAGACAATCATGTAGATAACTAGCAAGTGATAACAGGATGCTGACTAAATTTTTATTTAAACACTTAGGGCTCGTATGATTAAATCCTTGGTTTTTTTTTGTTTTTGTGTGTGTGTGTGTGTGTGTGTGTGTGTGTGTGTGTGAAATGAATAAAATGACCAAACAATTATTTTCTTGAGTTCATTACACCATTAAATATTATTTTTTTAAAGGCACTATCAGTTCAGATTTTATCTTCCTTATAATTCATAATCTGGTGGTGAAACTTTTATATTCAAAATATGAATTTTTCTATTAAATTCCATCATATTATTTGTCACTATATATGAAGGCTCTATGTTGCTTTGTGCTCTGTTATGGAAGAGCCAGCAGAGGATGCACAAGTCAACAAACAAACCATATTCCCAGATTTATGCTTACATTCTTGACCAGACTGGTTCACAAAAAAGGAAGGAAACAGGAAACCACTTTAATCTAGTGCTCCAATAGAGACAAAAGGAAATAAATAATTGGAAATGAAAAAAACAGAATCTGGGCAGAAGGGGCACTTAATAGGCTTTCAGAAGGGCATTGCCAATAATGAAGTTTGGAAAGACATTTTAGGTCATCTAATTCCATCCATGCCTCCTCTACACAGTGCAGGGTTGGTCCCCCAATGTATCATTTCATGCAATTTAGTTTCGAATGTCTCGAGAGGAGACTTCCAATATTTCCTTTGGGAAATTATTGACAGTCTTCGCACTATTAGATATTGTTCCTTTAAATGTGTAGACTCAGAATCAAATTGCATAAGAGTATTCTCCACAATGCTTATGAAATGGACAAGATGGGGCAAGCTGGTGACAACTTAATTTTGTTAGTGTGCCTTCTTAATTTTGTTATGATAAAGTCTGAGCTGAGTTAATGAGTGTTATATCCATTTTGCTCAAAGCCACACATCAGCTCCTCATCAGACCTGGGAATCAAATGTACAAATCTTCAGTCCCAGTTTTTTATTATAATTATTTATACAATGCAACTCTCCCACACCTATAAAACAGGAAAGTTTTATGCAAGGAGGGCAAATATGTTTTCTCCCACCATTCCAGAGATGGTCTAGACTAATTTCTTATCTTTATTCCCGTGAGAAAAAAAGGGACAATTCCCATATTAAGAAAAAGCCCATCACACTTCAGTATCATGACCTATTTACATAATTCATTGAAGGAATCATAAACAGTTCCATTGCCATATTGTGACACAAGCAAAATTCTATCGGAATCAGGTGAAGTTTTATACAATAAATTGAATACGTTCTGTATTTTTAGCATTTATGTAAACACAGATGGTTTAGTCAGAGCCTTATGTAAACTGATGACAGTGTGTTATGACAAGAAAATGCATGATATAACTTTAGAACTCCTGGTTTCCATCACTCTTATATATCCTAAACAAACCTGATCTTTACATAAATTACCCATCCCTTGTAAAAATGCTTGGACTTTTCCTAGGCATTTTTATTTTTTTTTTCCATAACCAGGGGCAAGAGCATATGGAATGTCAACAAACTAGGAACAAAGTGGAAGGCACTGGAGTCTGGAGCAATGAGCATAGCCTAGCAAATCAGAAGAGCCTGAACTTTAAACTTCACTTCAAGGTGCCTGCACAAAGCACAGGCCAGGCCCATGGACAGGAATTCCAGGCCCCATGGCAGAACAGTCCCACCACACCTCTTCTGCCTGTGGCCCTGCCCACAGTCCACCCCAGGCCTGGCCCCCACCCCAGCTTGGCCCACTCACCGCCTCGTTCCTCCCTCCTATCGCTCAGGGCCCCTCCTCTCTTGCACACTCCTCCCTTCTCCCAGGTGGTGAGTGGGGACACAGCTGCAGGGAGGTCAAGTGGGGAGGTAGGCTGGAGGGGAGGGACATGGTGGCAAGCAGGGTGAGGCCTGGGACCAAGTGGAGGTGGACTCTGGGCAGGGGCCAAGGGCAGAAGAGGAGGGACAGAGAGCTAGCTTCCCTGAGGTGAAGCTTTCACACCATGGCCCAGGCCCCTTTAAAATTGTCAGGCCCCTATAAAATTGCTGGGCCCATGGGCAATTGCCTCCTTTGCTCTCCCTCCCTCGGTTGGCAGGCCTGACAAAGCATATTGATGCAGTACACAAGTCCCACTTAACCCCTCAAAATAAATAGAGCTGAAAGGAGAAAGGGGTATGTAGGCCTTGTGTGATCCCTCTGCATGGGAGTGAATTTCACTCTTCAGTGAACAACAGATGAACTTATTTTATAATAGAAATAATAATTGTAGAGTATTAGTTATAGAGGGACCAAAAGCATGCCAGGCCATCTACACACACAAGACTAAAGACAAGGTTCCTGCCCCAAGCAGCTTACAAGCTAATGATACAACGACATACAGGCAAAGAATGGGAGAAGGAATGCAACAAAAAACAAGTGAATAAGCAGCAGATTTCTCTATACATGTCTGCAGGCATTTATCATTGTAGTATTGTGGGCTGCCTGTTTAGCATATATACCATTATTTGTCTATTTTATATTGGTTTTTTGTATGCTTGTTTTATATTTTGTTGGTTGTCAAGGTTTCTTGCTTTTTCTATTTAACATTTATCTCAAGGATAAAATCTAAAAGGCCTGGTCTACACACAAGGTTGTATCAGTTTTAATTAAAGGTGGGATTAGTTAAATCTGTGCAAATCTCTGTGTGGACACACTTATTTTGGCATAAGAGTCTCTTTTTTTGGTGTAGCTTGATTAGGAACAGCTTTAAACTAAACTGAAATAAGTGTCCACAGAGGATGTGCACTAGTTTAATTATATCAGTTAAAAAAATCAAATTTAAGTTAAACTAGTGCAACTCAACCCAAATAAGCAAGGCCTACATTTTAAAGGAACAGATATAACCAGTTTTAACCAGAACTTTCAGCAGTTTACGCCAATTTACATTGTCAGTGCAAGTTCTGTGTATAGATAAGCCCAAAGAGCAAGTGCAATTTAAAGAGGGACACAAAGGAAGTAAGGATGGAGGTATGATGGACCTAGGCCTCGTCTACACTGGGGACTTAATTCAATTTAACATCTCTTAATTCAAATTAACTACTCCTGCATCTACACTGGTGCCACTATTAATTTGAATTAAGGTGCCTGTAAAATTGAATTAATAAGACCACCTCTGCAAGTGGTGTAGAGCCTAATTTGAATTTATTAATTCAAATTAGTGTCAGTATGAACATGATGGAAGTTAATTTGAATTAACTGCCCTCCGGAATGTATCCCATGATGCCCCATTTTAACCACTCTGGCCAGTCCTGGTGTGCTGCTCTGTGGTCACATAGGTAAAGTCCCTTCCCCTCAAGCCCTGGGAAGATTTAATTTCCATTTGCTGTGCTTGCTGTGAGCATGGAGAGAGGTTTGCCACTGCTCTCAGCATGGCTACTGCAAAGCCCAACCGTGCTCCAGCAGGGACTCAACTAGAGGTCTTAGACCTCATCGGGCTGTGGAGTGAGGAGTCAGTTCTGGTTCAGCTCAGAGCCAGCGAAAGGAATCAGGACATTTATGGGAAGATATCCCAGAAAGTCAGGACTTGTTCCTGGCCCCTAAGCAGTCCAGCAGCACACAGACAGCACAAATGATCCCGGAGAAGGCACATCCAGTGAGTATTTTTCCTTATCATATATATCCTTTTACATCAGGTGGGGGGGGGGCTGTAACTGGATTTCAGGTGTTTGGGTGACGGTGCTGTGTTTAACTAAGGAACGGTTGCTGTATGTGATGAGAATTCCTATGTTTCTCATCATTTGATATCTTAAGGGAAATATTATGTATGTAATTAGGTATCCTTAGGAAAAACTGCTCTGGGGAGGGCTGCATTGCGTGCAGAAAATCTTTGTGTAAGGAAGGTTTTAGTGGAGCTTCCCCCTGCTCAGACAGTCTGAGTGGTGCTCTCTCCTGCTCAGTCAGCTGAAAGGAGGGGAGCACTGTGTTTGCATGGGCTTTGTATTTGCAAATAAGCACACCTAGGTGCTGAGCATAATGGGAAATGGTTAGCATGGCTGGTTTTGGGCTACAAACCACTTTTGTGTTAACTGCTGGGGTAATGAAATGTTGTCCTTCAATTGTATGAACAGATGTCAGCAAAACTGTGCTTAGCCTGTTATGATAAAATACTTTACCCTAAACTAAATAGAGTGCCACAAGGGTGGTGGACAGATGTTTCAGCACTGTAAACGGGAGGGCGGGAGGGGGGGAAGAATATGATGAATCTCCTATTGGGATTGCACCAGCCCTGGGAAAGGGTTGCTCCCAGGCATGGAGTGATGATCTCCTCCCATTGTCAAAAGGTAGAATTAACGACTCCTCTTGGAGCCTTTTTGTTTCCTGAAAACAGGGACATTGCTTCTGTGTCAGCAGAAGGTTTCCCCATGAGCTGAAAGTCACGAAGAGCTGGATCACTGCAAGCTGAGATTCACTAAGAGCTGAACTATTAGAGAGCCTGGGAAACAGTGCCTGACAACTGACAAAGCTGAGTCAGTTGGTGCCGGCCAGGTGTGGTCAGCAGGAGCAGGTGCGGTCGGCGCCGGCCAGGTGTGGTCAGCAGGAGCAGGTGCGGTTGGCGCCGGCCAGGTGTGGCCAGCGGCTGGGGACCTGGCAAGCCCCGGAGGCAATAGGAGACAGCTACGGAGGAGGCCTGGTCTGCCGGTGGCCAGGGGGAGTTGCAGAGGGGCAGGCTGAGACCCAACTGGACATTGACACTACGATGGTCAGTGCAGGGGAAGGCACGAAGGGGGAGGCGAAGGACACGCCTCATACTCTGGGGTGGGTTTTGGCCCATTGAGTTCATGAATTCTGTCTGCACTGTTCCCCAAACCAGTGCTGTGTTATCTCTCTTCTGTTGTTAAAAGGTTTACTTCTACATTCGGACTCTGTGCTTGCGAGAGGGGAAGTATTGCCCTGTGGGGCGCCCAGCGGATAGTGTGTGATTTCCCAGGTGACTGGGTGGGGGCTCGAGCCAGTTTGGTGTTGTATCATTGACAGGGACCCCTAGATATAGAACCCGGCCCTTGCTGCTGCTGACTCTGGCAGAAGGGTTATTTTTTTTAAAAATAGCATAGATTTCCCCCCCCCCCTCCCAAAGCCACCAAGCTGCCAGAAATGGCTCTGTGCGCTGATCTCAATGTAAAAGTGGAGATTTCAACCCCCACAGCACTGCACTGTCCATGCTGGCTATATGCTCCGTTTTAAAACCTAAAACGGATCATCACACACCCCCCCAAGCTGCCCAAAATGGCTCTCTGCACTGATCTCAATGTAAGAGCAGAGCCTACCCCCCACGCCATCCTTATTGGATTTCTATAAGGCTTAACATTTACAAGCAGAGACAGGAAGTTTTTTGCAACATTGTATCTTGAGATCATTTTTCTATAGTTACATTTGTTTATTTGGTTCAGTATGCTTCTTCCAGCTACATTGTTTCATGAGATCATTCTCTAAAGAGATACACTTGTATCATTATGTTCAGTATACTAACTGTGGCAAACAAACTTTTTTTTTCTGTAGTCACACCAGCAGCGGACTGACCCTTAAGAAATGCTGCAGACAGACTGTCGTTAATTAGAAAGAACAAAAAAAAGCAGAGGTGACATGTTTGTGGAGCTCATGAACTCCTCAGCAGCCGTGGAGTCTAGCGAAGAACGCGGCGGCTAACCTTGACACAGAACATGGCCATGGACAGGGAGAGTAGCTAAGAAAGAACAGAGCATGATTGCAGTACCCGCGTGGAAGTGAGCAGAAAGCATCAGTGGACACGCAGACCCTTTTAGACACTGAATGACCTCCCCACCTTACCCCATGACTTGAATGTTAAGAAATAAAGTTTTGCATCATACCAAAATGTTTCTTTTTTCAATCATATGTTATCTAGGATGGATTTGTGGGGCACATATATAGAAGGGTGGTGAGTTGGGGGGTGGGGACAAAGGCACACAATAAACAGGAACAGAAATGAGTCCTGCATCTCATAGCACCAAAAAGTTTCTTTATGAAATCATATGTTGTCCAGGAGGGATTGGTTAGGCACATATATTGAAGGGGGGGAGTGAGTTTTGGAGGTAATCAAAGGCACACAAGAAACAGGAACAGAAATCAGTCCTGAGTCTCATAGCAAAACCTGGTTTTCAAAGCTTACCTAATGCTAAGTGCTCGGCGGTTAGCTCATGGCATGTTCCTAGCATTTGGCTGCTCATAATTGGCGGCCAGTCTTTCCTTCTCCACAGCCCAACCCTGGGGGAACCTCTCACCCTTCGCTTCACACACATTATGAAGAACACAGTACCCAGATATCACAGAAGGGACGTTCTTCTCAGTCATGTCCAGCCTAGAGAGGAGACCTCCATCTACCCTTTAAATGCCCAAAGGCACATTCTACAACTGCTTAACCTGTTATTAAAACACTCCTTGTCACTGTCAAGGTGCCTGGTGTGCGGCTTCATTAGCCAAGGGAATAAGGGGTAAGCAGGATCCCCCAGGATCACTAGGGGCATTTCCACACCCCCAAGTTAAATTTTTTGGTCTGGGAAAAAAGTGCCCACCTGCATATTAGAGAACAGCCACTAATTACAAAAAACACATGCATCATGCACCTTCCCAGACCACCCCACATAGATGCCAGTGAAATGACCCCTGTGATCAGCAAGCCCCCGCAGGACCACGGAAAACTACCCCTTGTGGTTTATGTACTCGGTTGCTAGGTGGCCAGGAACTAAGATAGGGATGTTCGTCCCAGCAATGCACCCCACCACACACCGCAGTTTGGGAACCCCATCGTGGCAAACCCCTCCACTATGTCCTGCACATTTCCAATTAATGGCTCTGCATACTTGAATCACTGACTGCAGATGATTCATTACAGCCTGCAGCAATCAGGAATTGTTCTGCTCAATGACTTGTAGCAGGGCAGCCTCGGTGGCATCGCTGTAAAAAAATAGCTTGAAAATACTTTTCCTATTTGTTGGGGGGAGGGAAGGAAGGGGGGAGCAGCGTTGCATCCTGGGATGATGACACTTGTCCCAACAGGCTCCATGGCTAGTTGCACTGTGGGATATCTACCCACATTGCACTGCTTTCTAATTCGAATTAAGGCTGTCCAGTGGGAACGCAAGAGACCAGCTCAATCAGCGTAGTGTGTACACTCTGCTGCGATTTCTATAAATCGGCTGCTGAAAGTAGAATTAAGCTAATTCAAATTAGTGCTGAAGTGTAGACATAGCCTTAGTAAGCAGTGAGGTTCTAGGAAGAAGGGATTTTGTGGGACAAAGCATGAAGATGAGATTGAGAGAAAGTTTGCCCCATCCAAACAGTATGACTAAGTGGTAAGGAAGCAGGGAAATGAAAAGAGGGATGTGAAGGCTAAATTGTGTAGGATCTTGAAGGCTAGAGCAGGATGCTTAATTCTCAAGCAGAAAAGATCCTGATCTTGCTCCTATTAAAGTCAATAGGAAAACCTCCATTGACTTAAATAAAACCAAGTCACTTAAATCACTGTCTGAACAAAATGATAGCTCATTATTTAAGACCCCAAAAATTAAAGTCTAGCAATTGCAGTGTATTTCAATTTTCATTATTTCTGCAAGTTAATAACTGGGTAACAATTGAATTACACAAGAAAGAACAATTTCTAACATAATAAAATAATTTGTACTTAAATCGATAAAAATATGGACTACAGTAAATTAAGTGTAAACCACCTGATGTCTAGCTAGACATGTTTATGTCGGACATATTTTGGCATCCAGTTACATTTACATGAGGCTTTTCTTTGTGTGTGTGTGTGCGTGCGCGCGCGCGTGTATGTAATTTTAAGTGTTGCTAGAATAGGGGACAAACACAGTGAAGCACAAGTAACATTCTGAAGCCAATAGCACTGAAGCAAAATTGACCTCCCTCCATTTGTACTCATTTTACAATGGATTTGCTCTAAAATTATATCTTCTTAATCTAAGGAAAGAACTTTTCTCCTTAGACCCGCTCTGTTTTGATCACAGTAGTACATGGGAATACAGGACTGCGCTACTTATTAGATATTCATTTTAACGTTGGTATACCTGCAGAAATAATTTAGTGAAGAAGACTTTTCACACTTGCATTTTACAAAGACACTGAAATAATTTCAACTAATTGCAATGGAGTTTTATTTACTATAAGGCAGAACAAAGAAGCTGCATCTCAGCTATATGGAAATTGTTCACATCTGTGTTCTTATAGGAGTGGTATCAAGGAAAACTACCCATCTTATATCTTGCTATCGTACTGTCTGGAGTGGCTCAAGAGCATGAGTTCCAACCTCAGGGCAGACTGTTAAGAAGCCAGGCACAAACCCCAAACTGACTGTGAGATCCGTGCTTAGATTTCGCCAAACAAGAATCCTACCCATGGAGTCACAGATAGTCTCTTTGGGTACTCCAAACTACCTTGCCACTCAGGTAAGTTTGCCTTCAAAATAGATAGTCCCTTACACAAAAAAAATCACCATAATATTCAGGTTACTTCCAGTCCCAAAGGACCAGTCACTCACCCCAGGCCAATTGCACCTAGGAACAAAGACAACACTTGTAGCCAATCCTATAATAAATTAACTAAAGATTTATTAACTAAGAAAAAGAAATGAGAGTTATTTACAAGATTAAAGCCAATAAACATGCACACACACACGAGTTACACTCTTAGGTTCCAAAAAGTAATAGAAGCTCCTATAATAAGCAAAAACGACGAGAGTCCTGTAGCACTTAAAGACTAATAAATTTCTGCAACCCACTTTGTCACTTTTCACCATGCAAGGTATAATAACCAGGCTCCTTGTTTCCCTTAGTGCTAACCCAGACCAAATAGTGGGGATCTTCTGCTTTTTCTTAGTAATCCTTGCCCCTCAGAGTCCAAGAAGCATAAAGATACAGTTTCTTCTTGTTGGGGATTTTTATTCCCTTCTCCCAGAATCCAAAGTGATGGGATGAGTCCACATGCACATCTCCTATTCCTGGGTGTAGGTGGGAGCAATCAACAAAGTCTTTTGTCCTCTGATGCTCCACAATGGTTTGTCTGCTGTCTATGGGCCTTTCTTTCTTTCTTAGGCAGGATATAATGCCTCTTGCAGCGCACTAGTATTTCACATCTGGCAATGATTCTTTCCTGACTATTGGTCAGTTTCACCGTTAGAGGTTTGCCATGCAAACACTTAAGATAACGTTATAACATGGGACACAGATATTATAAGTGAGATTAATAAAAGCAGCAACTTACGATCTATTTCACAAAGTCTAAATACATTTTTATAACTCGAATACCTATTTTACCGATACTAACACACAGGCAAGCCAGACTGCCTTCCAGCTATGCGTTTGTCAGCGTTCAGTTGAGGCGTAGGGGTCATGGCATGAGCTGGCACCTGGTCTGCCAGCATCACACTTACTTTCACTGAAGCACTGTTGGGAACTCAGGCGAGGGCAGTAAGATCTGGCACCTAAGGTCGGTCATGATTGAGCAAAGGAACAAACACATCTGAAGGAATGTTCTAGCCCTGAAGAATGATTCAGGGTTCCAAGGGTTTCAGTGGAATTCTGAAAAAACCTGCTGATTAAAGATGGATTTAAGCACATTGTAAATGGACATGCCTGTCCCATCATGCTTTCTGCTGGATGTGCATGGCTCTTCCTCAGTTTCCCCTTCTCTCAGGACCCTTTAAGAAATTCTCACACATTAAAAGGTATCAGACAAAATTCCGCTGCTGGGTTCTACTTTATTAAGTCCAAATGAACTTGAAACAAAGTCTGTTATGCCCAGACTCAAATAAAGTCTTGACTGGCTGTAATCTCTCCCTTCAGGTTCATGGTTGCCCAGTGCTCCTCTTTGTGGCCTGTGTTTCTCACCTCTCAGCAGCTTCTCCAGCTGTTTCATTCAGGAATCCTTCCAGCAACTCTCCCCGGGCTGAGAAAAGCGTACAGGACTCGCAGCCATTCTCCAGTTGCTGTCTCCATTTACAAAGCTCAGGTGCCTTCCCTTAAACCGAGTTAAGCAGTACGTAATCACACACAGGTGCACTGGACCATACTCCCTCTGAAAGGGACCAGTCACCTTGTGACACACATGCTTACATGCTCTGCTGAATCAGGGCCTAAATAATATCCGCTATTAGCCCACTTCAGTATGCTGTTCACAATCTGTACACTGCTATTCTTCACCAGTCACAGAAACTTTTTTATATGACAAGGAATATACTTATTCCTTGCCTATGTGTAGCAGAACATTTGTATATTTTGTTCCATTCAAAGTGCCACAATTCCACCACAGAAGACGACAGGGTCCTATCCTATTTCATTTTAAGTCAATAGCCAACAAAAGAGATGGCCTTACTCTGTACATCTTAATTTTATGGGCAGGAAAAACATGACGTTTGCCTTATCTTTTTTAATCTTTCAAAACAATACATCATTTTGACTTTTCCTGTTAACTTTTCTCTTTATGCCAATACGAAGATTACAAACACTGCCACAAATACAAAAACTGGGGTGGGGGACAGTAACAAAAACAAACAAACAAAAAGCCTAACCACACACCAGAAATGTCTGGGAAGAGAATCGTGATGGGACGTACAAACCCCACACTGGGCAATAAGAGGTGTAGGAGCCGCTCTGGGTTCAGCCAGCCATCCTCCCATCACCCCGCCGCACCTGCAAGAGATGCATAGACTGGTCGAGGAGTTAGAAGGGAGCAGAGCAGCTCACGAGGAGGCAGGCCAGGGAAGAGAACAGGCCTGCAACTTGAAGCTTGTACGGGAAGGCAGGGAAGGGAGGACCTGCTTCACGTACATCCTGAGAGGGAGGTATTTCCTTCTCTCTCTCATATGAACTCCGTTTGCTTGTGTTAATTCTCCTTGCGCTGTTTATGGACTGCCCCGACGGCGGAGCGAGCGGGAACAGACCTGGCCAGAAGGCTAAGTCACAAGAGCAGGCAGCCACTGTCCCTGAGGGAGCGAGTGAGCTGCTGTGCCAAGCACGGCCAGGAGGAGGCGCCCAGCACTGAGTTCTCCCCCTTCACTCCTCCTTGCCACAAACTGTGAACTTCAGACAAGAGCAGGGTGGAAGTGGCCCAGGGAGAGCAGCCTTAAGGCACCCTTGAGTGTCAGATCTTCAATAGCCCTGACAGGGCCCTGTTCTGGAGCCTTGTGGAGTGGGAGTGCCCAGGCTCCCCTAGCAGCCCCCCTACCTCACATGTTGAAGGGCCTAAGCTCTGACCACTAGGCAACACACCCCATGAGCACAAACCATCACAAGAGAACCTAGTTTAGAATTTTGCCCTTTTTTTTTTTTTTTCCCAGCTCTGTTAGATTCTGGACAGTAAACAGATTTCCCTTTCCCATTTAAAAGTACGAATAACATTAAAAATGAATTATTCATAAGCAAAACGCAGGGATGGAGAGATTATATTATGCCTCGGGCCCTACCAAATTCATGGCTGTGAAAGGTTTTTAAGCTGTGGCTTGACAAAACCCTGGCCGGGATGATTTAGCTGAGGATAGTCCTGCTTTGAGCAGGGGGCTGGACTAGATACCTCCTGAGGTCCCTTCGAACTCTAATCTTCTATGATTCTAAATCGGATCTCCCTTGTGAAATCCAGCTCTTGTAGGGGAAGGACAGGCTGAGGGTGCCCCAGCTGAGGGATCTTACTGTGGGCCAGGCTCCAGCTGATAGTTTCAGCCAAGGTTGGGGAGGGATGGGACTTCCTCTTCCCCTGCAGGGACTGCTTGGGAACCTCCCACAGCTATAGGAATCTCTGCGGCTGCTGGCTGAGACAGCCCCTCACCCAGGTGGGAGGCTGCAGCTCCAGTTCTAAGCCCCCGAACCGGGTAGGAGGCTGCCTGGAAAACCTGGAGATGTGGTTACCCACCCCATTACCCTACGACCCTCACTTCTGCGCTGCTGCTAGCGATAGCGCTGGCTTTACAGCTTGGTGCCCAGCCAGCGGGCACTGCTTTCTGACTGCCCAGCTCTGAAGGTTGCACCCGTCTGTAGCAGTGCTGAGGTAAGAATGGCAATCCCATAACCCCTGTACAATAGCTTGTAACCCCACCCCAACCCACTCCATTTTGGGGGTAGGGACCTCCACGGTTACAATACAGTGACATTTCGGATGTAAACATCTGAAACCATGAAACTGACTATTCATAGAATCCTGTGACCATGACATTGCCCAAAATGGACCATGAATTTGGTAAGGCCCTATATCTAAAGTTATGATTTGGGCACAGAAATTTTAGTAAATTTTATCACATAGGTGTGGGAAAAATAGTCCTGGAAAGGTCACCAAATAATGTATCTTTCATTACATCAGCATACACAAGAGCATAGTGGGGGTGCTGAAAGAGGAGGCCCAGAGATGGAGTTGGACAGCAAATCCATCCTGCACTCACCCCACAGCTGTGGCTCCTGTCCGGCAGGGCTGGGCCTGGCTCCAGCACCAGGCATTGGACTGGCGCATGGGTTGCAGTGCCACTCACGTTTGGTTCGTCTGCCTCACTGTAGATGGAGACAGAGGAACAAACAGCCAAATCTATCTCTGTGACCAACGCCACTCAGTTCGGGGCTGTCAAAGGTGCTCTCATAGCCATGTCCAAGGTTTCATGAACGTTATTCAAATTCACAATTGCTGTGACCCCTGTGACCAAATCAGAGCCTTAATGAAACCCCGTATGCCTTCTGGATACTGCACAATTGTTCCATAATAAAATAAACACAGAGAAACAACAATCTAATGAAAACCACCAAGCATTTATTTTGTTGGCACAGAAGCCAACTGAGCTCTGTTTATTTATAGTCCTTTTGTGCATTAGTATCATTAGTGAAACTCCAGGAATAATATGTGTTATCTTGTTACATTATTCCTAGTGCTTCATTAATTTGTTTTCTACAGCAGGGGGAGCTCACCAGACTTCCCAGTGGGTAGTGGAGGAGTGTTGAGACTGCACATATAGGATTGGTAGTTATTTGTCATTTTATTTTCACAGCCTTGTAGTTCATCTTCCCTTTGCCTCTCATTGCTCTTGACAACCACACCTTTGTGTTCTTTGTGTAGTCATCAGCATGTGCTTACGATATGACTGCTCTGCGAAGTGCTGTCTGTATCACTCACTGCACTGAGTGCACCAGATCTGTCATTTTACTGATGTTCAGCCTGATTTAGTTTGCCTTCTGGCTTTAATTCTTACTAATTTTTTTCAGTGTCATGAGTCACCATTCCCTCAGGAAATGAAAATTAGATTGATAAGGGTGAAGTAAGGCAAGGCACCATGAGAGGGAAAATATGGAAACAATCTTTAAAAATCACATTTTTACCCTCAAGTTATTAATATATATTCCCAACCTCCAAGACCATCTTAATTTAGTTTATCTGGGAATTTAAATTAGGACACGTTTGGAGCCTTTACTTCTTCCCATTTAAGGTGTTTCACCTTGCTTTGGTACTCTATTAAACAGTTCTTCCATTAGCAGTGGCTAGTTCAGAAGCCACAGCATGCGTGCAGCTTGTTTCCGTCTAAAGGCTGAGCCCCGGAGCTGGTTTAGAAGCTCCTTAAGGAATTTAGCTATAGCTCAAGTCAGGCTTTTTAGTTCTGAAGGTTCTGGATTCAAACCCCACTGATGACCTAAGCAGGATTTTCTGTTTCTGCATCTTGATAAAAATATCACCCTTTAGTGTAATGTCACATTATCTTGTGATGTACACTGATGTTTGGCAATAATTAAAGACAAATATCTTGGTAAAAATTATTCTCCATATTTTCTAAGTATTTATTTTATTTTATTTACTCTGTTCACTTTCATCATATTTGTTTCCTGACACGCTATCACTTTTAAAAAAAAATTCTCACACAATTCAGCATCTGACTATACTTGCCACAAAAAAAATTTTCAGATTTTCAACCATAAATTTCAGCTACATGTTTAAAAATTATTTAAAAAAATATTCTTTTCCCACTCTTAGTACTGCAAACATAGATTGTGCTTTCTTCACTTCTGCGTAAAAAAACATCAAGAAAGATTTTGAGTGGCTTTAATATTGTGATCAGTTTGTGTATATCATGCAGGAAGAGTACAGAAAAAATCCTTCTGCTTGGACAGAAACACTTGAATCATAGAAGATTAGGATTAGAAGGGACCTCACAAGGTCATCTAGTCCAACCTCCTGCTTAAAACAGGACCAACCCCACCTATATATGAACAGTAAGAGAAAGATCTTGAATAACTCTACTCCCAAAGAACGTGTATCTCAAGAAGGCAAAATGTTTGAATGGTGAATTTGCTTATTGAGGAAATGTTGATGCACAAGCCAAAGTGCCAGGTGGTTCTATTCCCAAGAAATGACTCCTGCTCAGTGGGAAAAGATGGGGGAACCAATAGCTGTCAGATTCACAGAAGGACCAGGGAGACCAAGAAGAAGGGGGAGGGGGTACCTCTGCCTGGACACAAAGAACAAGCTAGACACTAAAAGGGCAGCTGAAGGGCAGCTGTCCAAGGTGAAGGAGAGCAGTGTCTGATTCAGTGGAAGGCCCACACTCACGACTAAAACTATCTATAAGATCAATGGTCTGGACACCTTAGCAATAATAATGAACTGCCAGAGACAATGTAAATTAACAAACACCCTATGCACTACGGTGTGGTGTCCTGAGGACTGTGCTGGAATTGCAAGCTAACACTTTTAAGAGAGCGAGGTTTCCTGGCCATCACGCATGCAGGCAAACAACTTCCATAGCAAAGTGTGTGAGCAGTGCCATGCAGCGTTGCCATCATTTTTAGCCAATTGGACGCCATTTGAAAGGCCTTGGTGACCAAAAAAAACACAACCTTGAATCGGCAGCAGGTGATTTTTTGGAATATAAATCACTTTCTTTTGGAGAAATTTGGGTGATTTTACTTTGACTCCTGTTGCTTCGAGTAGGAATGTTGCCAGCAGATCAAGGGAAATGATTATTCCCCTTGATTTGGCACTGAGGAGGCCACATCTGGAGTATTGTGTCCAGTTTTGGGCTCCCCACTACAGAAAGGATGTGGGCAAATTGGAGAGTCCAGCGGGTGGGGAGGGGCAACAAAAATGATTAGAGGGCTGAAGCTGAAGGATTTATGAGGAGATGCTGAGGGAACTGGGCTTGTTTAGCCTGCAGAAGAGAAGAACGAGGGGGGATTTGATAGCAGCCTTTAACTACCTGGTTCCAGGGAGGCTGTTCTCAGTGGTGGCAGATGACAGAACTAGGAGCAATGGTCTCAAGTTGCAGTGGGGGAGGTCTAGATTGGATATTAGGAAAAACTTTTTCACTAGGAGGGTGGTGAAGGCTAGGGTTACTTAGGGAGGTGGTGGAATCTCCACCCTCAGAGGTTTTTAAGGCCCAGTTTGACAAATCCCTGGCTGGGATGATTTAGTTGGGGTTGGTCCTGTTTTGAGCAGGGGGTTGGACTCGATGACCTTCCGAGGTCCCTTCCAACCCTCATCTTCTCTGATTCTATGATACCTAGTCCCTGTCTCTTTGCTGCCACCTGGTGGCCTTTCAAATGAGCAGCCACCAAGGCTCGTGTAGCTGGACCAAATCCACCTCTCCCAGCAGATGCTGCGCATGTGCCACTGGGAACAGAGCCCCACTGGCTGCTGCAAAGTCAGGCTTTTTTGACGCCAAGTGTCACTGAATGACTTTTGGACTAATTTTGACATGTGCTTTCCTCAGGGTTTGTGGTTGGTGGCACTGGAGCAGAGTCAGTCTGGAAAGAACGAGCTTAAAGCAAGGTGGGGTGAATTGATCCTCACTGTCTAAGGGAGCAACCTGTTTTCTCTCTCTGTAGTTTTGGTTTCTTGTGTGTTATCCTCTGGAATTCTAAGAAATAAAATAATGTTACATTGCAATCTTCTAGTGAGAGATTTACGTTCTTGTCTAATTTCTCTTTGTGTGCACTGTGGACATTACAGAAGGTACCTCAGCAGCTGCAGTGTTAGAAAGCAGTGGGTATTCCAGTACTCCTGGAGAGCGGATGAAAAAAACCCCTCCAGCTACATCTCTTGGCTTGCTCCTTCCTGAGCCAGGCCTAATCTGCAGGAGCCCCAAGCAATTCTGAACCAGGCTAGCACATTTGCCAATACCTGCCCTTTAGCAGGCAGAAGTTCTGCACACACCCAGCCACATGCTGAAAATCTCATGCATGCCTAATGTTCGTAACATCACATTCTCTAGTTTACGAAAACAGAAACTAGTACTTTGCGGTCTAGCCAATTTTAGTCCTACACAAAATTATACAACATAAATAAAGGCTTTCATAATTCCTGGGCAGACTGCCCTTGCTGACAGTCTTTTCCAGGCCCTTGAGTGCACCCCCTTCTAATGGCTGGCCAGTGCCTCTACTTTTTTGGGGTGGGATCTTGCAATCCAACCACTCCCTGACTCGGTCTCTGGATTACACCCCCCCAGGCTGCCTACTGTGTTTTTCAGCAGGTCCAATGGATTTGGCACCTGCAAGTTTTCCTTCAGGAACCTCTGACTGCATGTTTGCAGTGTGACAGAAACAGCTTCTCCAAAACAAAGCATTTTGCCCCAAAGGCACACGGCACTTAGAGAAGTGGATTTTAACATAAAGATTCCTACAGAAAAAAGGTGAATGAGTCAAGCTTCTTCAAGTCAGCTCTTCGTCAGCTCTGTGTAAGCTTGAAAGCTTGTCTCTCTCACCAACAGAAGTTGGTCCAGGGAAAGAGATTACCTCACTCATCGTGTCTTGCTAATACCCTGAGACCAACATATGTGCAACAACACTGCATACAAAGACTCCTGCGTGTGTATTCCCTTACTGATGCTTAGCCTCTCTATACACAGCTCAAACAAGTCTGGCTTATTTCCTGTTTCTGAGTTGGGAGAAACAGCCTACGCTGCTTTCAGTCTCCTCCCTCCTTCTCAGTCAGCCAGCTGCTTTGTTTTGCTTTTTTGAGACCTGAAGAAGAGCTCTGTGTAACAGTTAGCCCAATAAAAGATATTACCTCACCAGCCTTTTCACATTCTGGCCAGCCTCTCTGACCTCTTCCCCCTGCCTTTCTGCTGGGGACACTTTTCTAACTAGTCAGCATCTTTCCATCTTTTGGACTTTCAGCCTTAGCCAAACAAGGCTTTGGTGGTGCCTGCAAGTAGAATCTCCACGTAATGGCCTGTGACAGGTACCATGAGAAAGCATCCCGATCACTGATGTTGCTGCAGCATGAAGATGGCTGCAAGCTCAGTTTTGAGCAATTAAACACTTTCTGTTGGGGATCTATGAGTACCTGGGTGGTTATCACTGGGCTAACAATGTAACTGGGAGGATATAAGTAGAAGGAACAAGAAGCAGGAGACAGCTCAGAAGGAAAGCTCAAAGGGTAAGTTGTGGGAGAGGAGAGAAGAAGCCGCCTCATCTTCTTGTAAGCCTGCATTACTCTGTGATACTTCATAAGGAAAGAATAAACACACTTGGTGAAAGGCCCACCTGGTGTGTGTTTGTGACTGAGACTGTGTAAGAGTGAAAGACAATGCAGTACACTGGGGAGCGACAGAGGTACTCTGGGGCATGGTCCCATTGTTTTTTTAAACAACGAGAGTCCTGTCGCACCTTATAGACTAACACATTTCTGTTGCATGAGCGTCTGAGGAAGTGGGCTGCAGCTTATGTCCACAGAAATGTGTTAGCCTTTAAGGTGCGACAGGACTCTTGCTGTTTTTGCTGTATACAGACAAACCCAGCTACCCCTCAGGATTGTTTTCTTAGCTGCTCTGAAGGTATGTACTGAATCTCTTATCTCCATCATTTACCTTCCCTGTACTAACCATTCCTTTAGTCTCCTTTGACTTAACTGTATGCAGGCAGCAATACTAAATCAAGCAAGGACACTGAATCTCATGCACTATTCATAGGAAACAACACCGATGTGTTCCCAGGTCATTAAATGGCACTCAACAATGAACTGCACAGATACATAACCTCAGCAGGGCTGGCCTCAGCTTCTTTTTGTCCAGCCTGCAAAACATTTTGGTATCCGCATCCTTCTCTCTACCCCCATCCCAAATACTAGTGATTCCTTTCTCACCCCTCCTCCCCCTGCCCCGCCACCTCCAAAATGTTCTTACTTACCCACAGTGATTGATTGATTAATGCACCTCAGGGACTATTCCCAGGCCTGTCGGATAATAATGCCACCCTGGCCTCTCTGTAGATTTCTAGTCCACATGCTTTGCTCTGTCCCCATGTATATCCATGCAACCTTTAAGGCCTTGTCTACACTACAGAGTTTTGTCAAAGCAAGTTACACTGACCACCAAAATGCACTATAATTACAGCACTCCCAACAGCTGAACATGTCCACAGTTGGTGCTCTAGCATTAACAATGAGAGCAGTGCACTGTGGGTAGCTATTCCACTGTGCAACTCACCACCTCATGCAGCTGGGAGCTGTGGGAAGGCAGAGTGGATCACAATGCCTCACGGGGGTGGGCTCAATGTCTCCTGATGCAGTTTTTTTCCATCCCGTCATTCCATGGGTTTCCCCACTGTGTTTCCAGCATTTTTCAATGGCCCCTGTTTGCTAAGCACCCAACTTCTCTGTCTGAAAGCCTGTATCCTGTACTGTGCTCTGCTGTTGTGAACACATCACAGATGCTCACTCAGTATATCATGAGCTCCCAATGTGAACAGGAGTCTGAGGCACCTGACCTGCAGTGTCAAGAAACAATGTCAGGTTATTTGTGGCATTCACAGAGTGTCTGCATATGGTGGACCATATGGTGGACCATCGCTTTTGGATGTGGGAAACAAGCATTGAGTGATGGGATTGCATTATGCAGGTCTGGGGTGACAAGCAGTGGGTGGAGAATTTTCAGATGCAGAAAGCCACCTTCCCGGAACTGTGTGCCGAGCTCGCCCCAGCATTACAGCACAAGGACACCAAAATGAGAGCTGCCCTCTTAATGGAGAAAGCGCGTGGCAATCACCATGTGGAAGCTAGCAACTCCAAACTGCTACTGGTCGGTCGTGAATCTGTTTACAGTTGGGAAGTCCACCTCTGCGGCTACATTATCACAAGCGTGCAGTAAAATACACCTCTTTCTCACTGTTTCCTGGCAAGCACACAGTTTGCCGAATGCCCTGAACATGGTGAGTTCAGCTCGGGTGTTGGGGGAGGTGCTTAAGATGGGGAAAGGGTCTTGTGGTTGAGTAAGGGGATCACTGCAGGCAACTAGGGACAAAACTATAAATTCTACCACCATTTTCCACAGGCGGGGGTCATAGAAGACAATTTCTCAGATCTGAGAGTAAACATTGACACATCTTCTCCATGCGAGTGGCTTCAGACTGGGTCCATATGCTGCTCGCCTGTGTGCTGCTTTGGTCCCTGCACAAGGGATTGCAGATTGGCATGGGAAAGTTTCCTACAATGCAGGAAGACACAAAGCAGCTCTGTCAAGGAACCTTTGGTGGGGAATTGGCAAATACCTCCAGGAAAGTTTCTTTGAGATCTCTCTGGACGATTCCTATCAAATCTCAGGGTGCATTAACACACTTTTCGGCTGCATTGCTTTGCTGTACAGAGGAATCTGAAGCACATGCAAACACAGCTTGTACATTTCTATCCCTTCACGCACTTGTAGAATATAACAAAGAAAAGCTCTACCTCATATGACCAAGCAGCATCAACTCAAAAAAGATCACTTACCAGAGTTCCCCTCTCCTGCATCCTGCATGCCAGAGACGGAGGGTTGGGACTGGATTGAGCCCTCTGGGGTCAAGAAGAGGTTCTGGCTCCCCACAGCACCAGATGATCCTGTTGTCTGTACCACCTTGCCCATGACCTCATCCTCAGGGTTGAGTCCAGCATCTGTTAACTCTGACTGGCAGAAGAGTAACATTTGGGGGGGTAGTCTGGGATCCCTGGGTCAGTACCCCTCACAAGCACATCCCAGTAGCCTGGAACAATTACACACCATCCCTTGTATGCCTCTGGATGGGTCACAGCCTCTTCTCCTCTTGAAAGCACAGAGACTGAGTATAGAAAAGAGACTTTTAATAAAAAGAGGAAAATAACCCAGTATTAAGTTGGGGAAATCGCTGCAAGCAGGATTTGTATGAATAAAACACACACCCCAGAGTACACTGGGCAGTTTCCTTTTGCCTCAGGTTTTTAAGTCCAGCAACAAGAAGTTCCTTTAATGTACTCCTCCCTTCACAGCATCCCACTCATAGGTGTTGTCCTTAGTCAGGGCAGACCCAGGGTCTAGAGACGCAGCTCCAAAGTTCACCTTCCATCCTGGTCAGAGGGAGGTGGGAAGAAGACACATTGCTTGTTCCGCTGGCGGCTCGCTAGGTTCCTGCCGCCCCACCAGCCACTCTGCCAGCTCCTCTGCCGCACACCGTCGCCTTCCACTGCTACCTGCTCATCTGAAGGTCACTCTCCGGAGGTTTCTCCCAGCTCTCTGTGATTTTTAGCTCTCAGCAGGGGAACGTCACTGAAAAGGCAGGCTGGGCAGGAACGCTGACCCAGGGCAAGTAATTTCAGCTCACTTAACAAAACAAAAGACTCTTAATAGAGCCTTAATTAGCTGTATCTGTGAACAGTGGGGTGGGGCAGATCAAACCATGCCTAGTGCTCTTAAGCAAAGACCACACTTCCCAGCAGGGACACCGGGCCCCACCCCCTCTAACTTTCACAGGGGTCTGCATCCGAGCCCCCTGCTTACTGAATTCAGTTCAGATGAGTGCGACCCCTCAATCAGGACGGGCTAAGCACAGATCTGCTGCCCTTTGCTCAGACATTTCAAAAGTAAAGTGATGCGCAACCCAACAGCAGCCCAAGTGACCAATTGGGCAAAGCAGTCCCATCAGGGCGAGCACCCAGGTAGGGCGGGCGTGCGCATGTAAATACGGTCTGGTCCTGCAGCCTATTCTTCTACCCCTGGCCAGCTCAGCAGGGCATTCAGATTCTGTTTACATCCTTATAGAAGTGGCAGGTCTTTGGTGTCGCACCAGAGTGACAGTTTGACTCCCTCGCCTTCTGGTACGATTTTCACACGGCACTGATGCGTGTCCCATTCACAGCTCTTCGCCAAAAGGCCTTGAGAAATCTGACCATAGGTAGGGCCCAAGCATCATTTTTTTGGGCTCAGTACAAACTTATACCATGGGCCCCCTCCCACAGACATACCACAATCCCTCATCCTATACATACAATCTCATGAGCCATGAAAAAATTTGAATTCTGAAATTACTGTTACATTCTACATCTCTGAAAAATGCCTCCCTCCTTTGCTATTTTTGTTTAACAGAACACCCAGCCTGAGAGTCCTACAAGTTTACTGACTATTTCGTAACTTTTTGGTCCTTGTAAAGATATTATATCTTGTCAATATCTTGATTTTTTTTATTCTAATAGACCAATCTGACTGCAAACATTTTATAGTTAGGCCAATTAACTTTAAAGCTTTATTTTTCTGGCCTTTTTCATTGCAAAATCATGTATTAGCCTCCCAAAGTCAATTTGTCTTGCAAGTTCACACTCAATAGACAAAATAGCTAGGTGGCTTAACCGTTCTTTTCAGGCCACAAGTATGGCTCTTTGAAAAGATAAGAATCAGATAGAGAAGCCCTACCCCCTCCTGCTTCTTGTAAACCTTCTGAATGTGGTGGTGCCAATGTTGATACGACCTGACTATCTTCAGGCATTAGATTGGGGTCACATGATGCATGTTCTGGCAGCTTTTCTTTGTCATCAGTTGTCAGTGCCACAGATGCAGTCTCTGTATCGAAATCATTCTCATCTTGATTTTGTTCATCTGCTTCCCTAGTTAGTATATTGCCTGACTGCGGAAAGGCCTTGTCTGATTTGAAAAACTGGAGGATAGATTGGTGTCCTTTAGCTTCTTTTAGTTCCCTTTCTTTTACCTCCTTACGTTTCTGGCTGCCTGATTTGTATTCATAGCCACCACCAGACATGGCAGTATGGGGTGTGTGTGTGACTCTGAGTGAATTAGACACTTAGTCACATATATTTTGGGCCTGCAAATCCTACCAGAAGAAGTAGCAGTGGTTCCCACTGTCTTATAGTGCTTTGCTTTGCCCCACCCACCAGCTGTCCCTCCCTCCTGCCTGTGCATAAGGAACTCTGGGACTGGTAGTTCTTGATCTTGATATGATAGCCCATGTCACAGAGAGGAGCACCAATCTCTCTCTCGCTCAGTCTCAAACGACAAGTCCTAGTTTAACTGCACAAGCACACACTCTATTCTAGAGAAGGGGCTGGGCTGGACCAGCAACTCACTGTTCAGAACGTTGCTTGAGACTGCGCTAACACTGCTTCTGATTGGCTCCAGCAAATCTCACAAGATCTGGACAATAGATACATCCATACAGGGAAAAAAGTTTCTATAAATATCCTCAGGCATGATCTACAATTTAGCCTCAATTTTTTTCTTCACAGTTGCAGCCTGGGCTGGGCCCCCCAGGGCCTCTGGGCCCCAGAAAAGTGTACCCTTTTCTCCCCCATGTGGGGGCCTTGACCACAAGTATCGAAGTTCCTGTGGCTGGAGCAGAACTGGGACTGCACAGCCTCCTCTTCCCACAGACCCAGCAGATCCAACAGCTCTGGTGTGTTCTGCGGGAGAACTTTTGGTGCGTGGAGCCACCATGGTCAGCTGGGAAGATGAGGTGTGAGCTCTCCATGCCAACCAAGCAGGATGTGGAATTTCTAAATTTCCCAGGCCTTTAAAGGGGGAAAGGCAGATGGAAACCTGTGTACCTGGCTGCAGAGCAGTGGAGTTCAAACTGCTGACCAGAGTGGTCAGGGGGGCATTGTGGAACACCTCCTGGATGCCATTTTCGATGACATAACCAAGTGCAGTGTCTACGCTGCCACTTTGTGGGGCTAACTTTGCTGCAAAAAGCTCTACACCTCTCGTTGCGGTGGCTTTATTTTGTCCGCAAAGCAAGAGAGTTTTGTTGGCAGAAGGAGCATTGTAGCATGTACAGCTCCACTGTTTTGTCGATGAGAGCTGACTTTTGTCAACAAAACTCTGTAGTTTAGATCCGGCCTGAGACACAGAAAACTGTTGTATGTGTTGAATCTGCAGGCAGATCAATGGCACTGCTACCAAGAACAGGCAGGCTACCAAGTGAGAGCCAATATCTTCTCCTCAGAGCCCATGCACACAAGTGCACCGGATTTTGTCAAGATGTTAGGGGTAGTGATAAAACGAAAGGAAGCAAGGATCAGTCAGTTTCTCCCCACCTGTCTGTTTTTTCTTCCATTTCATCCCTTTATGCATAAAGCCACCACTTTTCTTATTTATTTCTTTATGAAAGCTCCTAGGAAGTAATCAGGGCCCCAATGTGCTCAAAACAAAGAGAAAGTCTCTAAGCTGGTGAGTGTAAGATGACAGAGAACAGGTGGGTACAACAAACAGTTGTGGGGATATAAGAATGAGATGATTATGAACAGTGCGATAATCTTCCTTCAAATCCCTCCTAAGATCCACTTATACTGTGATGTCCATAAGAATTTAGCCCACTAATAATGATTAGCTCAAGGGCCAAGTGATGATAGTTTCTATCTACACAGAGAAGAAAAATATTTACTGTGTAATTTTATTCCTCTCATTTCCCCTTTTGTCCCAAGCAGTTAGCCAATTTTTGGAGCTCTGTGGGTTGTTTTGATTAGGAGAAACTGATGTTGGAATCAGGTATTTCTTTGATGGTATCCTGTTTATTTACAAAGAGTGTACAAAGTCCTGTTTCCCTGAATGCCACAGGAATCAAACAGGAGATAATGTCTTTGCTCACAGTTCTCAATCTCTTTCAGCCAGTACTAAGAGCAAAAAGCTTGCTAGCCTTTTTCTCTGGGCCAAGAACCCAGGGATTGTTCTGATTCCCTTGCGTTCTGCTCCTGCTCTTTCTGCCCCTCTTTCTCTCTCCCACAGACACAGATACCTCTACCAAACAATACCGAGTGCAACCGCTCCTCCCACGTGTGCCTTAAGTGTGCTTCTATTTGGGGGGATGACATACACCTGTGTTTCGACAGAAGACTGCAATTGTTTCAGCTATCTGGTTCCATACAGGAGCTTAATTTTGTCCTACATTTACTCCAAATGAGGGGTAGCTGTTACATTCACCAGCTTCAATAAAGTTTAATCCAACCCATAATACAATACCTCTTGCCCATCCTTCTGTTGTTGCTTGTTCTGAGATCCTTGTGGCACAGGCAGTCTTACTATATACTTAGACAGTGCCTAGTACAATGTGGGTACTACCGTAATAATCAATGACAATTTTTGTCAAATACGTGTGCAGCTGGGGAGAATGGCCAACCCTCCTGCTGCAGAAGTGGAGGCTGTTATAGGTATGGAAACAGAGGCACAGAGAGATTAAAGCCAGAATTTTCAAATTTGTGTATATAAGGCAAGACATCTAAATCCATATTCAGGCACCTGTATAAAAGCGCTTTGATTTCCAGAAGTGCTGGAGTCAATGGTACCTGTGGGTGCTCAGCACCCCTTGACTTGGGAACTTAACTTTAGGAATCCAGATTTGAAAACGTTGTCCTACGTGACTTGTTGAGGGTAGGGACGCAGCGTCAGAGATGAAATTAGTCTCTTGCTTAGTCTGCCTCATTCTATTTGAGTGCCTCTCGTCACCAGATGTCACAATGGCTGCTGGGCAGAGAAGCTGGCTCAGCTTCAGGAAGCCAGCTGGTAAAGAGCTTGTGGTGACAGTACTGTTATCAGTGGTAGTCCAGGGGAACTTCTCCTTACTGCTGTGAACTGATCTGGGTTCTTCCCCAAAATTAAGGGACCAGTGGTTATGTTTTTCCTAGATTCTACAGACCAGCCTGGGGTGTTGGTGTAACAAGTAACAAGTGATCTTTAGGAAAATATATTGCCAAATTTCCAACCCTTGTGACCAGCGTGCATTTGCAAGGCTATTTTACTGTTTAAAAGGCAAAAATGGAAGCAGATGTGTTCCTTTATACTTCCAGGTGTAAAAGTGGAAGGGGGAGAAGGAGGAGGGAAAGCAGCTGCACGTGTTGCAGGCTTACAAAGGTTGGTTTTGTTTAAGGGAACCGAGTACACAATGGCAATAGAAATAACCCATCCCACTTGTCATTATGGCAAGCCTCCAAGGCAGATGAGACTAGGACAGAGCTAGTGTTTACTGATCCCAGTGCTAATCCAGTATCTTGTGACTGACCTCTCACCCACTAAAACAAGAACCCCCCAAAGCTTATCAGCTCTCTTGTCCCTGAGCTTGCTGGAAGAACAACATTGCTAGCTGGAAGCTGAGCCTTACACCTGTTCCCAGGCTTCGGGCGCGGGGGGTACTGTGGGAAGGCCTGAGAAGAAGGGGGTTACTGAGTGGCGGGAGGTGGGGACACTGGAACTAGGATGAGATGAGGAACTAGGGCATGAGCAAGAGCAGGGAGGTAGAGAGGGAGAACCAGTGTGTGTGGGGGGGGAGTCAGCGGGGAGCCCCATGGGCTGGGGGGTCAGTGGGGAGGCAGGGAGTGGGGGGAGCTCCCACAGGGGGTCTGGGGAGGCAGGGAGTGGGGGTCCGTGCAGTTCCCGGGGGGGCATTTCCCCCAGGGGTCTAGGGGAGGCCCGGCGAGGGGGGTCCGTGCAGTTCCCGGGGGGCAGGGCGTGGGGCGCTCCCGTGCGCGGAGGGGCAGTGGAGAGTCCCCCCGGGGGGGGGCGGCGGGACACACAAGCCGGGGTCCGGGTCCCGGCGCCGCTTCTGCCCGGGGGCTCCCGTCTCCCCGCGGCCGCAGCAGGCGCCGGGCCCGGCCCGGCCGGTCCCTCCCCGCGGGGCGGGCTCTGCGCCGGGCGGGCGGGCGCGGCTGCCGGCCCCTTATAAGGCCCGCGGGCGGCGCGGCGCCGTGCGGGCGCGGGGATGGAGTGGGCCGGGCCGCTGCTGGCGCTCGGCGCCCTGCTCTGCCTGCTGGCCGGGCTGCGCCGCGCCCTGCTCGCGCTGGACGGCGACCTCACCCTGCTGTGGGCCGAGCGCTGGGGCAGGAGGCCAGGTAACCCGGGCCCGCCGGCGGGGGGCGCCGCAGGGCAGCGGCGCGGGCGGGTCTGTGGAGCAACGTTAGCCCCCGTGTGGACGCGATGTGCAGCCTGGAAGGGGCCGGGCGGCAGCGAAGTGACTCTAGGGCCCCCTGGGCGCAGGGCAGGGTCCACGGGGTTTAGTGCCCTGGGAGGCCCGCTGTGCATTCAGCCCTGTGGGTAACCTGGGCTACTTCTCCGCAGTGGCCCTGTGTGGCAGAGCGCCGGGGAGACCCAAGGGGGCGTGCGGGGATCCATGGGGTGGTGGTAGGGCTGGAGGTAGGGTTATGGGAGGACTGCTGGGGCATGGTAGTTGCAGGGGCAATGGGGAGGGAGCCGGGGCAGAGTGTGCTGTGGTGGTCCTGGGGTAAGGGTGAGATAAAGCCATGGGGTGGGTGTGGTGTGGGGGAGTCTCCCAGGAAGGTATCTGTGGGGAGGAGGATCTAGGCTAGCAGTGGGGGCTGGGAGGGAAGGTAGTTGTCTTTGCCACAGCCCTATTTATGCTGCCGTTTGAAAGCAAGTGTAGTCTGGACATATCCCATCTCTGACCAGGCAGTGTTGATGTTAATGACCTGCCCAGCTGTGGAAAAAGTAGGGCAGAGGTCTTTGGCAAACATTTCTACATTCCTTATCTGTGCCAGCCGGCTGCGTGATGCTTCATAAACCCGCAGAAAATTGAAACATTTACACTCCTGCCTCTTGAAGAAGGTCAGCTATTTAAGCATTTTGACAGTAGGTCAGAAAAATTAATCAGCAAGACTTGTAAGTAGGGGTTCGTCTCACTGATAGACCCCTGAAGGTCTAATGGAGATAGTTATAGAAACATTGCAGAAGTTTCAGACTTATTTTTAGTCCCTGTTAAATACATGCTGAACTATACAGTGCTAATATTTCTCTTTCTAGATTCATTCCAGTATGATGTGCAAACATTGTTATTTTCATAGTTCCACAAACTTGCTACGTGTTTTAGAGAACAAGTAAAAGACTGCAGGAAGAGTGCACTATTTAGAAAGAACATAAATGAGCAAGGGTAACAATATAAAATGGGGGGGATGCTGGTGAGATAGGACAAGGATTACAACAGTTTACAAGAAAGGGTTACTGCTCCCACTGTCTTCTCCTGCTTGTGACTGAATTTGCAAGCTGCTTAGGCCTTCTGTGTGTGTTTTGTCAGGCTAGCTTTCTCTCTCTTCAAATCTGTCTGTCTTACTGTGTCATTGACTTCAACCTACTCCCATAAAAACTGTTAATTAAAAAGCCAATAAGGAAATTAAATGCAAAACACAAATCAGATGATTTCAAGTTCTCTGTATAATGTGCTCCCAGGAGTGTTTTCCTTTTCTCATTGCGTTTCCTCACCTCAGTATATCATGACATCAGAAGGATTTCACTGTCTGTATCTTTGATTTTAAATTCCCTGGGGTAGATAACAGGTCTCTTATTCTGTACAGTGCCATGTGCATCAATGTTAAACAGTTAAATGTTAAATAACAGTTCTAAATAGCTGATGGAGGATCTTTCTAATATAGCTTTCTTGGTTTTACATCTTTGTTTCAGTGCTGTCAAGTTGTTTTACAGCTATTCATCACTCTCTCTCACACTTCAGTTTTTTTTCCCTTTAGGTTTCTATTTTGTTTTCCATATTTTTCAGTAGCCACTTGTCCTGTTTTCAGGAAGTGCATGGTGAATTATGCTAGCCTGTTTTTTCAGCAGATGCATCCAATGCATTCTCAGTTCTTTGATTGTAGATAGTCAGTTTAGCAGGCCTTTGTATAAAGCAGTGTTGATACCCCAGAAATAGATGCCTTATGACTTATTTATTTTTGGTAGGGTTCATAAGGTATTAGGCACTGTCTAAACATACATGAGGATTGGTCCCTGTCTTAACGAGCTGGCAAACTATTTCTTGATCCTGCAGGCAGCTCTGTGTGATCAAATTGCATGCCCATACAGAGTCCCCCTGTAGCCAGGGGGCTGTACATGAGCAGAGGGTCTAGCTGCTCCAAGTGATTAGTGGTTTTGCAGGACTGGGACCAAAGAAAGAATAAGGCTACAAGATGCCAGTATTTGTGACCAGGTCATCATTTTGACCTTTCTACTTGCAATTTTGTGAAATCTGCTTGTGACTTCAGTTCCAATGAGTCTGCTATTAAAATCCTGTTTGAGGATAAAGGGAAGACCTATTTAAACACCACCAGGAAATCTACCGATGACTTCTTGACGTTGCTTCCTCCCATTGTGCTCAGTGCAGCATTCTGAAAGTTGATTATAATATAAAGAGGAAGGTGGCCTTATGGTTAAAATGTTGGACTGGAAATTGAGACCACGGCACTTGTTTCCGATTCAGCTAGTGACTGAATCATTATTTTGGGTGTTCTAGTAAAAATTGGTTTTGAGTTATGAGCCTTTTTTAAATCCGGTTTTGCTCAAGTGCAGTATATTATGCATAACTCTTCGCTAAGCTGATAAAGTGTAAAACATTTGTTTTCAATCTGTGGTCCATGGACCCCTGGGGGTCTGCACACTATGTCTAAGATTGCCAAAGAGGTCTGCACCTCTACTTGAAATCTTCTAGGGGTTTGCCAATTGAAAAAGTTTGAAAAGCACTGGTGCATAGCTAAGGAAGACTGCCGGAAGACAGGCTACTGGACTAGATGGACCATTGGCTGACTCAGTATGGCCGTTCTTATGTATATTTACATCGCGATTTAAAAAAAAACCCCAAACAAACCAAAACCCCAACTCATGGCAATGAGTCTCAGAGCTTTTGTCAACTGACTTTGGCTTGGGCTGTGGAGCTAAAAATAGCAGTGTAGAGACACTCAAGCTGGAGCCCAGGCATCTGAGATCTCACAAGGGGGGAAGTCTCAGAGCAGCTACACAGCAATTTTATAACCTCACAGTTCAAGCCTCTGAGCCCAAGTCTGCTGCGGGCCAGCCGTAGCTATGCCGCAGGTCTTTTAGTGCAGTTTTAGACGTATCCTGCAGTTTGGCATAGGATTCCTTGGCTCAACCATCTTGTGGTGCAGAAGGATTAAAGGAGGGCTCCAGCATGCGTTCTAAGATATGTGTGTGTGTGGGGGGGGGGGAGCTGTTCTCTGTGGCATGTTAGGAACTGCACAGCTCCTTAAAAGTTTGCAATAGGGTGTGACTCCTGTGGAATTCCCTACTGGGCATAGGATAGATTGTTCCAAAGGTGTCAAACCAAAAAGCTGCAGACTGGAATTTAAACATGCTTTTGCCCAGCAGTCAAAGCTTCAGATTTTCTCTCCCTGTATAAGTTCTTATAGTGATGGTTGGCTGACAGTATCTAGATGCCTTACAAAAAGGACTGTGGCACGGCAGGGTCCAACAAGATGACTTTCTTCCTCTTTCCTAGGTGGAAGATAGGTAATGGGGTGTGTGAGCTATGAAAAGGTGGATTGCAAGTCAGCCACGATGTGTGTGAGGATAGAATAGTTGTCAGAAATACTGAAGATCGGTAGTAATGGTCCTGGTGACCTTAGTTTTAGAATGAAGATGCCACAGGTGGAAAAGTCCATGACATACTCCATCCCAATTCTAAATGAAAGCCGGTCACGAATAAGAATCAAAATCACAGCAAGATGAATGGCAAAAAGAGTTTGGGGCAATAACGCAGCCCTGCTTGACACCAGTATGGATGGTGAACGGGTCTGTCTACAATCTACACAGACGTGTAGCACTTCTGACCTGTCCTGGTCAGTAGTGTCCTGGCCCTTCCTCATATTCCGGTTCGGAGGTCAGGCCCAGCACCTTCTGTATGGGGAATTAGTGCCTCCGTAGTCTTGCCACGCAGTCTATCACCCTGGCCCTTGGCAGGGCGGGCGAGCAAGGCAGTCTATCGCTGGGGTAGGGTTGTCGGGGCTAGGAGCACTCCTTGGCCATCTAGGGACGGACAGGTGGGAGGGGGATGCAGGCCCACCCGACTCCACTGCGTCCCAACCCAGGTCCCTACCAGTGGCACGAGGTGACTGCCACTGGGTCAGTGGGGCTCCGGCCAAAACACGCTGACTTGGGTTTGGCCCCTGTTTCAGCCACAGGCTGTGGCCTCCCTGGGCCACTTCCTCCCACCCAACCCCAGAGTACCTGCATCCACGTGGGGCCCTCTGGGGCACTGGGGGGAGGTGGTGAGCAGGCATCCGGCTAGGCCTTCATGGTCTACAGTCGGTAGGTCCGGGAACTCCTGGAGGTCATCAGCCAAGGGTAGCTCCTCCAGGTTGCAGGGTCCCGAGGATTCCCCTGGGTGGTCAGGGTCTCCGCACACTGGGGAGGGGTCCTCCACACCAGATAACTCCTCCAGGTCAGGACCAGCCTCCAGAGGTCTCTCTCTCTCCATGGGCCGAGGGTCCTGTCCCCAGCTGCTGAGGCCCAGCAGCCCACGCCCCCTCCTGGGGGCTGGGCGGTCCCCTCCAACCGCTTGGGCCTGGCGGCTCTACCTGGTCCCTTGGCTCCGGCCGCTCCCAGCAGTTGTCAGGGTTGGGTAGATCCAGGCAGTTCCACACGCTTTGGTCGGCCATGGGGTTGTCTGACTCAGTCTCAAGAGCCAGGTCAGGCCTGGGCCGCTGCCTCCAGGAAGGGACATCTGTCTCCAGCAACAGCTTCCCCCTGACTGAACTGCTTGGCCTGCCTTTTATACTTCCTTCCTGTGCTCTGACCCCACCCCTCTGCTTCCGGGTGGCTTGGCTCGCGGGGCCCGGTTCTGTCCAGTGGGGGCACAGTGAGCCCTCCTCGGACCCAGGCTCGGCGGCAGGCCAGAGCGGTTTGCTACAAGAGGATTGTGGCAGTCATCCCATTATGAAGCAACTTTAGAATGCAAATGAACTTCCATGGACAACCAAACCTAGACAGCATCTTCCATAATGCTTCACGATTGATTGAACAAAAGCTTTGTTTAGATCAATAAATGCCATAAATAATTAGTGTTGTTCTCTACACTTCTTTTGTATCTGTCGTGCAGCACAAATGTCTGTGGTGCCCTGAGATGGTCTGAAGCCACACTGGCATTCTTGGAGAACATCTTTAGTAAGAGGAAGGAGATGGATGAAAAGGATGCAAGCAAGGATCTTCTTGGCAATGGAGAGGCGGGCACTGTCTCAGTAATTCCCACACATTGATTTGTCCCCTTTCTTAAAAATGGTTACAATATTGGCATTCTTTCGGTTGGATGGAATTTCCTCATTAACCTTAATCTTAACAAGAAGTTGAAGTTTTCACGGAAGTGCTATTCTACCAGCTTTGAAGACCTCACAGGGATGCCATCTGGGTCTGGTGCCTTGTTGTTCCTAGTCTGAGTGATGGTAGGCTGAACTTCAGAAGATTGGGAGGGAAGGGAGGTATTTCAGCAAGAGGTTCTATTACTGGATGTTGAGGAATGGACTTGATGATGGTGGCTGAGACTTCAGATTCCTGGTTCAATAAAGTCTCAAAGTACTCCTTCCAGTGTTTGCTTGAGGACCCTTCCTCAACATTGGGAAGACTAATGAGCTCTACAGGCCTGACCCTGCATAAGTTGTCCCTCTTCTCCCACCAATTATCACTGGTGGTGAACCCCTGGAAAATGTTGAGCATTTCCCTTCCTTTCTAGCCGCCTCTCTGAGACAGCCAACCTTGATATGACTGTTGAACATAGGATCCGTTGTGCCAGTGCATCCTTTGGTAATTTGCTTCATCATGTCTTTATTGACAGAGATCTGTGAATGGAAACCAAGATTTCCTGGTCTACAATGCAGTAGTCATCCCCACTCTTCTTTATGGGTGTGAGGTATGGGTGACATACCAAAGCCATGTTAAGTGTCTGGAGTGGTACCAACAGTGCTGCCTTAGGAAGATTCTCCATATCAGATGGCAAGTCCATTGCACCAATGCCAGTGTTTTCTCTGTAGCCAACATCACCAGTGTTGAAACGAAGATTAGGAAATATCAACTTCACTGGGCTGGCCATTGTGTGTGGATGGCTGATGATGATCTTCTGGAGCAAGTCCTTTTTTTTTTTTTTCTTTTTCCCTCCCCCTCAACTTGGTCATGGTAAAAGGACCCATGGAGGACAGCAGAAATGCAACAAAGACACTTTGAAAGTATATCTTAAGAAGAGAGGCACTGATCCCACAAGTTGGCAAGAGCTGGCC
>ML675611.1:12863078-12910023 GCA_007922155.1 Mesoclemmys tuberculata | reverse complement strand
TGCCCTACAGGCAACACTGGATGCGTGGACTTGGTGGCAAGATCTGTGGCCTCGGTTCTGTCCACGTGCAGATGTTTGTGGCTACAATCATCCGGTCTATCCCAGGAAGTGCAACAATCTATTCAGGATCTTCCATTTGACATCAGAGCACTCTATTTTTCAGATAAGACTGCAGCTCAACTCCATGGGCTGACCGATTCCAGAGCCACCCTGTACTTGTTAGGCCTAAACACATCACAGGCCTCAGGATGACAATTTTGCCCTCTGCAGCAGCAGCCTAAGTTTCAGAACCCTCCACATTTTGGCTCCTACAGGGGAAAAGATAAGGACAGAGGCTTCAAATGCCATCGCTCTGCCCTGACCACCTCCTCTACTTCTTGCCTGGGGCCCTCATGACACCCAAGTGGGCAATGCCAGCCATTTTGAGTGCGCACCTGAGGTCGATGTTCCAATCTCTTTCCAGGACCCCCTTCCCAGTTATTCCTGCACCACCTTGCTTCTTTCCTCCCTGCATGGATCCTGATTACATCAGACCATTGGGTCCTCAACATGATTTCAGCAGGCTACATCCTGCAGTTATGTTTGCCCTCTCCCCACCACCTTCCCTTTCCATCCCCCTTTCAGGGACCCCACTTACAAGCAACTTCTCATTCATGAGATGGAATACCTCCTGAACCAGGATGCGGGTTGTGGAGGAAATTCTTCCAGACACGAGAGGGAAAGGGTTTTACTCCTGGTACTTCCTCATTCCCAAGGTGAAAGGGGGCCTCAGATCCATCCTAGACCTGTGATGCCTCAACAAATATCTCAAGAGACTGAAGTTCTGCATGGTCTCCCTAGCCTCCATTATCCCTTCTCTTGAGCCAGGAGAATGGTCTGCTGCTCTCGACTTAGTCTGCATGTTTCCACATCACAACGTTCCCTGGCCACAGTTCATGGTGGGTCATTCCCACTATCTGTTTACAGCACTGCGCTTTGGCCTTTCCTCTTCCCCAAGGGTATTCATGAAATGCATGGTGGTGGTGGCCAGGCACCTGAGGCACTGGAGAACACAGATTTATCTTTACCTGGACAACTGGCTAATCAAGGGCAAGTCCCAGTGTCAGGTCTGGAACAGCCTCAACCTAGTACGGGTCGCTGGTCACCACCTGAGCCTAATGATAACCGAACAAAAATCGACGTTATTAGTCCAGCGAACAGTTCATTGACTTAACCCAAGCCAGGGCCTTCCTCTCAGAGCCTTGATTCAAAGCCATGTCAGACCTCCTCATGCACATCCACACTTTTCCCCTCACGACAGCCCAGACTTGCCTCAAACCACTGGGGCATGTGTTGGCTTGCATGTACATGGAGCGCCATGCATGTCGCAGACTCAGGCCACTACAGTCGTGGCTGGCATTGGCATATACCCTGGGCAGATGTGGCCTGGACCACGTGGTCACAGAATCCCCGCATGTCTCGTCATTGTCTCTGAGTTGGTGGTTGAATCCTCATTTGATGATGCAGGGCATGCCTTTTGAAGGTTAGTCCCCTCAGTCACCCTGGTGTCCGATGCCTCGGACCTGGGATGAGAGGCTAACATCCACATCAATCAGAGCAACTAAGGGACCTGGTCGCAAGAAGACTGCAAAGTCCACATAAATGTCAGGGAGCTCAGGGCAATGCATCTGGCTTGCCAGCTATTCCTCCCTTTCATGTCAGGCAAAGTAGTCCAAGTTATGATGGACAATACTGCCACGATGTTTTACATCACCAGGCAAGGCGGAGCCTGCTCTCACCCTGTGTCAGAGCACATACACCTATGGAACGTCATCATTTGAAACAATATTCGTATCATCGCTTCCCATCTCCCAGGGGCCAGGAATGCCACAGTAGATCTCCGCAGCAGGGCCTTCTTACCTCCCAACAAATGGTCACTCCAGCCAGAGGTGGCCAAAGTGATCTTCCGAAGGTGGGGTTCTCCCCAAGTGGCCCTTTTTTTGCATCCAAACTGAACAAGAAATGCCATCAGTTCTGCTCAATGCACAGGTTGATGAGGGGTTCCTATCTGATGCCTTTCTTCTCTTATGGCTGGGAGCTGTCATGTACACCTTCCTGCGGATTCCACTGATATAGAGTCCTGTTGAAGATCAAGAGAGACAAGGCAGATACAATCCTGATAGCATGCTGCATTGATGCAGCATGCTGCTAGAACTGTAAATTGCCCCCGCCGTCCCCTCTCAGAACTACTACGTTGGCTCAAACTCCTATCTCAGAACCACAGTTAGCTCCTACACCTGGACCTAGGATGGAGTCTGAGTGGCTAAACTCTGACAATCAGGCATGCTTGTCTCAGGTCCAGTAAATCCTGATGGGCAGCAGAAAACCCACCTCTAGGATGTCATATCTGGCCAAGTGGAAAAGATTCACCTGCTGGGCATCAGGCTAGAAAATCTCACCTCATCAGGCATCAGTCCTGTCTATACTAGGCTACTTGTTGCATCTTGAACTTCAAAGCCAGCTATTTCTTCATTAAAGGTCCATCTGGCAGCAATCTCTGCATTTCACCTTCTGATCCAAGGGAAATCATTTTTTTCCCCACTACATGATGGCCTTAAAGGCCTAGAGAGGTTTTACCTGCAAGTTCAGGACCCATTGTCCCCCTGAGATCTGAACCTAGTTCTAACAAGGCTCACAGCGCTGCCCCCACCACCACCTTCGAGCCCTTGGATACCTGCTCCTTGTTGCTCCTCTCCTGGAACGTGTCGTTCCTTGTAGCAATCACCTTGATATGAAGGGTTTCTGAGATTAATTCACTCATCTCAGAACCACCATACACAGTGTTCTATAAAGACAAGGTCCAGCTGCGAACTCACTGGGCCTATTTACCTCAGGTTGTCTGTTTCATAATAACCAAGACATATTTTTCCCGGTGTGCTTTCCAAAATGGTATAGCTCGAACAAGAAATGTACATGGCACACACTTGATATCAGATTAGCCTTACCTTTCTGCATTGAAAGGACAATACCTTTCCATAAGACATGCAACTCTTTGTCTCAGTAGCGGAAAAAATGAAAGGCTTACCAGTTTCCTCCCAAAGGACCTCCTCATGGATAACTTCCTGCATCAGATTTTGTTATGAGCAGGCAAACATACCTCTGCTGGAAATCGTCATAGCCCATTGCACCAGGGCACAAGTGTCTTCGGCGGCTTTTCTGGCACAAGTACCGATACTCTAATGCTCTATCTGGTTCTTGGTCCACACCTTCACATCCCATTACACCATCATCCAGCAGGCGTGAGATGATGCCAGGTTGACAGAGCAGTGCTGCAGACAGTGTACCTGTGAACTCCAAGCCCACCTCTAGGGACACTGCTTGTGAGTCACCTGGAATGGAATTGACATGAGCAAGCACTCGAAGAAAAAAAAGACGGTTACTTATCTTCATAACTGCTGTTCTTTGAGATATGTTGTTCATGTCCAGTCCATGACCCACCCTCCATCCCTGCCTTTGGAGTTGATGGCAAGATGGAACTGAGGGAGTGTAGGGCCGGTGGTGCCTCATATACTGCAGCATGTGTGCAGGGCTCCAGAGGGCACAAGAGCTGGCCCTACAGATACTGCTAAGGGAAAAAAAATCGCAGTAACTGCGCACATTGATGCGCATGCACCTAGACAAGAATGGACATGAGCAATGCCTCTGGAAGAATAACCATTATGAAAGATAAGTGACAAATTTTTCCCAGCACTTCCCATGATAAGATGCTGTTTTCAGTTGCTCACAACTATCTAGGCTGAAGTTTTGCACACTGGATGTCAGCCTCAGGCTGAACTTTTTTGGAAAATTTCAGACAAAACTTTTCAGACAACCAAGCTATAGAAAAATACATTGTTTTGTACATGTTGAAGTCAGTTTCTTTGAAAAGGTGTAGTGCCTCCATATTTTGGAGCAGGGATTGGAAACTGGTGTGCCAAAAGGATGTGCCTTTTGTGGTCCATGTGAAAATCTGTTCAAATTTAGCTAAATTATAATTAAAAAAAAATCACATTTTGCACAAACTGTCGGGACTTAAGAGATTTTTAGCTGCTAAATTTGAAGATTATTCCATCCTTGCTGAGCATGCACCAGCATGGGGCTGAGCAGGACTTGCCCTGCAATTGGCAACTCTGGACTATTGTCAGCCAAGCTGGACCCAGGCACCTGAATTGAGAGCAGTTGAAAGCAAAAAAAGTTTCCTTTCTAAAAGGAAATGTTTTCTCCTGCAGATCATCACAACCTCTGACTTGCTAGCTTAGTCTTAAAAAGAAAAAAAAATGTTGCATGGTAGCTATCTTGTTGTAAAAATATAGTGGAAACAGGGCACTTTAGTTTTACCATGAGATAAATGATAGACAAGATCAATCACAGGGGGATAGGCAGGCATAGTGCTGACCTTGCCAAGCTACCTGGTGCTAAATACAAGAGCCTTGTTTCCATTTAGAATTTTGAGCATCAACTATAACATGTACGTTATCTCAGTGTAAAAACGAACCAACCCCCTCCTAAACCCCACTGATTGTCTCTGGCTTTGTCTTTGTTCTCTTCTCAGTGTCTCAACAGTCTCCCAGCAAATGAAGTCCCTTTCTAATTCAAGCTCTCGAATGCCTTTGATTATACCTGGTTTATCAGACCAGAACACCCCTCACATAGGTGCTTACTAGTTGTTCTGGTTTACTATATAAATATAGCGCCGAACTATAAAAAGGGAAATAAAGACAACTCGGGAATTGTAGACCAGTCATCTTAACGTCAGAACCCAGAAAGATAAAAGAGCAAATAATTAATCAATCAATTTACAAATACGTAGAAGATAAGCTGATAAGTAATCATAAGCATGGAATTGTCAAGAACTAATCATGTCAAACCAACCCAATTGCTTTCATTGACAAGGTAACAAGCCTTGTGGTTGAGGGGAGTAGTAGATGTGATTTATCTTGACTTTAGTAAGGCTTTTGATGCTGTCTCGCGTGACCATCTCATGAACAAACGATGGAAATACAACCTATAAGAAGCTACTATAAGGTGGGTGCATAACTGGTTGGAAAACCGTTTCCAGAGAGTAGTTATCAGTGGTTCACAGCCAGGTTGGAAGGGCATAAGGAGTGGGGTCCTGCAGGGATCAGTTCTGGGTCTGGTTCTGTTCAATATTTTCATCAATGATTTAGATAATGGCATAGAGCAGGGGTCGGCAATAATTTTTGCAGAGGGGCCACTCAACGAATTCTGATAAGTCTTGCGGGCCACATAACGCTGGAGCGTCAGGCAACTTTCGGCCAGTCGCTACCTGAATGTGTGGCTTCCAGTCACATGACCAGAAACAGGAAGTTCAGCAAGCAACTGGCTGAGAAACTAAGCTCCCTAATGTTCCAGTTACCTTCGCAACTGGAGCATCAGGCAGCTTAGTGATTCTCGGCCAGTTGCTTCCTAAACTTCCTGCTTCTGGCGGCCTGATGCTCCGGCGTAGCGCTCCTGCAGGGAAAGCTGGCAGGCCCCACAGAAAAGTTAGATGGGCTGGATCTGGCCTGCAGGCTGTATTTTGCCCACCCCTGGCATAGAGATACACTTATAAAGTTTATGGATGATACCGTGCCTGCCAGCAAAGATTGCAAGTGCTTTGGAGGGTAGGATTAAAATTCAAAACAAACTGGAGAAATGGTCTGAAGTAAATGAGATGAAATTCAAGAAGGACAAATGTAAAGTACTCCACTTAGGAAGGAACAGTCAGTTGTACACATACAAAATAGGAAATGACTCTCTAAGAAAGAGTATTGCGAAAAGGGATATGGGGTTAAAAGTGGCTAACAAGCTAAATATGAGTTGAGCGTTACACTTGCAAAAAAAGCAAGCATCATTCTGGGATGTATAAGCAGGAGTGTTTGTAAGCAAGACATGAGACATAGTTCTTCCACGCTGCTCCTTGGTGATTAGGCCACAACTGGAGTATTGTGTCCAGTTCTGGGTACCACATTTCAGGAAAGATGGGGACAAATTAAAGGAAGTCCAGAGAAAAGCAACAGAAATGATTGAAGGTCTAGAAAACATGAGCTATGAGGGAAGATTGAAAAACTTGGGTCTGTTTAGTCTGGAGAAGAGAAGACTGAGGAGCGCGGGGGGAATATGATAACTGTTTTCAAGTACATAAAATGTTGTTACAAGGAGAGGTTAAAGAGAACAATTTTTCTCCTTGAGATAGGACAAGAAGCTCTTGGCTACGGTCCACAAATGCTTATGCCTGCAGAAATTTTTAGTCTTTAAATTGCTACAGGACTCTCGTTGTTTTTGCTGAAAACACGGCTACCCCTCTGGAACTGTGGCACTTCTGTATTTTCATGTCTGATTTTATAAGCAAGTAGTTTTTAAGAGAGGTGAAACTTGGGGGTATGCAAGACAAATCAGACTCCTGAAAGGGCTACAGTAGTCTGGAAAGGTTGAAAGCCACTGGACTAGATAATACTTGATCCTGCTATAAGTACAGAAGCCTGGACTAGATTTTGTTGTGAGGTCCTTTCCAGTCCTATAACTATCATAACATGCAGCCCCCCAGTTCCCAACTTCATCAGGGCTTGTATGGAAGTCATCACTATCTCATGCAGTGGCCGTTGTCTTTGTTAAATGGGCTTGCGGAGTTTCCAATGATTATTATAAGGTAATTATAGTAAGGTGATTATTATAAGAAATTTTTCAGCCCATCTATGCATTTTATCATCCAGAGAGGCGGTAACTGTGAAACCAATTTTACTGTCATAGAGGCAGGATGATTTTTCCCCAATATTAATTGCTTTTATAGGGATTTCTGCTCATTGCGAAATACAAGCTATTGACAGATTCAAGACCTTTTGTTACACATTTTAATAAGTGGTGTCTTTACACCACAAATGAGATCAACATTCCATGCTAAAGGCTTTCTGAACTACTAAGCTCTCACATTTTGAACAAACTATTTCCATTCCCCTGGGTTCACTCAAATACTTTGGGTCAGATTGTCAGCTGCTGTTAATCAGAATAGTTCCAGTGAAGTAAACATAGCTGAATATCTGTCTTGGTGTTGGACTAACAAAAGGAAAACTTTAGCATATGCCAGATTGCAACATAAGAACTTTCATAGCTTCCAAAACTCTGTCAATGAGTGAAAGCAGAATAATACAAAGTTGTACATACTTATCTTTTAATATACAGTATACAAAGCTATAAATAGGGGTGGAAGCCAAGTTCAAAATGTCAGTTTTCTTGCAGTCTCTAACAGTTCCACAGTGTTTGTTCCACCCATATGACGAAAGCATGCCTATCATTGCAGTCATAAACATCTGTTCGTTATGTGCTGCCTGTATCCTGCTGCTCTCAATTGTATTCTTATTGCAAGAAAATGAAGCTTAGATGATTTGCTATTTGTTAGATGACATTTGTCTCATAAAAGGGTGAGGTGCAGTATTTTTAATAAAGCAAACATTTCTTAAGTTAGGATTTTAAAAACAAAACAAAATTGGACCAAAGGCTAAACAGACAAGTGAAGGAAAAACACAAAATGAGCCTTAACAACTCAAATATGCATTTCTCCTGGACTTCAGTAATTTAATAGCATGGATTTCAGTAGCGAATGAAGGTACTGTTCAGTTTAGGTACATCTACCTAGCCACTGGGAGGAATGACTTCCATCTCACGTAGAGGTACACATGCTAATTCTGCTTGAGCTCGTGCCTAAAATTAGCAGTTGGGCCAGGGCATCTCCGCTTATAGTCCTGCCCAGTTCCCTAGGTATGCACTTGCGTAGCTAGCCTGAGCTGCTGCCTTTCCTGCAGCAGCCACGGTGCTATTTTTAGGCACTAGTACATCAGACCTAGAATACAGAGATCTACTTGCGTTGGGAATCTCCCCTCCTGTGTAGACGTACCCTCCGCATAAGGATTGCAGAATCTGGCCAAAGTGGTGTTGCTACTGCTTTGTAATAAAACAGATTGCAATCTGAGGAGTGTGCACAATATATGTAAGAATGGGGAAGGCAGGTTAATAGCCATAAAACATTTAATATATGGTCCCATGGTATACATGACGGCTGGAGTCAGGCTGCAAGTTCCATCACGGGGGGGGGGGCGCGGAATGTGGAGAGTTTGTCCCAGATTGTGGGCATCGGTTTGTCACCCACCTATGTAGTTGGATGCTGGATGGCCCTGGTTCTAGAGAATGAGCATGGATGGGGTCCAGTAGAAGTGAAATGTTGCATAAAATCTGTTGTGCTCTCCTCAGAGTGGGTAAACCTAAGTTGAAGGTGACCAAATGTGAAGAACAGTTCCATCTGCCTAGCCTACACTGGGACTCTCTAAAACTGTAGCGATTATATCTCTCTGTTTGCCCCTCCCCACCCTTCTCCTCGCCCACTGGTCAAATGAAATAGAGGTCTTGTAAGGTTTACATACCAGAGCTATGAAACTCCAGGAAAAACTCCCAAACTGCACCAGAGGGGTATCTGAATTTCTTAGCTGGCTGACATACCACCATGCTGTGCAACCTCTCACGTATGTTATGTATCGTAGCACTATAGTTAACCATTAACACCATTTTATTGTAACTGTATTTTATTTTAAAACACTCATTTAAAACTGAACCATTAAAAGTTCTTCAAAATAAGAACACTCAGACTGGAAAAAAACAGTTCTGTAATTCGGTCTCCAACACTATTCTATTCCAAGTTCTTTGCAGAAGAGCAACACCTAAATTCCTCATGTGCTTGCTAACTTGCCATTCAATAATAAAGGGGAATATCTTTTTTACCTCCACTGAACAATGGTAGTTAATCAGTCCTAAATAGTTGGGGGAGGGGGAAGTCTGATCAGTAGGAGAGAGGAGATTAGTTTTCAACAGCAAGCGGAAGAGGGGACAAAAGTCTCCACGTTGAGAGGACAAATGCAATATCCTCTGTGGTTCAACAAGTATTATTTAATTCTATAGATTTTGGGGTTGTGGAAGAAGGGAGGGAATGTGTGCCTGCGAGATGAACTCGATGTCCCTCAGGGCTAACAAAATCAGAGTGGGATATGTTGGGATATACTATCGGGGAAAAATTCTGTATTTAAAAATAGTATGATGATGTAATTAAAGACTGAACTGTGATGTGCAAAAGGGCAAAATTAAGGTTGTATATGCCATTAACTCTAGAATATTTTGATCTTCTGAGCATTTATCCATGGACCGTTAATGGGCAGCTGGCTATAAACTGAAAAGTGACTTTATCAAAATGCTATTGTGAGGTTCCATGTTCTTGGGTTTTGCTGTTTATACTGGAAAAAAACATTGTCACTGCTAGTTCTGCAAACTCAGCTTGAGCTCTGAAAGTCCAGCTGAGTTCTTTCCACTTTGCATGTTATTCCTGGTGGTGGTAGGTTTTGGAGATTAAAATTAAGCCACTGGCGATCCCTGAGCAAGCTGGTTACCTATAGTGGGGTTTACACAGATCTGATGAAACGCTATTCACAATGCTATCTCTAGTTATCACTGCAGTGCACAATGGAGGCAAAATAGAAACATTTTTTACACAAAAGTCAGCAGCTATAATTAAATAAACTCAAGGATCAGTTCTGCTGAGTTAAGAAGGTTCAATTTTTGAAGTCAAACTGCACTGAAATGTCCTAATTAGTTAGTTTATTTTTTAAAGAGTTAGGGAATCTTTTTCATCTTTGGCTAGATATCTGTGGAATGCTCTGGACTATGCAAATGTCAGGCACTAAGAGTTTGAGGTGGGACATTTTTGAAATGGAGCTCAGTCATATTTGCAGTAACTCTAAACTGTTGCAACCAGCCCGTGACAGATGTTAGACAAGTTGCCTAATGCACTGCTGGAAAGCGCTCTGACGCTACCGTGATGAGCACAGCATAAGAACCTCCACAGAATAGAATGCCGATGGCACTCTTAAAAATCCCACAAGGGGGTGTGGTTTGTTTTGTCTTGGGGAAAATCCCACTAGCCCCCTAGCTGCATCTTCATTTGCTTAGCTACCTTCAAAAATCTGGTCCTTAAGGCCTGAGCGGGTGCCTGCAAATGCCTGAGGAACACCTATTGAAAAATCCCATTGATTTTAACGGATGCTGCAGGACTGACTGAATGAAGCGAGACTCTCGCCCTGATCTAATTCAAAATAAAGTGGGTGAACTTTCACCCTGCCTGCACTGCGTAGTTTCCTTTGATACGCATTTTAGCCCTGAGAGCTCTAGTTACTAAGCAGGGGCAACGTCGGGGGGGGGGCCTTGCCCCTAGAGCCACCCCAAAATTTGCCTTAGCAGCTGTTGCTCTCCAGCCTCCCAGCTCTGAAGACAGCGTGGGGAAAACGGTAGCTGCTGGCTGGGCACCCAGCTCCAGCAGCAGCGGAGAAGTAAGTCCAGGCGGGGGCAGTGTTACCTGAGAGCAGCCCAAAAGAATGCACCATCCAGAGCAAGTAGAGGGCCCTTGGCTTCCCCCAGTGGCCCAGACTGACCTGCTGTGGCCTGGGTTCATGGGCCCCACCCCTGCTGCAGTCGCTGCTCCCTGGGCTCCATGAGAATTCTGCTGGCCCTGGAGCCGGGTCCCCCCTCACCCACCCGCCCAGGCAGGTCTTGCCATCTGTATGCAGCTGCCAGTGCTGCACACTTCTAGCCTCTCACCTGGCTGGGAATGGGGTCTTGGGGGGAGGAGAGGAGGCGTGAGGGTGAGGCTTCAGGGGGGCTTGTGATGAGGAGGGGCTATGGCCCACCTCAGCCTTCCTCCCCCAACCAGGAAGAGCCTGCCATCACCCCGTTACTAAGAAATCCAGGATTGGGAAGGTCTCTAAACAAGAAATGTCCTGTTTAAAAACTCTGAAGATCCAGACTCATTTGTTTGCATTGGTGCCTATAACCCTCTAGGTGCTGCCTTCCATAATTTCAGAGTTCTGTGCTCGTTTCTCTGTGTGTGAGGAGGTCAAAGGAAGTCCTAGATGTGCAGGGCTTGCTTAAACAGACTCCCAGAGTCCAATTCCTTCCATCGGGTATAAATAACTAGTCCGTAGTTTAGCCTGAGTAGTGTTGAATTCAAGCCACAAGAGAAAAACAGTAATACAAATTATTTCACGTCTGTTCTTGATAAAGATAATGTTTTGCCTTTTATAAAGTAACAGAACTCAGAATTTCTTAATTTCTGCTCAATAAAATCAAATGCTGCTCCTGTAACTATTTATTTAGTAACTAAGCTACTCTGCTGTTGGCAGTGATCTGTAAACAGCTTTCTTGGTCACTTCAACAGAAAATGAACTGCCTGACAAGGTCGTCTGGGTGACAGGAGCCTCAAGTGGAATCGGAGAAGAGTTAGCTTACCAGCTAGCAAAGATAGGGGCTCTGCTTGTGCTCTCTGCAAGAAGAGAGAATGAACTGGAAAGGGTGAAAAAGAAGTGTCTTGGTAAGTAAAAAAGTAACTTTCATACTATTGATCGAATTTGTGCCATGATAGAGATGTTTGTTTAAAAAAAAAAGCACAACAGAAATAAATTCCTAATTAAAAACACATACACAAATATGAACTTACATTTATAATAATCAAGAGGCTTCTGAGCTGTGTATTCTAAGAACACATTTCAGAAGGCTCCCAACGGAAGGATGCAATGTTACAGGAGCATTAAATGAAAAATATTTAGATGCCTAAAATTGCAGATAGCTGCTTCTGACAATCCCAACCATCTGCAATTTTTTTTAGGCAACTTCAGTCTGGCCGTGTTCAAAACAGCCTCTTATTTTCAAGAGAAAAAGGAACACTAGGGCACTGAGCCAACAGTGTGGAGTCATGTGGAAATTCTGGCAGCACTTAGCATAAAGTTACGCAATGTTTGAGCAGTTCAAGATATGCAGTTAAACTTGTTTTTGTGGCAGTTACTGAAGTTTGGTGCTAAAGACTATAAACTTCAAGCAGACAGGCTAGCAGGAGCTGTAATTTTGGGTAATCAGCATTATAGCAGCACGAGGGCAGTACCAGAATATATGTTAGAATGTACCTGAATGTACACCAAGGACATTCAGGAAGACTCCTTCAATTTAGCTGAAACTAGACTATAAACTTATTGAGAGCTTCTCTTCTGCTAATTTGAAGGACTCCTCCTGAATGCCCACCCTGGGCCAGGCGTGCTGGGTTTATGTCCATTAATGCAACACCATGGAGTAAAGTAGCTGCACCAGAACTGAGAATCTGTCCCTTTTGTGCTAACGCTGATGTATGTGGGAACACTGGAACAATACCAGCCAATCATCATCTTTCATTCAGATCTACTGCCCACGCTGCTGGGTCTGACATGTAAAGCCACTTCCTTGGTGGGTGTAAATCACCTGACTTAGGTGGAGCTATATTGAACTACATCAGCTGAGGACCAGATCCATAGGAGTTCACTTATATTGCATCATCATTATCCTGGAATGAGACTGAATATCACTCCTGCCCAATATAGGAGGGTTGGTTGAGGCAATGGGACCCTCTCTTGACTAGCACAGACGATATTTATAACTGATCTTCCAGGCAGTCATTTTGGTGCAACTATGTGTGTGAATACACTTACGTTTACACTCTCTCTATCTCTGGACAGTAATCCTGGGAGGTTCATGATGGACTGCCTGTTTTAAAAGCATCATGCTGCAATAAATAAGTATTTAGCTGAAGTGTCCATGGCATAATTAGAACAAATAGTAACTACAGTAGCTGTGCAGAAAACCAGAATGACAGCAGCTTAGCTAGTTAGCAGATGTTTAGAACTTTTTGAAATTTATCATTCAAATTGTCTTGTTCAAGATAGATGTGATAGCGTGAAGAGTCTGTTGTCCTTCTCAGTTGCCACAGCCAGAAACAGTAACGTGGAGAACCAGACCGCTACGTACATGTCAACCAAATCATAAAGTAGGGTTGGTCAAACTTATGGACTCCTTGAGACCCCCCCTCCCTGCTGGGCAGAATCTAGCCCCATGCCTTGCTACAGGGCAGAAGCTCAGAGCTCTCCACCCCAGTCTGGCAGGTGGAGAAAGGGGAGTGAGGAAGAACCTAAGGGGCCCTGTAGGCTGTACTTTAACTGTAAAAGCCGTACGCAGCTCCTGAGTTACAGTTTGGCCACCCCTGTCATATCTTAGGAATGTAGGGCTAGAAGTGACATGGAGGTCATCAAGTCCAGCCCCCTGCACTGAGGCAGGACCAAGCAAACCTAGACCATCCCGGACAGGTGTTTGTCCAACCTGTTTTTAAAAACCTCCAGTGACAGGGGTCCTATAGCCTCCCTTGGAAGCCTCTTCCAGTATTTAACTATCCTTAGGGTTAGAAAGTTTTCCCTAATATCGAGACTAAATCTCCCTTTCTGCAGATTAAGCCCGTTTTTCTTGTCCTGGCTTCAGTGACCATGGAGATCAATTGATCATAGTCCTCTTTACAATAGCCTTTAACCTATTTGAGGAGTGTTATCAGACCTTCCCTTTGTCTTTCCTCAAGACTAAGCACACCCAGTTTTTTTGCCCTTTCCTTGTAGGTTAGGTTTTCTGATTCTAGGAGAGCTTACAAGTGATCCTTTTTGTTGTTAATTTTGTCTTGCACATGCTGATTAGGCAGCTAGCACTTTGAGTCTTCCTACAGTGCACCCGTCTTCTAGCGCCTCAACTTCTTGGTGGCTGTAAGGAACTCACACACCTTGGTACAGCTGGCTGTGAGATTATGCTGCTATAGTCCCTACTGTGTAGACATGGACTCGATAAACAACAGAAACATTAAGGCATCCAGTCTGCCTTTGACACGTTTGAACAGGGTAACAGCGAGGTTTCACAGGTGCCCCTGAGGAACTAGTTTAGCCTGCAGAATCTTTATTACTGGTGTTTAAGGAATGAAATGCCAGCTGCAGTGGCTTTAATCTCAACAAAATGGAGCTACTGCATCCAGAGGCACAAGCGAGGACTCAGCATTTGTGGCAAAGGTTACGTCTATATAATTTAAAAAAACCTCTTGGTGCGGGCGGGGACCAGATCCAACACTTGCCCGGCATTGTGGAAACAAGGTTCAGTTTTGCCTGTGTATAGTGAACTGTGGTGGATGTAATCATTAACAAATCACCCTGCAGTCCTCTACTTTCTCTCCAGTGTGCAGTTGATGGAAGGAGAAAGATCAATGTAGTTATGGCCCAGAAACAATCACAGAGGAAACGAGCACTAATTAGCAGGTAGTGTCTAATTAAAAACTCTTAAAACAGACACCAGGATGCGGGGGGAGGATCATTTTGTTGCCTTTGCGGTGTGGAGAAGACTCACAAACCACTGCTTAGGAAGCAGGCCCAATACCAAGGTGAGAAATGTCAGTCGTTCAAAACAACTAGAAAAGCTGACGCATTCAGTGTGGAGACTTGGAATCGGTGGCACTTGGCTCTGCTAACGTATTCATCAGGCTGAAGGCATTCCAAAGAGTGCTCAACATAAAAAACAGACACGTGATGCAATAGTTAAAATATCTTACGCATTTAAGCCTCTCAAATCCTTATTCATAACAAAAAGAAATTGACAAACGCTAGCATTCTGTTTTACCGTAAAGTACTGTTAACAAAAGAGAGGGCAGCGTGGTCGTGAGGAATTGGGGATTGGCCAAGGAAGAGAGGTGATCATGAGAGGGCAGAGGAAAGACCCACAGAGAAGAGTGTGGATTCATTGACTCAAGATGATGAAACTGCTCAGAATGCAGGGCTGGTTTAGAAGTTTTGGGATCTGCGAGTTGGCATGGAACAAACTCCAGCTAGCTTTTCACCAAGCCTTTCTGCTCCTTAATTAGAAGCAGAAAGTTGTCAGCACACATTTTAAGCCATATAATCTGAGTGCACTTGATATGGAAACTGAGGCAAACAATACCACTTTTCAGAATGGAATCACATCTTAATGTAAGAGGGAAGCCAGTTTAAGATTTTGAAGATCTACACCATTTGCTTTAGTACATGGTTTGCCAACTAAAACTCCCACAAAAATTTTTGTGGGTTTTTTGTTTACAGGTTTCCTTCCTCTCCTGTTGAAAGGAAAATATACTGTCTCAGTGGCCTTCCCAGTAAAACCAGTGTGCGTGCTACATTTGTGTTGAGATTGTGATAGGATATCTTGGAGCACTGCCTGGCCTTTTGATGCTTTTCTTTTCCTTGTGGGAAGTACTTAAGACCATTCATGTCTCCTAGGCAGCGGGCATTAAAAATAGCCACTAACCTTCCCTGACACTCTGATTCTTGTCAATTAGCCTTACAAGTTTACTGGGATTTGATCTCAAGTGACATTCATGTTTGTTCTGTTTGTGTGTCTCTCCCTCTTTGAAAAACTTACAGTAAAGCTTAACATTTGAGTGCTTGCTCACATGTCAAATTAGTGTGTGGCAAGCCAGGGTGTGAATCTACTGTGCACCAGCTTGCTGTGGTGACTGGCTTGCCAAGTGGAGGAAGCCTTACTTCCTACAAAACTCATGAGCACACTTTAGTGGTTACGCTTGTGAATTTTTTACTGTGCCTTTATTTTTCATGATAAAATAATATTTTAAACAATATTAAAATGTTGAGTTTTAAAAAGACAGGACACTTAGTGTCTTTCATTTGCTTAACTCCCCATGTAATCTGTCTACACATACAGCTTTTATTTTAATCCTTTTTCTGCCTTGAGAAGCTGTTTCTTAGACACACAGCAGTAACCACATTCAAGATTCTCTAGCTGCTGGCTCGGATATTGTGCCCATAGCCAGGCCGTCAGAGAGGCTGCAAGCTCTCAGGAATACACACAATTTAACAGTTTAATCTCCTGGCAAAATGTGAAAGATCATGTGCTTATGTAGGCTTGGCTAAAGTCTTAATTAAAACTTTTTTTTTTTGCATGATTTATAAGGAATGTGTACATTCCTTATAGAACGGAGTGTATCAGTATATTGTTCAAGGTACACAAACCCTTTTCATTTAATAAGATAGTACTTTGTATTGGTACTGTTAGAATCAACTAATGGAGTTCTATCCTGTGTCTGAGAAAACAGAATCTGTTCCCACTTAATGGAATTTCCTTTTTGGAAGCTGTGTTGGTGGTGAGGCTGTTGGATTTACTTACTTATTTATTAAAAATATCAGGAATTGAATGTGCTCCATTGGTGTTCTGGCTGGAATGATCCTTTTAAATACTTTCTTTTATATAGAGATCTCCAACTTGAGCAGTAAAGATATCCTTGTTTTACCCCTTGATTTGGTGGATAGAAGCTCCCATGAACCTGCAACCAAAACTGTTCTTCAGCATTTTGGCAGAGTGAGTTGAATTTTGGGCTGAGTCCCTTCCCCTTGGTTTATACCCTCCCCCATCCCTCCACTTTTATTCTTTGGCTTTGCTTTTATTTCCAGTAACTCAGTAAGGGTGGCTTTATCTACAAGTTGTCCATTTTTTGTGTGTGTGTGCATGCCCATGGATGCTAAGTCCTTGATCCTACAATTGTTTGCTTGTGTTCATGTCATTGACTTCAGTGGGGGTTTGCACAGGTGCAACAATGAGCAAATAACTTCTCAGTAAGGATCTAAGAATCTAATAATTTGGCCCTGATCCGTGGCTACATAACCTGGTTTCCAGACCCATACTGAAAATGGAATAACCATAACTTGTGTGCGTACTGATCTGAAAATGGAACACAAGGAAGCAAGTTTGAAGAGCTTCGTGCGGCAATGTTAGTAATACCGGTTTGTGTTAGCAACCCAGGCACAACCGAAATATACGTAACTCAAAAACTGATTCCCTTTCCCCCCCATCCTTGAGATGAACAAATATTTTCTTGTGCATAGGTGTTCTGCTACAGATGCCTAGTTCCAGGTATGAAGTTAAAGGAACGACCACCATTTGAAATCCAGGCATTTTAATAAAGTAGGACATTTTAGATAATGCTCCGAATCCTCCTGCTATTTTATGGTTTTACTATCTGGTGTTTGTAACTCTTTTTGTCCCTCATTGCTGTCCACTCCAGTGGAACTCTGGATCAGCCCACGTGCACCAGCTTGTAGGACCAGGACCTTAGATGTTACTGGCTACAAGTTAATTTTTTTTAAAAAAGCCTGTAATGTGGTTTCCATCTGCAAGTGTTCCTTTAACAGATCTTGGCTACTGCTCAGCATAGTTATATTGAGCTATTTTTGTTGGCTTTTTGCTAACCCAACACCAAAATTAGCCAAACCTCAACTTAGACTTAATTGTAGTGGGTTTCTACTGCTCAAGTGACTTAAATGTCTCCTACAGCAGCTATTAGTGGCTCATTGCTACAAAAGCTAGAAGGTATTAGGGGCAGAAAAGCTGGTCAAGACAGACTGGTACTTGCTTAGGGGGAAAAAATGGAGATGGTTAAAAGATGTGTATTAATTCATCATTTCTTTACTGAAGATTGACGTTTTGGTGAACAATGGTGGACGTTCCCAGCGCTCCTTGTTTGTGGATACGAAGGTGGATGTTTATAATGCCATAATGGAACTTAATTACTTGGGTACAGTCTCCTTAACGAAACATGTCCTGAGTCACATGATCCAAAGGGAGAAAGGGAAGATTGTAACTATGAGCAGTGTCATGGGCATCATGGGAGCCCCCCTCGCCACGGGGTATTGTGCCAGCAAGCATGCCCTCCAGGTAAGCGCAGTTGCATCCGGCTTGCTCAACAAGCAGTCTTGGACTACTATGACCGTGTATCTCCAGCACGCTTTATTGCAATAGCAGCTGTTCCTTGTGGAAGGTTTTATTCTAACCAGCATCCAGCAAGGAAAGAAACTTGGCTGAAGAAGTGCAAGTGTATTGTGGTTCCCTCACCCAAACATTTAAAAACTCCTCAGAATAGAAGGGGCTGGTTAGGGATGAAACTCCATTCCCACACCTGTGCACAGTAGGTGATGATCAAAAGTGTCCTCTGTCCTTCCTTCGCTGTCCAAAGACAAGAGAATGCACTGTTGTAGAGGGCTGCAGGCGCCGGAGGTAGGGCTAACTGATTTATAGCTGAAACGAGCGCATTACTTTCTGCCAGCTGTCTTCCAAGGTAAAGCAGTATGGGGGTGTTGGGATCCAAAACCATGAGCTAGGCCCTCCAAAATCATAAGTGGTCTAAAAATCACAAGATCTTGGGTTTTTTTTTAATTTTTTCCCCCTTTGCCTTCTGGCTTTGGAGCCTTTAGGGTGCCCCCTTTCAATCTTTTCCTGGCCCATGTGGTTTCAGAGAACTTTTCCCACCCCGTTCAATGAAAGCGGAGTTTCTCATAATCACTTGACTCTAGGAAGTGGGGCTTTAAGGAAGACACCAAATAGCACAAGACACAATAAAATCACAGAATTTGTCAATGCTGTATGTCAAGGGGCATACGTCAAATCATCAAAAAATAGAAACAATTGAGGTACAGTGTATTGTGTACACCTGTTTCCATGTAAGGCTTTTTTGTACTGGTGTAAAACCCAGCCTGTTATATCAAAAGGATTATATATAGATATACTACCTGTCCAGAAATGTAAGGGGTTCTTAAAATTTCATGTGTATAATTATACATACACTGTGTTCACTTTGAGATGGGGGTTTCCTTATTTATTTTTTAAATCAGAATAATCCCCAATGAGACCTACAGCCTTACTAGCTGAAATACATACATCTGAAGGAGAAAGCCATGAGTGGCAATGGAAACTCCTTGAGAAGGGAACGGAAATGCATGTTAGTAGGCTGGAATAATTGAAGGAATTTTGGGCTCAGTCCTTTCAAGCATTGAGTGCTTTCATGGCTTTCAAAGGGAATCAGTGGCTCATAGCCACTCTTATGTGGTACCTGGTGTTTTTTAGCATCATGCCCTTTATTCTCAACATTTCTTCCAACAGATTGTGGGTGGGGGAGGGAGTGTTTATCTTCACTAGTGGAGAAGGCTGCAATAGGTCAGGAAACAAAGTGGCTGTAGGGGTTGCATAGAATTTGCATAACCTTGTGGGATTAGATATGATCTGTCTTCAACACTCTTCTATGAATTACTAAAGTGGTTGGTTTTCAGATTAAACTGCAGTTATGGTCAGTGACTGTGTGAAATGACAACTTCTTACTCAACGCCTGACTTGAAGGTGCATGCATTAGATATTGGCTTTGTTTAAATAGAATTTTGCAAAGCAAAGGGCCGGCACAAAAAGCAAGTCAGCAAGTTGAAAGAATGAGCCCATTTCTATTGAGGAGACACAAGATGGTTGTTAGCTGTCACTGAAAACTCCTTATCAATAGAGATGAAAGAGGCAGGAAATACACCACTGCTGCTGAGATCATAGATGGAGGTTGGCGCTCTCCATTAAAAAAGTCACCTTTGAATTTATACATGGAGGAGAGTTGATCTGGAAGTCATTGAGAGAATAAGCATATAAACATGAACACCCTCTCCCAGTGTCATTGCTATAGTCTTGTTTCTGTCTGTAAACTCAATTCTGAATGCTTTTTAGTCTAAACACAGTTCATCCTTTGTACATCACCATGTACACGCACAAGGCTCTATAAACCCTTAGACGTAGAACACTGCTAAGTGGAGTTAAAGTTGAGGACATAGATCAGTAATCTAAAAGGTAAGAGCTTTACAATGTCTTGGCTATTTATAAAAAATAAGACCCAGGACGCTGAGAGTGAACCTTAAACTTAATCTAACATTTGAAAGTGTGGAAATGAACAATTAAACCACTCCAACAGCCGTAAGCTATAGCAAAAGAAACCAGCCTCTAATCATCTTTCCTCTATTTCTTTCACAGCTAGAGCCTGGATCTACAAACTGCTATTCACATAGATACCTCCAGTGTTGTAAGATCAGGCCTCTGCGTTGCAAAATGTAGTTTTCGGGGATATTTTTACCAAAGCCTTTTATAAGGACTTTTAAGAAATTCAGGCTAGAGAGGTGGAGATTTCCTGGTAAGAGTCCATGTATTAGTCCACTGACCACACCACTACCATCCTCACTTATCACTTCACAAACATTTTAAGAAGTCTGCATTCCATAATGCACAAACATTCAATTTGAAGACACCAGTCTTAGTCTTGAATGTATAATACTAGTTAGTGTGACCCAAGAGTACCTTCTTCGTCAGGTCTTAAAGTGGCTATAATTACATGAGTTGGGTCTAGATAGATGTAATTGTTCTATATTTGCTGATTCTTAATTGGTGGCACATAGTCTTAATGAAGCAGGATGGACTTCAGTATGCTCTTCATACAAATTCCTAATTAGATAATTGGTAGCACAAGGAGCCTCAATGGGGGCAATGACAGACTTCAGTACTCATCCTAATTAGGACTTTGGCTAATTGGTGGCACATGGAGTTGCACTCAAGAATGACCGATGATGTCTTAGCATGTTGTCTAATCAAGACTTTCTGAAATAGGTGACCTTTGCTAGAAGTTAAGGCAGCTAGGCCTCACACAGCACCAGTGTAATTAGGAGCAGATCATATTAGCATTTGTGGTCACTGAGTTGAAAGTGTATATGGCTGGATAAGGCTGTTTCTGTTCTAACACTGTTGCCCCTCTCCCCCCCTCCCCGACCCCCAAATGCACGCCTGTGAGGGAATCACTGGGATGGCCTAACTGTATTTCCATACTTTCAAATGTTGGGCTCTCTTTAAAGCCGACCCTCATCTTTAGGTCTCTTCTTGACAGTGCTTGTCTCTTAATAGCAATAATATTCTAAAATGCTTGATCTGGACTCTGTCACTGCAAAAAAATAAAAACCGGAGCAGCAAGTCTTAAAGCCCACGTCACCTGACTCCGGCTCATGGAGCCTGCGTCATGGCACTAAAAACAGCTGGAGCTCGGGTTCTGGGGAGCAGGGTGTGGAGCCTGGACTCCTGTCTGAGCCTACACTGTTTATAGCACTAGCCTTGTAAGCTCCCGGCAGCTGACCCACGCTCTGAGACCCTGTGCCATGGGTTTGTTGTGCAGTGTAGACATTGGGCACTGTGTAGGCAAAGACCTCAGTTAAAAATTCTGGCAATGCCTGGAACAGACTCCAGCTTGCTTCCTGACGCTGTTGGCTCTGCAGAACCGACAGAAAAAGGGGGAGACAGTTTTTACTTGGGTAAATGTGACTTTGAATACTGAATTCTTCAATGGCAGTGTCGAGTAAGAATCTGCCTTTTCTGCACTGTTGCTCTTCAGCGCAGAATAGCATTTCAGACGGAGGTAAAGAGGAGAACCTTACAACGATGTGGAAGAAAAAATACATACTTGACTGTCTCAAGTAACACAAAACACAATACTCCACTTCCAGCGGCTCTCTTGTTGGACACACCTGCATGTGCACTTAGATAAGGAGCTTATTGATGCAACGAAGTGGAGGGGACTGGCTACTTACCTCTTGCCGTTATGAATTCTGAGCGCGACGTTTCTCAAAGCCGTAATCTAATAATAAACCTGCAGTATGTTAGGGGATGGTATTTGGGCCTGCTCCCTCCCACACGGTGGTGTGAAGTCACTTGGTAGGATAGCCCATGTGGAAATCTGGGTGGTAAATAGACTCTGGAACTACAGGATGCTTCTACCAGGAGGGTTTGTTCCTGACTCAGGTCACCAGGCCATAAATCGACTAATTTTCAGCGATGGACTCCATGCAAAACATGTCTTTGAATCGCGTTCCCCAAAGCAGCTACTGTACAAATGTTAACAGCTAGAGCTTGAGAAGGCCTGCACTCTCCTACCTGAAAGAGTAGGATATGTCTAACTGCAGTTGGGAGGTGTGATTCTAGCAAATATGGACATACCCCAGATACCTTTGATCTGAATCAAAGCTAGCTCAGGTAGCGGGGCAGTGAACTCCTGGCAGCGCACGCGAAAGCCAGGCCCCTGGTTATGTGCTTTGAGCGGGCGCCACCCCTGCTGCCACAGCTTCACTGCTGTCGTTCAAAGCCAGCTTTGACTAACTCGCTCGAACTTGCTCCACATGCGGCAGTCACAGCTCCTGAGGGCAGTGTAGCCCAACCTGTCGTGTGTGTAATTCAAGCCCAGCTTGACTCTTGTCTGAGCCCAGCCCAGCTCCAAATGGAGCCAAAGACTAAACTCCCCTTTGAGTTGAGTGGTGCAGAACTGGAGACTTTGAGCACTTGTCAGCAAGAACCAGCACCGTGTTCCCTCCTCCTCATCCCCTACTGCAGCGATCAGTTGCTATCGTCGTGTTTACTCTCTGCTTGAGCTGAGAGAAGCGATAGGCGTTTGATTGCAAGGGATCCTGCAGTCCTTCTCGCCGCACAGCTCCCTTTGACAAAGCACATGGGGTCAGAGTGTCCAAGGCAGAGCCCTACGCGCTACCACTAACTTCGCTTGGTGTTAGGGAGGCTCCGTACCTCTCAAAATCAGGCCTCCGAATACTTTGCTGGTGGGTGTTGTACAGACCTAGGAACTGCAGGAGTGGGGGAAGCTTCTGCTAGTGAGACCCTGGTGCTCCTGAGAACTGAAGAAAGGGTCTGTAGTCACTGGGGCCTCTCTTTCTCATTCATTATCCAAGCTCTTAACCACTCGTTCAGGCTCCAGCTGAGCATTTGAACTGGTCATTGAATGTGAAAGAGCAGAGATCCATGGTGGCAATCTCCTTAGTGCAATACCTGGAACTCCTACAGCAGAATTAGAGCTTAACGCTCATTAAATTAGCCAAGCCTCATAGACCCATGGTGAGGTACATCAATATCATTCTGTGAATGGGAAAACTGAGGCATGGGGTGATAACATAACTGTCTTTCTCCTAGGGTTTCTTTAATTCTCTTCGGCCTGAACTTGGTGACTACCCTCAGATCGCCGTTACCACCATCTGTCCAGGACCCGTCCAATCCAAAATTATACACAATGTCTTCACTGAAGACCTTTCGAAGGTGAGGAGCAGCGATCTCCCTGCTGAAACTGCTACAGCAGAAGCTAATTCTCTTACAGGCCCAATGACCCTTCAGTATATTTTCCAGTTTAGAGCTGAGCTCCTTCCTGCTGGCAAACATTAAGCTTCCAGCAGCAAAGCGATGGTCAGCTAATGAATGACCAAGTTCCTTTATTACACACTAGATAGGTCCCTATTGTTAAAGGTATTTTAGGCACTGTGATGCTCAGTGTTGCAATGCCCAACTGATTTAGGAGCTTTTTCCAGAAGTGATTTAGGCACTTACAGGATTTAAATTCCTTTGGCAATGGGATTTCAGGGTCCTAAATCAGTTAGGCATTGCAACACTGATGTCACCGTGTCTAAATATCTTTAAAAATCTGGGTCTTGTCTCAACTGCATATGGAATCATGTCCGTACTCATCTTGTACCTTCCCTTTCCTATGTGTGCAGGTGTGTTAATTCCTTTGTAGATGACTGGTTTGGTGCACCCTTCCTGCCCCCAGAGGGGCAACCTGGAACCTGCCACTATGCAGCCTAGTGGTGGTTGCAAAGTCCTAGAAGTCCTACTCACCCTCTTCCACAGCAGAATCACTGTGGTCTGCTGCACAGAAGCCCTTTACAGCTGTGAGGGAAGGGGCTGGATTAGTCCCCTACAACTTTGAAATGCAGAATACAGTAGCTGCCACATAGGCAACTTTTGTCTGCTCAACTCACAAAGTTCCTTATTCTGTTGACTGTATGGTGCAATCGTTGGCAAAGCTCCTACAGTCAACATCAAGGCATGCATTCCTAACTCCTACTGAAAGCCGAGAAAAATCTCACGTTCCAAAACTGTTTCAGCTAAAATGTCCTGCAAGAAACCCTCTAGAAATTGAAATCGGTGAACAATTTTTGTGTCGACAAACATGCCTACTATAATTCCACGCTGCCTGGGGAACAAGCCCTCTCCTGTACGTTCAAGCCCCAGTCTAGCAGATGTTTGTGTAACTGTATTTTCAGAAGAAATAAGTGTCTAAAGCTCTCTGTAATACTAGAACCCCGCTGAGAGCAAAACCCTAGAGAGCAGCATCTTCGTTTGACTCTTCAAAACTAAAATAAAAAGCTTCTCAGGCTAAGAGGCGGCAAGAAGTTTGGTTTTGCCTCCTCCCACAACCAACCAATCAGGGAGTCTCTTTCTAAGCGGTCTGTCCCAGGGTCCTTTTCACTGCTGGAATTGGAAAGCAGACTGATACCAACAGCTTCTGCTGCAGCAAAGCCGGTTGCTGTGGACCACCTACTGTGCAGTGCACTTAACCCTCCTGCAACTGAGAAATTAAGTTAAATATCCATTCGAACATCCAGTGTTCTCTTATTTTATACCAAATTATAAACCTTGTTTAAATAGGTCAGATTTTGGATTTAACTGGGTTTTAAAGAATGGTAAATATTTCACCTGGGTTTCAAAGGCTGGTAAATATTTAAATACATGCTATGCTTATGATAAGTAAGATTGCAAAGTGTTCAAAGGGCACTTCCCAGTCAAAAAGGGCAACCACAACAACCATGGGCCCTACAGGGGTGGGGTTTCTTTTTGGGAAGGTAGGCCTAGGGCTAAGAGGGTCTCAGAAAGTACACTTAAAATGCATGCATATAGCACACATCTTTCACCTTCATCACAACCACATACAACACAGCATCTTAAATGAACTAGAACATCTATAAAATCCTGGTCAAGAGCATCTCCTTGCTTTCCATATACTGAAAATATGAGGCAATGCTGCCGCTAGAGGTGAACGCTGCCACTGGTACATCAGCCCCATTCAGAAAATAGATTTAAAACATGTCAGTCATAAACTCTAGTCCTCAAGCCTGCCGTGGAGTGGGACTGCTGTCCCAACTTCAACCCTAGCAAATCCCGTTATTCAGCTTTGCTATATCCAATTGTCTAGCATTTGTGCTGGCTACTTCTCAGGGACTAGAACCTGAACTTCTTAGCACAAAACGTCAATGTCTCAGCTTAAAAGCCCTCAGAAAGGGAGGAGCTGGCATAAAAAGGACTAGTGTGCTCTACTTATTCATGAAGCTTAACTGAAGCTGTTCCCACCCAGAAATCAATCCAAGACTAATATTCTGGTCTGAGGAGGCTAGAGTGGCCCCCACCTCCTGAAGAATTCATGTGCTACTGCTGTGTGGGAGAGGATGAAATGTCTGAATGTGTAGCAAAGGCATATGCTCTGCATGGAGCCCTGGTCCACAAGGTGTTCCCTCTTCTGACAGTAGCAGGGTGAGGGGGGAGAATAGAGCAGGGGGACTGGTTGCTATGCACGTCTTCCAGCTCACTGCCCGGCAAAAAGGCAACATCGGGCCAATAGCTTTGGGATGAAGCAGCCTGGGTAGAGCATCTCTAGGCACACTAGACTTCAGAGGAGAATGACTTCTTACCCCACACATTTAGTTACTTTGTTGAGGCTTTGGGCCTAGGTGTATTATGGAGGCTTCATTTACCCAAAATCCTATACATTTGATATAAAATATCAAAACCAAATTAGAGAACTGTCCTCTGGACAGCTTACTTTGCCAGATACCACAAGAGACCTGTGTTTTTATTATCCTTAGGGATAGAGATGCAATGAGCTGTGATCCATTTAAAAACAAAGTATGCCTCTCCTTTAAACATGTAGCATAAATGAGAATGGCACTTAGGCAGAAAATTTGTTTTAAATTGTGTATAGTGCCTAAATGCTGTGATAAGTACACAGGAAATCCAGCGATGGGAGAATGAAGTAACTTTTTTTTCTCTAGGCAAAAGTTCACTGTAGAGTTTCATCATTCCTTTTTTTCTTTTCAGTCACTAGAAAATGTTGGTGATCAGACCCACAAAATGCCAACCGATCGGTGTGTTCGGCTAACCTTGGTCAGCATAGTAAATAATTTGAAAGAAGCCTGGGTCAGCGATCAACCATATTTAGCCGTCTGCTACCTCTGGCAATATGCACCCACCTGGGCATGGTGGTTTATGAACAAGATGGGCAAAATAAGAATACAAAACTTCAAGAGTGGAGTGGTAAGCCATTCCTAACGGTGTTTTTGTATATCTTTTTCTCTTCCTGTAGACTTTAGCTATCAATGTAGCTGCATTCTGGGTCTGCTGTTCATTTTCCTCCCTGTTTGCTACCACATTTGGCAAAATACTAGAATATACAGGTCCAAGCCTTGTGAGTTATTGCTGTTCAAACAGCAGAACAACGAAGTCAGTACTCTTATGACAAAACATTTAATCTCAGAAATGTACCTAGTCTGCTCTGCAGGAATGTAGGTTCAGAGCTGGATACTGAGTAACTGCTAGACACCTGGCCTGCACGGTGCTTTGTCACTATGATTATTATAAAGTGACTTGAGCAATATATTTGGAATTCAGACAGGCTGACAATATCTCACTTTCTTGAAAGTGCTGCTTTTGTCACATTTGTGTCTGAGGCAAAAGCCTTTTGTTAGGTAGAAAATCTTACATTAAGAATAGGTTAAGCACACTAAAGTTAAGGTTTCATGTGCATACTTAAAGCTGTCCTCCTGCAAAAGTGTATGTCTGATTGCATATTAATACAAGCAGAATGAGCCTTTTTAACTCCATCTCGCATAGGCTTCCAAATCTAAATAAAATAGTAGAAAATGGGGTGGAAAACATTGCTCAAAAGGTGTTGTGTTCTCATTGTTACAGGATGCTGATGTCTCCTACTCTAAAAAGAAGCAAGCTTGAGGAGGAACCTGCTCAAAACCCCACTAAACTAGTAGCTGGGGCAGGGGACATTTCTGTCCTCTAATCATCACTGCAAGTTAAGCCCTGTGCTTTTTGTTTTAATTCCTTACTACTTTTTTGCTATCATGTAACCTGCTAAATGCAACGTAACTTGATTGTAAGAATACTTTTTGAATAAAAACAAGTTTCTAAACATATCTGCTTTACACTCTTGTAGGGCCTTTTATAACTTTATTCCTTAGGTTTATAAAAACAAGTGCTGCCTTAAGTTTACCAGGTATTTGGAAGGTAGGCTACAAATCAAATTACTTGATCTGATTTCCACCACTCACACCTTACAGACGCCAACCGGCAGCCTAGATTCTTTCCTTCCTGAAGCCTGAAAGCCCCAAACCTTATAAGCTGGCTGCAGTAATAGCAGCCTGGGGCACAAAGGAGGGGAAGGGAGGACAGTCTGGGTTGCTTGTTGGGGCTGCTCCTTCTGTAAGGGGCAGCTCTAGGGCTGGATAAACCCGTGTATGCATCTGATCTGTTTAAGGGGGGTGGGGGATTCAGCTTTCCCCCTCGCTGCCCTGCATTGTTCAGGTGAAGGCACTCGTTACAGTCTGGAGAAGTAGTTGTTAGCTGCGCCCCCTCTCAGCAGAGTTCTGCTGGCAGTCAAGGTGAGTAGTTCTAAACGTTTATGCTCTCTGGCTGACATCACGGCAGCAAGGAATTTACTTCCGACTAGGGCATCTCCTTTCCAAGAGCCATTAGTACATATCAAAGTGGAGGAGTCTGCCCACTGAAGGGCTGGGGCAGCCAAACAAGGCCAAATGTAGTACCTTTACACAGCCGGATTGGCCAGCAGAGGTTCTCAGCATGTCTTAAACAAGGCCTCACTACTGCAAAGACCTGTGCAATCAGTTAAACACATGCAATGACATTACTTGCCACTACTTCCAGTGCATAAAGTTTAAGAATGTGCATAGGTTTTTGCAGAATGAGCTCAAAAGGTAGCCAGCGGCTGAGCTGTACCACTGTCTGTAACATGGAACTATGGAGACAGCAGCACAAAGGTAATGCAAAGTCAAGGTGGCCCAATTCTTAGTATTGCCCATAGGATCATCCTTCCTCCTTTGGTGTTACAGCACTGCCTCTAAAGGGGGCGTCCCTTGGCAAGTTTTGGGAGGAAATTAAAGAGATTCATCTTATGACAAAATGCTGACTTCCTTGAGATCCCTGGACCTTCTTCCCTAATGTTCCCATGAAGGAGCTGTATTTTAAAACAGAACAAATGGATTTGTTAGCAGCTAGTCTCTTGCACACTATTGGAAATAAGTAAAATACAAATTTTTTTTGTACAGGAAAAGCTTTCACACCAAGTACATATACATGAGGGCCTCCCCAGAAAGGACAGGTATTTAAAATTTGGCCACCCTTTCTAGCAGACCCAAGTGACCGAGAGCTCCTCAGTTAAGAAGCTTCAACCAAGTTCTTGGAACATTAACCAGCTTCTGACTAATGTACACTGCAATATTGCCTTTAATAAAAAGTTTCAAAAAAATATCTTTGGTGACTGAATCATACTGGTATATAAACTTTCATCTACATTCACATCTCTCCCTATTTAGCTGAGCACTGGGGAATACTACAAATGAAGTATTCATTAAAAAGATGGAACAGAAATTACTGTTGAAGCAACTACTCGCTTCTGACACATTTTTGTATCTGTAGTTTCTGAAAGAACAGATGTTTTACATTAGTGAATTGAGTTGAATGAAACTTTTGCACTCAGAGGGTCTTCAAGTGCTATGGGCTCCTACTCGTTAAAATATTCGTAATGACCTTTTTAATAAACATTGTTTCAGTATTAGAACCAATATGAATTTTCAAAACTGCTTCAGAGCTAACTGTCACTTCTGGCCTTTTAATTTAGCTCAAAATGTGCTCTAAGTGCTGTTACATTTTGTGCTAAAACTAAGAGGTTGAACACTCACTTGTCAAGTTGGGGTCTATTGCAGCAGTTCCCACACTGGAGTTTGTGAAACACAGGATGGTAGGTTTTGGTTAATCTACTTGACAAGGGGCTGGTCTACAGGGGGGTGGTGAAACCCTGGAGTAGCTAGTTGCACTTCTATGGAAACACGCCAAGGCCTCCTTTGTGAAAGGGCAGCTGATAATACACCTTCAATAAAATAATTTAAAGTTATACATTATAACAAGTGCTAAATATCAAACTAAATCAATATATAAAATCAATTAAAAATTTCATATAAATATTCAGCTGTACACATTGGTTACCAACTCCATGGCTCACTATACCACAAAGAGCTGTAACCTGCCTATGAATGCAAGTCACCTGTCAAGTTATTAAAAAAAATGCACCAACAACAACAGTTAGTGGCCAGAGCTAAGCTTCTCTTCTCTGAGGCAGAGAAGACGACTTTGGCTGCCAGCACAGGAGACAACACAGAGGGAATGGGGTGTGGGTAGTTCGAGCAGTGAGAAGAGTTTCTAGAGTTCTTGCCTCCAGCTAGCACCTTTTCTGTGCAAATTAAGTTTCCTTGGTTTGGCAACTGCCATCCAGTGCCACTCAGTCAGATTTTCATTTTTCTAGTTGTACGTATACAGCATTAGTGTTTTGGTTTCCTACATACAGACAGGAAATACAAAAAAACCCCACACCCTATAAATCAAGCGTCTACAACAAAGGCACATGGAGAGGTTCAGATGAATAAACTGGGTAGCCCAAGGGTGGGTCTGCTGCTTGCACAGTAAGATTTCTTAGGAGGACGGGGTGAGCTTGTATACTGTAGCGTTCTTCATCATCATTGGTAGCATACAGCAGCTCCCACGAAAGATTTGCCCATTGACCGCGGACGGCTTCGTCATTCAGCTTGCCAACCTGCACTAACAATTCCTGAAGGGTAAGCACTCTCCCAGTATAAACTCCCTTTGAAAGCAAAAACAATCTTTCAGTACACTTTCTAATAAGAATTAAGAAATGTTTCAGTTACAAAGCACCAAAAGGAATAGTTAGCATTCTGTGCACGGTCTTTTAAAAAGTGTTTCTTTCATAATTTTTACAGGTGAAACTGTGGAGACTGCAATTTAACAAGTGAGACTTTCAATACTGCAGTGTTTAGTGTGAGATGAAAGGGCTACAGGCTACTAGAGTCTCTAGAGTCAGACTTTGCTGTTGCATATAATTAACTAGAACTGTTGAATCTTTAATGGCTGAATTCTTGTATACAGGAATATCTCCATCATAGTTATCAAATGCTGCTGTGTCTGCAGAACAGCTGTGTAGCAATTTCCAGCAGAACTAATACGAAATTTGTCAAGCATTCGTTCTTTGGATGTAAAGTTCTCTGTAAAGTCTTGAATGTAAGATAGACACTAAAATAATTAAATTTGTTAGTCTTTAAAGTGCTACAAGACTAATTGTTTTTACTAAAATAATGAGCATTGGAAAAAAAAAACAAAAACAAAAAACACAAAACACATTATTGTTGCAAGCTAGCATTCCCCCCTTACCATGTTAGGATCATGTCCCAAGGAAAAAAGGTATGGCTTTTCTTGTAAAACTGCTTGTTGCCACTCGATATCTGATACTAAACCAATATACCAGTCACTTTCATATTCTTCCAGATAGTTGATCAGCTCTTTGAAGTTCTCTACTGGACCCAAGCTTGCTTTGTCAACCATAAGCTTAAATGTATATCTGAAAGATGCACAATAGAATACAGAGTAAGTACGCACTTCAGAGAGAAGACAAATTGTTATCAAAAGCAATGTAGCTATGATAACCCACTTACAGGTTGTTGTAATTGTTTTAATTAGTTAAAACATTGGCACTATTGATTGATAATTGCAATGCAAAATATTTAATTTCAGAACTAGTTTGCTATACTATTTGGCAATGAATATGACGACTTACTTTCACTTAGATGGCTTTAAACTACATGTAGTGAAGAGATATGCTAATTCTGAAAGCACAAATGCTCTCTTCTGACAGTCTTATACTATGTTTTATAATCCACTTGGCTTTTTACCTGAATGCTTTCAGAGTTAGTTGGAACAGCTCTGGTTTTCCAGTTAGCCAATCCAAACCAATAGACCATGGAATGCCACCAGTGTATGCTCTAAATACATGACTAGGAGCAGGAACCGTACTGTCTAGTCCAAATAAACCAAAACAACAAGACAACACACCATGCACATACAACTCTTTCAAAGCTTTTTCTTTAGTAATGTCTTCAAGTAAATTGGAAGGTTCTTCTTTCAAATGAAAAAAATCCAGTTGACTCAAAACAAAATGGTACCAGTCTTCTGGAAACCTCTGCCTCATCTCATTGAGTTTGGAAGTAGGTATGGGTGCAGTTCTCCACTCTTCTGGTATACTTAGCAGCTCAGAGTAGGAGCAGCTAAATTCAACTAAAGGTAAGCTTACAATCTCCTGCTGCTTTCCTTTGTCCACAGCAGGGAGCCCAAATGCAACAGCTTTGTAGAGTTTATCGTCAGGTGCTGTCTCTTGCAGAGCACCAAGTGCGCTCTGCGTTTCTACTGATCCTGGAACAGACAGAAGCGTTCTTGGTGCAGTTTCCAATGGCTCTGTTTTTCTTCTCTCTTTTGTTCTGCTGCTGGGCTCAAGATCAAAAAGATCACTATCATCAGTCCAGTCCTCAATTGTATCCACACTAAAGCTATCTTCATCCTTTATGGGCCTGGGTTTTTCTACTGCACTGTTAAATGCTTTGGGCTGGGTTAATGGAAATGGCCCTTCTTTGTTCTTGGCCATTTTGTCCACCTTCTCACACATTTTTGATTTTTTATAGCAATACTGGACAAGCATCCATACAAGCACTTTAATGAAATCATCTTTCAGTTGCTTTAAGTTTTCATGTGAATCAATGATTCCAGACAAGACATTCCTGGCATCAGAATATAGTCTCACAGGTAGAGCAGCACAAGGGGTTAAAATGTTTCCAAAATGATGATTGAGGGAGTGTCTCTCTGCATGCTCCTGGTATTCAAAGGCCATTTCAAAAACTTCATCCACTCTGTGAGCTTCAGCAGTGTGGCAGGAAGTTTCCTGCAATTCTAGCCCCTACAGAACAAATGGAAACAAGTCATCTTTGTCCATATAAACAATGCTTACAAATACTATTTTCTTGTATTAACAATTATTCCCAGCAACTATAGAGACACTTCCATTTATAATATTTCTTGCACCTATGGAGCTAAAAAATTTTTTTTATAACATCCATCATACTAAGACTGACTAAAAATGTTAATATAGGCACAATAAACCTAAACTTTCTTTAGAACCTTGCATGTTATCTGTCATGTTACCTTTGCCCCTTACAGATCTACCATATACAGTCGTTTTAAAACAAATATCTTGCATTACAGGATAAGTGAGATACAGTATTTCTATACTTGCCAATAGGAGTAACTATTGTTTTTTTCCACTTTTATGTCATAACTTGCCTTTGTGCTTCAGATGGTTCTAAATGTAATATTATGGACTTAACATTGCAAAACAAAGACCCTATCAGTTGCAAAATTATACTACATTAGATACACACCCAGAACATGTTAACCTTATGTAATGTAAGTTGCGTTAGTGCTACTGCAGGAAGTTACACAAAAACAAATGTATGTGTTTTCAAAACATGACTAGGTAAGTTTTCAGTAAATAGTCACCTTAATATTAACACAGCAGTATGTGAAGCCTCTTTCTAGTACCAATATCCACATCAGTCTGTCCTGAAAACGGCACAAGTAGTGAGATCCAGGTAAAGAGAGACCTAAAAAAAGATGCAGAAAAAGTTACCTTTTCATTTGCTATTGATTGAGATTTCTTCTATACATTGAGGAAACTCTTGTATGAAATAGTTTGTGGTCTGTGTTGTCCTTGCAACAGCCTAGCACATCTACACAGCAACAGTGATTCTGCCAGAACCAGTCTGGGTTGGCCATGCACAGCACAGGTGTTGCTCCAGTGGATTCCTGTCTTCCTGATGTACATCTCCCATAGTGCCTGCACCCATTGCTAGCTGGGGCTTTTGGGCAACTTCCAAGTAGGAGGCACTGCTTTGTGGAATGGCGTTAGAATGGCCAGCAGCACTGCTTGTGGTTACCTCTTGCAATACGAAGAGACTGTTGCATAATATGCTGATTGAGCTGGAGATCTGTTCCTGGATATTTTACAAGTTCTGGTTGTTCCAGATGGTTATAACATCTTGAGATACTTGGTGAATGTGTACATACAGTTTTCCAAGCGCTGCTTTTTGCCATACTTTCTTCAGTATAGATTAGGTCTTTGTGCATTAGCTTTCACAACTGTTGATATTAGCCTTTTGTCAGGTCAAGAACAGAAACCAAAGCAAGTAAGGTGCAAATCTGGATCCAAATACTGTTTCCAGAACAATTACTATAGTACATTCTAAAACACTCAGGTAGTGTAAATAGAAATGATGAGACAAGCTGGGAAAAGTTAGTGGAAACAAAGTTAAATTTTCTTGCCTACAGGGCTATGTATAGACATAGGCTGTTTAATACTACTACAGTGTACTTCTACCGAACCTTTCAGCATAGCATCTCAAAGTGCTTTCCAAACATTAGACTTCATGACAACCATGAGAGATATTAACATCTTTACACAGGAAAATGACGTAGCTTAGTCAAAAAAAAAAAAATCACACAGTGAAGTCTGGGGCAGAGCAAGGAACAGAACCATGGGGCATGAAGACAGAAGGAGCCATGGATAAAATAAGTGAGAAATGGCAAAGGAGTGCAAGGTAATTAAATTACTCCAAAAGGAAGGTGGGAATGGGATGAAAGAGAAATACAGGAAAGAGGGCAGACTTCTAAAAACTAGAATCTAGTTTGTTCCATTACTCCTGCTATGAGCAAGGGAGTATGCTAAAGATTAGATGGAGGAAGATATGCCTTGCAACTTTTTTTTTATTAGAAAGTTTTTATCAGAAAGTTTTTGGAGCAGCAATGGACTCTGGAGGAAGTCATACCCAGCATTCCTCAGCCAACAGAAAGTCCTAAAATGTATTGCTTTGATGGAAAAACAGTGTACAAAAGGGAAATTTTGAGACTCCCCCAGCAACAGAGGGTCGGGCTGAGGGAGGGTGGGTGAGGAGGAGGAAGAAAAAAAAGTTGTGCGATTCAAGGAGCACTGCTAAACAGAACAACAAAATATTTAAGAGAGTCCTTTTTAGCAGTCGCTCCACACACAGCACGCTCATTGATTTCAACTGGGAGTTCCACACAAGTATAACTGTGGAATATACCCAAATAAAAACATTAATAAAGAACAATCTTCCAGCCAACAGACCCTATATTGGCCCTCCCCAATACAGTGTAATCATTGCAGTACACAGAATTTTCATTAGGGGAGGGTAAAGAAGAGAATAACTGAACATGGACTTCATACATGGACTCCCAAGTCCTAAATTAAGAAACCTACATCCAAAAATCATTAAGAAATGTTTTTCTAATACATCAACTCCACAGTTAATCATTACTTGCTCAGGTGAAAGGCACAAAAGTTTTACAAGACAACTGCATTTTTGTCTCAATTACCTGATATGTAAGAGAGTTTAAGGGATGACTTTGGCATTCCTATCTATTTAAGATTTTTCTAAAGTGCCTGTCACCATAGTTCCACAAGCACTGATAGTAGTAGTAATAATAAGCTGTGCTTCCATGGCATTTTTATTTAAGGATCTCAAAATGTTTTATAAATATCAATTAAACCTCAGTCTACCTGGGAGGTACAATCATACCTGCTTTATGGATGCTTAAACTGATACAGAGATGTTAAGGCCTATAGTATGCAAGTGTACCGTTTTTGGGTGTCCCATATGAAACTCTAATGGACTAATTTTCAGAGGTACTGAGCCCCCACAACTCCAATTGAATTCGCTGTTCCTGAGCACCACTAGGAATCAAAATCAGGCCCTAGATATCAAGCTGGGTACGACAAAAAACGGAGGCAACCAAAATTAGTGGGCATTTGAAAATTAAGGCCTAAATGACTTGCCTGTCACATGCCAAGTTAATGACAATGCTAGCATTTAAGAGTCCTGAAATCAAGCTTCCTGTTTTAGTCAGCAGATCGCCCTCACGCCCACTGAAACATTGCACTGCTTTCATCTTCTCCCTTTCTATTTAGATGTTAAGAGGACGGGGGTAAACTTGCTATCTAACTGCTTTTCTTAATGCTGGCCTTAGATTACAGTCAACTGTCACTTCTCCAGCACATTTGTGATATTCCAAAATATGGCAATGCATGTTCACTGCCAACACATCATCATTTGCATCCTCACTCATGTTCAAATGATCTTTGACTTGTACAGTGAATCTTAGTTTCCAAATGTTGTAAAATACAACCAGTAAAATCAGCCACTAGATTACAGCTAAAATTTAAAACAACATTTTCCAGGGCTAATAAAGTGCATTTTCTTGCTACCATTACAAAGATTTTTTTAAAAAAATTTCTGGTAACTGCCAAAGCTACTAAAAATCCTTTCTGTAGAATAGTTTTTATTTTTAAATTAAAATAATGGTACTTAGAGCATTGTCACTTCATCTTTAACTTATTTGAGAACCCAAAATTATTTCTTGCTTGGCAATGTCAATTCAGAGATTATCTTTTCTTTTTTAAATAATCTGGAGGCATAAGTGCCACAGCACTGCACTTATATAGAAGCAATAGGGAAGATGTTCTCTTATTTATGGGCAGAGTGAAGTTGGAGTAATTGTAGGAAATGTTCCCACGAAAGAACCCCCACTCCAAGTCTCTTCAGCACTGGTACCAAAACCATCACATAGGACTGCTGACAAAAGTTTATGCATTTATCTCTTCCCCAGAAAAAGAATGACTAAAGTTAGCTTCAATTATCTTTGAATACTAAGATGCCTCCTCTACTAGCCATCAGTGTAAGACAGCATAGTCTCGATTATTCTAGTTGTGTGTGTGGTGTTTCTCAGAAACATTCTTGCAATTTCAGCAATTATGTTTTCTTCCACTGAGGGGGAAAAAAAAAAGCTTAGTTTTTGTTGTTTTCGTTTAGTGTAATTAAACTAGTAAATAAATACATGCCACAATCTTTCAGACTTGCAAGGTCAGAAGGGACTGTTATGATCCTCTAGTCTCATATCCTACATAACAGGCCACAGAATTTTACCAAGTGATTCATGTATCAAGCCCATAGCTTTTAGTTGAGCCTAGGGAGATCTTTTAGAAAGACATCCTCTTTTGTTCCATATAAGGAATGCCAAGTGCAACATGGCTTTGCCGCTACTTTGTCTTTATATTAAAATCACAGCATTCTCTATTGAGAGAATGCAGCAAGGTCAGAAAACACTTTTTTCTTAACCAAATAAGCCCTGGGACATTGCACTGTTTAAGTTTTAATCTAGATAGTGAGTAAATTTATTTAAATGACATGTTGCAAATCACAATGTTCTTCAATAAAGACTACACAGATTAAAGCATTTAACTACATCATCTGAAAAAACTCTTTTATATAGCTGCTTAGTTTACCTACCTAGACTACCAGCTGCTAGTGCAGATTGCAGGGCAGCAGCCAGACTCGGAACCATCTGCTGGTAATACATCGTATCGGAACAAACACATGCTGCTGCACCCACAGGTCCTGGCCAGCTGCGGATAGGTCTAGGAAACCCAATTAAAAATACTGGTAGAGTGAAGAGTGGCAGCAAGGGGGAAGAAAGTAGTGCAGAGACAGCTATGAAGCCCAATACAATTGGGAAGAAAACAATGTTGAGCGTAATTAAGGTGGCGGTGGATTTCCGACGTTGCTTTTTCTCCGTCCAGGACGTCAAGAGAACAGCTACTGCAAACTGCAGTTTTGAGATCAACTGAAGTAATCGATCCCGAATGAGACCAGCCTGTTGAGATACATACAATAATCAAATATTTTCATTAGGTATCTGGTCACATTGCTAGGGCTCTTTCAGGTTTACATCATTTTGTTTAGCATGCTTAATATTATTTTAACATTAAGTATTATACCAAGAGAAAATCCATGTCTACAGAGTTTCAGTCTCCACAGCCATAAGTCCTGAGCCCTAATTTTGGAAGAAGCGGGGAAGAAAAGAACTGGAAGCAATAGCTAGCTGCTTAATTAAATTTAAAATTAGGTTTACCAGTAAGAGTCTGATTCCTGTATCAAGGCTTCTGTTCCACCACACATTTGTATTAAATAGCAACATCTGCACTATTGATACAATCACCATCTCCAACAGGGCGTTCTCTGTATTTTGCCAAACCTAAAATAGAGATTGATTATTTGTTGTATCAAGCATCTGCCCTTTCTCCCTCTTCTTGACCTGGAGTATTTCTTCCAAGTCATTGGTAATACGTATTTCTTTTGGAAAAGTTTTCTTCTACAAAATAACAAATTAGAAAAATTTAAAATTACCATTCTAAAGGTTCTTGTGAATCCAATGCAAATAGATACAGAATGAAGACTTTGTAGGGAACTGTCTAATGAAAGAAATGCTATCATAGCAAATGGAGACACTGCAATTAAAAAAAAATACAAGAGAAACATCAATGTTTTTCTTTGCAAAGTCTACAAAAGTCCATAATTTGGCTCTAGATCCTACAATGAGCTCATTGCAGAATGGAAACCTTAGTTTGTGAATGGAAACTACCTCCATTAAGCCAGTAATTTTTTCCATGAACTTTCCTCTCCCCCTCAAAAAAAAAAAAAAAAAAAAAAAAAATTAGGTGACATTTTCACACCAAAGGCCCATTCCTGCAAGCGCTTATGCCCATGCTTAATTTGTGATCAGTTTCTCTGAAGTTAATGGGAATACTCAAATGAGTGAAGCATGTGAATAAATACTGCAGGATTATGTCCCAACACTGGTAGATCTACACAAACAAATTCACCTGGACCGAATCTTGGTTCCACTGAAGTGAGTGGAAGATGTGCTATTGATTTCAATGGAAGCAGGATTAAATCTTTTATCAGGAAGTTGCAAGGACCAAATATTCTGACTGACTTCCATTTTCAATTCAGTTTTCTTTTGGAATTATTTTATTAAAGTTACAGCAAATATTTTCAAAAGTGACCAGTGATTTTTGGGTTCCAAACATGTACTTCTTAAAGGGACCTGATTTTCAGAAAGCACTGAGCATCCAAACTCTGAAAGTCAGTTCCTTTAAAAGCTTCTCAAACTGAGCACTCCAAAATGGACATACCCTCAATCACTAATCACTTCTGAAAATCAGGGCCCATTACTTTTAGTCTCATATACACAAGCAAAACTTCAATGCAAACTTTCAACTATTTATTTCTTCTTAGAACGTACATTTTAACTCTCACAAAAATGTTATTGCCATGTTTTAAACTTTCTTTAATCATCTTACATATAGTATATAGTAGGTATTCCTACCTAGTGTTAGTAAAATCCTCCTGACAACACCAACTTTCATAAGCCTTCTTTGCATCTCCATGAACACAGTCACAGTCCTGATATCCTTCGGATAAAAGGGGTTTCGGAAGATTCCAAACAAGTACACTCCCTGAATCTCTCTAAGAATCCACAGAGCTATAAGTAATATGATCAGAATGTAACTCACTATAGCCTGGGGACTGGCCTTGGAAAATGCTGAAAAACCAGCAAAGTGATGCAGCAGGCTGGCTTCTGTGAGAGCAAATGTCAAGACAATCAAATAGAAAAATAATTCCCTCCACCCAAACTGTCTCCTAAGAGCACTGGATACATTCTTAGACTTGTTGGAAGCTAAATGGCTCATCAAGGTGTGCTTGAAGGCTAAACCAATCTCACTTAGGTTAAGACTGAGTATGAAACCAAATCCAGTCATGAAGAGGACCACACCAAGAGTGCTGGGAATGAAATACGATGCTACAGCTGTTCCAGCAGAAATGAGAAACATTACTAATAACCTGCGAAGGAGAAAAAAAGAAAGATTTGCTTGAAAAGAAAAAGGTTATAAACTACACTGTTCTATTTGATCATTATGTAAATAAAATTTACCTTTTATTACTTGACATGGGTGAACCTCCTAGGCCAAACTCCAACACTTGTTCCATTCCCCATAGAAAGAGTGCATCAAGTGGGGGCAAAATCCCCAATGCCCATAAAAATGGCAAAAATAGAAATATGATATGCAAAATCTGGTTTGTCTGTTCTAAAACTGGTATGTTAACAGTAAACCTGGATGAAAAAGGAAATGTATTTGACTCCTATGAAAGTCAGATACTGTATATATAATGCACTATTTAAATTTAACACACACAATAAATTTAGAAGTATAAAAATTATGTATCCCATATTCAAATGCCATAATATTCAGACTTTTTTTAAACACAAAAATAAATATACTTAAATTAATGCCTGGGCATTATCAAACTGACAACCAGAAACCAAGACTTCAAATCCAGATCCAAATTTTTCTGAAGTTCAAATGTTTGGACCTATATGTTCAGATCAGACCTATATTTAAAATTACTATACTAGGTAACAATCTAGAAAAAAATTTAAGACATTTAAAATCTGTAAAAACATATTACTTGATAACTGATCCTTAAAAGGATGGTGAGGCAAACAGTTACTTCCAGTAGTACTGAATTTAAGACTGAGCATGACCATTTTAACTATGCTAAACTTGTTACTTCTGTCTCCCTCCTAACTTATCTTGAAAGCTATCCAGTTCCTAATTTTCTATAAAGCAAAATAAAAGCATTATGTTCTAGTCTAGAGTTTAATTTTCTAGGCTTCTTCTGGATTTTTCCAACTGAATGGCATCTCTAAATACAAATCCTTCAGGAGAGTTATTTCATTGCATCTACCAAGAAACTGTATACATAAGCCAACATTAAAGTTATATAAACATTACAAGAGTTTACCTATGTGCAAGATCCACTGCAATAAAGACAAAAATATAGAAAGGTCTCAAAAGAGCAGTAATTTCGTAAGTATCCAGTGCTTGGAAAGTAGCAGTCTCTGTAGCTGTGTTTATGATTAAAGAATATTCTCCTATACATACAGTCACCCATCCAAACACAAAAATCAGAACAGTTCCTCCAATGTTGCTGTACAGCAAGGTTATTCTGTTTGGCAGCAAATACCAAGTTCCTAACCCACACATTACCCCAGCAAGAAATGAATGAAATACAGTGTTGACTATATATTTCTTGCCTGGAATAATAAATTTAACTGTCTCTGAACCCACACAGCTGGAAAATTCATACTCATCTTCATCCCTTAGGGTATTCTGAATTTGCATTCTTTCTACTGTCACTGTTTTCTGTCTTGCATACAGATTTGTCATCTGGAGAATAAGTGCTGTAACAAGCATAAGTCCTCCTGAAAGTGCTGCAGTGTAATAGTCTTTCATAATGTCTAACTGGTACAAAAGTGTTCCTACTCCTCCCAAAACCCATGGTGTCAGGAAAAGAATGATCTGATTCACATATATGTAAGGTGGAGCACAATAGCCTAATTTAAATCGGGGACCTCCCAAAACAGTCTGAGGGAAACGCTTCAAGAAGAACTCCTGTTTGTAATCATTCAGGAGAGGTACATCTGGACCCATTCTCATTACTCAGAAATCTTAGATGAGTTCCATCTTTCCTGTAACACAGCAACTGCAGATAAAGAAAAATAAGGTAGTGTTACTAAATGCCACATTCAAAACTTCACTAGTAGACAATAAAGATAATTGTTTTGTCCTGTTTTCAATTGTAAAATCATAGTGGAAATCTCATGTTATTAACTCCAGTGGACATCTATCTGTTTGCAGAACATACAACTTCAAAGACCGTAAGTAAACTGCTAAAATCGGGGAAAAAACTTAAGATTTTTAAATACAGAATATACTGACAGTTTCAGAACTAAATGTGAAGAATTATGGAACTAATTCAACGTGACCATTGCTCTTTGTAGTTAATCAAATTAATTGTTCACCCTCATGACAGAGCACTTGTCTAGAATTGGAATTTACGTCTAGCCCCATTCCAATTAATGACTTATGCCTTGATCCACTAAACCTCAAAGGGGAAGCCACCCAAGTCCAGAAGGAACCCCACCAATTTCAGTGAGGATCCATGTGGGTGCAAGTGTCTAGCTACAGAGTTCTTTGCAAAATTAGAGCCATTTAAATCAAACATGGAACATCTTAACTGTTAAAAAAACAAAAAAACCACTAATAGTGGCATCAAAGTCCTTTTCAGTCACCATCATACCTAGGAGCCCTAGTCACTGACTAGGACCCAGTTGTGCTAGACACTTCGCAAACAAAGAACAAAAAAATGGCCCTTGCCTGAAGAACTTATAATCAAAGCATAAGACAAGAGACACATGGAGGAGAACAAGGAAACAATGAGACAATATTGGTCAGCATGATGGGCAGTGGCCTTAGTACACCACTAGCCTGTTGTCAATGCTTTTGTAGGCATTATGGCAAATAAGAGCTTTAAGGAGCACAATGAAGTAGCTTTGTGGATGTTACGGATATTACAGTAGTTATGGCCTATACGCAACGCCTGGGCCACTCCTTGTTTCCATACCTGGATGGCTGGCTTCTAGTGACGTCAACCCATGAACACCTCCTAATTACCATCTGAACACCAGTCTAGGCATCTGTATGAATGAGGGGGCAGAGGGGGGGGGAAATCTACCCTTGTACCTACCAGAGAACTCGTTTTTATAGGAATGTGCTTGGACTCTTACAGGATAGGCCTTCCTTCCAATGGACCACTTCCCCATTCTCATCTCCCTCATTACAAGGCTACATCATTGTCTTTGCACACACCTGTCACTGCCTTTCACTTCTGGGACACATGGCGGCATGCACCTCCATCACCCCACATGCTCACCTTCACATGAGATGCCTTCAACAGTGGCTTCATTCTCCGTACGACCCATAGTGGTAACTTCCCATTGTGGTGCATCCAAGGTCATGGTGGGCACCCCTTCAATATTCCTACACCCCACTTCAACCTCACCATGGATGCCTCATTCGTAGGCTGGGGCGCCCACATACAAGACCACATGGCCCAAGGCCTCTAGTCCCCCAGAGAAGCAAGAATGCACACCGTCATCGTAGCGGTCCAGCATGCCTCTCAAATGCTTCTCTCTCTCATCCACTCCAGACATGTGCAACTCCTCTCAGACAACATGACAGTGGTTGTATACATAAACAAGGCGAAGCCAGATCTCCAACCCTATGTCAGGAGGCAATCTGTCTGTGGAACTGGTGCCTATGACACAACATCCCACTTTATGTAACCCATCTAACGGGTACAGACAACATACTGGCGGACACTCTCAGCTGCTCCTTTAATTGCAACCACAAGCAGGAGCTTCAAGACCTCACTCTTCATTCCATCTTCCAGCTAATGGGACACACCTCACTGGGACATGTTCACGATAGCTACCAACCACAAGCTTCCCCTCTTCTGCTCCAGAGGTGCCCTCAGGGAAGGGTCTCAGGCAGATGCCCTTCTCCTCCCCTGGACACTGGAACTATGCTATGCTTTCCCACCCATAACACTCCTCCCACAGGTACTCTGCAAAGTAAAACACAAGTGAGCAGTCATCAATCTCACAGCCCACTTCTGGCCTGCCAATATTGATTAAACAATCTTCACCTTTCAACCTGCCCTCCAATTCATCTCCCCGCTCTCCTGACTCTCCCCACACAACAATGGGGACGGATCTGCCACCCTAACCCAGACCCTCTTCATCTCACAGCCTGGTATTTGGATAGGGCTCATGGACAGACAATGTGTGCTCCACGCCTGTGCGAGATGTCTTCACACAAAGCCGACACCCAGCACTAGGGCATGCTACCAAGCCAAATGGAGACACTTCATGGAGCGGGCATTCAACCACCATCACTCCATCAACACCATGTCCATACTAGCCATCCTTAACTATCTGCTTAATCTTCACCTTTTGGGCCTTGCCCACTCCTCCATTTGAGTTCACCTGGTGTCACTCAGCACCTTATTCATGCCTATAGATGGGTTCTGTGTCTTCAGCCATCCAACCACTGCCTGGTTTCTCTGTGGTCTGCTCAACATCTTCCCTTCAGTCAGGAAACATATTCCCCCTTGGGACCTTCATCTCATCCTTTCAACCGACTCTAGACCCTCCCCTTTGAACCTTTGGCCACTTTCTCCCTTACCCACCTATCCATGAAGGTCATCTTTTTACTGGCCATCACCTCTGCCTGATGAGGTCAACAAACTGGCAACCATGATGATGGACCCACCCTTTACTCTGTTCCACAGGGACAAAGTATCCCTACAACTCCATCCCAAGTTTCTCCCCAGGATGGCCTCACTGTTCCACCTCAGTCAAGTCATCCAACTCCCAGACTTTTACCTTAAACCACGCACCTCCACCAGGGAGAGCCTACTACATTGTTGTGGGTTCATGTAAAGGAGAGAAATTCAGTTTTAAAAGGAACATAAACCAAAGGTGAACAGTTTTATTTTTATATAAAATTTCCCTAGCAGTTGTGATTTTGCTGTTTTACCTTTGGTGTTCCTTGGAAACATATACTGGACATGCACAAGTCTAGAGAGCTGGATGCAATGCATCCAAGGGTGCTGAGGGAGTTGGCTGATGTGACTGGTCATTATCTTTGAAAACTCGTGGCGACTGGGGAAGGTCCTGGATGATTGGAAAAAGGCAAATATAGTGCCCATCTTCAAAAAAAGGGAAGGAGGATCCAGTGAAACTACAGATCGGTCAGCCTCACCTCAGTACCTGGAAAAATCATGGAGCAGGTTCTCAAGGAATCCATTTTGAGGTAGTTGGAAGAGAAGAAGGCGATCAGGAACAGTCAGCATGGATTCACCAAGGACAAGTTATGCCTGACCGACCTAATTGCCTTTTACGATCAGACGACTGGATCTATGGATGTGGGGAAAGTGGTGGATGTGAAATACTTTGATTTTAGCAAAGCTTTTGATATTGTTTCCCAGAGTGTTCTTATCAGCAAGTTAAAGAAGTATGGGTTGGATGAATGGACTACAAGATGGATAGAAAGCTGGCTAGATCCTCAGCCTCAATGGGTAGCGATCAACGGCTCCATGTCTAGTAGGCAGCCATTAACAATCAGAGTGCCCCGGGGTCACTGCTGGGGCTGTTTTTGTTCAACATCCTCATTCATGATCTTGAGGATGGGGTGGATTGCACACTCAGCAAGTCTGCAGATGACACGAAGATAGGGGGATTGGTAGATGTGCTGGAGAGTAGGGATAGGATACAGAATGACTTAGACAAATTGGAGGATTGAGCCAAAATAAATTTGGTGAGGTTCAACAAGGACAAGTTCAGAGTCCTGCACTTAGGATGGAAGAACCCCATGCACTGCAACAGACTGGGGACCGACTGGCTAGGCAGCAATTCTGCAGAAAAGGACCCGGGGGTTACAGTGGACAAGAAGTTGGATATGAGTCAACAGTGTGCCCTTATTTCCAAGAAGGCTAACGGCATTTTGGGCTGCATTAGTAGGAGCACTGCCAGCAGATCGAGGGAAGTGATTATTCCCTTCTATTCAGCACTGGTGAGGCCACATCCGGAGTATTGTGTGCAGTTTTGGGCCCTCCACTACAGAAAGGATGTGGACAAATTGGAGAAAGTCCAGCAGGGGGCAACAAAAATGTTTAAGGGGCTGGAGCACGTGACTTATGAGGAGAGGCTGAGGAAACTAGGCTTCTTTAGTCTGCAGAAGAGAAGAATGAGGGGGATTTGGTGGCATCCTTTAATTATATGAAAGGGAGTTCCAGGAAGGATGGAGCAAGGCTGGTCTCAGTGGTAGTAAATAACAGAACTAGGAGCAATGGTCTCAAGTTGCAGTGGGTGAGGTCTAAGTTGGATATTAGGGAAAACTTCTTCACTAGGACGGTGGTGAAGCACTGGAAGGGGTTACCTAGGGAGATGGTGGTGTCAACATCAGTAGGAGGTTTTTAAGGTGCAGCTTGACAAAGCCCTGGCTGGGATGATTAAGTTGAGGTTGGTCCTGCTTTGAGCACGGGGTTGGACAGATGACCTCCTGGGGTCCCTTCCAACCCTAATCTTCTATGATTCTACTTTTTGTTTCAAGTTTTAGTGTGTGTTCTTGTTTATAAGTATGTATTTGCTACACCATAAACAAAATATTAACCAATGAAGCATTTAACAAATACAACATATTTACACTAGAAGTTCTATATAACAACAGACATGCTTGCGTAAAACTTAAAATATATGCATCTAAACAACACAGTCCTCATACTTCAGTGCAATGCAGAACAGAAACATTGTAAGGCACTATAAAAAACAATAAATGTATCATCTATAAGATAAATTGGATACTGAAGCCCAACAAATATGAGAAACCATTTTATCTTAAATACCTCTGTGTGACCTCTAAGTTGATAAATAATATGTTAGTGCCAGATATTCCATCAAGAATTTATGTATGTATAGTTACCTCTGCACGACTCTCAGCAAAAGGACTCCACACCTTAATAACTGTTTGCAGGATCTGTCCTTAGTTTGCATTTCTAAAGTATGTGGGCAGTTCCAGGCTGGCATCTTGCCTGGTTACCCAGCTTGCCTGGGTGACGCTGACAACAGTCACATCAAACATAAGCTACCTTTCTTCACTTTCAAAGCCCTTCATGGCCTAACTCCAACCTACTTATTATCTCACTTTCACTACTGAAGCATTAGGCTCCCACTGCTGATCAGCCAGCCTCCATTACCATTTGTTAAACTATCAAACAAGCATCGTGGTGTTTTCTCCCTCACTTGGGAGAACCACCCCACAAAATATCTGCAAAGCTACCTCATTAGCCTCCTTAAAACTTTTCTGTGATGCCTCCAAAAACATTGACAACAGATAGACAGCCTGGAGTGCTGACACCACTGCCTATTATGCTGATCGATATGGTCTCATTGTTTCCTTGTACTTACTCCCCCAGTCTGTATCCATTTGTCGTCTTATAGTTTGACTGTAAGATTTTTGAGGATAGCTTTTCGTTCAGTTTGTACAGTGACTAGTACAATGGGCTCCTAGGTGCTATTACAATACAAACAACAAACTGGCATCACTAGGGCAGTTCTACACCCATATTTCCCAAGGCTTATACCATCACCTTCACCCAATATGTGAACACCATTAAATCTTTTAAATTTTTTATCCTCACAACATCCCTGAGAGGTAGAGATGTATTATCCCCATTCTACAGATGGAAAACAGAAGTACAAAAAGGCTTGATCGAGGTCACGCAGGAAGACACTCACGGGGTCAGGACATGACCCTTGGTCTCCCAAGTCCCAAGCTAGTATCCTAACCATGAGACCATCGTTCTTGCACAGGGCTGACAGACTGTTAAATGCTGCTTTACGTTTCTTGTAGAGGCTGAAAGGGGGAGGTGGATGAAAGCTTGCTTCTAACTTGTCACCACAAAAAAAATCAGATGTGTTTATTTCTCATGTAATTATGACATTCATTACAAGGCTTTCAAAAATCAGATGTTATTTCAGAGTTATCGTCACAATAAATGAAAATTGAAACTAACTAGCTGCTTAGTAGGAGCCAGGCCACAATATTCAACAGCTCTCAGCACCTGAGACTCTCAGTCACTGAGATCAACCAACCACAAAACAACCCCTTACCACAAGCAGAGTTTTAACTCCTGAGTGACTTCAGGCAGTCCACTAAGGACCTTCCTGCTGCTGTCACATGTTCACAGAAGCAGCTCAGATACCAGGGTGAGGGGCGGCAAGATAAAACCCTAAAAGTCAGAAGCAGATTTGGTGCTTGGACTAGCGAGGGAGCGGGACAATTCTGGCCACCACAGCCCCCGAGCCGCACACGCACACCCTCGTCGCCAGGGTCGCCCACCAGTGGCGCAGCCCCCATGCTGAACGGGGAGGCAGAGGTGGCCAGGTCTGCCCTAGCTGAGGGGCCAGGGCCGGGTCCCTCCTCTCCCGAGTCTGAGGGGCAGCATTCAAACCCCACGGCAACCTCGCCGTCAGGCTGGCCCGGTCCCCTCGTTCCCTTTGTACAGCGCCGAGCACAACCGGACTGGGGGCAGACCCCAGCAACCCCCGGCTCTGGAACCCGCCCTGCGGCTCGTTTGAGGCTGCCCGGCTGAGGGCGGGAGGCGGCAGGGCCCGGCTAGCGGCGGCGCCCCCTGGGGAGCCCGGACCCGCGGGCAGAGCGCGGCTGCCGGCGCCAAGCCAGGAGCCCCGGCGGCTCGCGGGCCCGCATCGCCCCGCCGCTTGGCGCCGGGCGCGTCACGCAGGCCGGCGGCGGGGGATGGGCGGGCGCCTCGCCCTG
>ML675611.1:12803530-12862678 GCA_007922155.1 Mesoclemmys tuberculata | reverse complement strand
GCAGGCCCTGGCTGTTTTTGTAGGGCCCGCGCAAACCGGGTTTCGCACGCCCTGGCTGTTTTTGTAGGGCCAGCACAAAACGGGGTTGATGCTCTCCTGCTGTGTTTGTACGCCCTGCCCTAGCCTCCGCTACCGTGCTATGCGGGCCTGCTCTGGCAGCTGGGTTGGTCACCACGCGGGCACAAGGCATCGGGGTGTGACTTTGGCGTAGTCCTGTGAGTGGGAGGGATCTCCCCGCAGTGCCTGTGCGGGCTGAGATGAGGGTGTAATGGGGATGGTGGGCATTGCCTGCTGCCCCACCTCCGCCATTCCTACTCATCACTTTATTTGCGTCATGCTTCCCGTTGATGCTCACTGCAGACGCAGCGCTCATCCCAAACCCTGTCCACCTTCACACTGAGTTAAAATGTACCTTTGTTCCCCGCTCACCGCTAACACTGAAGCTGCTGCAGCTGTGCAGACTCACTGGCAGCATCTTGGGGCCCCACTCGTGGATTTGGGACTCGCTGTGACTAGAGCATTGCAACCTGATGGGACTCTACTGCAGGGGTTGGATCAGCTCTGAAAAGGACAATCTGGGGTGGGATTTGGGTCAGCTGTGGGTCTGGAGCAGGCTTTAAAATTAAACCGGAGCAGACCTGTGCTAAGCACTGTACAAACCACATAAGATTGTCAGTGCTGCAAAAAGTGCATACAGTAAGATAAGACAACAGGTGGATACAGATTGTGGAAGGGGTGACATAATCTGACAATGAGACAGTTTCCTGTGCCACATACTCCTGCTGTCTCCTTACCCAATCCAGTTATTTATATTTTTTTAAAATCACTATTGCTATTTTCAGATATGTTAGGTACTACTACAAAAACTAGAGACATTCCCCCCCAAAATTTGATAGCTAACAGTTAAGTTGTGACAAGCAAGTTCAAATATAAACCACTATATGGATCATTTAAAAACAAACATACATTCTGGAATTTAACATCTAAGGTTAATTATACAGCTTTTGCACAACTGTAATACACAATTAATACACATCTATACACTGAGCCTTTTTGGCTGTGCAACACCAAAATAACCTTAACTCTGCCCCAGCAGTAATTACCTGGGAGATGGAATAGAGGGAGTCTATGAAACAATTTTATCTGTCCATAACAAACAAATTCATTTTGCCAGTCAATGCTTTCCTTTCAGCTGTAAAGTGGCTGTGCCAGCTATAGTGTTCTTTATGCCCATCTGCCATCTGCATGACTGATACTGTATAAAATCCTCAGTAGACAAGCAGCATGCTAAAGACCATCATTCTCCATTCTACATTAAGACTCCAGAAAGTCTGGCAAACCTGGAAACTGAATCCAGATCTCCTGAATTTCAGTCTAATGCCTTAGCCACTGGAGCATCCAAACTTTCCCTAGGGTCAGCTGCTCCCTGTGTTTTTAGGTTGCTAAGCCCATTTCAAAGATTCTCTCTTTTTGGAGAGCCACTGATCTCCTTTGTGCCAGATGCCTAGCCGGTATAGATTATCATAGCTCCCTTGACTTATTTACACCAGATGAGAAAATGGTCCTTTTCCTTTATGTGGGGTAATAAACCATCCATCTTGGTCAGCAGAACCTACTTAACAACCCTTAGTAGGATCAATACCTGCTATCAGGGTTGGTTATTTCAGGCAGTCATTGCCAACCTCCTACAGACATTGGCCCCAAACCTGCAAATTCATGCATGTGCTTAAAGTTTAAATATGTGAACAGTCCTTTTAAAGGCCATGGGATTTCTCACCCATTTAATTTTAAGCATGTGCATAAGCGTTTACAGATCTGGGGTCTTGTTTGTTGATTTCTTCAGTTTGTACATTTTTAAGGGATTTTAGTTCTCATATCCCAAATAATCAGACTAGGCAATTTCCAGTTTTCAGTGTTGGCTTTGTTTTTCATTTGTGTTCAACAATAAATATTGTTTACCCTAGCACTTCCCAACTGTATATGTAAACTAAGGAAGATTTTTGGTTTGGAATGTATCCACTATTAAGGCAGGTATGTTATATTTGGATTACTTTCTATTAAGGAAGGTAGATTTGGGGGGATATTATTCTTTTAAAGATAATAAATGAAGCAGTGGTTCTCAAACTTTTTGTATTGGTGACCCCTTTCACATAGCAAGCCTCTGAGTGTGACCCCCTCGCCTCCGTGGGCACCTGTCCCTGACCCCCATGAACTCTTCATTCCCCCTTCTCCGCTAACCCCTGTGGGTTCCCCACTCCTGCTTTGCCCCAACTCCTGCAACCTGCTCATTGACGGCCTGTCTCCTAAACAGAAACTGAATTGTTTCATCAGTTCACAGCTGAGTAACTAATCCCATGGGGCATAAAAAGAAATGTAAGCAGAAAAGTATCTACCCTATCAAGGTAGGGTTGTAAAGTGTTTTGGAATTTACAAACAGAAATACATTCTACCTCCAATATTATTATTGTCAACTGAAGGGAGAATAGACTTACAAGTGAACAAATGACCACTTAAAAGTTTGCAGTTATCTTCCTTTCATCTTCTCAGTTTTCATTTAGGATTAATAATAGCTCTTTAAAGTCAAGCATTTTAGTAGTAATCAGAATTTTTTGTTGATTGCATAGCTAGATTTTTTCCTTTCCCTTGCTTGCAGTTAATGCAAAAATCTCCGGATTATGGAGACAGCTTAGTTAAATATTTTATGTTTTGGGAAGGGTCCTCCTGTCTTGGAAGTCTCTTTCAATTGCAGTGTTTTGAAAAGCTATCACAGATCTGAAGAGAGAGAGAATTACAAATTGCAAATCCGTGTGCTACTTGAATCACAAGTGACAGCCCGGTATTGACTGAGGGATATTTTGTATCTTTAGTTTGACAAGGTGAAACAATTCTGTGGCTGCATGGACTTCACAGTTGTCATTTATACCCCTATTCCATGGCCACATAGATTTCACGGTTATATAAGAGAAGATGGAATGCAAGACTTTCTGCTCCAGGAACACTGACTCCTACCACTAGAGCTCAAGGACAATCTGTATCTGCAGGATTAGTATTGGCCGGGTGTATTTATCTGTGCGCAAGCTACAACATCACTTGCCCTTGAGCACTTTATTCACTAGAGGACCGTGGAATACATACACTCTAGCTCAGCATTTCTCAAATATGGCCACCAAGGGATTTTTCTGCAGCCATCAAAGCCTCCTGGGTGGAGATTGGGGATAGGGGGGCAAAGCAGGGGTCCCTCCCTAAAGTGTCCAGCTGTTGCTCCTGGATGCACTTGCCTTGGTGTTTGCTCACTCTGCCAGCAGGGGATCGGTGCCGTGCACTGTGCGGCCTCCTGTGGGTTCTGGGAAATGTCTCCGGAGACGTGGGTCTGGTTTGTGTGCTTGGCAAGAGAGAAGCCTTCAAATCTGCAGGTGGTTGGTGACAGTTCCCGACCCACCTTCCTGGGTTTCAGGGGCAGGCTCCAGCCCCACCTACAGCTTCAACTGCGGTGGTCTTCAATTCTGGTCTTAACCTTCACCCGCCCTCAGTTTCAGCTACAAGGCTCTGGCAATGGGTGTCAACCTCCCCTTCACTCCCTCCCAGCCCCAGTCTCTGATGGTGGGTTTCAGGCTTCAGCCCCCTGGCTGGCTGGCTGGCTCCGGTGGCAAGCTCTGGGCTTTAGCCCGGGGTGGTGGGACTTGGGCAGATCCAGGCTTACTGGCCGTCATGGTCAAGAGGCAAGAAGAGGGGGGATTCTGGGGTTTGAGGCTGCAGAAGGGAGCTCAGGACAATGGGTGGAGAAAAGCAGTGGGGCCCCAGGGCGATGGAGAAGGGGGAGAGCCCAGGGAGGCAATAGGGGGCCAAGGTGCACACTCACAGAGTATATAGAAAGGTGATTGTTTTTCCCCCCTTAGTTGATAGCTAGTACCTACCTTCCTCTTCTAAGTATATCCCCCCAAAAAGCAGAAGAAATCTCATCAGAAAAATTCGTAAATGAAATTCCCACAAAGCTTAGAGATCAACCATTGCATTACAGTCCCCATCACAATCTCCATTTGCTGCTATGGCATTAAAAACCATTAGACCGACTGGTAAATCTTGTCTAAACACATTTACACTATAACACTTGAAATGCGTTTAGGGCTGTATGCTTTGTCAGCCAGGCAACGGGAGGTCTGAGATTTTTTTACTCTGCTAAAATTGTTTAAAAAATCCTAGAATATATGATGGAGATGGGGTAGGGGGACTGGAAGAGAAGAGAGTCCTTGTTCTAGAAACTGAGGAATAAAGCATCAAAAAGCTTGCAGATATTGAGGCTGGCTTTGGAGGTAAGTGGGTCTTCTAGAGCTCCGTGAGATAGCCACTGCAATATTAGATGGCTTGCTTCACATGAGAGGAAGTTCCTGAGTAAGCAGTCTGCTCTAGGGGAGATGAAGGAAGTATCCCTGTATCTACCTGTGCACAATGGAGCCCTAATGGTGAGAAGATATAGATGTACAAATTATAACCTACTCATTGGTTATGGTCTGATGCTTTATGTACTAATATAAGATTAAATCACCTTTGTCAGGTAGATGTTCATTTTTTCCAAAATGGGTCATGATTTCTTTTTAGTCTATTCTTTAAACCTTTGAAAACACTGCATTTGTGTGTGCGAGTGAATTCAAAATGGATTTTCATAATTTCTCTTCTAATAGGATTGGACAGAGTCTCACAGTTTCTATTGCTAATATGATTCCCTGCAAATAGAGCAGAAGGTTCAGGAGAACAAAAGAAATGATCTAATTTTAGTAATGGTGCAAGCTGAGCCTATGTAACCTCACTCCCTCTTTTATTCTCCTCCCCTTTTGAATGTCAGTATCTCTCCCACCGTTGGTTTTCTTCAGTTTAAATTGAATTCTTGTTGTGCATTGAAAACTTGGTGCAATGGATTTTTAGATAGCTTCCATCCAGAAGTGTGCAACAGTTGGGAATTTTATCAATTAAATTCCAAATCATCTCAAATGATTTCATAAAAATGAATTATGCCAACTAGAGTTGTTTTTGTTAATCAGAAAACTGTAAATCTGAAATTCCACGTAATTCTAAATCTCATTTGTTTTAGCCATATAACATCTTCGGCAAATTCTGATTTGAGTTTTAGGAGTCTGTTGCATATGGTAGCTATAACACAAATACCAAATTTAGTTATTGAAAGACAAAAGGCAATTTATTTTAGTCCAGTTGGTACACAGTTTGCAGGACACCCAGGCACCAATTCAGCGAAACACTTTGATGTATGAATAACTTAAGCACAATAAGTCCTACTGAGGCCTTAACTAAAGTCCTAGTCCTATTGAAGGCAATGGGACTACTAACATGCTTAAAGTTAAGCATGTGCTTAAGTGCTTCGCTGGATCAGGACCTTATGGAATAGTTCAAATGAGCTTTGGTGAGGTTGAATATTAAATACTAGGGTTCCCACAATCCTTTCTCAAATAAGTGAAGCAAACAAGCTATATTCCTAACCTGTGGGGCATAAAAATCTGATGTGAGTAGAAATCTGGAGTGCAAAACTGTCCAAGAAAGCAAAAGGTTCAAGAACAACAAGGGATGTAGTAAAACTTACCAAGGGAATTTAAAAGACCTTCCTTTTCATGCTGTGCTTTAATCTGTGGAATGGACTACAAAAGCAGCAGTGTACTTGTGAATGCAATAAAAAGAAGCTAGAGTACTTTGATGAAAAAAATTACAGGCTACAAAATACTGGCGCAAAGTTTTATTTCAACCCAAATGTCTCTTTCAGCCCATTTCAGTCACATTTAAAAATTCATGCTGATCATTCAAAACAAGTAGAATCAAATCCATTAAATACAGAACAGAAATGTTTATATAATGATCAATGCTACCATGTTGTCGCACAAGAATTAATTCCTGTGGTTATTTTAACAGCACACAATTATATGTAAGGTAGTATTTAAGTAGGGCTCAAAAGTGCGCATTAGGGTATATCTGATGTATTTTAGGATCTGCTTTAGGCAATATTGCCAACCACAAATGTTCAAAAATTATGAGTCAATCCCTCAAAATTATCAGACTGTTTTAAAAATTATGAGATTAAAAAATATATTGTGTTTTTATTTGCCTTCTGCTTTTTGAATCTTAGGGGATGGGAGTCAGATTTTCAAGCTTTTCCATGGAATCATGAGGGCTCAAAACGTGTTTTTTTAAAAAAAAGCTGAAATATAGTCCAAGAGTTAGTGCTTTATGGCCTCCTCCCTCCCAAAAAAAAACCAAAAAAACAACCCCCCCCCACAAAACCCCATAACACTTGCAACAAAATCATCTGTGGCTACAAAGGAAGATAGGTCCCTGGACTGAAATGCTCACAGTCTAAGCAAGAAACTGAAAAAGGAAGAGGGAAGGAACTTCCTATTCACAATTCCCCCGCCCTTGTGTCCCCATGCACTAAGAGGCTCAGGTTCTACAACATAAAAGCTTTGCAAAATACACCACCACAGCTGGTATAATACACCGCAGCTGTCAGCCCATCCCTTCCCAGGCATGTTCAGTGTTGCTTAGTCCTCTTCCCTCTCCCTGATGTAGTCACAGTTCTGGAGTAGCTGGATAGCTCTGGTAAAATAACCAGCAGTGAAATAGTCAATGTTGATGGCTACAGCATCATTGTTAGGCACTGGCATATGCTAGGGACAGTGTGGAGTCCTGGCAGAGATCAATGGGGAAAGACCTGGGCTTCCCCATGTAAGTGTGGGCAATGCATGTCACCCCATCCTGTAGGAGCCTGCATTCTCTACTGTGACAAATGTGTGCCTATTGATGGGCCAGACCATGCACTCCCCAGGGCACTGGGACTTCAGCTGTGGCGTGCTCTTGTGTTGGGTGCACGGTGGGGGCCCGCATTACAATTTGTGAGACGCTTTCAGAAGTCAGCAAATGATAGTGAATTCACAGTTGGGCTGAACATAGTCTGTCCCACGAAATTATGAAATGTGGGGCAGTTTATATAAGTGCCCATGAGCTGAGCCTAGGAGTCTTATTGCTAACGCTTCCTTCTATACTCTTGTTATGGGCCCTTACACAGAAGGAAGTATATTTCGACAGGATACAAATCTGTCTCTGGAGTTTTAATTAGGGGAAACCGCAGACTCATTTCTTTGGGGAGGAGAGTTGAGGGATGAGCCGGTTGCTATGCGATTGTTTTTATTTACAGTAAATAGAATATCCTCATTGCAGAAGTATTTCTAACCTGAGGTAAAACTGACCTTTTTTTTTCCCAACTGTCTTTTAGTGCCCTCTTGAGGACAGAAAATCACAAAAAATATAAGTATGCTTTATTCAGTTACAGAAGCTTGCCTCGCTCTTGGGACTGCTGAAATAAAAACGCCATTCTTAGTGTATGTAGCTGGAAAATCATTTAAATTTTTAAAGCAAAGTTCCATGTACCAGATAAACAACTAAAAATGAAATCAGTGGACCATTTTATACCTAGTCCTGCCTCAGCATGGGGAGATGGACGAGGTGGCTCTCGAGGGCCCTTCCAGCCCTACACTTCTATGGTTCTGTCATTTTAGTGCCATCATCCACATTTTTAATGTATCAGTCTAGAAAAAGCTCTTGCCTCTTGATAGGGTTTCCTATGCATTCCCAATATAATGCCATAAACAAAAGTTTCACTGAAAAAAGAACTAAGGGTTGATAAGTGTAATGTCACTACAACAGTAAAGCCTTAAAAGCAAGGAAAAGCCAAGTTATGGGATACCTCCTAACTGTACCCTAATGCCCAAACAGCACGTTCCCACTGAGAATAACAGAGGGTAAGACTCTGGATCACTGCGAAGTAATACTTCCTGCCTTCAAAAGAGAAGGAAACACACTAAGAACAACTTTGTAATCTCTCCCACAGTCTAGCACAAAATCTTAATTACAACCTCAGCAGCATTAGCAACTATTCAGTGCTGACATATGTGTACAGGTTAAGTGAGTTGTGTGTTTGTGCGACTGAGAGCTCTGCAAAAGCCAGCGGGGAGGTAATGAGTTGGATGTGAGTGCCAATATTTCTTTGAGAAAGCACCAGCTGCTAGCTTCTCCTAAAGATTTGATTGTTAGATCCCTAGTCCAGAAACCATCTCCTGCCGCAATCCCACAAAATATTATCAAACCTTGAACCTGGGTTAGGGATAACAATTCTAGCAAAATGTGGAGTTCTTTGAACCAGCCAGTTGAATCTTAGGGTAGGCTAGAGTTTGTGTGTGAAGATCAGGGGTCCATGGTGATTTATTTATTTATTTGATCTATTGGAAGCTTCCGATGTAGCTAACCATGGGGCATTGTTGGCATGACCATGAACACTCACAAGGGCAGATGGGTTTGTTTGAGTGGTTCTGCTCCCCGCTTTCCAAAAGCGTCTACACAGAAATACCGGGCAATTTCTCTGTTCCTGCTCAGTGTACAAATGGACCTTTTAGGAAGTGAGTGTGTGGGGACTACAGTGTTTTAAACACGTGTCCAACACCAATCTTCATATTCCCATCTCTTCCTATCCCTGCTGGTGCAGCTTGGCGACTTACCCAATACCAAATGGAAATTGCAGCAGGGATGTGGGTTAGCTGGTTGAGACTAAGAAAAGATAGAGATAACACTCGGAGGAAGGAGGAAACGTCGAACATTGTATCAGCATCCCCAAATGGAGTAAGACATTGCTTGTTATTTGTTGCTCAAGCCTCCAACCTGGGACAGGTCTTACTGGATTTCCACTTGCTTCTGGATATTCAGGCAATAACAGCTGTCGAGAGCCTGTCATTTGCATGTGCCAATGTAGTTTTGTCTCGTTCTTTCAAATGTGAATCTTCGCATGGTTATTCCTATGTGTGTCACCTCACGACTGGAGGTGCTCTAACCGCTTGGAAATTGCAAGTACAGACTGTGGCAGCCACTTAGGCAGGGACTCAAACAGGCAGCACATTATACCTGTGCTCTGTTAGCTGTACTGGCTACCAATGGATTCCCAAGTGAAGTTTAAGGCTTTTATGTATAAAGCTTTACTTGGTTTCAGTCTGGCTCCTTGAGTGACAACCTTTCTCCCATGATACCATGACAGCTGCAACTAACAAAGCCCAGGGAGCACGATGTCCTTAGCAAGGGGTTCTTGCCTTTAGAATATACTTCCCCCCGACTGCTCTACTAGAGCCAAGGTTTGGGGTCTCTTTTCACTGCTATGTGAGCCCAGGGTTAGTAGAACTTGAGTTTGCTGACCTTGGCTTTGTTACTTAGGGCTTGAACGTCTACACCCATTTGTAAACCCAGGTAGGAATCATTGAACCCTGGATCCCAACTTGGGTCTCCAGCAGCTACACTGCATTATGTGGGCCCAGTCCAACCACTCACAGCCTAGACTTCCTAGCACCCTCCCAAAATGTGACTACTCCAGCCGTTTGTTCATCGTGCAGTGTGGGAAAACGTCAGGGTTCCCCAAACTTAGCTGTCAAGAGGACAAAGAAAGTCTGCTGTGGAACTGTGGGATGTTTTTGGCAGGCTGCATCTATGTTGCAAAGCAAAGGCCTTGAACCCTGGGTCCCAGCTGGGACTCAGGCTCACATCCTCCACCCCCATGGGGTCCTGGGATTCTGGGTTAGCACAATTTGTGTGTAGAGGGAAGCTGGGGTTAGGCTTGAGTCTGAGTTCAAACCCTGGACTTACATTGTACTGTAAACATGGTGACCAGAAGGACGTCTAAAAGATGCCTCCTTTCCTCTCCCGCCTTGTGTTATAGGAAGGAAACAATAAGCGCAGAGATTGTTTCTGGAATTAGGAAGGTTTTTCAGGTTTGCTTTTTAATGTCCCTTGGGCCTGTTTTTGATGAAGTTTTGTGTTTTAATATCTCTGCTACTCCCAGAGAATTTCTGATAGCCCCAATTAGAAATAACTGGACACAAATAAAGAGCAACTTTCCAAGTCAGAAGACACAAATCCCCTACAACGAGCTGCTCATTTAAATTTAGACAGCAAGTCCCTGTTGTACTGAAAAGTGGGGGTCTTGGGCCCAAGAAGAGATATGACATTAATAAAAGCTTTGGTCATTGCTACACCAAGGAACAGCGAGGTGTAATTAAGGTTTCATGTCAAATTATCATTGGCTTATTTTCATTGTATCAATCACCATTAAAAATCTCTTTAACCGTTTACTGGGGGGGGGAAGAAAAGCAGTTAATACTTTAGCTTTCAAATGCTTTAAATTAAGTTTTCAATTTAAAAATATATTTTTTTTCCTTTTGCTGCATAGAGCCTTTTATAGGCAGGAAGTCATGCTTGACAGATTTGTAGATGATATTCACTGTCCTTTCTGGGAGGAAAAATTAGTGAGATCGTCTGATGTCGCTGCTGATGTCTGACTGTATTTTCTTTGAGACAAAATAAGACAAACACACAAAAGGGGCAGAAAAGAACAGCAAAGATAGAAAATGCAGCTTTTGTCTCTGGTGCTGATTTTTGTTTGCAACCTCCCTGCTGGAGAAACACAGCCCAGCATGTGATCTGATCCACCACTCTGAGACTTGGCAAACTTGAACCAGCATCAGGCTGTCTAAGGCAGTGCTGTTATGTTCCCTCTGCTATCACAGGCTCCCGGCAGAATTGCAGAAGGCGTTGTCATGATTGAATCAGACTCTTATCAATGGTGTCCTGAGGGAGGGGGGTGGAGGGAAGCCAGGCCCCCCGGGCAGAGCTTCCTGTGCCCCCCTGCGTGTCGTGAAGGGCCGGCCCGGTGGCCCACCCCCCCAAACCAGGGAGTGAGGCTGCCCCATCTGAGCCAGCACCTGTCTGCGGGGCTGGACTAGGCCAGGCTCTGCCATCCCGCACAGGAGGAGGTAAGCGGCATGTTCCCCTCCCCCTCCTGCCCCTTCCTGCAGGTACAAACCACCCCTCCCCGGGGTATCTGGGGGGGCAGTGCCATCTTGTGGGAGCCGGGGACCCCTCTTGCCCTGCATGGGGGGGAGGTGTGAGGCCTGGGGGAGGGGGCCCAAATGTAGGCGTGGCCCCCAGGCCCTGGAGACCTATGGTATGCCACTGACGCTTATTAACTAAAGGCAAAAACAAGAAGACGAGAGGACTAGGAAAGAGATGCAATAGGGGAGGAAGGAAAATTACACACAAGTAATGGGTGACAGCAGGCACCTAAGGCTCTTATGCCTGGTGTTGTCCGGCATTTAGCTGAAGTGCAGTGATGTCATCTGGTTACCTCTCTCTGGCCCCGTCTGGTCAGGAGGCCTTTCAAAATCAGGATGACAAAGCCCCATGGTTTCACAGTGGATCCTGGTGTCCAAGGAGGCAGAGGGAGAAGGACCCATGATGGTAAAGCTTGCTCCTTCCACTCCACTCATCCCCATCTACTCCCATTTAGTGACTTCAAGCTAAACAATGTCCAAGAAGGGGTGGCAACCCCACTCCGTAAGAAGTAGGGAAAGAAAACACACTGCAGTGATTTCAATTATAAACATTCCCTTCCATTTCAAGAATTTTTCTGCTCATTGTTCCATCAACTAGTGGCTTTACTAGAAGCCTTGAAGACCCTTTAGCACAGTTCCTTTAACTTAAACAATTCCTTTCATTCCAATCTCTCTCCAACATTTGCTGACTTTCATGAATAATTTGATATAAGAGGCTGAGTTGGACTTTTGTTGTCTTGGACAACTTACAACACAGGCCTTGCACAGCACTCCACTATAGATCCAGAATAGCTCTCCCCTTTTCAGAGGCGAAAGTGGTCTCCTTGCATCCTCAAACACCACCAGTCTGTGAAACACCCACTGCTGTGCATTCCTTAATCCCTCTGTTAGCTACCCAACTCCCTCAGCCTCCCCATCTTATTTGCCAGGAGTCAGAGAGCTCTCTTTGATTTCTTCCATCTGACTGAACTTCCATTTTGAACTAAATTAATTTACTTCTAAGAAAAAGATTTGGTGTGACACAAGAAAATGATTTTAATGTTTCCTGTTCACCAAGCTGAGCATGTGAACAAAGTCAGGGAAGGAAATACCATGGCTTTTGTTATACTTTCTAAGATGAGCTACTTTTCTTGACTAGGTGGAAGAACACTAAATCAGAAGACACTAGCTGAACCCTAACTATTCACATGAACAGGCTCTTTGAAGTCACTGGGTTTACTCAGGTGAGTAAAGTTATACCTGTGCCTAGAGGATTGCAGGATTGGGACCTGAAATAGAAAGGAGGTGGAAGTAGAACAATAGCGCTGCCTCACGCCTCACAGAGCAGATAAAAAATAATGATACCATCTGAATAAAGAACAAACACAATCATCAATGGCTAAATATTTCTAGAAAATAAGCACCTTCTCCATAAAAGTAACTACTGCTGGGAAAAATGGTACCAAATATTAACTGTCAGCTTATGCATCCCACCTTAATCAACATGCATGGATTACCTCTGATGTGTTCTCAAAGCTGTTACTTAAATACCACTTAAGGTCAATTAAATAAACAAAATTTTAACGCCTAATGACATAAAGACATAAATAACATAAAGACCTGTAATGGCCAAATGATTTGGTGTTTAGCCCTTCTTGATTTAAAACAGCAGTGAAAACCGTTGGAACCCTTGAAGGTGATTTTGAAGATGGAGACGTGCCTGTGCTGCACAAACAGCAATCAGAGACAATTAAGCGAACTGGGACAAGTGGTTCATTCTCTGCAGAGCCTGCATAGGAAATTGCACTTTACATTTCAGTCTCGTTGTATTTAAAATAAGGCCCCCAGCTAAGTCATTTTTCAAGTCCAACTCCAATCAAAAGGTATTGCTTAAAATCTTCCTATTACTGTAGAAGTGAAAGGAATGATTGTCTATGCTGATGAGCCTGGACGATTGGCTTGGAAAGAATTTGACAGTTTTGTTTCCCAGTCCCATTACGATGTTATTACAGACCCTGAAGAATACGGACAAGGCCTGAATGCTAGAATGAGTGTTAGGGCCTGAATGAGGCCTGAATAGTAGAATGAGGACAACTCTCTGTGGCTGCAGATTTTGTACGGCTTCTCTGAGATACTGTGTATAGATTTTCTATCCAGGTTTACTCTTAGGTTGATTCTCAGGCAGCCTTTCTAGTTACTGATTAACAGATTGGTGTAAACATTAGCGAAGTACAGAAAATAGAAACATTTGAAGGGTGAAAATAAGAAGGAATTTTAGAATGAATTCTAAATCCCCATCCTGCAGCTCTGCCTAGTTAAGAGCTTGTGAAGTATGCACTGATCATGAGCAATATTTCTACAAGACCTTGATAGTCAGCATAGCCTGTTCTTAGCGTACGTTTAATGAAAAAGTATATTTATGTTTGGAAGTTGCATTATTCCAGTGATTTTCTTTGTAAAGGCAGAAATGTATTGTACGTTCATGCCCCTCAGAGCCTGAGGCTTTTCACACCACTCCAGGTGCCTAAAATTGGACACCTCACTTTTATTTAGATGTTTAAATACAGATTTAAGTGCTTGACTTTCAAGGCTTGAAAATGTTGGCCTGTATTAAAATCACTTTTATTAGTGTTCACACTGTTAGTAGGGAAAAAGGAGGAAAGGTCACGTGGGGAGATGGAAATACAGCTCTGTGTCATTTACTAACTAGTGGCTATGCTCCCGTGCAGTGGAGAGGACAGACTAGTTATTACTAAGGGCTGGACTGTGGATTTTCCTGAGCCCTGACTCGGGCAGTGCCGAGTTATGCTCCACCAGGAGCAGACCATGGGCTGAATTATGATTGAGAGAGTTACAGTTCAGTCCTCGTTTCCCTCGTGCTCCATGGGCAGGGAGTAATTTGTGACAGTCCTATACCTAATGCAGCTGGCTTTCCCCTCTGCACCAGCCCTACTGCTACAGCAGGCCAGTGCGTAGGGAGGGCACAAACTTGGCCTGTGGGAGAGGAGGAACTGGTGGGTCAGCATCAGCTGCTCTCTGCTCCCCTATACAGCCCAGCAATGCGTCTTGCCTGCACAGAGGAATAGCACTTTATGCCCCCTTATTCCTCTGCCTGGACACTCTGAGTCCTACCTAGCCAGGCCAGACTTTCCTGTTCGTTGTCATTAAAACCGTGAAATGCCAGGCTGCATTTGTTTTGTAATTCAGATCAGATGGTCTCTTGACACAATTTCACCAAACAGGTGTCAACATCAGCCACCCCTTTCTGCAGCCACGTATCCCCCAATTCTGATACGAACGGTCTAGTCCCCTCCTGTCTGCACTTTCTGGAGGTGGTTGAAATTTGCAGCACAGGCCAGGCTGGCACTCTCCCCTTCGCCCGCTTGATCATCTGTCCCCACGGCAGCAGTCAGTCTTCGCTCGCGTCCTTTCCTTTGCCTCGTTATTCATATTTGCTTTCAGGCAGGAGCAAGCAGCATGCTTTCTTCTCTCTGCTCATGTAGCCACCTGGAGTCCCTGCGCAGCGCTTCCTTGCTGGGCTCCTCTGCTCCCTTTCAGGCATGGCGGAGCAGCCATGTGGGTCTAAAAGGTGCTTCAAGGGCGAGGCAGCTGTAGCAGGTACTGCAGAGGATGAATTATGCCCTTCGTCTTCACAGCCAGCTGGCTCTAGCACTGCTAGGGCACTGAGCTTTGAATCTGAGCCATGTGGGGTCCCCTACCGCCTTACAAAGCCATGACTCCACCCAGAGAAGCCCCTCTAGGAGACACAAAGCAGAACAGGGAGCAGCTCTATGCATGAGGACTTCATTCAGCCGGCCTAGGCGGGTAAGTCCTGGGGCACTACAGGATCACAAAGATTAGACCCTCATGTGGCTCTCAGTTCCCCATTGAGTCCTACATGGGTCCTAAACTCTCTGAGGAGAGAACTAGAACCCGTCCTTCCCAGCTTGAGTTGGGGAGCTCTGGTTCTAAGACCCAATCTCCCATCCAGGAAGAGTGGAAGCCTACAGGGGAGGATGCCAAGGGAGACATTTCTAGAGGGTTCAATGCTTGGCACAAGGCACCGGGATCCCTGCAGGAACAAGGTGCAGGGAGGCTACAGTTGTCCTGGCCCAGTGGAGCAGAGACCCCAGGCCAGGACCACAGGCAGGAGGACCAGCCCCCAGGTGTGGAGGAGGCGAGCCTGCCCCTGAACAGTGCCTGCCCGGGAACAGCTTCCACACCCCTGGCTGATGAGTGAGAGGGTGGGGCCAGTGACAATGGATTCCTGAAGACACGAATTGTGGGCAAGGCTGCAGTCCTGGCCGGCACAGCAGAGACCCGGCCAGAACGGTGAGGAGGAGGAATTGTCGTCATATTCAGCAGTGGAGTGGCCTGCCCCGCAGCTGGGACGTCTCCTCCTCCTCCTCACAGAGCTGGCCAGAGGTCTCTTGCTGGTGGGAGTGGTGCGGAGCCCAGCGTGGGGGTAGTCGCAGCTGGGCTCCGCTCCCCGAGGGCGGTGTAGCTCCAGCTAGGCTAGATCCCCAGCATCGAGAGGAGCTGGGCAGCTCTTGCTGGTGGGGAACTTCGAGCCCAGCGAGGGAGGAGAGGCGTGGAGCCCAGTGGGCGGGAGCCCATAACGAGAGGGGAGCCGCAGCTGGGCACAGCTCAGCTCCCAGCGAGTGAGAGCTGCCCATGTACCGCGGTGGCAGGGGGGAGCTGCAGCTAGGCAGTTCTCACTTGGCAGTGAGGAGCCGAGCCCAGCACGCGCCCCCCCCGCATTTAACCGTTCTAGTTTTAGAATGTTTAAATGGATTTTTAATGAAGCTAATTTTTACATCTCTACTGTCAGTACTGCCCAGACCCTGGCCTGACCCCTAAGAACTGTACAAATAAAAATAGCTACAAATAGAAAAAAATCTTTAAAACAAAAATTCATATAGATCGCTATCATTACAGGGAAAAAAAAGTCAAATTCTGCGAGTCTTCCTATCTTCCAAAGCACTCGGGCTCTGCTTTCTTCCAGGAGAGTTTCCACCCTAAAAACCTGGTCCTTCACCTGGACCGAATTCTGGTTTTGGTGCCAAGAGCACAAAGCAAATTCCAGTTATCCTGGTTGTTCTTCAGGAGGGTATGGGTGAGGGAGTTTGGCTCATCACCAACTCACGTCAGGTGTCAGCCCTCAGCAGTGTGCTGTTCGCAGGCTCTTCTGCATCCTGGGTTGAGAACTCTCAGGTAGTCAGGTCCCCAGAGCAGTCAGACAGGCCAGACTGGCTGTAAGGTTGATCTTCACTAACCGGGACCTGCCACTGGTGTTGAAAGCCCTAACCATCCGCCCTTTTGAGCCTCTGACATCTACATCAGCATTTTACCTATCATCAAAACCCCAATCTGCTGGATGAGTGTCTGAATGGTCTGCCTTATCCATGCAGGAACCTCACTGTATGTCCCATGATGACAAAGTGGTGCTAAGAACTCCGGAGACGTTCTTGCCTAAGCTGAATTCTCCTTTCCATGCCTCACAGAAGACTGTCCATCCTTCATTCTGCCCAAAGCCACAACACCTGACTGAGAAGCCGTGGCACTGTTTGGATGTCAAAAGAGCACTAAAGATTTATATCAAGCATCCAGAATCCACATGATTGGCCTCCCTGAATAGTCTCCTTTCACCCTCAGTGTTTGGTCTCAGAGTATCCAAGCTAGACCTTGCCCGATGGAGCAGATGATATATCATTGAGGCATATAAGGCAGCTGGCGTTCCTGTTCCAGAAGGAATCAAGGTGTGTTCCACAAGATTGATGGCAGCCTCATGAGACAAAAGAGTGTGTGCTTCCATGGCAGAGATCTGCTGGGCAGCAATATGGTTGGCAGCTAACACCTCTAACAGACACTACAACGTAGAGTTTTTGCCTTCTACAGAGGCCTCATTTGGCAGGAAGCTGGAGCAGGTGGTAGTCCAATAAAAATGGCACCATTAGGGCAATCCTCAAAAGGGGAGCCTGTTTCCTTTGTCTTTCTGCCTCTTCTCTTGACCTTCCCTACCCCTATTCACTGCTCGCTACTTCCCATAGGTATCAGAATGGCAGGAGATGCTGGGCTGCAGATGAGAACTTTTCTGACCCGGTAATTTTCTTTCTCCTAGCACCATCTCCAACAATCCGACTTGTGTTCTGGATGGCTTTTCAGCCCCAGATCATTTTATATGGACAATTACTGTAGAGGCAGTGGCTTGCTGTACATAGGTATTTGGGGTGGCTTTGGAATTATTGTTTCTAATTATTTTCTTCAAGTTTCTACACACTTTTGGAATGAACTGTCTGGCAGCAAGTTGGAGAAAGGGGCATGGCCAGCACGGACCATGCTGCAGCTTTGAACTACCTCCTGAAACTGCAAACCAGAGAGAAACTGGGGGAGACCCTGATAGCAGAAAAGGAATTATTGAGTAAAAATATTTCCGTTTCCATGTATGGCATTTTCCACTATTAAAGAGTCTTGTTTTTATAAAAAGAAAAAAAAGAAAAAGAAAATGTGTGGCCTTGCAGTGCATGTGTAGCTACACACTGCAGTGAAAGGCAGATTGCGTCCACACTGTGGGGTGTAGCCACACGCAGCAGTGAAAGGCTCTGGCAGGTGACGGCAGTAAGGAAAGGTTCTGGCAGCAAGTTGCTCTTGGAGACTTTTTCCGCTGCCTCCTCCTGTCACAGCCTTTTCCCACTGCTGGAGTCTTTCACTGCATCAGGGAAAGGCTTCAGTAGTGAGACAAGACACTGCTAAAAATAGAAGTGTAGGTGGTTGGGGGCATTGATTGGGTGTATAGAGAGCTATGGAGGGCACACACCCTAGGGTTCTGACATGTCTCTGTTCACCTAAGCACTGCCTCACCATCTGCACTGCTCTATATACCCATGCTAGCTGGGCATGCAGTGGCTGTACTCTGCTGTAAGTGTAGACCTACTCGAAGGGGAAATATGTTAATTAGCATTTAAGTTAAACAAACCAACATCTCTTATCTGCACCTGTGTACAGTCAAACAGGAATGAAACACATGGTTACAAGTGGCAAGAATCTAACATCAAAGATGTATACATCCCAAAAGATACCAATATGGAACAGCTAAGCCCTGAAAACAAAAACAGGGATACATAAGGTTGAAATGATAAAAATAGAATAGCAAAATATGTCAATGATTCCAAGATGAACATTTTGTACCCTTTAATTCTTATTCTACAATGAAACTATAAGGACAAATCACAGTGTTAAAGTATCTGTGACTGAAAAATAAAATATAAGTAAAAATTGAACACAGTAATATTCTCCTTCCTCCTAATATAAGCTATCTAGAACTGTTAGGGGAAAACAAACACAGTGTTAATTTGAAAATATCACAGAGCAAACATAATTACCAAAATTAAGATGAGTTTGGAATGGAAAGTAATTGGGATTACATTTGTGGGGATGCTTGTAAAGCCTCCAGAACTTGTAAATTGTCAAAAGCCAAGCAAGGAAATGCATCCATGGGAGAATGGAAAAAGCACGAACCATTGGGGTCTGGAAAAGGAAGTCCACTTAATCACATCATTCTCTAATAAGCCCATCCAAAGAAAGAAAGAGTTGGAGAGCCATGGTCAGAGAAAAAGGGCCTGATCCTGCCACTCACACGCATAATGAATCTTGTCTTATTTGGCAGTGATTTCATTAATATCAATGGGACTCCGTACGGGTTAAGGTATCACGCAGCAGGACTAAGGGTGACAGAACTGGGGCCAATCTAAAAAAAGTATTTAAAATACCTTAAAAATTTCCTTATCAGGCAAATTCTGGTCCCCATGGAGTCAATAGAAGTTTTGCCATGGACTTCAATGGTACCCAAATGTATCCCTATATATTAGACAATCTACATAATGATTACAGGATTGTCACTCTGAAGCCTAGAATGTCTGTTGAGTCAGTTTGAAGTGATGGAAAAGGCTACAGGTGGGCTGAACGCTCTTCTTGTTTAGAATATTGCCAGGTTCAGTCTCATTGGGATTCACAGTTGTTGCCATCCAAAGTTCTCAGTCATTTTGACTTAACAAATTACACCTGTGGGGTGTACAGCTACAGTAAGGCCTGTATGTATGCAATGCCAAGAATCTTAGAGCACTGTAATATCAGAGGTGGATGTCAGAGGTAACTGAACCAATCACCACACTTACTCTACAGCTGATTTGCATGCAACCATTGCATTGGTTGTATGAGGCAGACTGCACAGATGGTGGATTACTTGGCCCAATTGCTACATGCTTGTGACAGCATGGGCTTTCAGCTACTAGCACAATAATAAGTGTACTTAGCTTTTCTTAAGCTTTCACGGTACCTGGAAGATGTAGCTGTTAAATATAATTATATATATGCATATAATGAAAGTAAACTTCACCCGTAGCCAGTTCCAACCCCGGGTGAAAAAGGAGGAGGGTTGGTGTCAGGCTAAAGAAATTCATGAAATATATATATTTTATATACCCTACATGAAATGAGGGCATTCCCTGGAAATGAAATGTAACGTTTTTGTCTGAGTGCTACTGTAAGGACTATTGCATCATTTTGAACAGATGCAGAAGAAAAGAGGCTAGAAAATAAGAATGGTATCTTGTAATATAGGGTCGTTAAGTGGAAAAAGTGAAGAGCTGGCTCAGACGTTGATGAAAAGAAAAGTACAGACTGCCTGCATTCAGGAGACCAAATGGAAGGACGCAAAGGAAAGAGATATTGGGGAAGGCTATAAGCTACTATACTATGGCGTGTTGAATAAGAGAAATGGAGTTGGTATAGTTTTAGACAAAGTGATGCAGGAATGTATAGTGGTTGTGGATAGGGGAAGTGACAGGATAAGTTTGGTTAAGTTGCTCTTGAAAATGGCCCCCTGTATGTTATATATGCATATGCAATCCAAGTGGGGTGTGCCAACCAACCAACCAAAAAGAGGATTTCTGGGGGGAAAATGGACACTTGTACAGAAAGTGATAAGGAATGAAGAAGTTATCACTAGAGCCAACTTTAATCGTCATTTGGGAGAGATGGTAAATGCTTCCAGAGGTACCATAGCAGCTGTGGATTTGGACATAGGAAGAAGGAAGGAAACTATCTTACAGTATGCCCAGAGATATGGTTTGATAGACATTAAAACATTTTTCACTAAGAAGGAAGAACGTTTGATTACTTACAGGAGTTATTGTGTGAGGGTGCAGGTAGATTATTTCCTGATAAATCGAGCTGAGCTGAAGAACATAAAACATAGAATGCTGTTTTTTGACTATGGATACATATCATATATGAGAAGAAAACAGTCCAAAACTGTACAGAAGACCAAGTGGTAAAAGCTTAATGAAGTTAGCAAGGGTATGTCTATATTGACAGCAGCAAAGTCACCGCTGTCAGATTGATCTTTCTGGATCAATTGAGCGGTCAGTGTAGAACCGCTCAATCAATCAGGAAGTTGATGCTGGAAAACCACCCCCTCAAGTGGCATAGCACTGCATCAATGGGAATGCAGTTCCCATCGGCGCAGTGCAGTGAAGCCACTGCACAGAAGGGAAGCACAGCAGTTGATGGGAGTTACGCAAGCTACTCCGCATAGCTTGTGTAATTCCTGTCAACTGCCACCAAATCGCCAGGTAAGTGTAGACCAGGCCCAAGGTGTTTAAAATGAAAGTGTTGGAGAAGATCTCTTTAGAAGGGTTAAGAAAAAATATGAATCAAGAGTGGAATCCTATTACAAGCAAAATTCAAGAATAGGTAAAGAGCTTGCCTGCTTGGTGAAACAAAAGCAAGAACCTTTTTCCCCAATGAGATTTGGTGGAAAATGAAAAAGTTCAAGAGGCTGCAAAGGAAAAAGAAAAACTTTTTTCAACATTGGCAAGTGCTCCAGTAGCAGGATTTTCAGAAGTATAAAAAATCCAAAAAATTAGTGAAGTAATGGTTGCTGCCACTAAGGCTGACGTCATGGATGCCTGTTTTGAAACAAAGGAGGGTGAGAATGAACTATATAGACTGGCAAAGATCTGCAATTAGAAAACTGATGATATCGGTAAGATCAAAGTACTTAAGGATGAAAGTGGAAATATGTTAATCACTGTGAACCAGATGAAATTACTTTGCAAGTCTTAGGAACGAACAGAACCAAGCCATCTGGGTCTTGTGGCACCAGTCCTAGAAAAAGTAGTTGCTGAAGCATTGAGCAACATGAAAAATAAGAAAGCTCTCAGCACTGATGGCATACCAGCAGAAGTATGGAAGTGCCTGGGGCAAGTAGACATGAACATATTGACAGAACTGTTTAATTTCATCACGAGGACTGAGAAGATGCCTGATGCCTGGAGAAAGTGCACATTAGTACCAATATTTAAGAGAAAAGACGACATACAAGACTGAACTACTGCAACATTAAAATCTCATGAGCCACACAATAAAGATCTGGGAGAATATTATAGAAAAGATTTTTAAGGGGCAACTTGACAAATCCCTGGCTGGGATGATTTAGTTGGAGTTGGTCCTGCTTTGAGCAGGGAGTTGGACTACATGACCTCCAGAGGTCCCTTCCAACCCTAATCTTCTATGATTCTAAGAGACTACAAAGAGAAATAAAAGCCAGTAACAATCAGTTTGGATTCATGCCAAGCAAGTCAGCAATGGATGCTATTTTGCATTAAGATTGCTTGTAGAAAAATATAGAGGCGAGAGGATAACCCTGCACATAGTATTTATTGGCTTTGAGAAGGCGTCTCACCATATTCTGGGAGAAGTAATCTGTTGGTGTATGAGAATGAAACAGATTCCTGAAGACTATATCAGACTTGCCAAGGCATGTACAAGGGTGCTAGTAGAAAGCCATGTGGAGAAACAGAAGGGTTTCTAGCAAGCATCGAAGTATATCAAGGCTTGGCACTAAGCCCCCTTTTTGTTCACATTGGTGCTCAGTGCACTTACAGAAAACATCCACAGAATGGCAGATTGGTGCAGGCTTTTCACAGATGATGTATAGAATCATAGAATCTTAGCATTGGAAGGGACCTCAGGAGGTAATCTAGTCCAACCCACTGCTCAAAACAGGATTAACCTCACCTAAATCATCCCGGCGAGGGTTTTGTCAAGACACAGCTTAAAAACCCCTAAAGATGGTGATGCCATCACATCCCTAGGTAACCCATTCCAGTGCTTCACCACTCTCCTAGTGAAAAACCTTTTCCTAATGTCCAACCTAGACCTCCCCTACTGCAATTTGAGACTGTTGCTCCTTGTTCTGTCCTCTGCCACCACTGAAAACAGCCTAGCTCCATCCTCCCTGGAACCTCCTTTCAGGTAGTTAAAGGCTGCTATCAAATCCCCCCTCATTCTTCTCTTCTGCAGGCTAAACAGGCCTAGTTCTTTCAGCCTCTCCTCATAAGCCTTGTGCTCCAGCCCTGTTATCATATCTCTCCAACTTGTCCACATCCTTTCTGTAGTTGGGGGCCCAAAACTGGACACAATACTCCAAATGCGGCCTCACCAATGCCAAATAGAGGGGAATAATCACTTCCCGTGAGCTGCTGGCAATGCTCCTACTAATGCAGCCAAATATGCTTTCAGCCTTCTTGTCAACCAAAGGCACACTGCTGACTCATATCCAGCTTCTTATCCATTGTAACGCCCAGATCCTTTTCTGCAGAACTGCTGCCTAGCTCGTCGGTCCTCAGTCTGTAGCTGTGCATGAAATTATTCTGTCCTAAGTGCAGGACTCTGCACTTGTCCTTGTTGAACCTCATCAGATTTCTTTTGGCCCGATCCTCCAATTTGTTTAGGTCCTTCTGTATCCTATCCCTCCCTTCCAGGGTATCTACCACTCCCCCTAGCTAAGTGTCATCTGCAAACTTGCTGAGGGTGCAATCTACCCCATCCTCCAGATCATTAATGAAGATGTTGAACAAAACCGGCCCCAAGACCAACCCCTGGGGCACTCCACTTGTGACCAGCTGCCAGCTAGACATGGAGCCATTGAGCTCTGTGCTCTAGCCAGTTCTCTATCCACTTTATAGTCCATTTATCCAACCCATACTTTTTTAACTTGCTGATAAGAATACCGTGGGAGACGGTATCAAAAGCTTTGCTAAAGTCAAAGTATATCACGTCCACTGCTTTCCTCACATCCACAGAGCCAGTCACCTCTTCATAGAAAGCAATCAGGTTGGTCAGGCATGACTTGCCCTTGGTGAATCCATGTTGACTGCTCCTGATCACCTTCCTCTTTTAAGTGCCTTAAAATGGATTCCTGGAGGACCTGCTCCATGTAGTGTTTGTGGGAGAGAGGAAACAGGAAGTGGAACAAGATTTAGAGAAATGGAGTGTGCACTTGGAAGAAATGGCATGAAAATCAGCAGGAAGACTTTGAGACTGTAAAGCTGAGGTCCAGCCACTACCAAAGATACAGAAGTTCAAGTAGCTAGATTCTATAGTACAGGATTATGATGATGTCAATGACTAATTTATAAGCAGCAGCAACAGGAAAGGCATGGACTACCTGGAGAGAAGTCAGCAGAGTGATCTTCAATAGGAGAATGCCTATCAAATCAAAAGGCAAAATCTACAAGATGGTAATTAGGATTTCAATTTGTATGGCTCTGAATGCTGGGTACTGAAAAAGAGACAGGAGTAGAGCTCAAATACAGTGGAACTGAAAATGTTATGATGGATGCTTGTAGTTATAAGAATGGACCATGTTAGGAGCAGAACAAAGTAGGGGGAAGTATAAAGGTGGTACCAATTATAGAAAAGCTGAGGAAATCCAGGCTTAGATGATTTGGGCACATGATTATAAATATATATAGGAAACAGAGTATAAACTTAGAAGTGAAGGGTAAGAGAAAGGTTGGAAAACCCAAAACTTGATGGACAGATGTCATACAAAAAGGATTTGATTAGCTGCGGAGTTTTTGAAGAACTGCTTCAAGACAGACTGGAATGGAGAAGGAGGACTTGAAATGTAGCTGAAAGGACCAATGGGAGCAAAAGATACCAGCATGACTAACAATCTAGCATGAGAAAAAATGTTGTCACAGAAGAGGGACTTCCTGCAGAAGAAATGACACTTGCAGTTATTTGGGCTGTGTGACAGGGCTATACCAGGTCTTTTGTGACCTCCTGCTGCAGGCCCTAGGGTCCTACTACACCCGCACCAGGAAAGGACCAACAAAGTTAGGGCCTACAGGTCTGCCTAGAGAAGCCCAATGGAAGCAGCCTATCAGAGCCCAGAGTAGACTCAGATAAAAGGTGTTGCAGGGCGTGTTCCTGACAGGGACCAGGAGAACAAGACAGTACTCCTCTCCGGTCGAAGGAGCTTGAGAGATAACCAGAGTTTGGTTCTGGCTACATTTGCTTAAGATGGGATAGAGAGGACCTGAGAACTTTAATCCTGAGCTAAGGGGTGAAGATAAAGGGGCTAAGCAGGAAGAGGCCCAGGGAAACAGCTGCAATGCTCTGAAGTGAGCAGTATCTGGCTGCTGCTTATGTGGTCCCTGGATTGGAACCTAGAGTAATGGGCAGGCCCAGGTTCCCCCGCTGGCCACTGGTGAAGTGGCCTAATCCTTGAGAAGGGGACAAGGCTTGTTTTGAAAGCTGAGCAAAGGGCTGAATTTAAAGCTGCCAGAGCTCGGGCTGAAGACCCTGACAAGGGTAGATAGACAGTTTTTGTTGGACTTTTTACCACTCAATTGGACTTTGTGACTTGCCGGAGGGCCGAGCCACTGAAGACCTGCCAAGGGAAGTCAACAACCTATGGCAGTATCGCAGCAGCAGGAGGCGCTCCAGAGGGGATGCCCCCATTACAGTCAGGCTTAGTGCCACACCTGTCAGTCCAAAACCACGTTTCTTTGGTACCTATGCAGTCGGACAAGGGCCCGACTGACTTGTGAGCTGGCACCATGCCATCCAAGCAGATGGGCAGATCTGTAAGTAGCCAAGAGGCCATGTAGGAGCATTGTGTGTGTACTGATGGCAGGATTCCAAACTGCGAGAGTCCTAACAGCTGGCCAGCCTGAATTCGTAACACAACAACTTCTGTTTTCGGAAAACCATTGGCTTGTTTGTACTGGGTGAAGTCAGGGATTGAATGACACAGGAGTGGGAATGGTAGGAACGTAGGTCCAATTGTTAATGAATGTTGTTAAAGTTGGCTTAATACATACAAAAAGAGGGCAATCAAGAAGGGGAGTTGCCTTTGAGCTGCAGAGAGAGTGGAGAATGAGAACAATCAATGGCATTTCCAGATCCTTTTGTATCTCTGTGATAGGCCAAAAATAGATTTCATACAAGTTTGCAGAACAGATCAGCAGGTGCAAAGCCCTGTTCTACAGCCCCCTTGGTTATGGAAGGGAAGACTAAAACTTACTTTGCAAACAGATTGACTGCAATAGCTGAAATGTAGTGAAAGCTAACACTTCACCTTTTGACTGAAAAAAAAAAGGGGGTTCTGGCAGTCTGGCTACACCAGTGGGCTATTCCATTTATGGGAATATACTGCCTGCTGATATGTGCATCTTTGTGAATTTCTGGCTCATCACCAACTGGAAGCTTGAGATTCAAGAGAGAAAATCCTGTGCCTATACATTCGTTTCAAACAGAAATAGTTTTAAATTGCATGATGTCCTAAATTTAACTGTATGGAAAATCTGCAACCAAGCAATTTTTCAGCTAAAAAGGACCCCAAAATTTAGAAAGTAAAATTAATTTAGATGGTGTAGATCCTCACATAAAAATCCTCTTCACACATGTACACTGTTCTCCTTAACCATGCTTCATCCCTTCTGATTGCAAAATGGCTAGAGGGCCTAAATGTATCTGTTCTTTCATTCAGAATGCATTAGAATCTATCTTCTAATAATCTACTGAACCTATTTTTCATACATCACCTTTCTTTCCCCCGTCTTCTCTAACTTGTTTATTCTTCCTTTTGAAATACTCAGCTGGACCATATATTTCTCTGGTGTTGACGTGTATTGGACAGCCAGGTCTGGAGTCACCACAGGTTATTCTTCTCTGTGTTTGAATTCAGCCTAAATTTAAACCTGGAAGAATAGTCAGAAGAAGTCAGCACAAAGAAAAAAAGAAATGTGTTCAGGTCTATTTCTCGATGATGATCCTTACTCAGTCACAAATTTGAAAACAAGGGGATTGGATGGCTCAGGGGATTGGTAATGGCGTACAGTCCTTTTCACATCTAGGCTCTCATTCTGAATCCAGCCCAGGTTAGCAGTATCTGAAAGTAGTTCTCTTCTGAGAGCTGTTCAATGCGATGTTGGTGGTCTATTCTTTTGCTTGTGCCAAAGAGTCATTACCTTTGACATTAATATCTCCCACCCCAGAGACTTGTTGGTAGTTTCAGAAGAGAGAGCTAAGATTTAATAGTCATTGAGCAGAAACTATACTGACAACCTTATAACTCATCAGATCAGTGGTGACAAATATTGGTAGGGCAGTATAGGGAAGCTTGCACTGCAGCATTTCAGGGCAATATCCATTCTGTTGATCAATACGGGACTTAAGGCTTTAGGCCTGTGAACCAGACACTTTTCATGACTACTAACGTATTACTTACATTTTCTCTTTTTTTTTTAAATCTAAGGGGTAAGGAGGATCTCTCTACTAACATATGAAACCACAGCTCTTGCTAAGTCTGCAGTGTATTATAGTAGTGCCTATCAGTACCAGTTAATTTTGCGCTTTGATGGGCATGCAACTGCACTTTCAGGGCTTCTATAGGTGATGCTTAAAAGCTTAATAACTACTACATGTCTACAGTGAACTAAAAAAAATACATTGAAAGAACATTAAGGATATGAGAGAGCCAATGAAAGCAATTACAGTTCAGAATTAAACCTTTATTTGAGAACTCTAAAGTGTCCAAGCCTTCCATACAGCATGATTTTTACTCTGTTGTGCAAGGCCCATCTACTATTACTGGGGGAAAAACAATAACAGCGGCAATAACAATCTGATCTCAACAGTAAGTCAATGGAGTTAAAGCAGGGGTCAGACTTTTATTTTATTTTATTATCTCACTCCAAAGAAACGAGGCAATCCACAAACACACATTCATACAGAAAAATTAAAAGAATTAAGATAGGACTTAGTTTGCATTGCAAATCAACATGTTCTTAAGTGGAAGTTCACCATATGTTCTCCAATACCTAGAAACAAAGATGAGCCACCTTAACCTCCTTAATTTTGCTATGCACTGGAGTATGCATTGCTGAACATAGTTGGTTTGACTCAGAGCTTTTAAGTTGTTAAATGTCATTTTTTGTGATTGTACTAAATTAAATCAATATTACTTTGGTGAATTTTTTTTAAAGTTCTTGCCCTCTCCGTTATTCTGCCAAATTTTTGGGTTTGGGGTGAAAGTATTACAAATAAAAAAATGCTGAAGGTACTAATAGATTTAATGCAAAGATGATTTTTGGGCGGGGAGGTTATGTCTTCCTTTTCTTTTAAAGAGTCCAATTATGGGCCATGTAGCCACAACCAGGCTAACAACAACCATATGATGGAATATTTTGTAATCGGGTTGTAGGTTTCTCTATGGAGACAGTTTCCAAGTAGATGAGTTTTAAATCTCCTTAGAATTAAGAAGGGTTTTGCAACCAAATTAATTGTTTTGGAAAAATCCTCCTTTATGGATCATGAAGAGGATAAAAAAGGAAAGAAATAATGTCATCTGTGGTGGTTAGTCAGATGTTCTTTTGGAGTTACAATGATTTCCTCTTTAATTCCTCCTCTTGTTGATGTTCATGTTAAAAAAATAATGAGTACTATGTTCACTGTCTTAATGCTACTCATCCTTGTGTACATTATGAAATCTTTGCATTAAGCTGACCAAATGGATTGAGTCATAATGTAAGGCAGACACTAAAAAAACTGCACTCAGCTGTAAGATGGCATAAAAGCATAGTATAAATTGTTACACTACAGTACAAGTGTTAATAATTGCCAGTACACTGTACAGTAATTTGTTTTAAAGAGGTGATTGGACCCAGACAACTGAGAGCATGCATCATACTGGTTTAGTGGATCTGAATTGTTTTGTCTTTAGATTTTTAATGTTTATGTACTTACCCTTTTACCAATATAGTTGAGACACTCTGGACATTTTTTACATGTATTAATAATGCCAGGTTTAAATAATGGTAGACGATTTTGAACAATCAGCAGGTGATAATTTCCTGCGTGTGTGTGTGTGACTGTCTGTCTATCTAGCTAATGTATATTTGTGGATATGTAATTTTTTCCTGCTAAGGCTACATTACTTCATGTTTTTAAAGAGCTTTGCGGAAAAAATAGGTGTCCCAGAAAAGATATTTATTGTTTCACAGGTACCATAAATGAAGCTGTAGGCTAGTACTAATAATGCTTTAATACATACATAAAACCAGGAGTCAATTCTTTACATGGTACATTAAACAGTAAAATATACCAATTTTGACTTGATTTCTATCTCATTGAACTACCCTACATTTATTTGCTTTAGTTTTAAATCCTTCCATTCTAGTGTTCTCCAGCACCCATTATAGAATTGAAGCTTGCTTTTCACCTATCTGCTAACAGTTTAACATAGATGTCTGGGTCAAGTCCATTGTTCCAATTGTATATAGTTTAAAAAGCTCCGCAGTATTTTACTCTTTCCATTGTATCTTGGCTTCCCTGAGTGCTCTGCTTGCTGCATTTTACTTGTACTGGCTCTGTTTTCTAAGCCCATTTATGCTCCCCCCCACACACACACTTGTTCACTGGGGAGCTTAAATTGACTTCTCTCCATTCTGTATCCTTAACTAAAAATGCACCATTAAGGTTGATTGAAGTCTTTTGAAAACACTTCATAAAAAATGAAAGGCCATAAGAAATTAGGCTACCACTGTTTGCAAATACCTGTTTTCAGCCAAATAGATGGGGAGGAATAGGAAAGAATTGAAAACTTAAAAATGCTATTGATACACGTTTATATGCTACCTCTTTTTGTGTGAATTGGCAAAGCACATATAAAACATTTTGGGGAATAAAATATTGAAAAATGTCAACAAAATGTGCCATACTGTGTAGGCTTTTTGTTACTTAAAACCTTTTAATCTCTTAATCATAAGGCATAGCTCTAAAGAGAGGAAGTGCATTAACTAACATATTTAGATCATCCTGTTATTATTTTCATAGTTTTCCCTTTCAAAAATAAATTCTTGTCCTCAAAATGTTTCTCTCTAGTTAATATTGCCAGTCACCTAATTTGAAGCTTACATGAGTCATTTTTAAACCACACAACATATTTATCAAAGGTTAGAAAGTGTGGTTAAGAAATTGCTTTAAAAATTAAAACAAAAATGTTCAGTAAAACACTGAAGCTTTAAGGCTTCTTTCATTGAAAAGCCTTAGTTAGGTGCAATGGCTGAAGCCATTACGTATGTCTAATGTTCCGTGCCTGTACAACTAATAAACAAAGAAACCTTATTTGGCAAGTCATCCACCAGGAGGAAAGAGAGTAATTTATGGACAAACACAATTTGTAAGGGAAAAATTGTATGAGCATATGGAAATGAAACTTACTTTAAAAAGAGAAATGTCATGAGGGATTTGCACCAAGTTTAAAAGGAAGCAAGTGCGTCAGAATCCGAAGTGATTAAATTGGAAATGGCAGCGAGATTGTCGAAGGAGCTGAGACTGCTCCCTCCGGTGAACAAGATATCAAGCAATCAAGCTGTTTCTAAACTCTACCAATGTGCCTGTTTATTATCAATTAATATGTATTTAAGTGCTTTAATGATTATCTAAAAGAGCAATTACTGGATTTTAAATTACTTACATTTCTTTTCTCAAACAATTGCCTTTTGAGAATCATAGGTTTGATCTACAAGCTACGCCAACACTGGAATTAAAAAAGATATATATTTCGGAAACAGCTACCTACAAATTGATTTTGGCAGTAGCTCCAGCTAGCTGAAATGTCTGAAATGCAGAAGAATTTCTCAGAAATTAATTGGCATAAAGTGGGTTTGAAAAAATACCAAACTAGTTCTTCCTACCAGAGAATATTAAAATAAAAATAAATATAATTCAAGATAAACCTTTACTACTGTTAAATGAAAGCATTGCCACAGCAGTGTAATGTTATCTTTAGCAATGCAATTCATTTAGGATATTTAAAAAAATATTTTTACTATTTTATATAAGCAATGGAATAACTGCCAGACCTAAACTATTATTTCATGGAATACTATGAACACAAATTGCAGCAAAGTGCATGTTTTCCTTTAAGAATTCTCCCATTAATGGAGGAAAAGAGCATCAAGATCAACAAGAAAAGTAGCTAAGTACATGGAGGTCATTCAGAAGCTATGAGTTCTATAGCAGAGGTACAAGAAAAAACTGTCAGTTTCCATCCCATTAAACAAGCTATGAGCTATGTGTTAGACTCCCTGGGATTACCAGCAAACCCCTACCAAGATGTGTGCTAGCTCCTGCTCACATAGCACTTATAAATTATTCAATTCCTTTTATGCAAATAAAGTTTCATAGAAGCATTGGGAATCTATAATGGGAAGAAGAGTAACATCCATTTAGAGGAATTAAATGCTAGGTGAAATGTATGACACTTTGCAGACAAAAGCTATTGAAAATGGTCCAGTACCAGTACCTTTTAAAGGTCCACACACACACAGTTAGAGAGCTTCCAAGTTTTGTTTTCTTTTTTCACATCATAATGCAGCAATGGTTGCCCTGAGAGACACTCATTTCTGCATTCATAGGTACGCACAAGGGAAAATCACAGAACTGCGGCACCGCAGAGAATCTCTCTGGTATTCAGAATGTAAGACTTCACTTTAAAAAAAAGTGAGTGTTTCTAAGAAGCCTGGCTGGAAAGGGTGTTTTTAACCATGAATACAGATTTTTTTTTTAAACTTTTGGAGCCAGAAACACCCAGGGCCATTTCCTCCCTACTTTCACAGGCAAAACCTGCCATCAACTTCAATGGATGCATAGGGCCAAATTCATCCCTGGTGGAACTCCACTGAGCCAAATTCACCATTGGCATAAACAGAGGCAACTCCATTGATTTCAGTGGAATTTAGCCTGGTGACTAAACTGAGAACTGAATGTGTCTCCACTGTCAGACTTTAAATCTTTATTCTGGCCCTTTTTGTAACCTAATCAGAGAGAGTCCTTGCTGCCTGTGAGTTGTCTGCTCATTTAGGCCCGGTGTACACTAGCAAACTTGGTAGCAGTAATTCACCACTGGTGGCGTTCCACTGCTGTTTGCAATGGCAAGAACTATAGTGTAGCTGTTAATCACAAATATACAAAATTAAATCTTTGAGGAGCCAGAGAGTCCTCTGTCACCCTATGCTGGCCCAATGGTCTTTTGATTATACCCTTTCCATTAGAGAAGCAGCATATACAGTGGCTAGAGCAAGGAACTGGGGAGTCCCACTGTACTTTAGTGTCATCTTTATCTTTCTGCCTCAGTTTTCTAGCGTTACTGAGGCTTACTTTGATTAGTATTTTAGAGCATTAAGGTGCATAAATGAAAGGCAAATTAAAAGTATTAAGTGTCAAAACTATTTTTGTGGGCCTAAAAAAAATGAACACACTTTTCCATATTACCTATGGTCAACATACATAGCTTTAGATCTCTGAAGGCGGCCAGCTACTATGCAATTGAATGGGAGCTGGATATAAAAGGGTCTCTTCTAGAAGCCAGTATGATGTTGACTGGACTGTATGTTTATGTTGCTGAGATGCTGGCAGACCAGATGCCAGTTCATGCCAAGGCCACAGGCATCACTGAACGCTTACCAATGCATAACTGGAAACTAGTCTTGCTCACCTGTCGGTTAGCATTATCCCAATAAATATTAGATGTTATGTTAATAAGAAAGTGTTTAGTGTTTTATACATTGCTTGTAGGATTCTGACTCAACTATACCCCATGTTATAAAGTGGTAACAAGCATTTCCATTGTAAGCCTCTGTGACTATGTAACTTATCAAACAGGGAAAAAGCCACGTGTAATGCAAATGATGGTCTTTAACATGAAGATGTTAAATCCTGTTCATTAAATGCAGCTGAGCCATTCGACAAGCTCAAAGATCACAGACCTTGTTAAATGCATTCCTCCCCTACCCTATGAAAAAGGGACTGTAGGGAAACTGTTATCAGCTTGATTTCTGAGGAAGAAGATATAAAAATGTCTCACAAGGAAAAATGATCAATGCTTTGCTGTTTGAACTCTCACAGGACCAGAGACTCCACACTGAAGCGAGGGTTGTCCCTGGGTTTGTCCTGAAAGACATTTTGAATTAACAGATCACTGTTAATGAGGATTTAGATTGCAACTCATTTGTGTTATATGCATGCTTGCTTTAACCTGTAAATAATTCTAATTTCTTATTCCTAGTTAATAAATCTTTAGATAGTTAATTACATGATTGGCTACAGGCATTGTCTTGGGTGTAAGATCCAGGGTACTAATTGATCTGCGATAAGTGACTGGTCTCTTGTGACTGGAAGCAACCTGAATATGCTGTGATTTGTGTGTGTGTGTAAATGACCATTTATCACTAAGTCCAGCTGGACTGGGTGGAGAGACAGACTGGAGAGCCTAAGGGGACTGTCTGTGACTCCACGGTAAGACTGTTATAGTGATCCAGTTCACATTTGTTACTGGGTTGGTGAAATCTAATTATAGAACATACCATCAGTTTGGGATGTCTGCCCTGGTCGTGAGCTACTCCAGACAGCATGACAGCTGTTTCTACACTTGATCTTCTTTAATTATACTATTATTCACACAGGAACATTTTTGTTGAAAAGAGAATGAAAGGGCACTTCAGTAGAATCCAACTAGCATCCAAGAATAGCATTATGCTTTAAAAATGCTTACAAAATTCTACACTTTAAAAATAATTGGAAATAGACAAAGGCAGAATTTAAAAAAAAACAAAGACAAAGGTGCAAAGGTAGAAGTAAGTCAAGAAAACTGAAAATAGTTAAAGCCGGAGAAAGATACAAATGGACAAATACTTCTAACTGGATCAAACTCACCAAGTGGTTCTTTAATTGGTCTGTGTAAAAGAAATGTATTCACCTGTAACTGGAGTGCTTTGAGTAGATTGTCAGTACAATTCCCTAAGCTTGGCATGAGCCTGGAGACTCCACAAAAGCTCAAAACCCATTAGAAAACTCTGACTGCTTGGGCATACCAAGACTCTGACTTGAGGTATGGGATACTTCCATTCAGAGTTATACTTGTGGCTTTGCAGAGGGTTCATGGCTTGTGCACAGTCCACAAGAGTGTCCCAAGAGCAGGGATCTGTAATCAACATCCTCTGTGGAGAATCATGTGATCTTTCCCTTCCCTTTCTCTGTCCAGTTGTTGTTAAACACACGTATTGCACCTTGCTTTAAAATTAGATTATCTTTGCAGGGAAAGGACTTTGCTTGCACAGGGCCCAGTACACTGAGGCCTATCCATATTACCTTATTCCATGAGACACCAGACTGAAATCAGTGGGATTACTCCCTCTTCTCCACAGCATCAAACACAAACTACTGTCCCTCCACAGTTTATCCACTCCCATAACTTACATGGTCATCTTCCATCCCTTTTGTTCCACTGACAACATGAGCCGTCAGTGGCTGCTGATGACCTCCTTTTTTCAAGCATCTTCTTCCATGTTGCCCTGTCTGAAGCAATGATCTCCCCAAAGCAACTAGCCTGTCCTCCTCGAGGTCTCTGCTCAATAACTACCTCTCCCACTGTGCCCAGGAGAGATTGCCAGCTGACAAGAGCTAGGCAAGTGGGCTAAAGAAATTAATTAACATCTGCAATTTATTTAAAAATAAACAACAAATTTCAAACTGGCAATTTATGCACACAAGACCTCCTCCTGCTCCGAATTAAGACAATGGCAAAAGTTCCCAATGACATCAGTGGTGTAGGATCAAGCCCAGAGCTGGTCTATGTAACCTGATTTATGCTACACTTGTCTCCTTTCCTCATCCTCTTCGTTATCTGCTACACCCACCTGGTGCATCACGTCTTCATCCAGACTGCAAGCTCATTGGGGATGGGACTCTCTATCCCTATAGGCCTTTCCATTGATTTTAATGAGCTATGGATCAGGCCCCAAGTTTGTATAGCTCCAGCATAACAGAGGCTCCACAGCACCACCATAATGCAAACAATGATGGGAATCTGTATGTAACATATGTCGGTACCTGGTAACTGAGGCCCTGAACCTGCAATTTACAATGTGTGGGCAGACAGCTGTGCCTGTACAGAACCTTGTTGACTCTGCGCAGATGCAGCAGTCTACCCTGTCAATTACATGATTGTGGCCTATGACCTAAACTGTGATCTCCCTTAGCCCAGTGTAACTCCAGAATAACTCTATTCAAGTCAATGGAGTTACTTTGGATTTACACTGGTGTAACTGAGAGCAGAACCTGATCCAATTTCTAAACTGCTACCATGATGTGCCAAACCTGCTCTGGACAATCCACAGTGCAACAAGGACACCTGGTGGCTGTCCTGCAAACTGCATATCTTTAAAATGACACTGTACACACATAAAACAAAGAAAAATGCCACTAAAAAGGGCTATCTGACACAAGCAGGTATAGCGGTGGCCTGATAAGCAGTCTTTGTGTTTAATAGTTATCTATCCACCTATAACTAATGTAAGGAACACCAATTCCTTCTTAGAAATTCACAGTGCTTACAACGGAAAAATAAAATTATATTATTTTAACGTTAATGTTCTAATCTATATAATTCTCAAGAATTAGACATTTCCAGAATTCCAAAACATTAACAGACCTGCATGATGAAATTTTAAGAAATGCAATGATTTTAGTAAGCATTTACTTGGTGCCTGATGTGTAAACTATATATATTGTGAAAATTACATGTAGCTCTGCATGGCATACTTTATTACATTAAAACAAGTGGTCTGATGTCTTCCAGTGCTTTAATTTCAAAGTGTAACATGGCAGTTTACACAAATAATTAAATAGCCATGCTAAGTTTTTTAAAAAGAAAACCAGAGTTTAGTGGAATTTTGATGGCTTTATAACATATGCTAGTGATATCATCTGGTATTTTAAATTTCTGTGATATAACTTAAAAAATAAAATAAAAATTTAAGGAACAGGTATAATTCGGTTCTAAATATTAAAGGCCATATTCTGGCTTCAGATATATTAGCAGGCTCCTACTGAGTTCAGTGGCCACACTTACATGTACAGGTATGTGAAAGGCTCACTGCAGATAAAACAGGTACATGTATTATAGCTGAATGGTAGACTGCTAATCATATTTTCAGATCAGTGGCCCAATTCCTGCAAGGGAGTTTTTCCAGAGTAAGAGTTTGCAGGATTGTTCCATTATTCACTATATGGTTCCTTCTCATTTACCATTGCAAGATGATGTACTGTACTACAATTTTTTCCAGTCCGGTTAATCCAAAGAGCAATTAATTCATATTTTTGTGAAAGTTCCTGAGGTTTTTGGAAAAAACTCCTGTAAAAAATGGAAAAACCAAATTCTGTCTTCAGCTACACCAGTGTAAATCTGGAGTAACTATTTACTTCAAGGGACCTTTTCCACTGAATTAAATGGATATACATCAGCATAAATTAAAGCAGAATTTGTCCCAAAGTGTATCCATTGTTTGGATCATGACATTCTATGTCATAAATGTTTGCTTCATCAACCTTAGGAACTTGATTAGTTAATTCAGACTTTCCATATTAATCATTATTAATTTTTATCTGGTGACTGTGAATATAAACAGAATGGGACAAATTCTTCCATAGTGTAACTCCATTGAAGTCAAAGGAGTAATACCAGAGATGAGTTTGGCTCAATATTTCACTCATGTCCATTTTTCTTATCGAAGTTTACATTCGATTTGGCCTGGCAGGGCCATTGGCTTGCATCCTGAAAGAAAGAAAGAAACATTACAAAGTCAAACCATAGTGACTTAGCTTTATACATGAGGAGTTATAAATAACTCAATTTTACAGCACAATAACAAATCAACTAATTTGATGTTTGTTCCCATCATACTCTTAGGTGACAACCACCTTCCTAGGTATGCAATATGGGTGAAATCCTGGCCTCGCTGAAGTCAGGAGGAAATGTACCATTGACCTGACTGGGGCCTGGATTTCACGCTCTATGCTTTGTGAATACTTTCATAGCTTATCCTATAAAGTAAGGATTAAAAGTAAAATTTTTAAAAGCACCTAAGTCTCTTAGGCCTAGGTTTTTAAAATGTATTTAGACATATCTCCACTCCGTGTTACAAGGTCTAAGTGATTTAGATGGCTAAATCTCATTTTGAAACGCACTTAGGTCACTTAGGAGTCTAACTCCCATTGACTTTCAATGGGACTTAAGCGCATGAGTTAGGTTGTGATGGGGCATTCACCCCATACCAGCACGGACAGGGCTAAACTGGCAAGAGAGGCCAACTAGCCTTAGGCTGCACCTGCTGGGGAGCTAAGGGGCAGTGAATCTGATTGAGAATGAAGCTCCTGTGGGCAGGAACAGGCAGGCTTTCTCTAAAGCATAGGAGATGAGGATGGAATGGGGCTGCAGGGAGGTGAGCCTGCAGTCATGCTCCCTGATGCAAGGGGGAGAGTAGGAGCCTGAGAAAGGCAGGGTAGGAAGCAGTCCCAGGGAAGGAGCAGTCAGGTCCCAGATGGATAGACCTGACCTGCTGGTTCAAGGATCCCTGGACTGGAACTTGATGTAGAGGGCAGGCGTATGTTCCCCTACCAGCCACTGCGGTAGCGGAGTGGAGATGGAGATTGCCTGAGACTTTGAAGAAGGAGACTCTGATAATACCCTGGAAGAGGCAGATGATGATGACTTGGCCAGAGAGCTAAGCCACGAAGGAGAGGCCCTGCAGCTCTGGACTAGCGTGAGTGTAGCTGCAGTGCAAGTAACTCAGATAACAGGCAGAGTGAATGCTGGATGGGGTGCAGACAGTGGTGAGTTAATTCACCAGATGAATAGAGAGGAGGCACCATTGAATGATGAGTAGCAGACTCTGTGACATAGGTGCTTTTGGAAATTTTACCCTACGTACCTATGACTAGCTGGTTCACAGATGTTAAACAAAGGAAATGTGCCATTACTGGCTTATAAAGAACATCCAACAACATCTGGTTACTTGTTCCACTCCAATGGGTTTTCAGCCAGTTCTAACTCTGGACACCGAGGGTATGTCTATACTGCAGTTAACCTGGGGCTGGGACAGGGAGAGTCCCACAGCTCAGGCTACGACCTGAGCCCAAATGTCTACAACGCAATTCATCACCCTTTGGCCTGAGCCCCAGGAACCTGAGTGTGCCAGCACATGCCAGCCATGGGTGCCTAATGGCAGTGTAGATATACCCTGAGGGAGTTTTTGACCTGTCGTTAGTGTGTAATCTGCAAGTATACATGGTAACAGAGTGTCACTCCTGGGTCTGTGCTGGTAGCATGTGACTTGCAAGAACCCCTCACAACTTTAGAATACGGAATTCGCTTACTCTCCTCTCTGCAACCAGCTAATGGGACTTTCCATTCCTGCTGAAGGGATATAGTGTCCCTGAATTGTCTCCAAATATTACCTTGACTTCAAAAGTAGCAAAGACCAATATTTTAAAACCTGGGTGCGTAGAATTAGGTGCTTACAACCTTCTTTAGGCATCTATATGAAAGTGAACTGATTTTTTTTCCAAAGGTGATGCTCCCATTGACTTGGCAGCATTTCTTTTAGATTAAATTATAAATTAATAAACAAAATGTTGATAACTTGCCATATTGAGGCCTGGGATTTTTTAATATTCAATCACTCTAGGGAACAAAAACAGGAAACAAATTATATTCTGAAAGTGCTGTTTGGGATTCTAGAGTTGAGGTTAAGTTCCATTTTGCACTTAAATTGGGGATTCAACCTCTTTGCTTTGTATGAAAAATAGAGCACATTTTCTCCAGAATGTACAGTACTTGCTCTCTGACTACAGAATGAATTTTTGAGAATTGACAAACAAGTCTATTTGTTAGTTTATGAATTAAAATTAATTAAAAATTATTTCCTTTGAAAAACGGAAATAACTCTCATCTTGTGAGAGTATTTTCTTTGACCCAAATTATATTAAGAGCAGAACACCACACTTCAGATTTTCTATATATGTAAAATTAATTGAAGTCTTGTGCATAGGCTGTATTTAAATAACTTAGGTTGTAATTAAGCTGTTACTGCTTGTTGTCTGTAAATGTTCTAATTCTATAGGCCATCGATGGCACAGGTCAACAGCACAGCACAGGTAACAGGTAACTGCAGGTAAGTAGTGCTAGAGTGGCACAGATAAATCAGCCAAGCGCCACCATTCTACTACAGTTAATTTTCATGCAAATAGTTGTAATGACTGATTGGTATGAGGGAGACTGGACACACGTATCTAAAGTTATCATTGGTCAATTAAATAGCTCAACTGCTCTTTAAAGATTCCACTTGGGCAGCAGTGCCCAAGTGGAGGGGAGGCAGCAGTGCAATGGGGAACTGCTGTGCCCTGAGGCACACGGCCAGTGGAACTCAAGGGAGAGCCTTTAACGCATAGTGATTTTGGACTCAGTGGCTGCATTCTCCATGAGCCTTTTGCTTAGCACAATCTCACTCATACTCCCTATAAACCAATAAGTCAATTGTAAATTAAGGGCCAGATTCACCAGCTTCACTTGAGCTGCTTTCTGCTGCTCTGGTGATGCAAAGCAGCTGTAAAACACAACTTAACTGACTGGTGCACTCTCACGTCTTTGGAGTACTGTGAAACTGCCCTTAAAAGTTAAAATAAATTAAAAAGCGATTGACAGTTGTGACAGGGTCAGGCCGGACGGCTATGAGAAAGTATTAGAAGGCATGTATATTAGCCCCAGGCTCAACAAAGCCCTATTCCCTGGGTAATTCAGCTGGGGCTGATTAGGCAATTAGGCCACCTGGGGCAGTTTAGGCAATTAGGCCACCTGGGGCCAATTAAGGAGCCCCACCCCAAACACTTAAAAGCCTGCAGGGGCAGGCAGGCAGTGTGGGTTGTGGAGTTTTGGAGAGAGGAGGTGTGGAGGACGGAGGTTGGAGTTATAGTTTGGAGTCACAGTTACAGTTTACAGCTTTGGAGGTTTGCAGCTCGAAAGCCTGCAGTTGGAGTTGGTGGCTTGGAGCTGGCAGACTGCGGCCTGCAGCCTACAGAGGCTTGCAGCTTCCACGGTTGCTACCGCAGCCCCCAAGGGCAGAATACCTGGCTGGGGAAGCAGGGAGCGGACCACGGACTACCCCGAAGGGAAGGTAGCAGTACACAGGGGCAGAGCGGGTCCCAGCCCCTCCCTTGACCCTTCCCCAGCTGCACCACCGGCCAGGCTGGGAGAGCGTGAGACCCACGAGGGTGGAATATCTCTCCTCCCACCGCCCCACCTTGTCACACAGTATACATCTGCTAATTATAAACCTATTCTCTTTGGGTTTATTATTTACTGTTTGTGTGTATATGAAATGTTTAATACATTTTTAAAAAAAGCTAAAGAAATCCCCAGGCAAAAATAGATGTTAAGATAGACCTAAGGTCAAGAGCGTATGTCAGAAATTTAAATGTAAAAAAAGTTACAGAGCTGTTGTAATTATCCACAGACCAAGTATTATAAGCCCAGGAAATTAATTTAAGCTTACCTTAAAAGAAATCTAAACACAGTAAGCTAAGAAATGTACAGTTAAGGCACCCAAAGAACCTTAACTCTGCCTTGTAGTGATGCCATGAGGGGAAATATGAAAAAAATCAAATGTGTCTTTAGATTCCATTTAATCTAATCCAGAACTACAAATATTAAAATCATATGCCTATTCCATGATGCCATGCAAGACTTAAGGTTGTTTGGGTGCCTTCACTGTGCATTTTTGTTCAAATCCATGACTGGATTTGTTGAAGTAATCTTGAAGCTTTCTTACTGTAATCTTAAATTTGCATTTCCTCAGTTTATAATGCTTGATTTAGTGATATTACAATATCTCTGTAATGTTTTTCACAATTCAGTTATTGAAATGTCCTCTCAACTTTAATCTATTTTAATATATTTTTGTCTGAAAATTATACTACAATAGTAAGCCGGTTACAACAAAAGGGTCTTAATATTTTTACTGTCTTCATAAAGACCATAAACCACCAAAGAAAGAATAGCCACCTGCAAAAAAGCTGGAAGAGAATTTAGGAACAAATGTACCATTTAAGACAAAGCAAGCATTTATATTAATGCAGAATCCTTCCCACAGCATTTCCAACACATTTAAACAAACCTCCATCCTCTGTGTAGTTAGGTTTTTTTAATATTATGATTGGCATGCATACCTCTGTTTTAGTGGAAGTCAATCCACATGCCAAGGAAAGACTAATGCACACAGCCTTAAGTGAAAAACAAGCCTGCCACAAGTAAAAATAAATTCATACTTCAGAGCAACAACATTCTAACTACACAGTGTAGGTGTCATTTAGTCCTACTCAGAGGGCCAGCATGTGGCTTATACACCAGGGTAAAATTCACCCTTTATGAATTAGCTATGAATGTGCGTTGGTCATTTCCTCTGACCATTTTTATTTCCCTGGAACATCTATGTCAGCATGGAACTATTCAGGCAAGGGGGCCCACCTGTAAGAAAGTACAGGTTTGTGAGAGACTCCCAGTGCTCACCTTGTGATAAACAGAGATGTCCAAGGTCACAGGAGTATCTGAGCCAATCAGCACAAAGTGGACCTATTAATGCTAACTGTCCTTGAGGTGGTATATTGCATAATTCTTACAGATCATGTACAAGGCAGCGTGGAATTGGCCAGGCATTCTGGAATGTCTTTGTGGTATGAAGCTGCACAGGATGCTGTAAGCAGTGAAGCGGCTCCATGCACTCTGAACAGCCTGTGAATAGTGCAGGACCACTGACTCTGGCAACCTAGCTTTCAATATCACTCATCACCCTGATATCTGACTCAGGCTACCTGTAGTCATGTGAAAATCCCACAGCAGTCCCTGCTGTGGTGCAGAGCTGCACCAAACTGCTGGAGGAGCTATGGTGGCATGGAATCTAACACGTCAAAGGCACTGGTCCCTGGATCTAGGTTGATGAATCAGCTCTTTTCTGCAGCCAATATGATGCAGTTCACCATGGATGCACCTTTGGATCTCTCCATATCTTTGGACACGCTGCAAAAGACATCCGTTCAATAGGGTTCTTATGGAAGGCTATGCTTCCCACATGCTGAAGGGGTGAAAAGGAGCTCTCTTTTACAGGCAGCAGGCTGCCAGAGTTCCTTTTTGAATCATTATTTTAATGCTACTGAGGTTTTGTTGCATTATTAATTATGTGTTAGGTCACTCACAGCTTTGCAGGGGCTTCTTCTTATTATTTAAATTGAAACAAAAACCACATCCTGCTTATTTCTCAGGAACCGGTCACTGTCTTGTCTAAGTGCCAAACATAGTTGATGCACTGGCTCTACTGTATTGTCAGGTCAATATTCTCTTCAGCAGGAGCCCAGGATGCTTGACAGTAGTACAGGCCCAGTGGCTCTGAGGAGGAAATTGCTTACAAATGGCAGCTGGTATCCGGTCCTCGTCTCTGTTCTAGGTTGCTTCAAAAGGATTGCTATGGCAACTGTAACTTGGCATTGGACAATTTGGTATCAGAGTCATGTATCAGAACAGATGAGCTCAGGATTTCCCTGGATAAGCCCATGATGCTTGGCTACTATGGATGCTTCAACCCAGTCACTTTCAGAAATCTCCTCCATGCTCTGTTCTAGACATCAACCAAAATGCTGCTTGCCAGAAAGGGAAGGCCAAGGCCTTTAGCCCCTGGAGTCTCCTGTTACCCTGAAAGTAGTGCCTTATAATAAGGGCCTTAAGCAGATCTAATACTTCTTCACAAAACTCTAGAACTCAAGAGTTTATCTTCCAAACACACCACATGGAACACATCTATTCCTAAACATTTTCATGATCATCTCTGAACTCCTATTCCTTGAACACACTAAAGGTGAAAGATGTACCACCAATTTATAAAAAGACAATATAGTATTTTCAGTATTATCTTCTAGCCTAACATTTGATTTGCTCTTTTGATTGCCAGTGTGTTTTGAGCATGAGGGGGGCAAAATGTGATACTTCATCTTCATGCAAATTTCTCTAGTAAGAAAAAGCATGGAATTAAATATGAAAGTATGAGAGGCAGAATCCTGGCTACATAACACATTTTGAAATTTTCTGTGGCCATGAACTGATTGTGTACTGTACAGCAAACACAAGAAAGGAGTTTTAAGCTGCCATAGAATTGTATGATCTTAAAGTATAATAATGTGTGAAATTTGTCCTAAGAAAAATGCTCTCTTGGGCCCTAGCAAACACCACCTACTGAGTGTAGTTCTTATTGCAATAGACAGTGCCTAGCATAATGGGGTCCTGGTCCATGACGAGGTTTTCTAGGGCCTACAGTAACACAAATAAGTAATCACTGAATATTATTATTATTTAATAGTCTCAAGGTAATAAGTATTATGCTTGGTAATCAGTGTTAGAGGGATTGGGCCTTTGTTTTGAGATAATCACTTTTAACCTTGAGTATTTCCGGCCGCAACAACAGATTCACCTTGATTGTTGCTACTCTGACATATTACATTTTTAAAATAGTAAACAAAAGTTATGAACTGTGAAGAAAACAAAAAATGAAAAAGAAAGGCTCGAGCAAGCTACAGAACAGAATCAACTAGAATCTGTGGGGTAACTGCTTGTTCCTGTTCAATATATTATGCAAATCATATGCCATATGAGTCGTTCTAAATAATCTTTTTATCTGCATGTTTTTTGGTGTTACTAGTCACATTAGGTGCTTTATCAGGAGACAGAAGGAAAACATCCCTCCGGGGAAGCTGGGAATGATGACCCAAGTAAAACACAACTTTTGCATGATGGGAGAAAGGGTTGGAAGAAAGAAAGCTGTGTCAGCCCTGGAAAAAAAAAAGTCAGAGTTTCTCAGATGTAGAGTGATTAAAGAGGAAGGGAGACATCGTGCTAGGAAAAATAGGAAAAACAAGGTTTATTGCTGATAAGAGCATCACCTGCTGTCATTTTCTCTGCTGTTCTGGTGCACATGTGCAGTTCGGGTAGCGCCACTCTGTTGTGTCAACTGGTTTAGAAGATTAGCTGTTGCTCCTTTTACCTGCCTGAGAGCTATTTCTGCATGAATGCTTCGAGGATTATTTGTCACCAGTCCTGGGTTCTTAGATTTCTTATCTGAAACACAAAATATATGTGGATATCCTCCAGATGCAATAGCAGTACTTCAGCCAAACCCCAGCATGTCCATTTCCAATCATCAAGAACTCCATTAATTCCTCTTTTCTTTTAGGCTTCTAGTATTCCATAACTTTCCTATTGCTTCCTAACATGCATAACAAAGAACCTTGATGTTCATATCATCACTTTCTTTTTAAGTTTTTAGCAAAGTTAGTTTTCTTTCACAGGTTGAAATTAGCAAGCCCAAAAAACTGAAATATGATAATTCTTATGTAAATTCTTCCTTCAGATTGACAGATGCCTCCAAAAAGAAAAAATCTCAGAAAAATAATAAAGTTAGGAAAAAATACACACTGTTGTTTTATTCCTGAAAACCCAGGAAGCTTTTCAGAACCCTCTTTAAGATGTGCACAAAGACTTAGTTATATATACGGTAAGTACTGCAAAACAAAGTCAACTATGAATAAACTCATGTAATATGTATTTTTTTAAAATTTAAGTATCATTTGTTCCAGATCAATCTCCAAAATATCTTTGGCAAGTCAAAATGCCCTTGTTAAAATTATTCTATTTATCCTATATGTACATTGTAATGTGCAGTATTGGGAAATATATAATTATATTTTACATTCGGGAAAGGAGACAAAGTACTACTCTTTGTATAGACTCACATTTATTTGCCTCATTCAGTAAAGGATCTTCAAGTACATGAGGAAACGTGAGGTCAGGTCCAAATAAATGGTTGATGCCTTCAATCAGATTCACATTTGTTACTCTTACGGGAGGATGTTTTGAAAAGGTAATTGGTAATCCAGGAAATCCACAGTCCATAGGGGAGTTTGCAACTGGGATGCCCTACATAATAAAACAAAAGGCAAATAAATAGGTCTCATAGCTTGGTCATTGAGGCAAAAGTACATAAGATGCATAGATAGTATATTAGGGCATAATCCTAAAAATCCTTATACACAAACAAGTCTTACTAAGACAATCTTTGGGAGAAAGAATGGTCTTGTTAAAAATGGTTAAGATATTAGAATAGGACTGAAGAGATCTCTGTTAAGTTCCTGGCTCTGCTACAGACTCCATGTGACCTTGGACAAGTCAGATAACTTCTGTGTTTCTGGCTATAAATTGGGGCTAATAATATTTTCCTTCCCCCACCCTTTGTCTTGTCAATGTAGATTGTAAGATTTTTGGGGAAGTTTTCTGTCTTTGTTAGCATTAAGCACAATGGAGCTCCAATTTTGTTCAGGGCCTCAGGGCACTACTGTGATGCAAATAATTCATAATCATAATGTCAATGGGAAAGCTTTGTGTAAAGGTGTGATGCTGTATGATTGAATATGACCATTTATATAATTGATATTACCATTGTTATACACTTGCAATACATCTTGTACAAAGTATGTGATGTAGGATGTCAATGGAAAAGTCATGATTGTGTAAGTATGATTATCCTGTTTATATGAATGTGTCATCTTTGTATCTGAAGTTAGGAATATTGGCTATGTACTTTTAAACATGTGTTGTATTCCTGGGTAACAGTCACCAAATAGGATTTACATCAAGGCTAAGCAGCTGTGTGTTGATGACCCATTAAGAACACTTCACTCTGACAATAGGCCATAGAAGAAACTCATCCCACCCAGTAGATCTTTCTGTGGATGCCTGAAACACTGAGGGACCACTGGCCAACCCCTATGTGTCATCAAGCATGTAAGGGCATGTGATATGCTCATGTGACCCTTGGGCCAGTAATTTTCCATGTACCTGGGCTGTGGGCTTTGTTTGGGACCCTAAATTCCATGCACATGGCAGAGGATATAAAAAGGCACCTGAGACATCTCCATTTTGTCTTCATTTCCTGCTTCATTTTTCTGGACTGGATTTCTAACAAGAAAGCTCTAAACAAGGACTGATGACACACACTTTGTTTGGGTAATTCCAGAGAGACTTTTGCAAGCTAGCAGTTTATTCCATCACTGCTTCAAGCTTGATATAAGGACTTTGCAATCACTTATATGTATATGATCTATTAACAATCTATAATTCTCTTCCTTTATTGTTAAATCTTTAGTTTTTAGTTACTAAAGGACTGGCATTAATGTGATTTTGGGTGAGATCTGAGTTATATATTGACCTGGATAAGTGGCTGATCTCTTGAGATTGGAAGAACCGTATATATGATGAAATTGGTTAGAGTGTATGGGTGGTGAATAAAGGAAGGTTTCAAGAAACTGTGTTTTTGTTAACTCATGTGGTAATATAGAAGTTCACTTTGTTACTGGGTTGGTATAATTTAATAATAGAATAACCACAAGTTTGGGATGTCTGCCCTATTTCTCAGCAGTCCATCCTGAATTTAGCATCCTTAGCTGTGACCCACTGAGGAACGGTGACAAAAGGATTGTAGGATTGGGCAGTAAGTCTATTGTTGCTAGCTTGAGATTTAACTATTTTAATTGTCAGTTGAACTGTAGCAAAAAAATAGTTATATGCTGTGCATGACGAATGGATTAATGATTGTAAATATTTACAAAATTTGGGGACTGATAAAATTTGGGAGCACTTTGGGAGCTAAGATACAGTAGCACAGTTATTTATAAGAAAGAATACGTTTAATATGTAAAGTGATGGTCAGCAGAGGGCCTGTAAAACTGCAGTTTTGGAAAGATATTTATAATACTATACCAACCAAATCATAATAATATATACTGTTTCATAAGTAAAACCTTAGTGTCTGATGTTATGCTGAATATAAATTGGTGCTGATTTGTTTGGTTAAAAGAAATTTACTATTGGTTTTAAAATGCAGAAATAAATTGTAAAAAAAAACAAACCCTACAAAATATGCATGCAAATTGACTAATTGTCTGTAATTAAAACCATCTCCAATTCAATAATGAAAAGAATTAACTATAGGAGATAAACATTAGCATAAAGACAAAAATGAATGGAATACTATGTACAGAGCATTCCAGCAACAACCTAAACTAGTAGTAAATAAGAGTGCTAACCTACTTTCTACTGAAAATTTTTTTTTTGTAGTTTAACATCAAAAGCGTTTTTTCCGCTTAAATGACACCATACGGTTTCAGTCCTTACTTTCTAACAAGCACTTGAAAAAGCCCAATTAGAATGCAACTGACAAACTTGAAAAATCTTGTGTGTTGTTCCACTTCAATGACCTAATGAGATAATGGCTCAGTTCTGTTCTAGCTAACGAGGTATAACATCTTCATTGAACCTTAATACAAAACAGAGATACCTCTAAAGATATTGCCTTAACATACTTTTCTTGCTTTGCTAATCCTGCTGTTTTTTATTTAAGTGATGTCCAATGTTTAAGAGTACGGGTGAGTTTTTGAAATAAAACATTTACACATGCAGTGACTGAATCCACAATTGTCTTGAACTCTTGTATACAAGCACTGTGGCTTCAAGTGGCAAAAATGTGTTCACTAGGAGAGTAACTCAGCAAGGCCCTGATCCTACAAATGGACACGTTCATGTATCCATAAGGAGATCTGTGATAGCATGTGTTTGCAGGATCAGGTTTAAGGTAGAACCCAGTATATAGAGATTTTGGTATATCTAGACTGAATGTGATTTACTATCAATGTTAACCCTAATATCAGGGAAAGCAATGACACCTTTATTGCAATTGACACCTTTGATTTTTGTATTGCAGTAGCACCAAGAGAGCCGTACCACAATAAAGCACATCATACACATATGACAAAGACTGTTACTGCCCCCAAGAGCTTACAGTCTAAATGTATGATGAGAAAACAGGTAATTACTACAAGCAGATGGGGAGCACAAGGCAACAGTAAAATGATTAGGATTAGTGTAATAATGGTGGTCACAGCAGCTGCTTAGCCATTGTCAAGTGTTTTGTAGGTATCCTGGCAAGAGTTGAATTGTAAGGAGAATTTTGAAGTATAATGGCTTTGCAGATGTTATGGGGAGCTCCTTGCATACATAAGGGACAGCCTGGTACAGAGGTGTTTGGGGGAAAGCTGAACTAATGGGCAATAAAAGCTGACTTTACTGAGGTTTATAATAATCCTGACTACTTATAGTGTTGTAGTCATAAACTTTAAAATGCTTTACCAGGTGAGAAAGCATTGTGACTGTGCTTTATAAACAGGGAAACTGAGGCACAAAGCGGTTAAGTATTATTATAAAGCCACACAGGAAGTAAGTGGCAGAGCTGGGAAAAGAACCCAGCTCTTCTCACTATTTTATATATATGCTGTTATAGAGATGGATAGTTAAAACATGTACTACCTTTTGGATGGCAGGAAAATAATGGATACGCTTGGAGAAAGATTTGGAGAAAGTGCACCCAGTGATGTGGAAAACATCAGTCTACAACGGAACTAAAGAATTCTCTCTACATGGCTCTGAGGTAAATAGCAAGACCCTAAGGACAACAGACATAGCCTTTGTAGGAAAGGATGCATATTTGCTCAATCTCTTATTTGAACCATAGTGATATTATTTGTATTGGGGTAGCACCTACAACCACAGCCATGGATCAGGCTCCCACTGTGCTAGGCATTGTACAAACAAAATAAAAAGATGGTCCCTGTCAATCCAAGCATAAGACAACAGGTGGATATAGACAGACTCTGGGGAACCACAAGGAAACATTAAGATTATACTGGGCAGCGTGATAGTCAGAGGTCTCAGATTTCAATGGTGGTGGAGGGGAACTTTCAGTGGGGGTAGGGGATGGGTCTTGGGGCCACTTAAACCTTGGGAGTTCTTGGATTTTTTGAAGGATAAAATATAAAAATCAGTCTATTTCGGGAGCATTTCTTGTGATGATTTGATTAAGATTAACTACAACAAAACTACTGACACAGCGCAAACAGGCAACAAAGCTAAACAATCTGCTGCACCTGTGGCATGCAGGCTCATAACCAAATAATAAATGTCAAGCTTATAAAACATAAAATTTCAGATAATAGACTTTCCTCCACAGGATTGGCTCTCAGCACAGATTAACCCTTTGGCCCCAGACCACTAACAAACAAACAAAAACAGTAAATTAATAAAATCTAAAAAACTTCCAAAAAAACTCCAACAATCATCCCCCAAGTGAAGTTTTGACACCCCCTGCCCCCCCAAAGGGAGAAGTACCAGAGACTCCATGAAGTCCACTAGAGACTTCACAGTTGCTGTTGATTTTATGTGGAAGGCACCTGTTACCACAGTGAGGGGCAGCAGTATAAATCCCATGGGTAGGTAGGTGTTACCAATAGTCATAGTAAATCCTGTGGTGGAGATCATCCTTGAATTGAGGGATAGCCAAAAGAAGAATAGAAAAACAGAGCATATAGTCCAAAATGCTTTTATGCATACTGCGTGGAAAATTCTGATTCACTGCTTTGGTTGGAAAATCCCTAATGTTCGTTTATGGGCTCCCACTCCTCATGCATACCTCAGCTTTCACCCCATTTTTTTTCTTGTAGTACAGCAACTTCTCACCATAACTCCACTTTGGAAATTCTCCAGGGTTACCTGATGCCATCCATTGGCAGAAAGCCACTTACAAATTGAAGGGAACATGGGGAAAGCATAAAAAATAACCAGGGGCTAGAGGTTTATTTTAGGAGGAAAGATTAAGAGAGTTCACACAACAGAGCAAAGAGGGTCATGCTAAGATTCCACTAGTATCTGGAGGGTGGAAGAAGGAAATATTAGAATAGTAATGGTGGGCAAAACTAGGCGCAATGGGACTAAATTAAGGTTAAATTTAAGCTGAATATGTGGAGAAATTTCCTAACAATAAAGTCTGCAGTGTTAGGTTATGCAATCGCCTCAGAAGGGAAGTGGTGGAAGTTCCACTTCTTGAGATTGAATTGGACAATGCACAATGGTGTATGTGAAAACAATCCTTGATTAAAAGAGAGAACCTTCAGGACCTATTAGGTCTTTTCATTTCAAAGTTCTAAGATTTCAGTTTGACTTTAATAATGTTGAATTTTCCTTTACTTGTTGTTCTATTAAATGAAGCTCAGCTCTTGCCCTCTCCTCTGTGCTCACTGTAATTCCATCTAACATTTGCAGGTTGGGCAATCGAAACACAAGCAATGGACGGTGGGACATCTTGCGAGAAACCTGAGGGGAGACAGAACATAAGTTATCCTACAAATAGAATCCTGATCCAGAAGGATGACCAGAGAATAACTTGAGAATAAATGTCTGAACCAAACCACAGATGATCATATGCTGTTCCTGTCCCAGGCAGTGTTATAGACAAGAGATGACATAAAAATTTATATTCTAGTATTTAGCACAAAAAATTATGACTGAAAGAGGAAAGAGGAAAGAGAAATAAGTTATCGGAGGGGCTTTAAATAGGGTTCTCCTGTTATTCCACCCTATTAGTGTCTGAACCCTGCTGACAGATGCTAACTGATGCTTGCTGATTCATGATAGCAGGTGTACCTTGTTAACTCCAGCTTGCATATGAGAGTTGAGAGTGCCCCTTTGAATGAGGATTTTAGTGTTTGGAGCTATGCAGTTCTAAGGAAGGAACGCCACGAACAGTCAAGCCTGAAGAGGAAGTTTGGGTAGAAGCTGATGTTGCTTGGCTTCTGCAATTCCTGTTGGGCTTTCTGCTCCTTCATAAATTACTGCTGGATTTTTTCCTGTTTTTACTGGACTACAGTTTGAGCTTGCTGGAGTTGATACTGCTGGGTTTTCATCACATTTCAGAATCTGATCCATTTTCCCTTTTTACTTTGCTTTTATAGAGAAAGTTTGATAAATCTCAGAACTCCGAGAAACATATTTGAGGAAGTCGCATTTCCACCCTCTTACAAAACACAGTCAGCAAGAACATTGTCTATAAGTCAAATCTTAACCTCCTCCAGGGGTTTCTCTCTATTAACTAGGTAACATAAATAAACAACAGCATAGGTCAACAGAAAAACTCTGCCACTGTTCCAGGTTCAAATTTAAAATTCTGCAGGGCTCACTCGAATATCACTACTGAGCGTTAATCATTAGCACATTAAAAAAAAGTGAATGATAATACCTTGCACTTTTTTCAGTGTCTTTCATTCAAGGATCTCAAAGGGTTTTTGTAGGTAAATATTACTATACCTATTTGTAAAGAGATAAATTGAGGCAAAAAGAAAGTAATTAAAGGCCAGAATTTTAGCTTCTGGTCTTAATTTTTATAGGCCCATATTGCAGCTGCAAAGAAATGTGGAAATAATTTTGTGCCTGAATTATCTATACCCTCAGATGAGATCATTTGGATGTAGAAGTACTACTGTAGAAGTTTAAATAAGTAGAAGTCCAAAAAATGGGCGTGAAATTATGTGTCCATAAATTTGCACTAGCAAAATCGAGGCATGTTTGAGGTCAAACTGAAACTGGAAACTTGGCCCAAGAAGTTTGCTCATGGTTATGTATGTAACCCATGTTTGATTCACTGGCATAGACCGCAATAGAACCTAGAAGTGAGAACTCTTCGTCCTGTGCTATAAAAACTACTGACACCGTCTCAAGGTTTTAATAGCAGATTCTGAATGATCCAAAACCAGTGTAAAGAACACTGGAGTATGTTGGTAAATTAAGCTTTTGTAAAGTCAAAACCACTTCAGAATATCCAGATATTGTTTGATGCAACACTCTAGCATCTACTTGTTGTGTCACAGCACTGCCACCAAAGACTTGCCATTTAGTGGCCTAAAGGAATCCCATTTTTTTGCAGAAATGTATGTTTCTCTCCTCGATAGTCTTATTTTTATATCTTAAAGAGTATAAAATAAAAATATTGCAGTAGATCTTCAGTTGATGTAAATTGTCATAGTTCCACTGACGTCAACGGAGCAATAATAACTTAAACCAGTCAAGGAACTGCAGCATAAAACTAAAAACTTTTAAACACACTAACACTGGAAAAAATGGTGACTTACCTGTCACCTCCAAGTGACCCTGCAGGCTACAGGACTGGTCTTTGGTAGGTGTGATTTACCAGTAGTGTATTTTGGTATATAACAGTTACTGCTGATCAATATGAATTCTAAACTTTGTAAACAGTATATATAAAGTTCCTCAAATGCCCCTTGCAATGCTTATACATGGGGCCTCACCAATTTCATGGCTGTGAAACCATGTCACGGACTGTGAAATAAGCCCCTTCCCATAAAATCCATCTCTCCCATGCTGCTGGGGCACTGGTGAGGCCACATCTGGAGTATTGTGTCCAGTTTTGGGCCCCCCACTATGGAAAGGATGTGGACAAATTGGAAAGAGTCCAGTGGAAGGCAATGAAAATGATTAGGGGGCTGAGGCACATGACTTATGAGGAGAGGATGAGAGAACTGGGCTTATTTAGTCTGCAGAAGAGAAGAGTGAGGGAGGATTTGATAGCAGCCTTCAACCGCCTGAAGGGGGGTTCCAAAGAGGATGGAGCTAGGTTGTTCTCTGTAGTGGAAGATGACAGAACAAGAAGCAGTGGTCTCAAGTTGCAGTGGGGGAGGTCTAGGTTGGATATTAGGAAATACTTTTTCACTAGGAGGTTGGTGAAGTACTGGAGTGGGTTACCTAACGAGGTGGTAGAATCTCCATCCTTATCGATTTTTAAGGCCTGGTTTGACAAAGCCCTGGCTGAGATGATTTAATTGGCGTTGGTCCTGCTTTGAGCAGAGGGTCTGTCTAGATGACCTCCTGAGGTCCCTTCCAACCCTAATCTTCTATAATACATACATGAGGCTGAGATCCTGCAATCCTTACATGTGGTCCCATTCAGATCAATCCTGCCCCTTTAAAGTCAATTGGTGTATTGTATTTGTCTTATTGGACCCACTTATGTCTGTAAGGGTTGGCAGGATCCAGTTACATATGCCTAGCACCAAAGGCACAGGACCTTCACTGTGGAAATTGTTGAGGATAAGTTTGTCACTTCGGCTTTATAATCTTATAAACTTTGTGTTCCCTCAGAGACAAGAAGACAAACAATTATAACCACAATGAGAAATAATGCACATTTGGAGAAAAATTCAAACCTAAAAATCCCTATGAATTTCATGAAAGGCACTGCATAAACAAGCAATAATATTATCAGTGAACATCTTCTTACATTCTATAAAAAACGGTTCAGATCTCCTTTAACATTCTTTGATCTGTTTCATAGACCTAACCTGTTTTGGAATATTTAAAAGACAGCCCACCACCACACACTCACTTTTCGAATTGACCTTGCAGCACGGAAAATAATAATACATGGTAGAATTAATGCAGTCAAATCACTCCTATACCAACGTGACAGGTACTAAGAGATGAATCTACATCCATATTATGACTATTGTGGCAAACAGCCGGCTTCTCCCTAGTGGGTCTCGCACTTTTGCCTCTCTTAGTGGGCCAGAGTGTTGCCAGTTACCCCGTCTTCCCAGGGAGGGGGGTAGGGACCCGGGCCCACCTGATTCTCCGGGTCCCAGCCCAGGGGCCCTCTGAGTAGCAGCTATGTGCTGATGGCACCTTACTTGCAGCTGCAGGCTTTTCCCCTGGACTACCTTCTGCCTTCTTGAGCCCAGTACCTTCTTCGGGACTCCACCTCTCTCCCACACACCGCTGTACTCTGTACTGTTCTTCTCCACAACTCCACACACCACTGTACTCCATTCTGTTCTTCTTCACAAACTCCTCTGCTCACCACACACCCACTCCTTCAACTCCCACCCTGCCTTTCAGGAGTAGAGGGTTTTTATCAGGCACCTGGGTGGGTCCTCAATTGGTGTCAGCTGACCCTAATTACCCTTTGGCTAGTCTACAGGGAATAAAGCATGGAGCATTCTAGCACTTACATAGCACCCTTCTAGAACTTTCCCAGTGCCCTCTGCCCTTGCTATACCACACTACACAATCGTAAGTGATTGGTACTCAGTAGTTAATTAAAGAGAAATTCTTAACAAATATAATTAATTAGAAAGGTTAATTACCCACAACATAAACTTAAATATACATCTAGTTTACATGGCAATACAAAGTAACATACTTACTGGATTTCCATGTATTGAAAGCTCTTTAAGACTAGGAAGAACTTCAAGTTTTTCCAGTTCAGATAATTCCTGTTCAAAAGTTAAAAAGTAAGTTATATGCTATTATGTTTAAAAGCCCATGAGCCAAATTTATTTACTTTGGCCAAATGCAGGAGTCTTCACCAGGCAAACCTACTGAATGTAATGGGAGTTTTTTCCGAATAAGGATCTAAGTATCTGGCCCACTAAATCTACAGTCTCAACACAAATATACTGTACCTGAATTTTGTTAAGTCCCAGGAAAAGTTTCTGTAATTTAACTAAAGGCTGTAAATTGTTCAGTTCTCGTAGTCGGTTTTCCTCTAAGTGAAGTGCCAAAAGGGAGCTCTGTTTAGCAAAGGAACCCTCTGTAATTGTTTTAACACGGTTATGATCCAATACCAACTCCTGCAGATGCTGTAGACCTTCAAGTCCTTCAATTTGACTGATTTCATTACCTGAGGAACCAAGATTATATGTGGAAAATGAGATGTAATGTGGCTGATATTCAACTGTAACACAAAACAGCCTTTAACAAATAGCCTGTGGTAGTGAACTTCCCAGATGACCTATACACTGTGTAAAAAGGCATTTCTTTTGATTCATTTTAAATGGATCAAATACCACGGAGTGCCTCTTTGTTCCTGTGTTACAGAAAAGGATGAATCTGAGTGCCCAAAGGGCCTTCTCGATATTGTTACAGCTACTGCAGTGTTGCTCCTGGAACTTTCTCTTTTGGGAAGTATGCATCTTGCTTTATGATATGAAAGTTCCCCCATGTTTCTAGAGATCTGAATGTCCAAAATTGCTCAGACAATCTATATTTAAAGAAAATCATCTTTCTAATTAATACTTGGGCTGTTGAAGAAGATGTAAAATCAGATCATTATGGCTGTTCAAATGCTGTAAAATAGCTGGATTTTAACGACACAATATCAAATATGTTAGGATTTCTCTCTCTCCTACCTAAAGAACCCTAAGACAATGGCATAAATTAAAGCAGGGGTCTCAAACTCAATTGGTATGGCGGGCCACATTTACATTAAGTTGAGTTCAGGGGGGCCACGCATAACACACACTTCTCTGCTCTACCTTTCATGCTCTACTCTCCGCCGAGATCATCTCCCCGCAGGGTAAAATTCGGCGGCACAGTAGAAGAGAGAGAGGCTCTCACAGGGACTTGCAGACTCCACTCTCCGCCGTTAAATCTCCCTGTGGGGCCACATTCGGCGGCCATTTCCTTTTTAAGACGGCCATTTCCTTTTTAAGAGCTCACGCAAGATGTCCCACAACTTGCCTGAGCTCCGCTCAAAAAATACTGACAGCACAAGCCTGCGGCCCGGATTCGGACTGCGGGCCAGATAACACAAGCCCGCGGGCCGCAGTTGGCCCGTGGGCCGCGAGTTTGAGACCCCTGAATTAAAGCATCCCAATAGCTGAGTTGAGGTTTGCCCTGTGATGGCCAGTGTTTGAATGACTGGAATCAAAATTAGCTTTCCTATAGAACATTATATATTAGCTGCACAAATATAAACAAATGCTCTTATTACTTACCCTGTAAAAACAGCAATTTCAAATTTTTTAGCCTACTAAGCTGTAGCTGGACCAAGTTACTAATTCCATTGTAGCCCAAATGAAGAACTTCTAAACTCTGCATTATTGGGGGCAGATTTTCACCAAATCCTGCATCCCTAAAACAATAAAGCAAATAGGAACATAAGGCCAGATAATTCCCAAACATTTTTCTTTGTACACAGTAACTCAAGCGTTTCTCATCCCATTAACATCAATTATAGACATTTTATACAGGTAAACAGGAATTTACTAACTGGACCAGATTCAATAGAAATTCCACCTGTCTACTACAGAAAGGCTGAAAGGCACTGAAAGAAATCTAGTATTTGAAGTTTGAATAGCCTTATACAGACTTCTATGCGATGGAAGCTAGGTCAACTTTTACTGGATGCAGACCACAGAAATCAAACAAACATGGAAAACCACTCTTCTGCCCACAAAAAGCCTCAATACTTATAATGGAAACAGCTGGAAATTGCTGTTTAATTTAATAAAATATTTACGTAACCTTTGGCTGTATTCTCACAACAGCCTATGATGGTGGGGCAAAACCAAACAACAGCATGAAAAGCTTCGTTTTTGTAACATCTGACCATAATGAGGAACTGTGGTATGGTAGATTGAGAAAGGCACCAGAACACAGCAACTCCCGAGTTCTTATTTCAGCTTTGCCACTGCGTCATGACCCAATCACACAGGCCGCTGAATGACTCCTGGAACTGCTGAGCAACCTGAATCATCATTAAATCAATGAAATTAGTGGTTGCTTGGGTGCAAGTGATCATGACTTGATTATATTTTTATGTGGCAACAGAATAAAGCCCATACCAGTAATATATATACTTGGCTTTAAAAGAGTCAATTTCATAAATCTAAAAATAATTGTGAACCAGATCAACTGGAAGAAAGAATTTAAACAGAAAAATGTGAATGATAATTAGGAACTGTTTAAGAATATTTTACTAGGTGCTCAAAAAGTCACAATCTCACAATTAAGAAAGAAGGCTATACTGGTTAAAAACAATTTGTCTTAGGGGGAAGTAAAAGCAGCTATAAATTTTTTTAAAACATATAACCAATGGAAGAAAGGGGAAGCTGATATCAATGAACATAAACTAAAAACTAGGAATTGGAAAAAAATTTGATAAGGGAAGTGAAAGAACACAAGGAGAAATCTATGGCCAGCAAAGTCCAGGACAGTAAGAAGCTGTTTTTTAAGTATAACTAGAACAAAAGGAATCTTGGTCTATTACTAGATGGAAATGATAGAATTATCAATAATAATGCAGAAAAGGCAGAAGTGTTAATGAATATTTCTGTTCTGTATTGGGAAAAGCCAGATCATGTATCAATATACTAAGATTCCAGGATTGTCAACGTGTGTCACTCTAGCTTAAAATGTCTGAAAGTCAATATGAAATGACAGAAACAGGTGAGAGCTCTTTTTATCCAGAGTATCACTAGGTTGAATTATCATGAAGATTCACTGCTGTTACCATCCAGTTTTTAGTTCTCAGCCATTTTCACTTTACAAATGACATTTGTGTGGTGTACAGCTACTTTAGTAAGGCATGCATCTATGCCAAAAGCCCTAGAGCACTGTGATATCCAAAGTAACAATCAATCATCACCCTTACTTTACAGTTAATTTGCATGCAACAATTTCATTGGTTGGATGAAGGAGATTACACAGATGGTAGATCACTTGGCCCAGTATGTGACAGCATCTGAGAATTTTAAAGAATCTGGCCCAGTAGCTCTCTGGACAATTAATGTTGATTTTCAATAAGTCTTGGAAAACTGGGGAAGTTGCAGAGGACTGGATGAAAGCTAATGTTGTGCCTATATTTAAAAGGGGTAAATGAGATGACCCAGGTAATTAGAGGCCTGTGAGCCTGATATTGATCCTGGGTAAAATAATGTAAATGGGGAATCATCAGCATCTAAACTGATAGCTACTGTGATGATTGTACACCCTCGCCAAACTTAAATGTGGTCTTCTTGGCCATGTCAGCAAATGTTTTGATGCCAGATTTCTTGACTGCTGAAGAAGCTATGTGTCCCATCAAAATCAATTGTACCTTTCACTGTTTTCTGTTTTGTTCTTCACCAACATATGTAATTTTCAGTAGAGACTCTTGTACATCTGATGTTACATGCAGTCTAGTAGATATGATGATATGCACCTCCAGATGTGATTCAGAGTCAAATGGGTTTGTCATATGGTTGAAGATATGGTTGGTAAGAGCTCTAACATGCTCTTCACCCCTCTTCAGTTCAGAGACAAGGACTTGTTTGTGGACTTTGTCTTCACTATTTTTTGTTAGGCCACTTATTTCTCTCATAGGTTTTGCACATTCATAATATGAAGCTGTGTAATGTCATCTATAAACTAATATTGACCTGTGTGTAAGTGTCACTGAATTAAAAAGCTAGTTTCTAGAATATTTCAAAGGCTAGTACTGCATACATAGCAGTTACAAATTAAAACCTACATAAATTTACATGGATATCTTATACATTATACTGAAAATATAGAAAGGTATTGTAAATACTTGTGTGATATTTTATAATTAAGAATATGTATGGTGAAAACATTTAATGTTGGTATACTGCAAAATGTTGATATTTGCCATTTTTGCTACATGTTAAACAGCTTAATCATTACTGAAAAAAAACCTTGCCCATGCAAAACTAATAAAAATCTTTTCATACATTGTCATTTGGCAGCTTTGACCAATAAAACACCACATTAAGGTGCTGAAATTAATGCTTTTGAAATTGTGCAAAAAATGACATTTCTCTCATTTTGGATACCACCTTTCATCTCACCTACAGACTTACAGCACCACTTGACAGCTCCACATCATAGCTGATCCCAATGTACATAAAATAAGCTTTCAAATGATATGATGTGGATATGTGTGGCAAGCGTACATTAAGCTCCAAATATATGGCCCTTTTTGAAGAACATTTGCATGCCTATTTCAGCCAGTGTACTTTTCCCTCCAAAAATTAAAAACAGACTCAAGCATTTTGTACAGAAGCTTCTCATTCCCAACTAAATCTTACTTTTTCTTAAATGAATCATGTCCTCCAGAGAAGGAAGAGAATTTGGGACAAGAAATAAACATATACAGATGCCAAATTAACACAAAAAATGAAGGTAGGAAGAGCTGGACACTCATTTGGGAAATACACAAATAAACCGTCAAATCTCACATTTCTCTGTGATGCTGTCACAGATAATATTTGCTAAAAGTATGGCGGGAACTCTGGGTAGCAACTTGTCAAGTGTTTTCTGATGGGATTGATCTGAAATTGGCTATGGTTGTAAAGGTCTGACTGAATGAACCTTGACATGTTTCCGAGGTTTCAGTCCTGTGAAAATTGCAAAAATGAGAAATGAAAACTGAAATTTCATTTGAAAAGGTTCTTCAGGACAAAAACAGCTCTAATGTGCTGGTCCAAAAAAAATGTATAGATTTCTGCTGCAGGGGATGAGAAAAAGAGCTTTTAGGAGATGGGATAGGAAAAGAGGATTATTGACAAATAAAAGACTGCTCAGACTAGAAACAATATTAGGAAGGAAGTTTGGATGAATATGCAAAAGTGCTGCTTGATTTTATAATATGTACAGTAGCATGAATCAGGCACTAGGGAATCACTGATTCTAATAAGTGGTTGTCTCTGCTATCAGGATACTTGCACATCTAAAGATAGCTGAGTTTTCACAAATCAGGCTCAAAGAGGTATAATATTAACTCAGTATCAAGATTACAGTGATTCAGTGTAATAGCAGGACTTTATACAGTTTTTAATTAAAGATTTCAACTACATAATATCCCTGATAAGCCTGATTAGAGATCTATAAACATGCCATACTAGATCAAACCTATGGTTATGGCATCAGATAACTTGCCTGTGATCAATACCAGATGCTTCAGAGGAAAGCAAAAAAGCCCCATAAAATCATAGAAGATTAGGGTTTGAAGGGACCTCAGGAGGTCATCCCGTCCAACACCCTGCTCAAAGCAGGACCAAATATATTTATCCAGCTGTGCAATGCTATGCAAAGAGAGTGGGAGGGGAGAAGACTGGGATAATTGGTTTGACTTCCATAGGTCCAGAAGCTGTTGAGAGGCAGTGTGTCTGGTGATTACAGCAAGGAGCGTTTGTTTTCTATTCCTGGTTCTGCCAGAGATTCAGTGTGACCTTCACTCAACTTCTTGGTGCTTCAGTTTACCAATCTGAGTCAGTGCACTCT
>ML675611.1:12726258-12803520 GCA_007922155.1 Mesoclemmys tuberculata | reverse complement strand
CTCAACTTCTTGGTGCTTCAGTTTACCAATCTGAGTCAGTGCACTCTAGGGCAGAGGCTCCCAGAGACCGGCTGGATGCTACCAACAATGTCAGACATGCCTGAGTGGATAGCAAAAGGCCACTGGGCTTCCTTGCCAGAAGACAGCTCACACTAGGCAGGAAGAAGAGAGCATCCCAGCTCCACAGACCGCCTTTTTCAGTAGTAGAATAAAGGAATTACAAAAGTTCATTTTTAATTTGACAGTACCTGCTTCCTTTTGAAGATCCTTGCTGTCCATAGCCACTAGAGGTCACTTTCTGGTACAGCTGCTGCCGGTTTGTTAAGTGATTTTGGGGCTTTTGTCTGGGCAGTATTGATTCAATGTGATTGTAATTCAGACACAATATCTGCATAAAGCAAACCACTTTAAATGAAAAAGAACACTGCTCTGTTAATATAATAGCAAAGGGGGCAAGTTACAACATATCTATGGTCTTTCAAATTCAGATAATGAGCTAACAACACATTGGTTGCAGAATCATTGGGGTTCAAGGCTTCAAAAATTCTTGGTGCAATAGATAGGCTGGTGGTCAATTTATTTCAACACATGGTTAAATAAGTGTTTTTTAGTCTTTTCATGACTCACCTGTACTGTATGAGCACTGCTGACTGAAATAACTTAAGAACGCTATATTAAGTATATAATGTAAGTAATGTAATAAAGATTTCCCCTTGCTCTCTTATAAAAGAAATCTGTCAGGCAGGAGTAAAGACAGTTAGAAATTTATATAAGACAGAAGATTATAATTACTGTAATTATAAAAATAGGAAAGAAAAGCATAGAATGAGTAATTAACTCACCTTGACATTAGGCAAGAAGATTAAACCACTGAAAGAGGTGAGATTGTTGTTCTGTAAATTCACATTACAGACATTTCTAAACTGGTCTGCTGGCACAAGATCCACAGTTCTGTATTGGATAAAGAAAATAATTACTGAAAAAGGTATCATATGACAGATTTCCTGAGCAGGTCTACAGCTAACATCTTCCTTTTACAGGAGCATCCTGATAAAACCCTACAATAAATACATTGCACTGTTTTCTCAGATGTAGTAATACAGAACTGATATAATTCCTATGTTAAAGGCAAAACCCACTTCACCCACATAAAATATGAGTAATTACATTTTATGTAGGTGAAGTATGAGAGGTGAGGGCTTGAGGAAGTGAAATTTACCCCACTGCAGATATGCTGCAGATTCCCATCACAACCTCTCCAGCATGTGGGCTGGAATACAGGCCACAGCCCCTCCAAGGTATTTGCATGGTGTAGTAGTGCCACAGGATGTGCACTTGTATAAATAATGGTCCCTCTCTCCAGTCAACATCCTCCCCACAGCCTGCTAAAGTGCTATAAATTGTGAAAGTCTCCCAACTGGAGCACATGCCTTCATTGTGGATGTCTCTTACTAGACAGAGTCAACTGAGGAGAAAGCAGGACAGGCCCCAGATCAGAGCATACCATCACTTGAACAGATTCCATCACCTGCAGTGTTAAAGAGAAGTGACTTCAAGAAATTAGACCCTGTGAAATTATCCCTCTACAGAAGCTGTAAGGTTCATAATCAAAGATACACAAGAGATATTTTCATATTGCCTTAAAACCTTTCATAGAAAGCCAAGGTCTCCAGAAACAGAATGTCTTTGGTGGCAGTGATTCAGCCTCACAACAGTATTTAAGTAGTCTGCCCTGATATCTAAAATGGTTGCTTCCAAACACAGGTGTTGCACTGGGAGGAGTCGAGACTTGTTTATGAATATGGTCATGGTCATGACCCTATTGGAGCCAGTGGGAGCTTTGACACTGGCATCAATGAAACTGGGATATAACTCTTGGTGAAAACCTTCTAGGCCGCTGAAAGACCAAGGATAAGACTGAGTCCTGATAATCATCTTTACACACTACAAAATGGAGGGAACTTCCATTGACAGATATACAACTATGCATACCACAGAAATGCTCTCTAAAGGGTTATAAATCACAAAGGAAGGGTGGCCAACAGTCAAAGTGTATACACTGCTGTATAATATGTTGGGCAGTAGGGCAGAGCATGCATGGCATACTTTCACACCAGGAACACAAAGCCATTTGTAAAGGAAGAATTACATAAATATTTAATAAACAATAAAAATAAACAACAACAAACAGATCATTCTGACATGATTGCTCTTGATGCTTTACTGAAGTGTTATAAGATCCAGGATAGGGTGTTATCATCCAGATCTTTCACAAATCAGGAAATAGTGGCAACAAGAGAGGAGATTACTTACCTGTAACTGTAGGTTCTTCAAGATGTGTGGTCTCTATTTTTATTCCAGACATGGGTGTGCATGCGTGCCATGTGCCAGAGCTGGAAGGTTTCCTTAACTGTGCCCATTGTGATAAGGTCAGGCTGGACAGCTTTAAAAGCATGTGCTGGGGCCAGTATGAGGGCCCTAAAGGGTTAAAAACCCTCTGCCTTGCAGGCAGAAGAGAAAACACAGCAGGGCAATTAAAGGTACCTGGACCCAATGAAGGGCAGGGCCAAGGGTATTTAAACCCTGCCTTCCCTAAAGGAGGGGAGAGGAACAAATGCAGGGGAAGTTGCCAGAAGGAGTGGAGCAGCTGTAGGAGAAGGTTCTCTCTCAGGTTAGGAGACAGAGCTCTGCTACAGCCAGGGGAGATGAGGTAGTTGGGAGCGCCCTGACCACAAACAGGAAGGTAAAGTGTGAGACCCACCAGGGGGAGGCTGGCAGTTTGCCACACCACTGACACATGTGTATCGTGTGTCCCCTCATGCTGCCAGCTGAGGTTATAATAGGCTGTGCAGGTTGACACCTCTCTAGTGACCCTCTTACTGCTGAGCAGTGCAGTCTGTAGCAGAGGAGTGGACGATGGGTTTTGGTATACAAATAGGGACCACACATCTTGAAGAACCTACAGTTACAGGTAAGTAACCTCCTCTTCTTTGAGTGATGGTCCCTATATGTATTCCAAAGGTGGGTGAGTAGTGAGCAGTGATCAGCATGAAGGTGGGTGCGTGGAAGCAAGACAAAGTGCACTCTGTAGCACAGCATGGCCCAGTGTAGATTCTGCAGTTTCCCTTTGGGTGATGACAAAGTGTGCTGTGAAGGTGTGAATGGAGTGCCATGTTGTTGCATGACAGATGCCTTGCTAGGAGATGTTTGCTAGGCATGCCGATGTGGCTGCCTGTGCTCAGGGAGAGTGCACTGTGACCCTATCAAGTGATAATATATTTGATAGTGTGTAGCATTCTTGGATGCATCCGGATACCCATTTCAACATTCATTGGGAGGAGAGGCCTTAGTCTTTGGAGCAGTTGGCAATGGTGAGAAACAGTTTTGGCGATACATAAAAGGCACAGGTCCTGTGGAGGTAGAGTGCTAGGGCACAGCAGATGTGAGGGAGTGAAGGATCCTGTCTGCATGGGAGGTGTGTGGTTTGGGATGGAAGACAGGGAGGTGAATGGACTGATGTGGAGCTTCAACACTCTTTTGGGAGGAACTTGGGGTGGAGCTAAAAGGAAAATGTATCCTTGTGGAATATGATGTGAACATCACTTTCATTGAGAGATGGGAGAGGGAACACGTTGCTATTGGCTCAAAGGGTCGCTTAGTGATGGCGGACAGGACGAGATTAAGGTCCCACAGGGGTATGGGCTTGAGTACTGGAGGGAAAGTGTTGAGGAGACTCTTCATAAAATGGATGGTGGTAGAATGTGTGAACACTGAGGCACCATCCACGGGGGCGAAAAAGGCACTAAGTGCTGCTAGTTGGACCTGTATAGAGCTGAGGGCAAGGCCCAATGTTCTGAGCTGGAGTTGCTAATCAAGAATAAGAAGTATGGATATCTCACTATGTTGGTGGTGGTAGTGGCGAGCCCATTCGATGGAACGTGTCCGTTTAGCCTGGTAAAAGGCCCTGGTGGATGCCCTCTGGCTTTGGGTGAGAATGTATCATGTCAGGGTTGGCGCACAATGTTGTCTGTCTTTGAGCCCCATCCAAAAACCTAGCTGTGAGGTGAAGAGGGCCTGGACAGGGATGCTGCACTTATCCCTGATCTTGCATAAGGATATCTGGGAGTGTGTGGAGACAGAGTTGCATTCAGTGGAGAGTTTGAGGAGATCTGTGAACCAAAACTGAAGGGGTCAGAATGGGGTTATAAGGATCACAGTAGTGTGGTCCTTGCGAATCTTGTGTAGGAGGGAAAAGGCATAGCGGAGGTCACCTGTCCAGGACAGGAGAAGAATGTCGCCCTGTGAGTCCTTCCTCATGGTTCCCCTGGAACAGTACAGGGGTAGTTTGTTATTTTTGGGAGTGGCAAAGATATCCCAGTGCGGGATGCCCTGTGAGTGGAAGAGGTAGCAGAGAGTGGCACTGTACAATTTCCACTTATGGTTGAGGTAAAGAATCCTGCTGAGTGTGTCAGCCAGGGAATTTTGGGAGCCCAGAAGATAGGTGGCTTGGAGTATCATGTAATGTACCAGTTCCAAAGGTGGATGGACTCATAGCAGCGGGATGGCAACTTGATGCCGCCCTGTTTGTTTATGTACACTACCACTGCTATATTGTCAGAGAGTAGTTGAATGTGGTGTGATTGAATCAAAGGAAAAAACGTCTGGCATGCTAAACAAACTCCTTGCAGTTCCAGTACATTAATGTGTATTTGGCCTCCCACAGCATCCAGATGCCCTGGGCCATGTGATTGTTGAGGTGGGCCTCCCATGCCACAAGGGAGTTATCTGTTGTGATGGTAGCCTGTGGGGTGGGATGGAGATGGTAAAGGGGGTTCTGACCATGACCTTGGAAGGGTCTGTCCAGGTGAGAGGGGCCAGGACTGTGTGGGTCTCCAAATGGTCTTTGTGGGGCAAATAGATGGAAAGGAGCCACAGTTCGAGGCAGTGCATGTGTAGTCATGTGTGCAGAGTCACAGAGGTGCAGGCTGCCATGTGTCCCTGGAAGGAGAGACAACGGTGGACCATGGTGCAAGGGTTTTGGCATAAATCTTCAATCAGGGCCATCATCATTGCAAAATGATCCACTGGAAGCAAGGCCCATGCTGCAATGGAGTCGAGCTGCACCCAGATGAAGTTGATTGTCAGGGTAGAGACAAACACTGATTTCTCATTGATGCAGACATCCAAAGAGGCCAGGAAAACATGAAAAGCAAGTTTGGCGGAAGGAAGTTTTTGTTGGATACTGCTACCAGGAGCCAGTCATCCAAGTAGGGGTACACTAAGTAGCCAGGGCGGTGCATTTGTGCTGCCATGTCTGCAAAGACCTTCATGAAGACTCGTGGAGCCATCACAATGCCAAAAGGGAGGAATCAGAATTGATAGTGGTGCTTCCCTAGCTGGAAATGGAGAAATTTCCAGTGTGCCGGGTGGATACTTACATGGAAGAAAGTGTCCTTCATGTTGAGAGCCATGAATCAAGCTCTGTGAGGGAGGGAGGGGAGGTATAATAAATACCAGCGTCACAGTATGGAACTTGGATTGCCTCCTAAAGTTCTTTAGCAGCTGAAGATCAAGAATGGGTCCACGCCTTCCACCCTTCTTTAAGGTGAGGAAGTATGGCTAGTAAAAGTCTTTCCCCACGTAGGGAGGTGCTACGTGCTCTATGGCACCCTCTGCAAGAAAAGCAGCTGCCTCTTGTTGGAGAAAGTATTGATAGGAAGGGTCTGCTGGAGGTGTCGGAGGGAGGGGAAAAACAAACTTTATGGAGTAGCCATGATGGATAATCTCCAGTACTCAATGTTCCATAGTGACCTTCTTCAACTGTGGGCAAACGGAGCAAGATGGTCCTCAAAGATAACACAGGGCATCACAGGTCGCAAAGGGGAGGGTTAGGAGCTCTCTATGGATGCATCAAAACTGTTTAGGTTATTGGTGGGCAAGATATGAGGAGGTGGCCATTGCAAAGGCTGTGGGTCTCTCCTGCTGGGACCAGTGGCACCTGGTGCTGCTGGTAGTAGACTGGATAAGGCACATATGGGGAGGGGTGGAACTGTTGATGCTGCTGCTTGCAATGCAGGACTGGGGTATAGCTCCTCAGGGATCATAGTATGGCTCCGGAGTCTTTTAATGAGTGAAGAGACTCATTTGTCTTGGAATAGAGCAACTTGTCCTCATCAAACAGGAGGTGTTCTATAGCAGTTTGGACCTTAGAGCTCAACGGCACTGGTGGAGGAGATTAGGTCAAGTGGTACAAAGCTTGGAAGAGCAGGTATCTATGGTGAGATGGCTCCCAGAGCACCCAGTAGGAGTCTGGGGCTGTGACGGCCCACAGGGGTACCAGTACCACAGTCGCAGCGAGGTCAGAAATTGGAGAATAATGCAGTCAGGGACGAGAGTCGAGTTGCACCTGGACATGAGAGAGAAGGTGAGCTCTGGCTCAGAAAATTCCTTCAAGTCCAAAGAGTCAGGTAGCAGTGGAGCCAGTGGAGCACAGTGCAGTGTCATTAGGGACCAATCCAACAGGAGCAATAGCAGTTCGTCAACTAGAATGAGGATCCTCCAGGCAAACAAGGGACCAGAGAGAAATGGGGAGGGTGGGTACAGTAACTCCAATGTCCCTATGTAGAGAAGGAGCATTCAACCAGGAGTCTGGGGAGTGCCTCTGGAAACAATGAAAGACTGAGTTAGTGTCCATGGGGCTGGCAGGACAAAAAGTTGCAGAGGTGGTGGTGGGATTAATGGTGCTCGTGCCAGGGACTTCTCCGGGTGGGCAAGGAGCAGGGGAACTAGTGGTATGCAGGGGAGCTTGGGTGCAAGTGTGGCAGGTTCTGTGCATGACATCTCACCCAGCCTGGCTTGGGGAGGAAACACTATGCTTAGAAGCGCTCCTTGACAGAGATTTCCTACCCTCATGTCTGAGCTTGTCCTTAGCCATTGGTGCCACTGGTTCTAGGGAGTGCTGGGAGGATCGCTCACCACCAGTGACAGATGTTACACCAACAATTCCGACGGTCCTGAATCCGAGTGGGTGTGCAGTCTTATGACTTCTTCCATGAGGTATTTTCTGAGGCAAAGCTCCAATGCTTCCCAGGTCTGAGGCAAATTGCGAAACAAGCAGCAACATGAGCCTCCCCAAGGCAGTAAAGACAGTGCTGGTGTTTGTCACTCACAGAGAAGGAATGCAGGCATAAAACACAGTTTTTAAACCCTGGAACATGGGACATAGTCCCAGGTCGGGAGGCTGTACCCTAAACGGGATAAACTAATGTTTGCTATCTACAACTACTATCTACAATATCTATCTATAAGAAAACAACAAAGAAGAACTATTTTCAATGGACTGAGTCACTCTCTTAGCTGGAAGACTAAGAACATGAAGGAACAGGGGGTTCCGACTCAGACTATGCAGTGATACGAGGGAACTGGAGAGGCGTCAATCCACACAGCCTATTATAACCTTGGCTGAGAGCACAAGGGGTGCACAATGAACATGGAGGTCAACAGACACCACTAAGGAAACCTTCTGGCTCCAGTCTATAGCATGCATGTGGACCCATGTTTGGAATACATATAGGGTCCAACACTCAAAAAAAACCTTGTTTACACCTAACATGGTTGTCCTCATCTGGGCTAGATTTGGACTAAAAGGATTCAGAACAAAGACAGGCTAAGGCAAATATGCCCCTTTTGATCAAATGAAGTCTCTTTTGACAAAGTTGCTTGACCAAAATGTACCTAGGTAGCACAAAACTATTTTTGAAAAACAGAATTATCTGCTGAGAGATGAGGAAAGTCTGAAATTGAAGACTTTTCCCATGTGGATCATGTATCTACTCTGTGAATTAAGAGGATTTTGCCCATAAGATGAGAGACATATGAACTGACTTAACTAATAGGCATAGGCTCTGGTTTTAATGATATTTTTCTAGCCCTGATACTAAATGCTATTTGTAACATAAGTGAGCACAGTTGAAAATTATTGCACCTGATCGTAGAAGTTGTCCAATTTAATTCTTGCATTTTAGTGAAGTCTGAATGTCCTAGTCTTTCTGCAATCATATCACTGGTAAGTCTGCCACCAAATAAATCTTTAGCACTCTCAATGTCTGCTGGCTCCTGTATAATGACATTTAAAATTGATTTTTGTTATATTAAAGCAGACCTAGAACTATAATACAAAAAAAAATTATATATATAAAATGTCAGCCCATCAGGTAGTTTAAAAAAATAAGTGTCTGAAAATTAGTGCTTAAACTAAAAGTGTCACCACAGCCGTCACCTAAGCTTTGTGTCAGTAGTGCTATGATTACTATATTCTTATTGAACATGTTATGGAAATGTTCATGTGCTCTAAGTTTAAACTATAGATTTGTGAAGTGCACTTAAACAATATTAGGTAATTGCTTTAAGTGAAAGAAATTAACAGGATGCCCATGCAATCTTGATTTGTAAAAAAGATGATTTTAACAACAATTCAAATAATCATACGATGCATAAGATAACTTACTACTGCAGTGCCATCTAAGGCTTTGAGAGATGGAAGGTGGAATATTACAAACGATCGGTAGTTATCTTGTTTCCATACAATTAGATTTCCATACATATCCAGCATGACCAGATTATTTAAACCCTAAGAAATAAAACACATAAATCAAGGTTTAATAGTAAAAATTTTTCAATGTTTGTAAGGAATGAAATTCGGGTTACTCTGTTTATCTTTAATCCTTCTCTTCATCTTACAACTGCATGTGTCAAGTCTGAAGTATCATTTAATTAAACCCAGGGCTTCATTCCCATTTACACTAAGTTGTCTTTACATCACTCTGGCAGTGTAAAGTAGTCTTTAAAGTGAGTGTAATATTAACATGTCCACTTCAAGTCCTTTTACATTACCAGAGTGCTGTAAAAATGAGAATCAGGCCCACAGCGAGAGAGAGAGAGAGTGAGAGAGAGAATGTGTGTGTGAGCAAAGGAAGTGGGATTGCTGCATGTGTGGATGCTTGTGCTTTTTGACTTTATCTCAAACGTTATTCTTCTAATTGCTGGGTTAGAGATGCATATTGTGTGGCTATATGTGGAAAACTTTGGGCCCAGTCCAGTTAGGTGCTCAGCACCTCCTTCAAAGTACTGAGCACCCTCAACTCCAGAAGAAAGTGCAGACTAAGGCTCTTAGGCAGGACAATTAACCTGGGCCTAATTTTAAAAAATGAACATCTAAATGCATATGCAAATACAAGACTGTCAGGCACAATTTAGAGACAAGGTGGGTGAGATAATATCTTTTACTGGACCAACTTCTGTTGGTGAGAGAGACAAGCTTTCAAACTACACAGAACTCTTCTTCAGGTCCTGAAGACAGATCTGAAGAATAGCTCTGTGTAGCTCAAAGGCTTCTCTTTCTCACCAACAGAAGTTGATCCAATAAAATATGTTACCTCACCCACTTTAGTCTCTCTAAAATGAGTGGAACCGACACAGCTACAACAACACTGCAGGCACAATTTAGGCAGCCATTTAAAAAAAATATGGTTTCCTGTATTTAAAGATAGGAAAGATATTATATTTGTACTGAAGGAACAAGGAAACTGTGAATTTACTTTTACCCACAAGTCCTATAGCAATCAAGTCCACATTTACCTTTAAGTGGTATATCTCTTGGTAGGTAGAAACATAGTTATTGCTGATGTATAGTTCTATTAGTGCATAGGCTTTCTGCAAACCAACCAATGAAGTAATTCTGTTGTTCTCAAGAGAGAGGTAGTGAAGATGAGACAAATTTTCAAAAACGCGTCTTTCCAGACTGGTGAGATGATTATTATTTACACTAAGTCGTGCTAGTTTGGTGAGTTTTGAAATTCCTGGAAAGATAAATAAGATGTTCTTAAAGCATATATAGTGAGAAGCAAAAAAAGTGGTTAATTTTAGATGGTAAAACAAGCTACACATGAGAGGTGACCTACACAATCAGGCTGTGATGCAGGTAGGCTCAGGAGAGATCATTCGTGGCCTGCTCTTCTGTGACAGCTAGAACATTTTTCCAGGAAGAGTTTACTCACGGTCTGCTTCACCCCTCTGGCAGTAGCAGAGATCCTTGGAGGGTACTGGCTACTGATTCTTCCTCCAGCAGTAGCGAAGAGCATGGTGAGGGGGAATGGCTACTTACTTATCTGTCATGCAGCAGGTTCTTTTTCTTGCTCCCTCTTCCCTCATACACCAGAGATGGGCCTTCTTTCACTAGACAGAAGACTATAGCCCAGATTTTTAAAGCTATTTAGGTGTTGCTAAGCTCAGCACTGCAACACCTAACTGATTTAGGAGCTTAAATCCCATTTTCAGAAGGGCTTTAGGCACTCAGGAGCCAAAATACCATTGACAGTCAATGGTATTTTGATTCCTAAGTGCCTCTATACCTTAGGAAAATGCCATTTAGGCTCCTGACTCAGTTAGGCATTGCAACACTGAGCACAGCAATACCTTTAAAAATCTGGGCCTATGAACCTAACCGACAATAATAATGTTTGCCATGACCTAGGTATGGATTTGGGAAAAAGTAGCAACTATGCAATAGGTTTTCGAAGAGTCATATGGTATAGATAAGGTAAATCTGTTCTTTTTAAAGGTGAATTTTTGACCTTTTGGAATTGCTAGTTTACTAAAGCCTTATTTTAGAAATTATTGACCCAACACAACTGTCACAAGAAAATTTATGGTTCATTGCAGGAAAGTTACATGTCCAGTAAGTCTACATCCTAAAAACCATGCACTCTTATCAGTTCTGAAAAATTCCTATTAACAGAAATACATTTGTTTTGCTTTTCTGAAACACAATTAATCTACCTTGTTCTCTTTTCCACTAAAGACCCACCACAAAGCTAGAAATAAGATAATTATATCTTTTTAAATCTGAAAGCTTTAAAACTGTATGCAACTGATAAAGATAAAAGTAAAAAGTCACTCTCTGAAACACTAGACTATATGGGAACATTTCTATTGTGTCTGTCTAACTTAAATGGTTGATTTTTACTAACTTCCTATATACAGTACCTTCTAGATTTGAGATGCAGTTTTCATCTAAAGTGAGCTCTTCAAGATTAAGGCAAGATTCCAATCCTTCTATTTTAGTGAGATTATTGTTGCTAAATGAGGCCCATCTTAAATTCTCCAGTTTTTCCAAGTTGGCAATTTTAGTGAGATGCTGTCCATCCAGATCTAAGACTGTGATCTGTGAGAAAACTCAGTTTTAGTATTGAAAGATCTCAGTCAATTCCAAAATAGATACTAAAGAGCAATGCATCAAAATATAGTGAGGGCCATATACCGCCTTCACTTTCTTCATATACATTTCCCAGTCATATCAGCAGGTGTTTCTTCTTGGATACTGGACATCACAGAGTCCTCATTTTGTAATCAGGACTTCATTTTTAAAACCTTCCAAAAAACCAAAACCAAAACTGCAACAACTTGCACTAGAACAAGCCATGATTCCACAATATAAACTAACCAGCTTCCAAATGGACTAGTGCAGTTACAGCTAATGTTAAAAATAGGTACAAAATTTTTCTGGTATAGATCAGACCTCACTATTAAAATTAACTTAACCTCATCTACCAATGTCACATATGATTATATTATTACATAGCCTGCTTTCACACATTTTCATTCTATAATCCAGGGGTGAAATCATAGCCTCAATAAAGTCAATGGCAAAACATCCATTGACTTCAGTGGGATCAGGATTTCACCCTGTATCTAGTAACTTTCTAGCTCAGTGTTCTAGCAGAGTTTGAGTGCTTGCTAAGGAAGGATTTTTACAGTTGTGATTCACAGAGAAGTATTTCTTTCCCTTTAATGTAACATCTAAATTCATCCTATTTTTTTTCTTTGCAATACTCTTGGAAGGAACAAATGAAATTAGATTCCAAAAGCATTTTTATCCTTTGGTGTCATCACAGAACTTTCTTTCACAGACACTGGCTGTAAACACTCACTTCACAACACACTTTATACAGAAAGAGAGCAACCAATGATCCCATCCACCCTGATGCATGACCATGATTCCACTCTTTCTCAGAAAACAACCAGTAAGGCCAGGGTTGGCGTTAGGGGTTGGAAAGCAGAGCAACTGCCTGGGGCCCAGTGCCACAGAGGGGCCCACAAAGCTAAGTTACAAAACCCAGCCCTGAGCAGAGGGTCTCAGGAAGGGAGCTCCACAAGACAAGCCCTACAGTAAATGGCACCCCAGGAGCATCTCTGGTACCTCCCCTTCAATTGTTATATTTTTGAATACCTTATTTTTTATTGCATTTGTAGCCCATTTCATGACTTTGATGAATGATTTGCATGCATGATTTATCCCTGCCATATAAGACAATAAATTTGCAAGCTAGAATCTGTAAATCTGTATTTATTCATGCCATATATAAGCAAATAAAAAAGTTTCCTCTAATCTTATGGAAACATTTTAAGAATAACTTAAATGTATTAGCATCAAGAAATTGAACTCTGTACCAACAGTGGGTGGACCAGTATTAAACAGTGTTACAGTAGGTGATGGCCTTAGAATGTCAACCCTAGTCCTTTAGTTGTCTTGCTGGCCATCGTCAACCTAAGGTATGTTTTAATGAGCTTGAGCTTTGAAAAGCTGCGCTCACCACTCATGATTGTGACCAGTGGCATGAGCAGAATCCTCAAAGCTATCTACACCTGAGGAAAGGTGTCCTTCAACTCTGCATCATGAATGAACTGGATAAATTGGAGTGGAGAGTGCTTCCCATGTGCCAAAATGTAACAAATGGTGTCCAATTCAACATAGAAGATTTTATCACTGACGTCCGAACATTCCCCATGAGTCAGTGTCTGATGAAGGTCCATATAATTGTTCAAGAGTGTTTTCCTGTCTGCTAGCAGCTTACTAAGGTCACACATCTTTTTGTGATGCTTCATTTGTCCAAACCTTTCTTCAATCGACACTTGAGCAGTGTCAATGAACGAGCAAAAAAACTCCCTCTTGAATTTTTCTTCTGAGCTTCCCATCACTTCATCTCTGCCCTCATAACCAAACTGTCTCTTCTTCTGATGAATACAAGTTTCCTCAAAGTCAGGCTCAATTCCTAAGTTTCTGCAATTTCTTTGGCAGCAGTGATGGCATCTTCAAATCTGCTGCCGCAGTAGGCCACAAAAAATCAAGGCAGTGCCTCATCAAAGCAGTAGCGGTCATGATTTCCATGGACTGAGTTTGTAATGCCTTGCTTAGAATGTTTATTTGGAACAGGATATCATGCCAAGCCACAACTGAGACCAGAAATGTGAAGTCAGTGATCTGGTTTGCTAGGCTTTGCACCTTCATAGCTATTTCTGCCATTGTGTGAGGCTGATTCTTCTTTAGCATTTCTGTCTTTTTCATGTAAACCAGATTTCCTTTGTCATTACTCTCCTTTTCAGGTGAGCCACATTCCTTTTTATCATCACTCTTCTTTAAGCCACAAGGAAAACTGAACGATTCTCCATCACTTTCCTCACATTTCCATTCCTTATCTTCAGGTAAATCTGCTAATTCCTTAATAATAGGATTTCCATCATTTATGCTTCGCTCCTCAATTTGTTCTGGACAATCGCTACTGCCTAAGCTTGATCTATGTTGTTCTGTTTCAGATATTTTCCCATCAAATTTGCCCCTTGCTGCAAACTACATTGCAATTTAGCTTTTCACTTTCTATATTGAGCTATGTTCTGCAGTCTTAGAAAGTCATCAAACATTATATGTTAAGCATGGCAAAAGAAGTAACAATATTTCTTTTATATTGTTGCGTAGATAGGGGTTTGACAGATATCTCTGGTGTCTCATTAAATATGTCCTTTATCAGTCGCTACTTACACTCTTCAAGTCTTAAAACATAAGTATACTTTCACAATTACACAACAAAACAAGCTTAACAATATCGCAAATGGGCTCTCACTTCACTTCACTCCATTCTTATGTCTCACTGACTGACTGGTGATGCCCTTACCTACCCATGAGGGTATGGGCTGATAACATTGGAGGAGATTCAAAGAAAATGTATTTCTCAGAAAGTCTGAAAGGTTCCATGAGATTCTACGAAGGTCCCAGAACATTCTAGGAGGTTAGTGAAAAATGAATCCACACACTGAATACCTGGAACATCTTACTTCAAACATTCATTTTCCCTTTTGTTGCTAACAACAAAAACAGCACTTCAAGCCCAGCATGCCAAGCAGTTGCCTGGGTCGCTTGCCCCTAAATCCAACCATGCAGTTCCACCTCCACCCCCTAACTCACTTCAGTGGGCCACCAAGCCTGTGGGTCAGTGTCAACTGCTGGCTTCGCCCCCAGAGACACATGTGCCTTCTGTGGGGGCCCACTTCTTAATTTTTGCCCTGGGCCCCAGAAAGTCTAATGCCTGCCCTGAAGCCTGCAGTGTTCTTCATCAGGATAACTAATCACGCAATTATGAAAAAATGGCCACATAGCTTAGCTTAGTAAATTGAGTCTCTGGCAGCCCAAGATATTCAGATTCTATGCCAAACCACCTATACAGAATTCAAAGCTGCTTCTTACACAGGCTATGCTAATGGCCAAAGGACAACTTATGTTTTCTCTTCTATCTGTTGTCATATTCCTTTTGGATAGGATTTTCTCTTTCTGCAATAACATACTATATTCCTGTATGAACCCTATTTCATTTTGATGTCACAAAATGCAATGTTGACGCCACATACTGAAACATTGGTTTCTTGGCAATATCTGTAAATATGCATTCCTTAATGCACACAGAATAGAACACTATGCTCATCAGCAGAAATGTGTTTTCCTCTAGCTATTCTATACTCTACACAATAAATTGAACTGACAGATTTCAGAGGATAGGTTAGAACATGGATTATGGATTATGACAGGCTATGATGAACTTGGATCTTCCTATGTTGTGTTCTGTGGCTTTCTGTTATGTAATGGAGTTGTAATTGTAGGTTGTCATGCCAGATAAGAGGCAATGTGTGTAGGCCTGAAATTAGACCTACCACCTTTCTTCATGTAATCTGGGCTCAGTATTAAAAATTCTATGCTTGAACACTGAATATTTGAAAGTTTCAATTATCTTGCCACCTCACAAGAAAGAAGCTAGAATGTATAGAAGAGAAGACTGTGATCTGATATGGAAACTCTTATGTTTTTATGTTCTTAATTTCAGGTACTAGATTACATTTTTAAGTGCTCAAAAAGATAAATTTTTATTTAACATGCTTCAACTCAGAACAAAATAAATATGTGACAGAGATATATCTAAGGCGTAATGCATTATATACAGTAGAGATAGGCTTACCCTAGAATACCAGCTGCTATTGAAATGTGTTTGGGAATCCACCTTTTTCTTGCTAATTTGAGTCAGAATTTTGGCATAAGGATGCACACTAAGAACACGTGGTCTAGCTTCATCAGTCCTAGAATGCTCTAACAAAGATGCCTGACAAAATGAAAATACTTTATTAAATAAATAATATAACTGTATAAATCTGTATATTTTCCACAGCGTAAATGAAAAAAGGCTTTATGGCTTACAGTCTTCCAATCATAAGGAGATGGCAGATCAGTAGATCTAATACATCTGCAGAGCTAATAGGTCTAGTAGATCTGACACATGCTAATAGATCTCATTCATTTCTAATTTTTATTATTCTACTAAAAAAAAAGATCAGGGGCAAATCTTGAGGCCCTTACTCTGTTTTTTATCAGTCCTTACTCCAGCAAACTTCGATTCTAGTCAATAGGGGATTGCCAGAGAATGGACAGAGTAAAGCCTGAATAAAGGCTAGAATTTGGACCAAGATATTAAAATATCAGTGTCAAATAAGTTAGCCTTTTTTTTGCTTACCATTGTCTGAAATACCGTCTCAGGGCTTGGGCACATAGCAAGTTAATGTGCAGCAAGACAGGGTGTGAATCTACAGTGAAACACCTTGAACACACTAATGCTAAGTCACATTCTAGGACTTTTACTATCAATTGTATCAGTGTCCACATAGTGAATTAGGGAGTGGCAAGCTGACGCACAGTAGATCACACATTTGGCTTGCTGCACACTAACTCGCCATGTAGACAAGCCCTCAGAAGCCTAGATTTTCTGCTACTTGATTTATCCTTTTTTTATTTGGCGAACATATTTAATTTCCTGTGCTTTCAACAGAGCTGAAATTAAACAAGGTCATTTCGAACAAATTAAAAAATTATTTAAAATCCAACATGCTGAAATATCTTTCATTGTGTACCAGCATCATTATCAATATCAGTGAGGCTGAGTGAAAGCAATGTTTGTGAAATAACTGTTGCTTCACAGTCACCTGCTGAGAGCACAAACTATGGCATTTTCACAGGGCATACAAAACTAAGTGATTTTTAAAATGATTAAATACAAATTTTAAAATATAAGCCAGATTGTATGATTATGCCTATAAATTCTTGTTTCCAATCTTCCATTTGGTACAAATTACAGCAAAATGGAACATCAAACCTGAGTAATCTTTGATCCAGCAATAAAACACAAAGCATCTGCAGCCTCTTCTTCAGTAATCTGGACTCCATCTAAATGAGTAAGAGCCTTTAGTCGGCCAATGACGCTTAAGCGCAATGAGGCTGGCTTGGAGAAAAAAAGCAAAGTGACTTAATTGATTTTTTAAAACTGTCTGTATGATTACATACAAAAAAGCACATATTTCTTTCAATCCAGTTTCCTGTCATGTTATGTATGTTAAGGGCTAGGCTATGGCCCATCCTATGTGCTCACACAAGAAAGTAAGTAAGGGGGCATAAGATGCGCCCCTTGCTCCCATGTTGCAGCTATGCCTGACATTGGTAGCAGTGTGGATGGGAAAGCAGCCACCACAAGTTGGCTATGTTCTTCCTGCTCATGTAGGGAATGAGTGAATAGAGGAGGGGAATGGGCTGAGTTTTGCCACACCCCTACAAAACTATAAGGAATAATGTACATTTTGGCTAGATTTATTAGTGTCAATAAATTACTCTGGATTTACATGGGTGTGAGAAATCAAAATCTAGCCCTGAAGGACTGTAATTTGTACACAGCTATGTAAGATATTAAGTGCAGTACAATAACAAAGTTGTAAGCATCTGCCTCATAAGCCAGAAGCTTGCAAATACTACAAGGGTCAATACACCCAAGGAACTGGATGATCTCACAGGACCTGAAAGCAAACCTCAAGGGATTTGGACATGCCAGCATAAACTCAAGGTGGAGCTACAGCCCTAACTCATATACAGAAATTATTTTGAATTCCCACTAGATTAAAGGTAGTGCAAGAAAAACACACACTGGATAATCACAATCATAGGAAAGTGACTAACAGCATTCTTATTTCTAGCCAGAAAATATACTTCCTGAAACGACCAGAATAATAACGATCAATTTAATCTTTATAAACTAGATGGGATGATGCACCTGTGCCTGGGAGAAAGAGGGAGTACGCACACCCCTTAACTGGGCTACACAGCCCTCTGATCCAAGTATTCTGGAGAAGGCTATGCAGGTGGCCAGGGAACGGGGTGGAGAGGATGTGAAATGAGCTGAGTCCTGGATTACTTCTCAATACCACAGCCAGCACAGATGTTCTGGGGGATGCGTGTGATACCAGGAGAAGACTGGCACTGCATATGTCCCCAGAAAGTGGGGAAACCGTCTCCCCCTTGTCCCCTCTTTCACTAGCCAGCACAGCTGAGTCAGTGCAGTGGGGGCAAAGGGTGGTTTTTTGCTGCTGAAACAGACCATCACTAAAGTTACCACCTAGTAGAAACGAGGAGAGGAATTAGGCCTCAGAGTGTCACTGAGTCACAATGCTTCTAGGAGTCACTCCTGCAGCTTATGCACCATCCCTTGTTCAGGACGCTGGACAAAGTCAAAGGGCCTGATTCTCAGTTACCCTAGGGCTCTGACAGCATAAAGCATCCTTAAAGAGGGCATAAATTACATATATATCCACTTTAAGGCTCCTTATGCAGCCATAGTGGTGTAAAGGGGCCTCAATGTAAATGAGAACCAGGCCCCAAATTTAGCACTATATGGTCTAATTGTTGTTTTGATTAGAAGATTTTCCTGAGAATTTTAGGCACGGACACATACCTTATGCCATGGGTTATGTCTGATATCAAGACTGAGTAAGTTTGGAGTGTGTTTACGTAAGACATTTATTTCTTCTCCGGTTTTTTTCAGTTGATTCCAGCTCAGGTCTAAATACTTCAGTTTGCTTAAGCCTCTAATTCCCTCAAGGGTGATCACATGGTTGTGGCTTGCATCAAAATACTCCAGGTTGGGCTGCAAGACAGTACAGATTTGAGAATAATGGTACAGAAAAAAGTGTAGCAAAGAAATACTTGGTAACAAACTCAATTTCAATAGACAGCTCCACAGAAGGCATTATCTTTCAGATTCAATGTCCAGAGTCCCTCCTGCCCAGCAGCAGAAAGCTTGCCTGGAGAGAAGTCTGGCTAAGCAACTGAATCTTTGAACGTAGATCTGAATCCATCCCACCCGCCGACATTTCCCGGTTCATCCACTACTGATAGAATGCAGTACAGTTCTAGTTTTCTTTATCAGGGCGGAATTCATCCCTAGTGTGCTCAGCCATGCAAGGCCCTGTGCACCACTTCAGCCAGAGTAAGTGAGACAATCACACCATTGGAGAGTGGTGGGATTTACAGAGAGTCCTTGGATTGGGGAAAGGTCCATATCTTGTACACCTCTTGGAAGGTGACTCCATACTGGCTCCAAAGAGTAGTCAAAAGAGAGGGTCAGAGGCAGGCTTTGATTTTGGTCACATAATCTGCAATCAGACAGATCCAGTAGCCCAGAACTCCTCGGTGCTTAGAGGAAGCTTAACGATTATGCTAGAATGGTAGCCCTGGAGGAGCAGCATTTGTATGACCTGCTCAAGCTGGAGGTGAATGCCATCCTTCCTACCCTACAGCCAGAGCCCCACTTCAAGTCTGATCAGTTGGGTGTCATTAATTATTGCATTAGTTATGATTAATTATTTGTTTTAGGGTAGTGCCTAGAGACTCCAACCAAGATGATGGCCCACTGTGCTCGGCACTGTCGACACACATAGTTAGAAACAGTCTCTGACCTGAAGTATTTACAATCTAACTAGACAAGGGAGACAAAGGGTGGGAGACAGTAACTAGAAAGAGAAATAACACATAATAATACCACCTACCTCTTATATGGCACTTTTCATTGGCAGGATTCAAAGCATTTTACAAAGGGAGTAGGTATCATTATTCCATAGTACATATTAGGGAACTGAGGCAAGGGAGGCGAAATGACTTGCCTAAGGATGCCAAGCAGGCCAATTGCAGAGCCAGGAATAGAACAAAGGTCACCCAAGTCCCAATCTAGTGCTCTACCTTCTAGTCCACACTGCCTACTACAAAGCAGAAGCAGGAACAAAGGCTCTGTTCACAGGTAGTGAACTTCACCCATTAGGAATAACCCAATCTTGCTGCCATGCAACAGACATCAATATGTTTAAGTTGTACACACAAAGGATTTTTAATTAAAATATTCCTTTAGTTTATTTTCCTTTACAAAACATTAGAGCAATATTTCTTACCAAGTGGTAAACATCATCTAAACAAGTAAATTCGTTGAAGCTGACAATAAGTTTTCGCAGCCCTGTTAGTCTAGAGATGTCCCGCAGTTTGCTCAGGCTGTTCCTATGCAAATTCAGAACCTAAGTACAAAATTAATGAGATTACAACTCTACCGTAAATATACAACAACAAATTCTGTGCTACTCCTTAACTATTTCTCAGCATTAAAGAGTTTCAAATGCTAGCCTGTGAGAGTCAATGTAACTCTATTCTATACATCATAAAAAAGACTAAGAAAAATTACTTGTAAGTGATATGAAGTTTGTGAAGGGCAGTTGTAGAGACCCTGAGACAAAGTATTGCTTTTATTTTCTATTTTGAAGGATATTTTTTCTTCACTTCTACCTTCTCCCTGAAGTAATAGTGAGATTGGGACTCAGTTCAGAAATGGTTTTTACTGTTCCATTGAAAGGTGTCATGGTAGGAACAAGAAGGGAGGACAGAGTTTCCAATCCTTCCCTGCTAGCAGAGATCTTGTTGCTTGGGGAGACCGGATGAAAAACTGCCAGCTGAGAATTCCTCCATGCCCAGAATACAGTTTAGAAGAGTGGCACCCAGAAGAGGAGAGGAACAGATCAACTGAAGCCAAGTACTCAGGAAAAGGAGAGACGGGTGTGTGCAAAGGGGAGAGGAGAACTGCTACTATCCCATCGAAGACACAGACAGGAGAGGAGATCAAAATTATTTAACAGTTTGAAGGGTCAAATGTTCAGAAGGATTCCTGCATCAAGTTTGTACAGAAAAAGAGTAACTGCAAATGCAAAACAGCAGTTAGATTTGCAATGAAAGGATCACTATTTGCATAAGTAAATATGGGGTTTTGTGAGCCCATCAATTGCAGTGATATTTGAAAATCTGGCTGTAGCTATGTGGCTCTCAGAGTTCTCCCCTTCATTGGATTTCTATTTTTCTGATGCCAAAACAGACACACAAAATCTTTTCAGTAGTGATCACTATGATGACATAACCATGCAGCCAAGAAGACTTTGAGAAAACTCACAGTAAAAGCTGGCACTTTAGGCCTTCACTAGAACTCACAAACACTAGTTTTATTTCTGATTTTATTGGAGTTATTCTCAGTTTATACTATAGTAAGTAAGATCAGAATCCATATTTGTAATTCATATTTTTGTGAAAAACAAACATCACTATTTAGGAATGGAAGATCTCATTCTGATTTCACATTAATTTTGGACCTCTAATTATTCTAAAAGCACTACATCGGTGTAAAACAAGTGTAACACCAGAATCAAGCCCAAATGCTAACCTTAACTTGTGACTTCCTGCCTTTGGTTTGTTTAGGAGGCAATCTGAATAATATTACATTGGTTATGTAACAAACTTATCCTGCTGTAAGTTTAACAGACAATGCTCACCACTATTTGACTGCAAATATTGGCCTTAGCAACTGAAAGCACTGTCCTTTCATCCAAACAAACAATTTTTGGTCTGGCTTTTACTGAAGGCTCCATGTTCATAACTTCATCATCACATTGCAAATCACGAGACAGTATAAATCCTTCTGTATTTTTCTTTCCTTCTTCTACAATTACATTGCTGAGCGTAGAAAACAGGGACTGAACTTTGACCTATGCAAAATAATATTTGTCAGTATTACTAAAATTTTAAGTTAGGTAAATTATTTATCATTGCACACAGCTATGCTGAAAGTAGAGTTAGGGAATCATCTTTCAATTATTCAGCACTTTCAGAGGAGAACAGCAATGGTTTTGATTACACAAGCATTTACACATTACAGTATGTTATGAACGAAAAGTAATGAAGTCTATGAGCCATAACCTGTCACATATAGAACTCACACTGAAGACAACAGAAGTCTGCTTCCCCACCCAAATACCCTAGGTCCAAGCACTGCAATAGCTCAGCCTCCAGTGAAGGAGAGTTAGATGGAGCTCATCAGTTCTGCAGTTGTTTTGGCAGGGGACCACACAAAGGTGACCCAAAAGGGAATCTCCCCCACTCTCCCCTCCGGAAGCTGAATATTCTACCCTTGAAGTACACCCGGCTTCTACCAGGTAGTAGAGTTCAGGACCTGAACTGAGACCCCTGCCCAATGACAGGAAGTTACGCAGCCACACAACCACAAGGCAAGTCTCCTACATAGTTTATAAAAAACTAACACAAAAGCTTTTTTAATGAAAGAATAACCTGTTCAGGATCCCAACCAGGTGGCAGAATATCTGTGCATGCTTCAAAACTACCTACATCATACTTTGAACAAAAACACAATAGAAAATTAGTTGCTCTCTCTTTAAGGACCCCATGAAGCAGGGTTTTGAGCACTGTGAAATCTCATTCCTTTTAGTATATCATTACCTCCAAGGCTGGTGCATTTAGTGAAAGAGGAGCTCATTTTCAATTGTGCTCTGTTGCACTGAGAAGACTTCATTTTAAATCTCTGTGCCTTCCCTGCCACACTTGATAATGTTACAAAATAGGAGTCTGCTCTAACTCTCATTGCAGCGTATGAAAAGTTTCCCATTGACTTCAATGGGAGTTTTAAAAGGCCTTTAAACAGTTGATGGAAACAGAACCCTGAACTTAGGTCATGTCAGGTACTGTGAGTTTAGGAAGAATAAATTTCAACTAGTTTTTTTTTCCTTGACATTTAAGATCTAAAGCTTTCCCTCTAACATCCTATTAGGGAAAACAAAGTTCATACCAGAGTAGTGTACTCAAATTCAACCACGTATTCAGGCAAGACCAGCTCGCGATCAAACACAAACCACTCACACTGTCGATGGCTGCAGTCACAGTTTCTATGTTCCATGGAAGAATATGTTTCTACGCAAAGGAAAAGGAATAAATGTGAGCGGAAGGAATAAATACAAGATTGTTTTATGCTCATTGCAGGATGTAGCAAATAAACATTTCTCTCATTAAAAAAGTTTCAATTTGATTCGTCTTTTTCAAAGGAGATTTGTTTTCTTAGGATGTCAATTTTCTTTAGGAGTCCTGTAGCAGTGTCTAAGAATCTTACCAAATCTTACTGCAGAATCTATCATTTAGCTTTTTATGTTCCTAGGGCAACACTGTTCCCTGCTCTAAAAACCTTCAGAGGGTAGAAAGTGGGTATAAGGTGCCCTCTTACTCCCCTGTGCAAGCTGCGTGGCTAGCAAGTTCCAACATGAGTGGGAGGCAGCCTCTCTGGTGCCACTACTCCCTCTGCTGATTGGAAGGGAGTGGGCAAGCAGAAGTGGGGATTGGGCAAGAGACTTGGCTCCATTCCCCACCATCCCCAACATGCCAGATGAAATCTTCTCCTGGTACAGACCAGTAGCAGATTATTTCCCTTCTGGAGTGAGGGGGAAGCCAAGGAGAGAATCCCAGCTGTTCTTTCATGGCAGACTGTTGGCAAAGAGAACTTTGTTTAGGTCCAGATGGCACAGTTAGCTATACTGCATTATGTTTGTTACCCAAAAATAGTTGATCATTTTATAGTATAATCACCTAACAGATTGGTTTTCTCTTCCTCCCCCCATGGAAGGAGAGATGCAATCACAGTTCCTGCACTCAAGAAAACTCCCTTCTAGTATTCCAATGACTGTGAAGCCCCCAGACAGGACAGGGAAGAGGTTAAGCCGTGGCTCTGTTCCCCACTCTGCACTGTCCTGCAAAGTTGGCGGGCCACATGAAGCAAGCAGGATTGACCTCTCAAAGACTATGGCATCATATATATGTAGTACACTGACATAGGCTTGGTCTACAATGCCAGCAGCCATCAATGGGAGATACGCAAGCTACGTACTGTACTGAACATACATACTATAGCTTGCGTATCTTCCGTTGACTTAGTTAGGTTCCTTTACCGCAGCGTCTCTACTGCACTGCGTTGATGGGAGATGCCCTCCGCTCGGCGCAGCCTTACTCTTTTTGGGTGGGAGGAGGGGGGAGGATGTGGATTTACTGCATTGACAGGAGAGCACTTCCGGGATTGATTAAGCGGGTCTCCACAGCCTGCTCAATCGAACCTGCTGTGTCAATCCCTGCAGCCCCGGCAGTGTAGACATACCCTTAGTGGGGGTGATCATGACTCCCTCTAGAGACAATTGTTTCTCAGCATTAAAGGAATTCTTCTTCTGCTCAAGGGGAGACAACTTCTGGGTTTAAATGCTGAAGGTGTTTGATCACCATCTGTGTAAGTGGGAGAGGAACTGTGAACACTACTCTACTTCCAGTGTGGAGTAGTGGCTGAAGAGCACAATCTGGCCCTTTGTGCTTTCCTTTAAACTCTGTGTGAAGTAAACTACTATAAGTAATCACTAAAACAGTGAGGATCTTTTATTATCCTCTTTAACATTATTTCAAAAATAACATGCACTTGGGTGGGTCCAGACAGTGTTCTGAGTTCCTGTTAGAACCAAAATACCACAGTCGGCTCCTAAACGTAAGAAAGACAGAGTTTAGAATACAAACGGACACAATCTTCACTTTGTGCTAATAACAGCCTGCAGATACAGTACCATCTTTGGCAGCAGATGTAGCACTTAGTAAACGTTTCCGAGGCCTGTACACTGAATTAGCCCCTGGATAGTTGACTTGACTGATGAGATCTTTTTCACGAGCTGGAACACTATGTCCAAGAAAAACTTTTGCAATTATGAGTTTCCCTAGGGATGAGAAGAAAAGAAGGTTTAACAACAACACTACCAAATTAGTATAAACATACAGCAATAAAATGTTGGTGGTCAGCTCAATACCATCCAACAGGGGACTACACTCTGGCCTCGCAGATTAATGATCTATCAAGTACCTTTTTGGAAGAAAGACTTCCCACAATTTAATCCATGAACAGTTGTATTTAGCTAAGATTTATAAGCAGTAAACTCAGAACTACAAAAATAAAAGAGGTGGTGTCAAGGATCTGTCCCCATCAAGAGTACGCCCTTTGATGCCACTTCACACAAGCTCTCAGCCTTCTGGCTATCTCTCCCCTTTTCAGAGTCCCAGGTGAACAAACAAACAATGCAAAGCCAGCAAAAAAAAGCTAAACAAAAGGGAAATTAAAAAACAAAATCTAAAGGCAGTTCTAGCCATGATATTGACTTCCTTCTTCAGAGGGGCCCTGGATTGGCCATAGTCCATCCTAGAGTCCACTGGGTCTCCAGCTACAGTCTCTTCACCCTTTTAGCACAGGAGACCTTGTACTCCCTTTTTGTGAGGGCAGAGGTTCTGCTATCTAAAGGTCTCTTCCTGGGAGCTGGGACCTTTAAGAGACTGCTCCTTCCAGGGCTGCCAACTACTGAGTAGTGATTTCTCCTTTTAAACTTCTCCATTTCTAGCATGACTTGCAGGTGTGGAACAGTAGCTCTTCTCTAGCCCAAAGAAGTTCCTTTGCCCTTTCCTTGCTGGGGAGGGATTTACACATCCCATCCCTCCTATGTTTCCCCAGAGTGCTCAGTCCTGGCTTCAAGTTAGTTCAACCCCCTTTTGTCTTCCCTCACTCCCAATAACTCACCCTTCTTTTGAATTGTTGAGTCTAGAAAGGTTTAGCTACATCTAATTAGCTCCCAGATGGGAGTACCTTCCTTAGCTCCTCTGAACCTGTCTAAAAGTTAGCTCTAGGCCACTGTATGGGTTGGTCGTGCTTCCTAATAGAAAAAGTACTTGGCCAGATTACAGCAGGTCTTCACGCTCCCACTACAAAAAGACCTGTATACTCTGTCACAACAATCTACTTACTGTACTTACAAGATTTTCTTCTACTTAAAGGACAAGAGACTTTGCAGTGACTTATGAAATGAGTCTTACAACTCCCAATGATGTTTTAAGCCACTTCTCCAAGCTATTACATTACCATGTCTGAATGGCTCCTCAAGATCACTGCTATTTTTACTTTCATCCTTGGTTTGTTGCTGCAAATATTCTATTCTGGGACATTCACATATACTTAGACTGTTAGAGAGGAGAACAGCTTCTTCTCTTCTTGAAAGCTGCAAAGATTAAAGTAAGGTCTAAGCACGTTTATTTGACCAACATCCCCTTTAAGAATTTCAAGACATTTATCCTTAACCAGAAGCTGTACAATATGCAAATGAATTAAGGAAGAGGTGGGGAGTGAAAGGGGGAGGAGTAAAAAACAAGAAGAGCGGGCTCACTTACTTGGGATATCACCATCTAATTAGGAGAAGAGAAGGAGAAAAGAAAGTTTTATTGTAAACTCTTTGGGGAAGGAATCATATTTTTCTATATGTTTGAACAGCACCATGTGCAATGGGAGGGGGCAATCCTAACTGGGGCCTTTGAGTACTAGCATAATATAAACAACAACAAAGAAGCAGAGGGGGAAATGGGAAAGAGTGAGCTATTTCTGAAGATACAATCTCATCACTCAACAACAAGCTCTTCACAAAACAAAAAACAGGGAGAGGTGGGCTATAAGTAGGGAAGACAAAATGAAGATGCTGCAGAAAGGAAATAAAGAAGGTTGTCCTATCCCATCGCTCTACAATTTGCTTTTCATGGTCAAAATGAGAAATTTCTTACCTGATAATTTTGGGTTAGCAACTTCTCTCCTTCCTCATTAATGGGATAATGACCCCTATATATGGAATTCAGAGGCAGTCCAATATTTTTGCTAGAGGCTCCAAGACTAAGCCTCACCCTTCAGATCAGATTGCCAGAAGAATTCTAGAACACTCCAATGTAGCATTAAGATAACAACTTGATATAATTATCTTAAGACTGTTATATGTCTAAGTCTCTCTTTAGAAAAAGAATTCATTAACCACACTACCAGGCTGGGCTGAATGAGAAGATAAGCTGCTAACAGAAACAAAATTATCAGGTAAGAATTTTTTCTTTCCTTTACACAGCTTGTCTTCTCATTCACCAGCAGCTGGAAGTAGCAGGCAGTGAATCACACAAGTTGGAGGTAGGCAGGGGAGGATAAACAGATGTTTTATTATTATTATTGTAGTAGACTAATAGGCACAAATGTATGTAAGAACCAACCCAGTAGCACCTTTGTACCAACAATGACTTTGCGGAAGAATGGCAACTTACTTTGCAAATCTTCCTCAGATGAGGCTCATAGTCTTTCTTCCCAGTGCCCCTGTGGACTTCTGTGAACAGTTTCCCAGGTGCCCAGCACGCTAAAGGTGCAGGATTTTAGCATCTTGTCTATAGCAACTTGGAGGCCCTCATGCCTTTATGTTTTGAACAGAAAGAGATAAATAGTGTACAACTGGCATGTGTCTTCCATATGCCCGAGCTATATCTTTAGAACACTAGAAATGGCCATTTATGCCACAATCTTCCAAAGACTGCCACGTGTTCAAACTAAATGATAGGAGAAGAATTTCCCAGGAAGAGTCCAATGTGCCTTACAGAACACTGCTAGGGCTGGGACTGGTACCCATGATTCTATTTGTATGACAGTAGCATCTAGAGGTCAGGACCCCAGTGCAGTTGGCACTGTACAAAGAGGAAGTCCCTGCTCCAAAGAGCCTTCTGTTTTCCCTCGCAGACAAAACATAAATTTGATCAGATCAATGAATGAAGTTTCCTGGTTGAGTTCTACCTAGATACCAAACTGCATCAGAGACCAATGGAGAATCCACTCTGAACTACACTTCTCTTAGGATTCACATGCTGGTAACTGTAGGTGTTCCTGGTCTGAATGAAAGGATGCCTGCTTCAAGAGGTCTAGTCTTCTCTGTAGATGCAACATGGGTTCCTTAGCTACCTAGCAAGACCAAAATGCCTTCTGGGCCGGAGGAGGATTTGAAGAAGGATTTCAACTCTCCCTTTTCCTCTTTTCTATATTCTTTATGTAAACTATCTTGAAAGATAGCAGATTCTTCTCTGCCCACAACACTACTTCCATTTGACCTCTTGTTACTCACTGATTTTGGAAGGGATATAAACACTCATGCCTCAATCATAAACCAGACTCCAATGGGGAAAATTCCCCCATGAGAGACAAAATTGCCCACAATGTGGTTTCCTACGCCTTCTTCTGAAGCAGCTGGTGGCCACTGCCATACTGGATACTGGACTTGATGGACCACTGGTCTGATGCCATGTTTTGGGTAGTGAAGTTGTTCAGACACTACTGACAGAACTGTCAAAGTGAACTAAAGAATATATTTGCTGAGATTTTGGAAATTTGTCTTTCAAGTATGCTCCTCAACATACAAGACTTGCTTCCATAGTGAGTATGCAAGTCTATGGTATGAGTATGCGATGAGTCTATGCTATGAGTATGCAAGTCTTGGTTTTCAGCATGTTATTTGAAGTGACCTGCCCACAAAGAGATATTTGGATGTGATCTGAGAATGACATCTAATTTTGCATTGTATCAGATGCATAATTCATAACGAATTTCTTCAGGTGCATTTTGAGAAACAACTTGAGGGTAGAAGCTGATGCATGGCACCAGCAATCTTATTTATTGGAGAAAATTGCTACGGATTACCTCTGTCAGGAAATGACAGGTGCAATGAAGTTTTGGGTCTTTGGAAATCTTTTCCATGATGGTAAAAGTGTGGCCTGAGCCATGCCTTTTTTGACCCCCAAGTGAGCAATTCTCTGCAAAAACTCTTCTTGATTTTGAAGAACTAGTGAGTATGAATACTTTCCAGCAGATGTCCAGTTATGAATGGTACTGTTTCTCTAGACAGGCCACTGATTGGGACGTTGTCTAGGAGCAAAACTTGCGACCTATGCCTTGCTGTGAGTATTACCAGCTATTTCTTAAGATGCTAACTGTGGAGGGTGGATCAGAATGAAGAGTTTTATATAGGAATTATAACTTCTCATACACAAATGTTGTTTGGCTGGTTTGGAGAAAAAAGTATGGAAACTTCTACCCCAGATTTTTCTCTCTGCTAAAGTAATAGTTCCTTATTGGATACTCTTGGTGTTGATAGCAACCAATGAATTGCTATGATGGCTTTGATAGCGAGGGTTGAGGCCTCTCTGTTGCCTCAGCTACTAATTTCTCTCTGTTTCCCCAAACAGATCCTCACCGTAAGTTTGGATGCACAAGACCTGTTTAGCATGACTGATTGCTATTCACGGGGGTAACATTCTTGTAGCCACCAAGTTAAAAGCCATTACTTGTCCCAAATCACATCAAGGGTTGACCAACGTAGAATGTGAAACATCTCATTACACGCAATGACTATACCCATACATGATGATTTTACCACCAAGTAGGCTTTCCTTACTAAGTATATCAAACACCTTTGGTCTGAATAGCTATAGCTGAAGCTTAAAACCATCATGCTGCCAAATACCCAATTTGAGGGGAAGCAGCAGGAAGAAAGTTGCTGCCGCACAAAAACAAATAGTTTGGGAGAAACTGAATTGCTAACTTGCTACACTTCTGGGGGCAGAAAATCTGAGGGCCTGAGCTGAAGGGTGATGCTTAGTCCTGAAGCCTCCAACAACAATGCTGGACTGCTTCCCAATTCCACAGGTAGGGGATATTGACTATTTATGATGAACGAGGAGAGAAGCTGTGCAATGGAAAGCAAGGGAGTGGGGAGAGAAGATGAAAAAAGGAACAAAGGAAAAGAGGAGTTGAAAAGAAGTCGCAAAGCACTGATCATTCCTGAGCTGGAGATGGAAGAAGCAAAGAAAGAAGTGCAGACAACAGGAGGAACAAGAATAAAGGGAGAAAAGGGGAAAGAGTGGGACAAAGAATTAAGAAGAGATGAAAGAAGAGGGGAAGGTAGAGCACCACCAATTAAGCTTTCCTGAGCTGGGCTACCAACTACTAAGCAATAAATATTATTTTGTGCAGATTTTATCTCACCTTGTGCTCTTTCATTGTTTGGAACCCATCCTCAAGCACTTGTAGCAGTTGCTTTTTCTTAACTGGCAAGTCTGGGTCAAATACATAAAAGAGACATTCCAGCATCTTCCTGTAGTTTCTTAACAAGAATAAGAAGCAGGAAAATATTTCAGTGTTTCTGTTGCAGAAATAATATGCAGCCTAAATGGAGTCTCTTCACTGTACAATGTTCACTAAGAATTAGCTGGCGACTTCCACTTATGTAAGAAATACAAATAATGCTGATATTCAGTCTGCAACATCATCAGGTGAACACTAAAGGTCAATTGCATGACAAAACAAGTGTTTTTGTCCTTTAAGGCATAAATTGATCTGCATTTCCTGTGCTCCCTCAAAATTCTACTTTTTTTTATTTGGAATACCAACTTCTTACTTCCTTTTCTTAGCTGGAGGTTCTTGGCAAGATTACTATAGTATCAGCGAAGGAGAGTGGATAGTGGAATCCAAATCGACAAACCATCTCAAAGGAACAGTTTCTGTCAAAGAAGTAACTTTTCTTTCTTCTCTGAGTGATTTGTCCCCATGGATTCCACTTCTGGTGACTAGCAAGCAGCGACCTCATGATCAGGATCAGGACTGTAGGACAACTCTACCAAAGCGGGTGGCATGCCTCAAATAAGGGATAGTGCTGGGTGAAATTATGGACCGATCTCCACACAGCTGCACTGCACATTTCTGAAACTGATGCGCTTTTCATACCATAAACAAAAAAGTGCCTGAGCCCTGGTGGAGTTGGCTCTAACCTGCATGGGTGGATCTAATCTAGAGCGTGATCTAATACAATTAGATATTCATTTAGACTGTGTCTGGGTGCACACTGCCTGACCTTTCACTGTATGAGCAACTGCCGCAGACAGTCTTGGGGAACTCTTGGGCAACTATCAATGGTGTGCAATTTGGCTTCCCTTGGTTGGAATGAGGCTTGGGAAAGAAAACTGGCAGGTGAATCATGTGATTCAGATAAACATCAAAAGCGATCTTCGGTAAAAACTGCAGGGAAGACCCCACGGTCACTGTGTCGTTATGTATCCGTGTGTAAGAAGCACCAGCCATGAGGGCCTGAATCTCTCCTTTCCATCACACTGATGGATGATATAGAGAGCAAGATTCTAGGTGCTCAGAAAGAGGTCCAATTAACCCTGCTAAGACGATGTAAATGTCACAGGGAAGAGGGAGCTCCCATACTGGTGGAAACACGTGAATAAAGGGCGTGATGAACTTAGCAACTGTAGGGTGGGAAAATATGGTGTGACCCTGGACAGGAGGATGGTGAACTGATGCAGCTGCTAAATGTATTCATATGGAGCTGATGTATGGCCCTGAGTGCTTAGGGACAGCTGATAAAATAGCAGAATCAAGCCTTTTAAAGGAGACAGGTGGCACTGGCTGCCTAAATAGAGCACCGCCCATCTTCCTGCATAAGTCAGTGTAGTACAGTGGTTCTCAACCTATTTACTATTGTGGGCTGCATATGCAACTCTTCATGTGTTATGTGTGTGGCATCCACACAATATAGAATATACACTACGTGTATATCACTGCATATCACTTAAAATTAGCCCCAAAGTAGCCCAATCTATCTATTGAAATAAAGGCTTTTTTCTGTTAACAAATTGGTCTATACAGGTGTGGCTGAGGGGGTGTGCATGTGTATGAGAGAGTATGTGTAGGTGAAAGTTGTGTGACTCAGACAGGAAGTGTGTGTGTGAGAGAGAGACAGCGTGTGTGAGTCATGGGAGACAGACAGTACCAGTGCCTGTGATATATAATACTTGGAGGGCAATGGGAAAGTGAATCAACCAGTTTTTATACAACAGTCAGCATTGTTCTGAGTTGTTGATCATGGCAAGATAATTGTAAATCCTTGAGCTCAGCATTTAAAGTGGCCTGGAAAAAGCATGTGTGTGTGTGTGTGTGCGGGAGATCTATGATAATCCCAGCTAAAATAAATGTTCACACAGTTGGTAGGCAGGGCTTAAAGTGCACCCCTTAGTGACCTGACTCCATTTTTAATTATTTTTTTGTCGGGACTGTGACCCCTTATGACTCTGCCCACTTTAAACCTTGTCTGTAAGGTCAGCAATGTTAGCAGTCTCCAGGCAGTTGTGCTGTAGTGCAGGGAGCACTGTGCAGGGCGTGTGACACGCAGCAGCTCTGTGCCCTGGGTGCCTCTCACCAGGAGCTCATCTGAGGTGGGGGCAGAACTCTGTTGGAGGCTGCCCCACTGCTGTCTCTGTGCGTGGGGGAATGGGCACTGACCTCTGGCTGGCAGTAGTGACTACAGAGGGGGTGCAGCTGGGATAGAGGGGGCTTCTCCAAGCCCTACTCAATGCAACAGGCACTAGGAGCATGCACTCAGTTCCACATGGGACTCAACACCAGGGCGCTATTCAGGCCAGAGAGGATCACTGCTGCAGAGGGCATAACAGCCCTGTAGCAGAGACTACACGGGAGGAAGAGAGGGAGACAGCTCCTCCCCACTGTGGTTGCCTGGTTGGGCACATATCCCTGCACACCTGCTCCCAGGCAGTCAGAGGCAGGCGTGATCCCACCAATCGAGCAACAGGGGAACCTAGCAGGAAGCTGCCACGGGACAAATTTCCACCCCGCACCAGCGGTTGCTTACAAATAATTGTCATCAAAATAAAATTATAAATTTTAATGTAACAATTTACAGGGCAGCCTCTTGCTCTGGTTGTGAACTCTAGGTCTGGAGATGGCCAGCAGACTATCCGCCGGTGGGCGCTATCTGCTGCAGGCAGCCCAGGGCACAGTGCAGCCCAGAGAATGCTCATCCCCTCCTGAGATAACACATAGTGTGGTGGAGAAGGGAAAGAAGCAGAAGGTTGCCATCTGACTGCCTGGCTGAGATCCTTCCCTGCACAGGGGCTTGCTTCATCTTCCCTGCTGGCAGGGAGAACTCCAGCAGGGCTCCGTGGTGCTGTCTCCCCTTCAGCCAGTCCCGGCCCTGCCTCTGCCAGGACCTGGGAGTGAGGCAATCAGTGTAGAAATCTTTGAATTTTTTTTAGCACACACCTGGGCCACAGCTGCATGTGAATTGGCTGCAAGTGACACATGGCCTATGGGTTGAGAACCATTGCTCTAGGAGAACCCTTTCTGCTATGCACCAGTGTACTCTGGACATCAGCTATGCTGCTCCTGTCGATGGTAGTTAACCAGCCAGCCTCCAGGCTGTTAGATGCAACAATGCTGGGTTCAAAGGTAAGATTTGACCTTCATTCTGAAAGATCACATCGGGTAAGAGTGATGCTGTATGACTGAATATGACCATTTATATAATTGATATTGCCACTGTTATACAATTGCAACAAATCTTGTACAAAGTGTGTACAAGGTGTATGCATGTAAGGTGCTAATGGAAAAGTTATGATTTGCTAAGTATGATTATCTTGTTCATATGCATGTATCATTTTTGTATCTGAAGTTATGAATATTGGTTATGTACTGGCATCATACACATGTGTTGTATTCCTGGGCAACACTCACCAGGTAAAATTTACATTAAGGCCAGACAACTATGTATTGACAGCCCATCAAGGACACTTAGCTCTTGCAGTGGGCCATATAAGAAACTCATTCTGCCTAGATAGTGCTCCCTATGGACTCCTCAGCAAGAATATGGACAGTGGCTTCCCCAGTAAGTCATCAAACTATGTAAGGATAAGTGGTATGCTCATGTGACCCTAGATTTTAGCTTGGCCAGTAACTTTCCATAAACAGAGACTGAGCTATGTTTGAGACAGTAAAATTCTATGCACATGGCGGAGGGTACAAAAGACCCTGGAGATGTCTCCATTTTGCCTCTTTCCTGACCTGATTCTCTGGACTGTGGATTTACAACTAAAAGGGGCATTTTAAACTATGGACTGAGAACCTTCCAATTTTTTGAAAATTATCAGAGAGATTTTACAAGCCAGCAGTTTATGCCGTCTCTGCTACAAATCTGATATAAGGACTTTACAATTATTAGTATGTATATGATCTATTAACCATTATTAACTCTCTTCTTCTTGCATTTTATTATTAAACCTTTAGATTTTAGTTAGGAAAGGATTGGCAGCAGCATGATTATTGGGTAAATTCAGCGTTATAGATTTACCTTGCTCAGTAGCTGATCTCTTGGGATTAGAAGAGCCCCATATTTGATTAAACTGGTTTTCAGTAACCACTCATCATAAAATCCAGTGTCAAGGGATGCCTAAGGAGATTGCATACTGGACTCTTTGTATATTTTAAGACTAATTACCATGCATCTTGTATACATCACTCTGACAATTGTCAAAACTTAAATTAAAAAGTATATATTAAAAAAAAATTCCACCTTAGAAACTCTTCTTTCCAATAACTAAGCTCCAATTCCTGCAAGCTGCTTTGACATGTGGACCTAATGCCTACAGAGCTTATTACAGCATCAGGGCCTTAAACCTGCTTGTCAGAAGGCAGTGCAATGGATACATATCAAAGCCAAACTTTTCTAAAGTAAAGGCTGAAATCCACATATAAGAAATTTGAACACACCAGCATTGCAGCAGACAAATCCAGTAGGTAAATATGCAACTAGGTATCCGTAGGTACACTACTGAGATGTGTGTTCAATACAGATGTATACATTCATGTCTTTTTCCTCTTTTTGCATTGTATCTCTGGTTTTCCTTTTTAAAAAATAGTCTGGTCATTCATATCTATATTTAAATGGCATTCACAGCCTTATTACAAACAAATGACCAAAGTGTTTAATTATGCAGGTTTATGTGTTCCTTTGTAAAATATATTTATCACTTAAAATCACAAAGTTCATATTGCATCACTAAATTGTCCTTAAAAATCATCTACTCACTCTGTTTCACTTGAAACTTCTTTATCCAAAAAGATTTGGAACTTCTCTTCAAATATCATCCTCAGAATACGATTGTGCACTCGAATGATGCGATTTATTTTCACTCCTGTGATACCATATACTTTGAAGTCCCAGGCACAAAATCGTGATAGAATTAGATCATAGCAGGAATTAAACCTATGTCCGGGAATGAGCAACGGACAGAAAGAATTAATAACATTTTTCTTCATAACATTTTCATTTTTTTTGCAGAAGAAAAATAATAGTATGCCAACCACAACTAATTTTTCTTGTTTTCAAATGAAGGGAAAGAAAAATAAACAATACTTGGGGGTGTTTTCTCTATCTTTGATACTTTTAGAAATTCTCTCTTTCAACTAGAGATGGATGACCTTGTGGTTACCTCATTTTCAACATTACAGATTCAAAATCAGGCAGCAAGAACTAATGTTAACAAGTTAGTGATCCACCACCTTTCTCTCCTGCATATACAGTGGGATGTCTAGCATATTACGTTGCATCACAGACTCCTTGAAGTCCTCCACACATGCTTAAGGTCACTGCTTTAGGCTTCTTGTCTGGAAGACTGTCACATCCTGTTTACCTCACACAAGTGAGTAATTCCACTGGAATCAACGTGACTACTTGCATAAAATGAACAAGGTGAATGTGAACCTATATTACTACATCTAAACATTAAAAGAGGAATGATGATTCAGCGGTAAGGGCGCTAGCCTGGGACACAGGAGACCTGGGATCATTTCCCTGCTATCTATTTTACAGCCTTCCTGTGTGACCATGGGCAAGTCACTGTGCCTCAGCTCTCCATTGATAAAATGGAATAATAGCACTTCATGCCTCATGGGTGTTTTGAAGGTATATACATTAAAAACTGTGAGGTGCTCAGATACTATAGTAATGCAGGCTATATAAACACCTTATGTAGACAGATAACATACAGTTCTTAAAATGTCAATTATGGAAATGTAGTGGTTTCCCAAAAACTGAGAAAACCAAATTGAAAAACTTAAATACTTTCTTTTAATAATCAAAGGACAATTTTCTAGGAAAAGACAAACAACATATACAGATCTACTCACAATTAATAAAACCACTGCTCTTTCTCTAAAGGACTCTGTGCTAAGACTCTGATTCAAACATTGGATTCATTTAGAATTTCTCCTTTTCAATATTAAAAATCCTTGGCTTCAAAAAGCGGCTTTAAAATAAATAAATTAATAAATAAAATAGAATAATAATATTTACAAGGAAACTACAGATAGAACCTCTGGGCACATTGCAACCTGCAGCACTCTAACAGACGTACCTGAACATCAGAGAAAGACACAGATGAGGTGGACAAGCTTTGAAGTGCTCAAGCAGAAACCTGTTCTTGAAATAATGCCACCCTAAATTTATGTCTCCCCTCAACAAAGTGTCAAGGTTATTTATACTGAGACCATGTAAACAACTTCTAATGCTTCTTTACATCAAATAGTAAAGCTATCCGGGACTACTTGTCATTACTGGCACAGTGGTTAAAATAACTAATAGTCATTTCAGATTTTCATATTTCTCTTTTATTGACTATCTTATTTGATCATTTCATGGATGTAAAATAAAATTAAAAAATGGCAAAAAATTAATCTGCAGGGGCATCACAGCCTTGATAATGTGCACTATCCAAATAGAGGAATATTTATCTTCTGCTGTCCCTAAGTATCACTGTGGACAAAACACAGCTCCAAACGAAATGAATGGCAAAACTTTAACTGACTTCAGTGAGGTGAAGACGAGCCCTCTAACCTCTGCTGTTGCATTTGGTCCAAAGAACTACCTAAAAGTTAATGGAATGCTTACACGTTTTATGCGTAGACATAAATGGAGTGAATGTTAATTAAAATTAACTATTGAACAAACGATAAAAAAAAAATCAGTCACATTTCAGTTCCAGATATACAAAGAAGGACCGCACCTAAAATATCCTATTTTTTCCCCAGATGATTTGTATACTCTTTGATTTTCATGATTATAGCTACTGGAACATTTTATTAAATAAACGATTAATTTACATTTTAAAAAATTACTGAATTTCTTTTGAATAGTGTGTTTTATGAAGCAAATGCCTTCTTTCACTTTGAGCGCTATCTGCATTTTAAATAGCATCACTGGTACCAGGGAAGTATAGAGAATCTTTCTGTATTTTTATGAGGTGGTGTGGCACAGTCCCTAGCCTGGGATGCAGGAGCCATGGGGTCTTTTTCCAGCTCTGCCACTAGTCTGCTGGATGACCCTGGGCAATCACTTCCTCTCCCTATGGCTAGGTTTCCCCATCTGTAAAATGTGGAATAATGATATTTACCTCCTTTGTAAAGTGCTTTGAGATCTACTGATGGTTTATTATCTCTTACAAATCGCAATAAATAGATGATACAATTGTACACGTCAGGGCATAAGGCAATAAACAACTAAAGAGGGTTGGGAATTGAATTATTCCACAAGCCCGTTATTCTGTAAGTGGCTGCTAAGGTTTCTTGCACCTTCCTCTGAAGGTGAGCAGGGTGATTGTGCATTCCTGCACACAGAACTGATGGGCTCTACGTTATTTCCATATAGGGCAAGGTAGAGGGCTGCAGAAATAGGCAGATCTAAAAGTCACAAACTTCTGGATAGGATTCTAGATGGTTCAGTGATCCTGCTCAATCTACAAATAGCATCTATGGAAGGGCTGTGTGCCCACTCCATGCTTTGCCCACAGATTAGGGACTGATTCCATTTCTCTCTAAGCTCCTATGTAGTTCTCCCACACAAAGCAGAGGTCATGAATTTAACCACATGAAATAAGTTTACCATTTTCATAAGCAGGTGCTACTCCCAATGAATGTCAATAAGGATCTACTTAGGCCAATATCAGATTTGGCCCTATGCGTGTATCTGAAGAAAATATTTCCTTCAGAGAATTTCAGGTCACAGTGGAATAACTGGGCTTTTTGGGGTTAAAATTCACCGAGTGGAAAGAACAGAAAATTTCTTATCAATTATTTCCTTTCTGCTAGAAGCATCTTCCACAATCAATGATATCTTGGCTGCTCATCTTTCTTTGTGGCTCATGGAGGCAGTTCAGAGTTTAGGAGCTATGTGGTCCCCCTCAGCTCCCGCTTGCTTCCAGATGAGATATGCCCAAGCTGTAAAACTTACATAACTGCATTAATAACAAATATTCCAGAGTTAATGAAAGATCTATATACATTAGACCAAGGAAGATAGTTGTCATATGGTAACAATTCCACTTAATATCTTAACTTTGATGTATGAGCCCTGTATGGTGGGTAGAATTATGGGAGATGCTGGTAGCAGAAAGAAAATCATCATTAAGAAATCTTCCATTCTACAGCCCAGCATCTCCTACAATTCTTGATATCTGGGAAGTAGCGAGCAGTGAACAAATGTAGGGAGGATTATAGAAAAGGTCAGAAAAAGAAAATAGTATCCCACCCCAATATTTGCTGAAAGAGCAAAATCATTTTAAAGCCACTACAAGCAACTCCTTCCTGCCAAAGGATGTCTCTGAAGACAAGAAGTCCACTATGCAATATCTGATAAAGATGGTAGCATTTGACTGGGTGGCTGCTTACAAATTTCTGCTGTGAATGCATCAGCTCTTTCCACCCAAGAGGTCACCATGGATTGCATGAGTGTGTCTGACCCCTTCTGGAACTGGCATTTCTGACGTTTTGTTTGCTTACATAATGCATATTCTACTCCAGCATTTTTCAAATGCAGTTACCGTGGCCACATATAGCCCCCAGAGGATTTTTTTTTGGAGCCATGACAGCCTCTGTGGTGGAGATGGGGTAGGAGGGGGGAGGAGGGAGAAAGGCCCAGAGCTGCAGCCCCTCCCTGCAAAGCCCAGCTGCTGCTTCTGGCTGTGCCACCCTGGTGTTTGCTGGCACTGCCAGCAGGGATCAGCACCCTGCACCACAGAGCCTCCTTGGGGGCTCCGAGCAGCACTTCTGGAAACACATGGGTCCAGTGTGCATGGCGCGGAGGAACCTGGGACTCCACAGGCAGCGGGTGAGTTCCAAACGACATTCTCAGGATGGCAGGGCTCCAGCTTCAGGCTTCAGCCTTGGGGTAGCGGGGCTCGAGTTTGGAAAAATTGTCAGAGCAGCCACCAGCAAGAGTTGGTGGCTGCACTCTGAGTGCACCAAAATATTTGTTGTGAGAACCCCTGGTCCAATCCACCTATGGACAGGGGACTTAGAAGCTCTGAGTCTTGGCATTTCAGATGGAAGGATACAAATAGGGCACCTGATCTCCTCATGGACTCTGTACAGTTGAGGCAAATTTTCAGAGTCCTTCTGACATCTACGATGTGTCACCTCTCCTCGGTGGTAGGCTGAGGTCTTGGAGAGAATGAAGGTAGAACCACCTCTTGGGATGCACAGAAAGAAGAGTTCACCTTCGGGATAAATGATTCTGGAGTTCTGAGCACCACCTGGTCCTCATGAAACACGCAGTAAGATTCCTGCATAGAGAGTGCCACCAGCTCCAACGCTCTCCTGGTGGATGTGAAGGCTATCAGAAAACAAATTTTAATGGGCAAATAAAATGCGGATATTATGTCAGTGGTTTGAAGGGATGGTTTGTCAGGGCTCTCAGTACATATGACAAGTCCCACTTGGAAAAGAAAGCGGTCTAATCACGAGCTTGGCTAACTGAACTGCCCTAAGGAATCTGGCTACCTGCAGGCTCTCTGGCAGATCCTGTGAACACACTACTAAAGGCTGACATCTGACGCACAATGCTGCTGGGTTGGAGAGCTTTGTCAAAATCTTCTTGGAGAAAATCCAGGATAGCTGGAATTCCTGGATTTCTAAGGTTCGCTTCAAGTTCCTAGCACCAGCCATAAAACTTGGTTCAGAAACAGAAATATGCTTTAAACGTTGATATTCTTCTAGAAGAAAGAAGTGTTCTGATGACTTTGGAGGACAGAGCCCTTTCAATAGCCAGGTTGTTAGATACAGCTGATTTGGATGAAGCTAACGACTTTGTGAGAGGATGTCCTGTCTCTTTGGGAGCTGTAGTGGCAGTCCCAGTTTCAGATATCAGATCCAAAAAACTGAGTCTTTTTGGCCAACGAGTGATTACCAATATTACTGTCACCTCTCTTCATTTCCGGACCACTTGTCTTAATAATGGAAAGGGTGGAAACACGCCGAGGAGGCCCTGTAGCCATCTGTGTCATAGGGGATCTGCTCCCATAGAACTGGGGTCCACTTCTCAGGTGAAGTAATTTGATCTCTTCACGTTCATGTGGGGCACAAATAGGGTAGTTGAAGGCAGGCCAAACAATTGGATGATTAATTCGAAGACTTCTTGATTCAGGTATCACTTGGAGCAGTTCACCTTGCACCTGCTGAGCCAGTCTGGCTTCTGGTTTACGTGAACTGCCCTGAGCAAGAGTAAACAATGCCTCACCCACTGCATGATTTTCATTGTTTCAGCACATGGTACTCAGGTTCTTGTTCCCTGTTGGTTGTTCACATGTGTGACTGTGGTTGTGTTGTCTGACTGAATCGTGAAGCGGTTCCCCTCTAGTCTGGAAAGGAACCTTCACAGCACCAGCTTGACTGCTCTTAATTCAAGGAGATTTATGCTGTGGGTCCTTTCCTTCAAGTTCCAGAAACCTTGAGCTGTTTGGAACCCTAGATGTGTTCCCCAGCCCTTTAGGTTGGAGTCAGTTGTGAGAATCAGGGGCTCTGGAAGGCATAAGGGCTGACTATCACTTTGACCACCTGTGCCAGAAATCTCATTTGATTTTTCATATATTCTGGGGAGTGGTCCCATTACTTTAAGATGAAGCTTTGAAGGTGCCTGATGAGTGATTGTGCCCATGGGGAAAAGTTCCAGAGGGGTAGTCGTGCTAGTCTGTATACAGCAAAAACAACAAGAGTCCTGTAGCACTTTAAAGACTAACAAATTTAATTTCTGCAGGCCAGTCTGTATTCTCTCTTAAAGGCATGGTGTGGCATCAGGAAGGACTGATAAGATTTTGTGGCATAGTCCACCACCATTGTCCAGATGTGAAGGAGGAAGCTGTAAAAACTGACACCTTCTGCAGGCTGCCATGGAAGCAAAGAAATTGGAAGAAAGCAGGAGTTCGGGGGCATGGTCAAAACATGAGGTTCCAAAACTCTGATCCGCCTCCATGAACTGCAGAAAGAGAACAGCCCAGACATCAAGAATTGTGGGTGGCACTAGGCTGCAGAAACAGGGTTTAAAACATAATGTCTAAAACAGCATTACCAGGAATCATTTGGTGAGCCTTCTTCAAAGCGAATGTTGCCCACTGTTTCCAATTCAGTCAACAAAAACTGCACTACTAAACTATTAATTTTCTTGGTTTTTTTAACTTCCATCTGGTAAATTTTCTCAATTCTGCAAAAGAAACAACAAAATAAATGTTGGCAGGAATATAATAAATGCTAAAGACAGGACACAAAATTCATCTTGCTTTTTCACAACAAATTCAGAAAAATATAGGGATTGAGATGGCTTTTTTTTACTTTTTCTGTTCTAAGTATAAGAACTTGGAGCCCCATTCTTTAGTTTTCTTTTCATTTATTTTTCTAAAAATCGTAAGTCAACCTTATGATTGTGAATGGTGCTGAATTTACAGCCTTGATGGTGAGATGCTGTAGTGATCAACAAGACAGCTACAGCATAGGCATCTTCTGGCAAGGTTCCCTCACTCCACCCCCAGCATTAACTTGAGAGCTCATCGGTAGGAGTAAAAGAGAGGTTTAGTTTCTCTGAAGGATTGAAAATGATGTTAGTCTGAAGTGCAGCCACAAAGGAGCACTGCTAGATCCAGGGGTGTCTTAAGGCACAGGCTTCATATAGGTGGCCACTCAGGACACTTCAGGTCGCTATATATTCAACCTCTCCTCCCCCTCAACTCCCTCAATTACTCCATTACTGAACTGACACAGTAGAAGTGTGCATGCTTCTTTCCCTGCCTCATTGATAGGCATCCAGGACTGTCCCTTTGGAAACTACCTCCTGCTTGCCAGTCAAAAAAATCTGGCATGATCTGGTTCTCTTTAAGGTCTGCTGCACCACAGAATTCTTTGTCATCCCATGTTTCATTGCACCCTGGGATGGTGCAAGGGCAAACTAAGTCGTTAGTAGCCCAAGACGCCAAAGCAAATGAGGCAAGCACTGTCTAAACTGAAGAATCAATGATAGTTTTAAGGTCCATTGTCTTGTAAAACACCATAGAATATAATAAAATGCTTTCTATTGTTTTAAAGCTAGCAATCCAAAAGGAAAGTTTGGACAATAGTTTACTTAGTTACATCCAGTTCATTTCTAAACTTAGTCAATCATGAGACACCAGACTTCAAAAACCAGTTAATTTTGATTTATTTTCCCACTTGAATTTGATACGATTTTAGTACCAACCATCTAAAGAATCCCTAGAAGAGGTTACTTACCATGTGCAGTCACTGAGGTTCTTTGAGACACATGTCCCTGTGGTTGCTCCACTTGAGGTGAATGTGCATCCCTGAGCCTTTAATGGGAGAATTTTAGCAGCAGTGCTCATCTGGGTTGCACATGTGCTGTTCCCATTTTGCACTGTTTTAGTGCCTACCTAGCATACATGACCAGACTCCCCTCGGTTCTTTCTCTACTGTAGAGTCTGGAAATTGAACTCCGAAGTAGAGGGGAAGAGGGTGGGTAGTGGAGCACACACAGGGACACTCCTTGAAGAAAAGAAGGTTACTCACCCTGTGCAGTAACTGAGCTTCTTTGAGATGGGTTTCCCTGTGAGTGTTCCACTACCCACCCATTTCAGGGTGACTGTTGAGCATTGCCCCTCACTGGATGGAAGGGGTTTCAGAGTTACATGCGTAAAGGATGATAACACTGTAAGACCTAGCAATGTGTCCGATCTTGAACCCTGGTCAATTGTGTAATGTTTTATGAACATACATGCAGATGTGCAAGTGGCTGCTCTACATATGTCCATGATATACATTGTATAGGAAGGCTACTGAAGTTGATAGGAACCTGGTAGAGTGAGTTCAGATCCCCAATGTGGGGTGCAGGTCCTTCTGTTGGGAGCAGAGGTGGATGCACCCAACACTCCATTTAGAACCTTTAAAGTGTTCTGCAGTGGAAAGGAAAAGCCTCGGTAATTTTCTAAAGGGCTTGGTTCTGTCAAGGTAGAACACTAAAGTGAGTCTGACATCTAGAGTATGTAGTGCTGAGTCCTGTGCACTTTCATGAGGTTTAGGGAAGATGGACTGGTTGGTTTATGTGGAAAGAAAAAGATTTTTTAGGCAGAAATTTTGGGTGAGGTCTTAGAGTAACCTTGTACTTGAAAAAGATGGTGTAAGGTGGGTGTGCTCTCCCACTCAGCAGGCTGATGTGACAGCTACTAAAAACATCACCTTCATCAACAGATGTGTCAGGGAGCATGTTGCTAAGGTTTCAGAGGAGGCCCCAGTGAGGCAGCAGAATACTAAGTCCCAAGGTTGGGTAGATACGTGTACTTTGGGGTAAACATTTCTGACTCCCTTAAAGAAACGTTTGGTATCAGATGGGCAAATGTTGATGTCCTGCTGACCTTGTGGTGGAAAGCAGTAATAGCTGTGAGATGTACTTTGATTAAACTAATAGATAGTCCGGATATCTTTCGCCCCAGTATATATTCCAATACCAAGGGCAGAAGTGTGGAAACAGCCCTAGTTTGTTTATTTTGACACCATATGTTGAATCTCTTCCATTTGTGCAGGTTTGTATTACGCATGGTTGTCCTTCTACTGTTTAGTAATATGTCTTTCACGTGTTCCAAGCAGGTTAGTTCGTCAAGATGGAACCATGTAGGAGCCATGCTCTCAGGTGAAGCTTCTTCAGGTTCAGGTGGTAGGCCTGTTGGCATCCTATGATAGAAGGGTTGGCAGAAATGGAAGAGTGTACAGCGTACATACTGCATCCCCAACAGGTAAAAGTACCAACTCTGTCTGGGCCATGTTGATGCTACCAAAATGACTTTGGCCTTGTCGATTCATATTTTGTGTATTACCTTCAATAACAGGGGAGTTGGGGAACACACATATAGCAGAGGTGCATCCCATTTAAGGAGGAAGGCATCCCCCAGGGATTGGGGCCCCAATCCTGCTCTCGGACAGAATTGCAGACATTTGTAGTTCCGAGATGACGCAAAGAGGTTGATGGATGGATGACCCCAGTGTTTGAATACATTCTGTAGTAAATCTGAAGAACCTTTTGTGAGCGGGATGTATGGTTACATGAAAATAGGTATCTTGGAAGTCGAGGGTTGAGAATCATTCCCGTGTTCCAGTACTGGCATTATCATTGCTAGTATGAACATCCTGAACCATTGGCTCCTTACAAATTTGTTGAGTTTCCTGAAGTCTAGAATAGGCATCCATCCTCCATTCTTTTTCTGGGTTCAGAATAAGTGGAAGTAGAAACCCTTCCCTCTGTGTTGTGGTGGTACCTGTTCCACAGTGTCCAGATGTAGAAGATAGTTTACTTCTTGCAATAGAAGGTGTTCATGAGAAGGGCCCTTGACAAGGGATGAGGATGGAGTGATGTTAGGGGATGGAGGTAAATGGTATCGAGTATCCTGTGTGGATTATTTTTAGGACCAATTTGTATGTGGTGATGGAGTTCCACACTGAATATAAAGGGATCAAACGGTTTCCAAAATTGGGCATGGTCAGTGATGGTGTCGGCACTGATGGATGGGGGAGGTTGCTCAGGCCCTCAACTAAACCCTTAAAATTGTTGTTTTGCAGAGGGTGGCTGGGATGCTGATGATTGAGGCGGAGGTGGTCGACACCTTGGAAGTCTCTGTCTCTGCCATCGTGTAGTGTCTCTGTTGTTGTATATATGGGGTGTATCTTATGTGCTGGGAGAGATAATATTTACCCTGTTTTCTTCTGGTTGCAGGTGTGTATATCCCCAACTTGTGGAGAATTGACCAAGAATTCGTCAGTGGGTGGAGGTCTTCATCCATGTGCACAGGTGGAGCTATGACACACAGTGCATAACTATAGAGGTGGCTCTGGAATGTGCTGCTGTGTCTGCCGCATTTATGGATGCCTTTAAGGTAATTCTAGCTGAAGATGGCTCTCAGCTATGATAACTTTGAATTGGTTCCTTTTGTCTTCTGGGATGTAATCAATAACATCTGTGAGTTTGGAGTAGTTTATGTGGTCATAGTTAGCCATCAATGTGGCATAGTTGGCAATTCAAAATTGCAGAATGGCTGATGAGCAGGCCTTGTGGCCAAAATGATTTAATCATTTCCACTCCTTGTCATATGGGGTGGATCTAAATTTCTTGTTGTCTACCACAGTGGTTGATTGCATTAACGACTAAAGAGTTTGGTGTGGAGTGAGAAAATAAAAAGTCCATCTCTTTTGAGGGGACATACTTTTTATCTGCTCTTTTGCAAGTGGGCAATACTGTTGCCATGGTTTGCCGTTATGTTTTTGGCCAGCTCCATAAGTGCTTCGTTTATCGGAAATGCTATTTTTGATGCTGATGAGGTCTGCAGAATGTCTAGTAACTTATGTAGGGACTCTGGGGCCTCCTCTAGAGGGATCTGTAGGGAGTCTGAAACTCTTTTTAAGAGTTCCTGGAAATGTTTGAAGTTATCAGCAGCTGAGGGTGGTGAAGGCATTATAGCTTCATCTGCAGAAGAGCAAGAAATGTTGACTAGTGGTGTTGTATCCTGATCCTCAAACTTTTCCTCATGTGGCTCTGATAGGGCAGCCACTTAAGGTGGTGGGGGAGATCTAATCCTCTCCCTATAAGAACTCAAGGGTCTGGGGTATTGTCTCCTGTATGCTACCCAGGGGTCCAATAAGTCACTGTGTGGGAAATGGCATCCAGGGTGGCCATACCAGGTCTGGGTGTCAATCACAGTGCCTTGTATGTACTCAGTCACAGAGCAGTCAGTACCAAGGATACAAAGTAAGCCAGGGACCATTTCTTTTTTAGTGGCTTTTTCAAGGGAAAAGTTGATGCTCTTTTCCTCACTGCCTTTTTGGAGGAATGAGCCTTCCTCTGTGAAAATGGTGAAGTCTCTGGAGATCGTTGTTCAGCGGAGGTCTGCTCACTGAGATCAGATGCCAGGCACAGAGACTTCTCTACAAGTCTGAGATATAGGTCTCTGTCCTTTTTTTTTTTTTAAATGAGAAAAAGAAACAGGGAAGGCTAAGTAAATCTAACCAGTATATTAAAGCTACTCTAAAAAAACTATACTAAACACTAAATAAAGCTTTTGGGTTTTCACCCTGCTGTGGGCTCTGTCTCAGGCCAAGGACAGCTGAGAAGGAACTAAGTGGGGATTTGGTCATGCACGCTAGATAAATGCTGACAATGGCACAAGATGGAGACTGCGCATGCACAACCTAGACGAGCACTGCTGCTGAAATTCTCCAATCAAAGGTGCAGGGAAGCACCCACCAGCACACTCCTTGGAAAACTGAAATTAGGATCTCAAAGATTGGAATATCATCTTCCAAATCTTAGAGAATGAAATTCTCCCCTGTGCAAAGGCCTTGAATAAGGCTTTTACTTCAGTCCCATGAAAGCCCTATTTTGAGGGGTTGAGCTATGCATAAATCTTGGGCTGGTCTTTTGTTCAGGGATGAATTTCACTCATAAAGCATTCATCTCTAACTAAAGAATGCCAAGAAAAAGCATTTGCAAAAGTTATGTTGGCATTCCAGTGGCAATCAGATTGGCATGATTTTAAAATTTGACAAGCACTACCTGATATGCCAGAGCATTTTGCTGGACGAACACGTTTTCAAGACCTGTAAACTTTTCCATGCACTAATCCTACCTGGATAAGGCCTGATCTACACTGCCAGCATCGTTGATGGGAGATATGCAAGCTATGAACTGAAACTTGCGTATCTCCCATTCACTTGCAAACATTCACTATCCGTAATGTCTTCACTGTGTTGCGTTGATAGGAAATGCCCTCCGGTCGATGCAGCATTACTCTTTTTGGGCAAACCGGTGTGGATTTACTGCATCAGCGGGAGAACACTTCTGGGATCGATTATGCGGATCTCTACTGTCTGCTCAATTGTTCCTGCTGCATTGATCTGTGGATCCTGACGCAGTGCCTGCAGTGTAGACATACCCTAAGAAAATCTTTAGGTTTAAGCCATTTTTGTTCAATCCTTCTCCTATCTCTGAGATTACCAACAATGTTTTTTTTAAATGAGGACACCTGTCTCCTAGGAATTAGATTGAATCCAACAACTCAGTTCACATTTCTATTGTTGATACTGGACGCTTAGTGATCAGTGTGAATACCAGTGAGACACAATATGCCTGATTTGCAGATCAATAAGGTTTAATGTGCAAGGTTTTCTACAGATACACTAGCTGAATACAAAGCCTAAAATGAACTACAATATATCATACTCACTAAGCCTGGAGAGCTAAGCAGTTACTCAGAAGGCTGTATACAGGAACGGCTTTTTTCAGGGGCCCTGCCAGGGAATCAATGGATCCTCTGGTCCGACCAGCTGCACCTCCTGTGGAGTCAGGTATTGATGGAGCATGCCCCTTTGTCTAAGTGGTAACTTCTTATACCCTTCCATAAACAGCTTTCTCCTAATTATCTCTCTACACATTATCATATATGCTAATTACCTACATTGGGTTTTTCATCCTTGACTACATTTCAGTTTAATCGTGGTAATTGGAGTTGTCAAAACAACATCTGGTGGTAGGAGAGGTGGTGCAAAATTTTGCCCCTTGGCAGTGAAAAAGTGTATCCCCAGACGTTCAAGGATAACTTGATGTTCCCATCATCATTATCTATGTGCAGATGTAAGCATACATGTTGTGTATTTTGTTTTGTTATGTGCCATGGTATGCAGAAACTGAGACATCTGCAAGGTTACTCAGTAGTCCTATTCATCTCTGCCAACCAGAAGATGTCATGCTACTGGGATCAGAATAGCTAAGGAAGCAACTAAAGCTATGCTAGGCCTGTTGGACAGTGGTCAGGCAACTCAAATTGCACTGGGCCTCCAATATCTATTAGATGCTCTTGCACCTTGTGACATGAGGCAATCCAGTTCCACTTGCATCTGTCCAGTGACACATTTCTTGCTCCACACTAATCTGATTCCATGATAGCGGCATCTCTTTTCAATGGTTTTCTTTCATGCCATCCTCCTTTTTTCCATCTTCCACTAGGGGGTGTCCCGTGAAGGGTTTGTCTAGAAACACTTTTTTTACATCTGCACCACATGTCAAACCACTTCAGCCTTCTTTTTAAATCATAGAGTCTCTACAGTCTGTTGGCTAGTCCTTCCTAAAACATCAAAACTGGTTACTTTATTCCACACGTGGACACCAAGTATTCTCAGCAACCATCACTGATGCAATGTATTAAGTTTTCTGCTGTGGGCTGCTAGCATTTGCCAAATGTCAGTATCACCTGCAAAGTCAAGAGGTTGAAATGTTCTTTTACTCCTTGTAAATCTTAAATCTTCCTTTGATGTTACTTTTTGCATCATGTAATCTATTGCAATGCAGAAAAGATGAAACCCTAACGCACACCAGTAATAGCAAGCCAATCAGTCGCTCCACTTTCTGTTCTTATGCAGCAGTTTGAACCTCCATATGGCATCTTTCTAGGAAGCCCATATTGTTGCAAGATCTTCATAGTGATTCTCCATGAATGCAGTCAAAAGCTTTGGTGAAATCTATGAAGTTCAAGACTAATCTTCTCCTGTAGGCAAACCCTTTCTCAGTCTATCATCTCAGGGTAAAGATATCATCTACACATGATCATTTGGACTAAAGCCTGCTTTCTTATTATGCAGTTCTTCATCTATGCCCAATTTAATTCCATTCAACAGTATGCTACAGAACGCTTTTCTGTGTTCTAAAGTAGTTTTATTCCTCGCCAGTTATCACACACCATTAAGTTGCTTTTCTTTGGTAATTTATAAAATACTTCTTTCTTCCAGTGCTCTAGGCAGAACTCTTTCTCCCAAATTATATTACAAAATGAATGACTTTTGGAATACTATCAGTTTGGTCCTCAGTTGAAATAAATGTAAGACAGGCTCCAAATCCTATCCTCAATTCTCTAATTTACTAAGCCCCATCTCAGTCAGTTAGAATGTATACATATTTCAAATTGCAGCTCTTATACAATTCACTATACATACTCATCTAGTTTTCTGTTCCAGAATGTTATCCTTTCTCTCAGGGCATCTAATTTCAGACAGAACTTCCGTTCAAGACTTGACTCCTCATTGGCTTCATCTGTGTTCTCACTATCGTCAATTGATTTTTCAATTTCCAGCCTTTTACTCTTAATAGATTTGTTACTCTGTATTTTGCCTGATGTCTGCAGCTCTGCCAGTTCACGTTCCAGCTGTTAAAAAGAATGCATCAGGATTCAAAGGCAATATGGTAGAAGTTACAGTAGAAAATAACAGTAAAGATAAGCCTTCTAGATATAGACTAAAAAGTGACCATGAAAATATCTAACAGAAAAATAATTAAGTAGAATAATAATTTTCTTGATTTTTTCCTGACAATAAGAATTTGCTTGATAATTAGCAAAATAATTCTGCAATTTGTAATAAGTTACTTAAAAACCTGACAAACTTGGAACAAGTAAAACATGTACTGAACAGGGTTTCAGTTATATGTCCTGCAGAGCTGAAAATCCAACTCTTTTAGAACTAAATACATTTCTATGGCCTGTAGTAGCTTATAGTATGATCAAGAATATGAAATAATGATTTCCTGATAACCTGCTGTGTTTAAATTTGAATTTCTTTCTCTTTGCTTCCTGGACATCTTCAGCTGGCCGGGATCTTTAACCACTTATATTGTCATAGCTATGAGGTTATGAAATATATTCTTACATGAATCTGATGCTCATGAAAGTGAGAGACTGTTAGCATGATCTAAAGTTAGGCATGGTGAGGGCAGGCACTGTACAAGTTTTCCCACTTAGGTAGGGCTTGAAACTGCAGTGCACAGAGAAGGGTGTAGAGGGGATATGCTCAGCAGGTGTACAGGCAACAACTGCATGGTATATTAAAAGATAAACCATGCTCTGCACCTTGAGGTAGCATCTCCATCCACATGCCCTTTGTCATGGATGCTCAGTGCCCAGAAGGGTGTGGGTTGAGGAAATAGGGATGGGAGTCAACCTCAGTTCTACAGCATGGTACTGAAGTGCTCAGTAGCTATCACCTTGGGGAAAAATCAGTACTTGTGCAGGAGTAAAGGCAGGGTTACATTGCTCCATTACTGACCAAGATGGCGAATAGCTGAGTTCTGACCTGAGCAGCCTCATTGGCTTCTCTAACACCCCAAGTGAAATCTTGGCCTCATTGATTTCAATGAGGCCAGGATTTCATCCTTCCCACTACTCTCGTGCAGGATTGAACCATTAGCATTGCAATGCTGACATACAACTGCCTTGCAATTGCAATCCAGGATTCCATTTGCGCAGCACTGTGACTCTGAGATTTAGGTAAATTCATTTTAAGTGAAATTCACACTTGTGTAGTGGGATGGCACTTGCATCACTTAACTAACAACTGAGGCAACATAGGGTTTGAGTAAAAGGTAAGTGCTTCACAGGCTTTGTGCTGGCCCTCTGCACAGGGGTAAATTTCACCTGCAGTGAAGAAAATGATTGAAAAATAAAGGGTCCAAAAATCCACTTGAAAACATTTTCCCCTTCATTTCTACTATTAATTTACCAAGCATTTTAGGCTTAAGTCATAGTGGTTTCATCCTGAGTTCCAATTCTTACATGAAAGGTTGAAAACATGCTTTTCTTTTTCATCCAAACTTTACTGCAGTAGAAATAAAGGGCCACCTGTCACTGATCGTAATACACTGTAAACAAGCCACTGAACGCAACTATCTAATAGGAGATGGCATACATGTGCTTCTGTTGTGAACAGATTTGTTTACTGGAGTTGCACTGTGAGGCAGTGAGGGTTAGTTTTATAAAAATCATTGGGTGGGGTTGTTGTGTGGTTTTGTTTTTTACTTTCCAGTTCAATTAAAAAGAACACTTACAGAAATAAAAACAGAGATACTGAAATTTTTGTTTCAGGCCTGATGGTTTCAGCCTGACATCCAATAGCAAAAATAGACTGCTCATTTAACCACATTTCTGAAAAAGTAGACAGTAACAGTAGGAAAGGATTTAGTTCCCAAAAGTAACATTTCCAAAAAAACTGCACAGCTCAAACAACTCAGTCCACTTTGCCAAAGAGCAGCAACAAAACTGGTATTCTAAATATTCCCTTCCTGTGCAGTGCAGATGCCTGATCAAAATACTTGAAAGGTTTAGATATACGTAAAAAGCAAAAGTCTGGATTTTTTAAAATAGGCATATTTTAAAATAGCTAACTCAAGGTACATCAATAAAGATTTATTATGAATGTAAAAAAATATCTGTGAGAGCAGATTACAAAACAAAATGTTTTACTGTTTAGGATTATTAGGGCTGCATTGGCATAGCTGAGAATAGAATCTCATTCATTATCTTATTGTTTGTTGTATATAAAGAACGAGAAGATAATATTTTAGCCTTAAAATTAGAAAACTGTAATATAAGCACCCCCTGTTGAGGGTTACTGAAACTGTAGCACAAATAATTGTTTTTGAACAGAGTTTGATATTTAAATAAACAATATGTTCTTTTTTTTGTTTTTAAATTAAGATTTCCATTGACTTGAATCAATTGATCAGGCCCTAAGAACTTTGGCTATATTTTGTACTTGGTTACATTGTCCAACTCAAATGGGTATAACTGAAGGTAGGATTTAGCCAAATAAGCTTATAAAAGTATTTCTTCATCCCAAATCATATCTCCCACCAGGGAAGATATTAAAATATCTTTCAAAGGATGCATATTTTGTTGATATTTTCAATAATTTAAACTTACGTGTTTTATGTTGCAGCTGAACAATTTTATTTGATCTTCTGGCAATTTCTGCAGTTTGCATTTTCTTTCTTTTAGCTTTTCAAGCTCCTCATTGAGCTGCCTATGAACAATCTTCACACGCATGTTATAGTACATTATCTTTTTTATCACTGTAGCCTTCACGTGTCAGGAAAACAACCGGAAAAGTTATTTGTCAGAATAATGTCAGCAAAATATGACCGTTCATAGAGGCTGTTTCCTAACAGTTCAGCAACCTTGTGCCATTAAAATTTATATTAACTTTTGTCTCTTATATTTAAAATTTTAAAACAATCACTTCAGGATTTACATACTAGATTTTTATGCTGTTGTTAGGGCTTCACTCATTTCATTTTGGGGGGTTTGTTTGCAATCTCTTTGTGAAGTTCCCTAGTGCACTTAAATGTAGTATTATTTCAGTTAGCACTACATTAATGCACATTAGGGAACCACTAGTGTGCACCAATAGGGTCTACACAGACCAATTAATGCACATGTTCATGCATTTTAGAAATCACACCCTCTAATCCACGTTAATGTTCAATGTAGACAATGTAGACAAGCCCTTAGATACAATTGACCATTTCAAGTGTTTTTCCAATGTTTCTTTGAAACACTGATTTCATTTTTGTGGTATAAGGGATGTTTTATCAGTGTTTACTGGTTACAACCCAAAAATCAGGAGCCTTAGGTCTTGTATACTGCTAGGCTTAGCAGAGTTCCTTTTTATTTTTTTTAAGATTTTTTTTTTATTTTTATCAATATAAAGTTTCTCAATTGCAGAAAATTATGGGTTACAGACAATAGTGGAGGTCAGAAAATAATTATTTCATGATAGTATATGCTGAGATTAAAAAAGTTAAAGTTTTATAACTATTACAACACAAGTAGTCAACATCATGTCAAAATATACGAAGTAAATATCCTTAAATCAAACTCTAATAAGTTCTCAAGGAGCATTTTTATTACTTTGCCTCTCTGTAAATTTTCAATATGAACAATGGAAATATTTTTCATTGGTGTGTTTATGGTATAATTGGCATTCACCAATAAAAATCTAATCCTTCCAAGCCCATATATTGCACATTGGATTGTTTGTCTTCCAGTTAAAATATTATAGTGAAGAATGTTTTTACAAATAAAATATGATTAATTAATTTCATAACCACATTTTATTGCTATAAATATATTAATATAAATCTGATTATGAACATTAATTATTCATATTTTATTTTAAAAAACATTCTTAAACAAAACAGCTAGACTGTATACACATAAACTATATCATATGACTTGCTTCACAATAGAATGGACTCTATACAAACAGTTTTTGCCATCCATTTCTAACAAGAGTTAAATTTGACATGATTGATTTTAAAAACACTTTGCTTGGATAGGAGAACATGCCGCAGCAGCTCCATAACAGGATGAGCTACATGGAAAGTGAGAACAGAACTTGAGAATATTTTTGTACTATGTTTGGAATACCTAAAAACACAAGATAGGATTCCATGGATTTTATTGAGCTCTTTCATGTCCTCAAATCCTACCTGAAAGATTTCTACATGAAAACTGTACATGAGAATACTAGTAAGCTTTTTTATTTTTAAAACATTTTCAGTTTACTTTCTGGAAGTTATTGCTACTCTATGAACTGTAGTCTGTTCACAGAATACCTATATAAAAGGAGTCTTTGTATTCTGTACTAGATTCTTTAAATAATGAAAAATATATATTAAAATATTTCACTTTTCACTTTTCAAAGGGAGGCAATGGCTCCTTTCAATACAATAACACTGTCTTTCACCAACAAAAAAGGTGGCCAATATTATGAACCCCAAGCATTCAAAAATCATCAGTTTGGCCTCCCAAAGTCATGAGATTTTAAAAAGTTATAATAAAAGTTGGGCTATTTTTATTTGCTTTCAGGTTTTGAGCCTTTAGGTTTCATGTTTTCAAGGTTTTCTCCTCATGTGGAGAAGAAACTTACTTTTTTAAAATTAAAGTTGAGATTCTTTCATAATCATTCAATCACCAGATATTGTGAGACTCATGATAAAAAAATCACAAAAGTTGGCAACACTTTATTAGTTTTGACGTAGGCACTTCAATTTTGCTGAGTGAAAGACAGATGTTGGGCAGTGGATGCGTGTCACCAAAAATAGAGGGAGAAAAAGAAAAAGAGATCATAAATATTCTTGGCACAGTTATGTGGTGAAAGTCTTATCCTTACCTCTGCCAGGACCTTGATTTGTTTTTGAGATACATCATATGTATCCAGCCTTTGAAGCTGAGGCATATGATACAGCACATGTGTAGCATAATTACAGAGAAGACAAATAGGGTTGGGGTTGTACTGAGGATCATTCAGACTCAAGTCTTTTAAATGAGGTAGATTTGCTAAATTAGTGAGTTCCTGGAAAAACAATGAAAATAGTAAATCAACAACATGTTGGTGGTCTTTATTTCAAAAAGTTTGCATTTCAGTATGAAAACAGGTTATTATTTTCAATTATTAAAAGGATATATGCTCAAAATATATATCGATCCCAACTTAACAAATGGATATTGGCAGATCCTCTTGACAGCTGAGTCTAAAGAAAAAAAAAAAACACCTTCTCTGCTCCATTGGGACTGTATCAATTTAAAGCAGGGACTCCATGGGGCCTTTTGGACTCCATGGGGCTGCTACCACCTTTCAGCAGTTGATTGACAACTCCGACTATATGGGTTGCATGCAGCTGCATACGCTAACATTATCATCATCTATAGGGAAGGCTTGGCCAACTATATGAAGCATGTTACTGCAGTATTACAGGCTCTTAAGGGGCTAGGGTTGATGGTCAACCCTACCAAGTGTCAACTGCTCTCAGGAAGCCACCTACCTAGGATACAGAATGGGGGATGTAGTTGCAACCCATGTCAGACAAAGTCCAAGCCCTAGTGGGCTGCCCCAGCCACTCCACAAAGAAGCAAGTTCACCATTTCTTGGGATTAGCAGGGTACTCTCAGTGATTCATTCCAAACTTTGCTAGCATTGCCACCCTTTTGACAGACCTGGTCAAAGTCCTGCACCCAAAAGGTTCCATTGGACTAAAAACTGTGACAAGACATTTAGAACACTACAAAACCAGCTAATCCAGGAACCAGTTCTATTCCACCCAGACGTCTCAAAGCCATGTATCCTACAAACAAATATGTCCAATGTCAGGCTCAAAACTGTCTATCTCAAGAATTTGGAGAAGAACATCCTATCCGTTATCTCAACAGAAAGTTGTTTCTGCGAGACGCTGCATATTTGGTCATTGAGATATAGGCCCTAGCGATTAAATGGTCTGTCAACGTCCTGCACTAATACTTACGGGGTAATCCTTCTGCATAAATAACTAATCACGCGCCACTCTGCTGGCTGAACTCAATGACAGATTACAACCCACGCATTAAGCAGTGGTACCTCTCGCTACAGCCTTGCAGTTTTATGCATATGCCTGAAACTTCTAGCCTGCCCTCAATCTTGTCTCAGTTCAAGCCTTGTTCCAGCCCACTTCAGCCTTCTCTGCGCTCTATTCCAACCTTGCTCCAGCCCTGCACCCGCATCCTGATCTTCGCACTGACTCCAACCCAGCTTCAGTCTTTGGTCTGCTTCTGGACTCTGTCTACAATCCAGCTCTACATCTGGCTTCGACCAACAACCACTCCAATCACCACCCCTGACCACCTAGAATTGATTGTTACCTCAGTCTCAGTAACAATGAAAAGAACTTAAAAATGAAACATGAAGCCTGAACATACCTTGAAGGAACATATTCTGTTACCAGAGAGGTTTAATCTTTCCAGTTGTTCATTGGGGTCAAAGCAATTTCCTAAAACAAAAAGACAAACAAAATTAAAGAGAACATGGCTACACCTATTGTAATTGGTGAAGTACATATTTTCCTCATACATACAGGTTTTAATCACAAAATATAACTGCTCAAGATTATAATTCATTATTACAAATGAATAAATCTCATGCAGAGCAAACTTTTCTTCTTCCACTCAAAAACAAAACAACCATCAAAAAGAATCTGAGAAAAATTAGCAGATTTACTAGTTTCTGTTTGAAAATATAGTGCCTGATTCTACTCTCACTGACGTCAATAAAGGCCTGAATCTCCTATATGCTAAAACCCATTTACACTACTCAGGCTGGGTCTACACTGACAGTGGCAAAATTGCCACCATCACACCAATTGCTCTGGATCGACTGAGCGGTCTGTATAGACACGCTCAGTCGATCCAGGAAGTGACACAGGAAAACCACACCCGTAAGTGGAGTAGCACTGCATCAAAGGGAGCACTGTTCCCTTTGATGTAGCGCAGTATGGACGCCGCGTGGAGGAGACACTTTAAAGTCGGCAGGAGATATGCAAGTGATTTACGTCACTTGCGTATCTCCTGTCGACTGCCGCCGAATCGCCAAGGTAAGTGTAGACTGGGCCTCAGGCAGTGTAAAGGAGCCTTAAAGTATGTGCACATTCCATTGATATCCATTTTAAGGCTCTTTTACATTGCAGAAACAGTGTTAAAGGGTTTGAACGTAAAGCAGAATTTGGCCTGGAGAGTTTTGCCACTGATTTCAGTAGCAGCGGGAATGGTCACATAGGGCTTGAGCTTGCACCACTCAAGTCAATAGGTGTTTTCCATGGATTTGAATGGAAGCAGAATCAAGTCAATATACATTAGACTTCTCAGCAATAAGAGTTACTATGCAGAAATGCCACATTTCAAATAAATATCACCTACCAATTTTCTTTATTAAGTTTCCAGCCAGATTGAGCTCCTTTAAATTCAGCAGCGTGTGCAAACCCTGTAAATATTTGAAAAAGTAAAGCTTCAGTCTAATACAATATTGCAAATGATGAAGCTCCTCTAGACTAAAAGTCAGAAGGCAGATCATTCCAATTTAAAAACAACTTAGTTAGGTTCCAGTCACATCTTTATTCATCAGTTACCTTTTATTGTAAGCTTCATTTTCTTCTGACATGTAAATAGACAATGAATGCTGCTCAAAATTAATTATTTTGGAAAGCCTTGTAATTTATACTGCAGTGAAAATCAAGTTGGTCTGGCAGCTCCTTAGCTTCACAATTGTTAATCAAAAAGCTAACAGAACCAGGCCCCGTGTCATGAGAATTTACTAACTTTTGGCTTCAGCCCACATCTCAGCCTTGGGACACCACAGTGGGATGCATTAGGGATGTCAATCATTTCTCTGTGTGATGGAGATCATAATGTCCTGGGATGAGACGTCAGCATTATTTATTATGACATGTCTAATAAATAACGATTTTGTTAATGTGCTGTCTCCTTTCATTTTGTTCTTCCTGAGCCCCAACTCTTCAGTCACTTCTTTCTCTTTCTCATTTTCCACAGCACTAATCTCCCCTTCTTCTTATCTTATCCCTTTTCTTATCACTCCCTACTCCTATCCTCTGCCACTGCAATCTCTACAGCATTTTATTTTCTATCTATTCCCGTTAGTCTTTTCACTTTCCTCATTAGCGTCCACAAATGGATTGGATTAAATGGGATCTAGATCTATCAGAAATTGGGTTGTCTCAGACCCTCCCACCCCATTCTTCTTCTCACTAGGATTCACACTTGTTTTCCTTCCACTCCTCATTCAATATCCTATGCCCAGGGTACGTTAGCATGTATCAACCAGCACCAGTAAGTTGTGTGGTGTGCTGCCACTTTACTCCTCTACCTCCGAATATCTGTTCCATGTGAAGCCTTCTGAACATAGTATCCAGATTCCAAGGCTCCTGGTTTAATTTGCCCTTGTTAATATCTTCCTCCTCTCTAAACCTTCATTTTAGTCTAGAATCTCCTTCCTCCTGTTCCTCACACTCTCTAATGAAGATGGGGATTGAGGTGCATCTTAAGTCTCCCACAAGGTGGATGTATTGAAGGCTGCAAGCGCCCTTCGGCTGTAAAGTGAGTAATAATGCCAAATGTTCTCCTAAGTGAAAAAATGCAGAAGCTCTTAAAAATTAGCAATTTGTTACACTGAAAGTGGCTGCCCTTTGCTAATTAGAATTCTAAGGGGTCCAATCCAGCAAAACATATTCTTGACTCTTCAGGATATGCAAAATCTAATCTCAGGGAACTACAGAGTAGATCAGACAACAAAGGCCTCTGCAAATCAGCTCTCTTCCTCCTATGCTCTCTACTCCTGAGTCTTGAGATCTATTATTTTCTGCCACCCAGAGTTATTTAGCCCATGCAGTAGAAATGCCCAGAACTAGTGCAGCCAGGTAAGGAGAAATGGGCAAATTCCCCACTTTTGGGATTATTTTGTTAACTGGAAGAAGTTCCTTTTCTCCATAGTATCACCATTTGCTTTGGGATGTTTGAAATAGTCTTTGGCTGAATGAGCCTCTAACTCTCTGACTTATGGCTTGTTCCCATGTTTCTCTTCCATGAGACAGCTTTAGGTGGTGGGTTTTGTTGTTGATTTGGTTTTTGTCTTTTTTACTAAAAAAAATTAAAATGGCAATTAAATTCCCCTCCCCCCCCCCAAAAAAAAAGAAAAAAAGGATTGACATAATTCTGAGATCCTGACAAAAAGTCCCTACCTGAAACTATGTTGGTGTGCCTAGGGCTTGGTCTATACTGGCGACGGAGGTCGATGTACCATCACTTACGTCGATCTCTGAAAGCCTGCATCTACATTGGCATGGCAGTCCTGTCAACTTAACATGCAGCAAAAGTCGGCGTAATAAAATCACCTCCACAAGTGGCGTAGTGCCTAATTTGATTTTATTGGTTCCATTTTGTGTCAGTGTAGACAAAGCATAACGTAATTCAACATTCAGGGCCTCTGGGAGGTATCCCACAATGCCCCATTGTGACTGCTCTGGACATTCGCGCTCTGCTGTTACATGATCATATTCACCAGAAATGGCCCCTCCCCATATGTCCTGGGAAAATTTCAATTTTCATTTCCTGTCCAGGCAGCGTGGAGGAAGCTTGAAGCTGAACTCCTCATGGCTACTGCAAGGCCCAAATGCGCTCCAACATGGAGTCAACCAGAGGTCTTAGATCTCATCAGTTTTTGGGGCAAGGAGTCCGTTATGGCTCAGCTCAGAGCCAGCAAAAGAAATTTGGACATTTACAGGAAGCTATCCCAGGGCATGCTGGAGAAGAGACACAACAAGGATGCGCAGCAGTGCCACATGAAGATCAAGGAGCTACAGCAGGCATATCAAAAGGCCAGGGAAGCTAACAGCCATTCTGGCTCCTCGCCCAAAAAATGCCACTTCTACGAGGAGCTGCATGCTATTCTTGGTGGGGATCCCATCACAGTGCCGCCATGCCGCATCGATACCTCCGCTCTATCCCACTCCAGGGACAAAGATGAGGACTCCGTGGACGAGGAGGAGGATGAGGGGAGCAGGGTGCAGGAGAGCAGGGTGTCTCTTCTCCCAGACAGTCAGGACCTATTCCTGACCCGAGAGCAGTCCAGCAGCATGCAGGAGAGCACTAATGATCCCAGGGAAGGCACATCTGGTGAGATTTTTTCCTTCTCAGCAGTTATGTTCTTTTTTAAGTGGGGGGAAGGAAGGGGGATATCAGGGGTTTAGCCTAGTGTCTTGGGCGGCTCCTGCTGGAATAGATTATTTATGTGCAGAGATATGATCTGAGAATCATCAGTTGATATCTCAAGGAAACTTTCATGTAGGTAATCTGTGATCCTTTGCAAAAGGTTTCTGGGAAGGGCAGACTTGTTCCTGCCTCCCCAGTAGGATACTTTGCCGCATCACACCGCAATCAAGGGATCCGGAATCATGGCGGAACACAGCACAGCGGCATAAGGGCCAGGCCAGTACCCCGCTGTGTGCACCAAATCTTTCCTTTCCTTGTGCATTACCCTCAGGAGACTGATATCGCTTATAGTGACCTAGGGAAGACGGCACATGTTTATTCCCCATTGTATTATCCCAATAAAGTCACTTTAATTATTTGGCTATGGTTTCAGAGGACACTATTAACCCCCCTGTGCTGTCCCCAGATGCCCTGTGGCCACCTCGTGACAAAATGGCCATCTTAACTAAACCATGGAGCCCAGGCACCCCCCTCATACAGGGCATCTGAAATGAGCTTTTCTAATCCTCTCTAAAGCAGAGTAAAGTGCCCCTAGCTTACCATTTCTGCAACGGCACAGCGAGCCGATACTTCTGGGATGTGCAGAATGGAATGAGGGTCTGTCATACCCTTGTGCACAGCAAGGGGAGCCTTTTATACATTGTTGTATTTCTTTCATTTCCCTGGGTATGCTAATAATGGCAATGTTGTGTATTTCTTTTCGTTCTGTAGACACCTCAGTCTTGGCCCAGCCCACTCAAACTGCTGGGAAAGACTACTGCAGAAAGAGGTAAAAATAAACAAGCAGTGACATGTTTGGCGAGCTCATGAATGCCTCCGCAGCCGCAGAGACAGAGCTCCAAGTGTGGCAGATGACCTTGTCCCAGAACATGGACATGGACAGGGAGAGTCGAAGAGTGATGCAGGAGCATGATCACAGTACCACGCATGAGATGCTGTGAATCCTGCGCGACCAAACAGACATGCTCCAGCGACTTGTGGAATTTCAGGAGGAGCGGCGGCCAGACAGAGTCCTGCTGCATCCCCTCCATAATGCTCCTCAGCCTATGGCTTTGCTGCGCCCCTCCCCTCCCCCCGGGTGGTCTCAGAGGAGAATGGCCAGACTGCAGTATGTGGTGCACTCCACCTCCGTGGAGGCAAGCAGAAAGTGGTAGCTCTGCTAACAGCTGACCTGCAAGCAACCACGCTACCCCTTGAGACTGTGAATGAACACTCGCCCCCCGCCCCCACCAACTTGAATGTTCATAAATAAAAGTTTGCATCGTTTCAATACATTTCTTTATTAAATCATATCTTGCTTGGGAGGGATTTGGAGGGTACTGACCTCCATGGTAGGGGCGATTTTAAGCAAAAGCACATAACATACATGAACAGAAATCATTACTGCATCTCATTGCAGAACCTGGTTTTCAATGCTTCCCTAATGCAAAGTGCTCTGTGGTTAGCTTTCAGTGTAGTGCTGGCATCTGGATGCTCCTAATTGGTGGCCAGTCTTTTTGCCTCCACAGCCCAACCCTGGGGGAACCTTTCCCCTTTCACTTCGCACACATTATGAAGAACACAGCACGTAGATATCACTTACGGGATGTTCTTTTCATTCATGTCCAGTCTAGTGAAGAGACTTCTCCATCTGGCCTTTAAACGCCCAAACGCACATTCAACAACCATTCTGCAACTGCTTAGCCTGTTATTAAAATGCTCCTTGTCGCTGTCAAGGTACCCGGTGTACGGCTTCATTAGCCAAGGGAGCAAGGGGTAAGCAGGATCCCCCAGGATCACTATTGGCATTTCAACACCCCCGATGTGAATTTTTTGGTTTGGGAAGAAAGTGCCTGCTTGCATGTTAGAGAACAGCCCCGAGTTCCAAAATACACGCGCGTCATGCACCTTCCCAGACCACCCCACATAGATGTCTGTAAAATGATGTCTGTGATCCACAAGGGCCTCCAGGACCATGGAAAAGTACCCCTTGCGGTTTATGTACTCAGTTGAGAGGTGGGCAGGCGCTAAGAGAGCAATGTGCGTGCCATCAACGGCCCCCCCTGCAGTTTTGGAACCTCATCACGGCAAACCCATCCACTATGCCCTGGATGTTTCCCAAAGTCACTAGCCTTCATAATAGAAGTCTATTAAAGGCCTTGCACACTTGAATCACGGCAGCTCCCACTGTAGATTTACCAACTCCAAAGTGATTCCCAACCGAGTGGTAACAGTCGGGGTTGCCAGTTTCCAGACAGTGATGACCACTCGCTTCTCCACCATCAGAACTTGTCTCAAGCAAGTATTCACACACTTCAGGGATGGGTCCAGCTCTGAGCAAAGCTCAAGGAAAGTAGCCTTTCGCATACAAAAGTTTTGTAGCCACTGGTCATTATCCCACATCTGCATAACGATGCAGTACCACCAGTTTGTGCTTGTTTCTGGGACTAGAACTGGTGCTCCACGACTGCAGATGATGCATTATGGCCTGCAGCAATCAGGAATTGTTCCATTCGATGGCTTGTAGCAGGGCAGCCTCAGTGGCATAGCAGTTGCCTGTGCTTAGGGTTCTCGCTGTCCTTTGAAAATACTCCATAAACTGAGATGTATTTGTGACACTCACAATAATACTGCAGAGACTGGCTCCATGTCTCCACAGCAATGGTGAGTGCGTGGCATAAACAAACAGCGCGAAAATTGGTTTCCTGTTTGTTTGTGGGAAGAAGGGAGGAGGAAGGAGCATTGCATCATGGGACAATGAATCTCATCCCAACAGCCACCAAGGCTAGTTGCACTGTGGGATAGCTACTTACAGTGCACTGCTTTGACTGCTGAAACAATGGTGGCAAGTGTGGACGCACAAGCCCGGCGCAAGAAGCATGGTGTGGAAATGATCCAGCGACGTTTAAAAATCAGCGGGTGAAAGTCGACTTTAAGTAAGTCGACTTCACTCTGCAGTGTAGACATAGCCTAGGAAATGCAGAGGTCTCAGAAAAGTGCAGGATTTTAGTTATGTTATGTATATGCAACATACCATAGTGCATGCCATTAGTTCTTGATGATGTTTCAGCCTTAACTCCTTATGACTGTGGGTTTGTCAGACTTTTTTGTGGTTTAATGGTCTTAAAATCCTAGTTTATAGGTTGTATTCAGATACTATAGAATTCATGTGTCATAAATAGAATGGATTAGCCGGAAGGAAATCACAGAAAAACCCCAAACAGTCTCACCTGTATCTCCTTAATCTGGTTATTATTCAACCAAATTACCTCCAACTTGGTTAGGGTCTCCAGATTTCCAATTGTAGAAATTTCATTGTAGTATAGGTAAAGCTTTTCCAAATTAGTACAGTCTTGTAGACCATCAATTTTCTGCAGCAGAGGACAATATATTAGTTCTCAATGAGCAAAAAAATGCACTCTCAGGAAGAAAGGCACCCTGCTTGTCAATGTAGTGAATATCTATACAGAAAACTAGAGAGCAGTGTGGCAAGTCAGTTTCAATGTCCATTACATCAGTGAAAAGATTCCCATTGACTTCAGTGGGCTTTGGATATAGCCCAGAAAGAAAAAGCAATACCTGCTGCAGCACTTCATGATGAACGTTGAAGTGATTCTTTTAAAACAATATCATTTTCAAGAAAATACTTTTCTTGTTATCAATTTTCTAAAAAATGGCTTGTACTTTGTATTGTCAGTTTTTTAAAAAGTTGTTTTAGAAAAATAACAATGGGGTTCCACAATGCAAGAATATTAAAATAATCAAAAGAGGTAATTTGATCATTGTCTAAAATAGAACCTTTCCAGGTTTAGCAACCAGTGTGATTACAAATAACAGAGGACCAGATTCTGAACCCCTTATTCATAATAAATTGTACTTTACTCCTTGAATAGGCAGATTGACATCAATGGGACTACCTGTGGAGGAATGTGCTATTCTGTGTGAGTAAGGGAATCAGAATCTGATCAAAGTTACTAGAAAAAAAAATCATAGAGTTATCTTACCGTTAAGCAACATTCAGCAATCCATAGTTCTTTGAGTAATGGACAATATTCCAGATCTGAAATATTCTGAATGCTTTGTCCAACAAGAGTAAGGGTTGTTAAATTTGGGAAAAATGACATGCCTACTATTCTGGGATAACCTGAGAAAAACATCTCCAGTGTTGATGTTTCTGGTCCCTCTTGATCAATTTTCTCATAAGACAATCCATTACAAGTGCACTGGAAATAAAACACAAACGTTATTGCTCTTTTTATTTCTGTGGTGTGAAAAATGCATTTTGGAGGAGAATGCATGGGAAATACTCCTGCAGGGAAATACTGCTGCTGTGAGGAAGGGCTCTGACAGCTCCCTGATGCTAGAGCCCTTTTCCATAGCTGGGAAAGACTCAGGCAGTGGTAAGCTTTTCACTGACACATGTAAACGCCACAGCATGGATGCAGCTCGCTATTCACTGAGGCATGTAGCTACACATAACCTTCATACTGTTGCTTCACGGCCATAGACCATGTCTACAGTAGCACTTACGTCAGCAAAACTTTTGTCACTCAGGGATGTGAAAAAAACACGCCCATAAGTGACATAACTTTTCATCACATAAGCACTCGTGCACAGCACTATGTCGGTGGGAGGCTTGTGTCCAGTTTTTGGCCCCCCACTACAAAAAGGATGTGGACAAGTTGGAGAGAGTCCAGCAGAGGGCAACAAAAATGATAAGGGGGCTGGAGCACAAGACTTATGAGGAAAGGCTGAAAGAACTAGGCCTGTGTAGTCTGCAGAAGAGAAGAATGAGGGGGGATTTGATAGCAGTCTTTAACCACCTGAAAGGGGGTTCCAGGGAGGATGGAGCTAGGCTGTTTTCAGTGGTGGCAGATGACAGAACAAGGAGCAACGGTCTCAAGTTGCAGTGGGGGAGGTCTAGGTTGGACATTAGGAAAAAGTTTTTCACTAAGAGGATGGTGAAGCATTGGAATGGGTTACCTAGGGAGGTGGTGGCATCTCCATCTTTAGAGGTTTTTAAGCTGCGGCTTGACAAAACCCTCGCGGGATGATTTAGCTGAGGATAGTCCTGCTTTGAGCAAGGGGTTAGACTAGATGACCTCCTGAGGTCCCTTCCAACTCTAATATTCTATGATTCTGTGAATTTATTTTGTTCAATTATGTTACTAGAGCTTTTTTCCATATATTTTAATATCTCTGAACTATAGTTCACATCAAAAAGGGATAAAGGGAAAATTACCTGAAATTCAGCTTCTCTGAAGATACCATTTAGCAAGATTCTCACTCCTGGGACTTTGGTTCTTAGCATGGGACTAGCGGCCCACCCATCATTCTCAAGGTTTGTGACCCTTGCAGCCCCCTATTGTCATTGTATGCTATGTATGCTATGTACTGCCCTCTGAACAGCAGTGAGAATCCTGCACTAATTATATTTTTAGAGAAATATAAATTACCACATAATTTTGACAAAAAATATTAATAGTAATTGACATTTTGAGAGTTAAAAAAAAAACAAACTTACCAACTCTTTAATTATTTCCTCTGTGTTCTGGTTTTGGTTATCACTTTGGATCATTTTCCAAGTACTTAAAAGTAATAATCATAGTAGTTCTGCTTGAAAGAATGATAATATAATTATCTGTTGTGTATCTACTCACATAATTTAAAAGCCACAGAATTTCAAATAAATTTTGAAAAAAGATCTCAGTTCTTAAGAGATATAGTTCCAACAGGCATTTCTTTCATGGGATCACAATGACATTAATGGGAAAAAAATAGTAATATCCTCAGTGTTTGGAATAATTACTTTTTTCATTTACATTCATGGATTTTAAGGTTAGAAGAGATCACAGATTTTAAGTCTGATCATCTAATCTCCTGTATAACACAGACTGAAGAATTTCACCCAGTTACCCCTATAAGGAGCCTGATAACTCATGTTAGATAACATGTCTTCCAGAAAAGCATCCAGTCTTGATCTGAGACATCAGGAGACAGAGAATCCACTACTTCTTAATAGTTTGTTACAATTGTTAATCATACTCACTATTAAAAATGTGTGCCTTATTTTGAACTTGAATTTGTCTGATTTGAACTTCCAGACAATGGTAATCGTTATTCCTTTCTCACATAGTTTAAAGAGACCTTCACTACTCAGTATTTTCTCCCTGCAAAGGTACTTTATGTACTGTAATCAACTCACTTCTCAATCTTCCTTTTCCTAAACTAAGTCTGTCGCGGTAAGGCATATTTTTGCAGCCCCCCAAATCATTTCAGTGGCTCTTTTTTGTAACCTCTTCTGCACCAATTTTTCAACATCCTTTTAAAAATCTGGACACCAGAACTATATGCAGCATTACAGTATCAGTCTCACCAATGCTGTATAAAAAGGTAAAAATTACCTCTCTACTCTTACTCACTACTCCCCTCTTTATACATTCAAGCCCTTTTCCCCACAGCATCACACAAGCAGCTCATGTTCAGTTGTCTGAGCACTATGATATGGGCTGCACTCTTTGTTCCTAGATGTTTGACCTTGCATTTGGCTGCACTAAAACACATATCTGTACTATCTGCCTTTTTAACTTGTTGCTCTTGCTATTAATAAAATTAAAGGAAAAGCACCTTAAAATTAGTCACAATGTTTCATAAATTCATGATTCCTCAATAAGAAAATTTCCAAATAAGAGATAAAGAACCAATATGCAGATGTGAAAATAAGATGAAGACATCAAAACATAACTGAGACGTCTGCTGAGATTGGACCATCTTTTCTGTTACACACATTTTTGAAGTGATCACATACAATCACATTAGCTAACATTATCAGCTTGGTATTAGTACAAACAATATTGTAATTTACACTGCATCTTTCCTCTCCAAGGATCCCAAAGCACTTTACACATTTTATTTACTAAAATATGTATAGGCTACACACAAAGGATCACTCCAGACACCTTTGAAATGCTGCTACAATTCTTAACACGGTGTATCCTCTACCCATTAGTTTAGGGCAGGAAATGAAGACTATTTTACCTAGTTGAAACTGCTGGGGAAATTTAAATAGGTGGAATTGAATGAGATAAGAGTAAGAACTTGGGTAGAATCCCAGAGCTAACCCTGCTACTCTTGGGATCTTAAAGAACTACAAGGAATCAAGACTATATTTCCATCTCAACCAAACGATGGCACACCCAGCAGCAGTGTAACACTTGGCACAGTATTGGGGGCATCATTTCTGTACTATTAAGATCGAGGGATAAATGCCACCTACTTGTCTCTAACATCACTTCTACCAGGGCAATGCCCTGTTGACACAGTGTCAATTAGGATTAGTTCACGACTGATGCAGAGGGCAAAATATTAACTATTGAGTCTTCCATCAGCAACCTCACGGAGTGTGGTACCCTGTGGGTGCTGTGTAGCTGGGGGCATCCCTTCAGGAGAGGAAAGCATCCCCACTCCTCTGCTATTTTGGGTTTCACGGAGAGGAGGCTTAATTCAGGGGGAGACAACATAGCCAGCAGGAGCTTGAAACCCTTCCTGGGAGGAGACAGGTGTGTGGGGGCCAGGCGAGGTAGATCCCCTTGGCGGTGCGGGATTGGAAAGGAGGGTGCCAGGCACCGGACACCCCCTTTGGAGAGAGGCAGAGGGTTGGGAAGGTGCGTGTCAGGCGGGGGATACACCCTTCGGGGGTGGGGGGCTGCCACGAAGGGAGCCTGGCAGAGGATGCTCCTGGGGGGTCAGGAAGGTGGGACCGGGCAGAGGATCCCCCCTTTGGGGCTGGGGGGATGTGAAGGGGGAGCCAGGCGCGAGATACCCACTTCAGGGGTGGGGGGGTTGCGGAATGGGGCCTGGCGGGGGACACCCCCTTTGGGGCTGGGAAGGGGGGGGCAGGCGGGGGACACGCCCCTTCCCCGAGGCAGTCACGTACCTGAGCCGCGAGGACCCAGCCGGGTCGGGGCCGGAGCGGGCCGAGCGCCGCGGCCTCCTTCTGTGTACGGCAGCGACCTCTGCCGTCACCATGGAAACACCGCCCGCGCGCCCCGAGGGGAGACGGCGTCACGTGACAGCGGTTAGCGCGAGGCTCCCACCTCCCCTCTCCCGCCGGGGGCGGGAATTCAGACCTGCCCCTCCCCCCACCGTTTCTCTCAGAGGGGGCGGGAAACGCGGGTGGGTCAGTCAGGCCGGCCGCCGCCCTCTCCTTTCCCAGGGCGGGAGAGGGGCTCAGCCCGCCCCTTGGCACGCAGCCCCAGTCACTGTGGGGCCCCGGGAAACAGTGCGAGGGACGAGCGCCCCAGCCCCTCGCCGGGGGGGGGATGCCGGGCACCTCTGCTACCCCGCCTCTGGCACTCCTGCCCGCTCGGGCCGGCCCCCCGCGTGGGGGCTCGGTTGGGCTGCTCTCGATTCTCCTCAGAAGCCCCACTTCCCCTGGCCTCAGTTCCGCAGTTACTCTAGGTTTGCACCAGGCCAGGCCAGAGGAGAATCAGCCCCCCCCGTTGCCTTCACTTATTACAGTGGGGAGAGAAGTGGGTCCTGCAGGCGTTAAAAACGAACGTGTAACACGTTTGTGCACGTGGATCCTCCCCCCCCAAGTGCAAATCTAGCTCCGCAGGGTCAGGTTCAGTGGCGCTCACTGCTTCTCTCTGTCTGGATCTCTAGGTATGTCCTTATCAACCAGCCTACATCCATAAACCGCTTTGCCACGTATCCTGAAGCTTGTAGCCAGGTAGAGAGTCGTCTTCTGGCACCTTTGTCTTGATCTGGGTGACACCTGAGCACACAAAGTTGTGCAGGTTTTTAGCTTCAGTTGTGAATTTAAATGGGTAAAGTCACACGGGTGCAAAAAGCTGTGCGAAGGCTCGTATTTCCGTTGGAGTGGCTTATTTGGGCTTTGCTTAAATTGATTAGGAATTTGTATTTAAATCAAATCTGTAACTTTCTTCGGTAGACAGTAGGGCTGGTTGAAAAATTTCCATCAAAACTTTTTTTGCTAGAAGTTTTTTTTTATGAAAAGGGGCTGCTTTTGATGGAAATTTTTTAATTTTTATTAAAAACGTTTGGTTTTTGTCAGAAAACATGTTTCTAATTTCTTTTATTTTCATCAGAATTCCCCACAATTCTCCCCCATTTGTCAACCAGCCCTAGGAGACAAACCCTAACATCAAGCTCTTTCGTGTGTTGCTCTTTCATGTCACCAGATGTCACTCCTATTCCGTATAATGCAATTTTCATTCATTTAATGTCATTAAAGATTTCCCATTAGAGACCTGCTTACCTTCCAGCTATCAGCATTGTATCTCACTTATTAGTTCACGTAAAAGTGGTAGGTTTTTTGTACCAAAAGTTAGTAATAAAGTGAATTTATCATTTTTATATGCCCTTATAATTTAGCACTCCACATAACATATCATAACTTACATACAACACTTACATAGTGAAACAAAATCTTTTTATATAAAATGAGGTTAAAAGCATGATAGTTATGACTGGGTATGAAATGAATGCTCATTTTTTCACTTCAGAGAAAAAACAGTCATCAGTTATCTACCCTTTCTAGTCTGTTCTCCTTCCTTGTTCTGCTGTTGCACTGAGTTCTGTAATAAAAGTCTGTCTTGCCTAGTAAGTGACTTTAATTTATTTTCTAAATCAACAAGTTAGGCACCATTGGGCCAGATCCTCAGCTGGTGTAAATCAGCATAGTTCCATTCTAGCTACACTGATTTACACCAGCTGATTATCTGGCTCATAATTTTAAAACAGTGGGTAAAAGGCCACCTATTAAAAATAAGCACTTGTGTCCAAAACTGAATGGTTAGTAGTACTAATAGTAATAACAAGTAACTGCCTCATTTTCTGAGCCTGTAGCTGAATGACTCATCATTTGAATCTGTTTACATAATATCTCTAATCTCTTCAACTGCTACAGACATGCAGAGAAGCATTGCACTATTAGTTGTGAGCTCAACTCAAGAAGAAGCAAAACCGACATTACTGCTAGATAATTTCCTGCAGGTTTATAAAGCTGTTAACATTTATTAATGTTTGCACATACAACATTTTCAAACTGTAAAGCAGCAGCTGTTTGGCCTCTCTTTTAATGCACAGGATTTTCAACCCTCCCTCAAAAAGACTGAATTATAATAATTTCCAAGTTCTGCAGTGTGTTATCTTTTACCTTCTGCTACGGTACATGCTGCTCTAATTTTGCTAAAGCATTTCAATAAAATTTGAGATCATTTCATAGGATAGTGAAGGGAATTGTTTAAATGGTGATGATGCTTTACTACTGTACATTTACTTTTGGGATTCTCCCTGTTATAGTTTTGCTGACTGCTGCAGCAACTTTTGAAATTACCGATCATCAGATTCTCTTGGATCATTGTGCATCATGGGTATGTGTTTCTGCCAGTGCCTTTTACTGTTGTTATCATTTTTTATAGAGCAGTAGGCAATGCGTTTTCACTAGGAATGCAAAGTAGACATCAATATATTTGTTTCTGGAATGCTTACCATCCTTAAATCAATATTGATTGTAATTTATATAAACTGACATGTGCTTCCGACTTGGAATGTGTCTTTCATTATATCAAAATATTTCCAGTATTATTTCTGCCTGCCTACTCATTACATAAAGCATCAGATTACGTGCTTAGATACTATGGTGATAGGCACTCTAAAAATACCTAAAAATATATTATTTTAGAAACCAGATTTGCAATGAGTTGTAGTCAATAAGACTGAAGAAATTTTAGCTGGCTCTTAGTATCAGTTAAGAAATGTGACAGCTATATGCGTAACTATTAACTTGGCTATTGGCTCTACTTTTAATAACCTAACTAATTTAATTGACTAGTAAAGTTATGTCTTTGGAAAGGTTTAAAAAGATTTTTCCAATAAGGAAATAGCACTGTTTCAGCAATTAGTTTAGGTGAAGAGACATTGACCCAGTTTGTCCTTCTCTATATTTGCAGTTAAACTATGGTCAACACTGGCTCACCTGAACAGACTAGTGACATGTGATTGTGGAAACAGTGCTATTTTCTAGGGTAAAGAAAGCACTGATTATTTTTAAACTTGATTGTGTCTTGGAGTGCAAAGCTATGAAAGCTAATGCAGTATCTACACAGTCATTTTTGGAGAAAATTTCCACCTTTGCACTAACTCTCTTTTAGTAAGTAGGAACAGTGGGAGATGTAGTTTAGACAGGTCTGAGATATTTTTACCACCATATTATCTAATTCTGCTCACAGCAGATCTACACAACAAATGCATCTGCTAGCATAATTGCATCTATGCTACATAGCTATGCGGATATAACCTCGGTGTAGAGTGTTTCTGCCTGCATAGCTAATGCCATTCAGGGAGGTGGGTTTTTTATGCCAACAGAAAAACTGCATCTGTAGTCAAAGGCTGCCATCACACTGAACATTTTGGCAATAACTCTTGATTGTATAGGTAATGGCCTGAACTGACTGGAACTTAAAATGAAAGAGATGGTGACCGGATATCTGGAGCTAGGCATCTTGGATGTCCTCCTAAGTCATCACTCCCATTGGAGTCAATAAAAATGTTTCTTGATCAAAAATGGATTAAGGAGTTTAGAATTTGCCCGGTAGTACCAGTGGAATAACTATATTCACAGTAGCCCCCTTCTGGTCTTCTCTATATGCGTGGAAAGCCAGGCTGCAAAGCTAGAGTGCTCTAGCCCGCTGAGCACCACCTGGCCATGTGGATCTTGTTGCTGTGCACTAAAAGTTCCATAGAGGACTTTGACATATCGCTGTTCGAGACAGGGCAAGTAGAGCATGGCACCAGAATCCACATAGGACCTTAATGTGTGGCAGGCTAGTGCGCTGTACATGTAATTAACCATTGGAACAATCTACCAAGGATCATGGTGGATACTCCATCACTGACTATTTTTAAATCAAGGTTTTGGATGTTTTTCTAAAAGGTATTTTTTAAGTATTATTTTGAGGAAGTTCTGTGGTCTGTGTTATACAGGAAGTCAGACTCGATGATCACGGTGGTCCTTTCTGGCACTGCAACCTATGAATCTATTCACACCACAGCTTGCTGCACACTGAGACAAGACCTTTAACAGCAGTTCTGAGTGCTAATGTGACAAGGAGAAAAGGATGCTCAGTGTAGACATCTGGGAGTCCAGTCTATTAGAATTCTTTGAGGGTGTCAACAAGCATGTGGATAAGGGTGATCCAACTGATACAGTGTACTTGAACTTTAAGAAAGCCTTTGACAAGGTCCCTCACCAAAGGATCCTAAAAAATAAGTAGTCATTGGATCAGTCTACCAATAACTGGTTAAAAGATAGGAAACAAAGGGTAGAAATAAACGGTCAGTTTTCACAGTGGGGAGAGGTAAATAGCAGGCTCCCTCAAGGATCTGCACTGACACCTGCACAATTCAACATATTCATAAACGCTGAACTGGAAAAGGAGATGAGCAATGAGGTGGCAAAATTTGCATATGATACAAAATTACTCAAGATAGTTAAGTTCAAAGCTGACTCTGAAAAGTTACAATGGGATCTCACTAAACTGGGTGACTGAGTAACAAAATGGCAGATGAAATCCATGGTGATAAAAAGTAATGGATATTAGTAAACATAATCCCAGCTATACATACAAAATGATGGGGTTTAAATTAGCTGATATCACTCAAGAATGAGATCCTTGAATTATTGTGCATAGTTATCTGAAAACTTCTATTCAATGTGCAGTGACAGTCAAAAAAGCTAACAATATTAGGAACCATTAAGAAAGAGATAGATGATAAGACATGAAATATAATGCCACTATATAAATCCATGGTATGCCCACATGTTGAATACTGCATGCAGTTCTGGTCGCCCCATCTCAAAAAAGACATATTTGAATTGGAAAAGGTACAGAGAAGGGCAACAAAAATTATTAGGGATATGGAATAGCTTCCATACATGGAGATTAAGAAGACTGGGACTATTCATCTTAGAAAAGTGATGCCTAAGGAGGGATATGTTAGGTCTGTAAAATCATGGATGGTATAGAGTAAGTGAATAAAGGAGTGTTATTTACCCCTTAAAATAACACAAGATCTACAGGTCACCTGGTGAAGTTAATAGGCATCAGGTTTAAAACAAAGATAAGGAAGTGCTTCTGCACACAGCACAGTCAATCTGTGGAACTCTTGGCCAGGAGATGTTGATAAATTCATGGAGGCTAGGTCCATCAATGGCTATTAACCAAGATGGTCAGGGACACAGCCCCATGCTCTCGGTGTCCTTAAACCTCCAACTGCCAGAAGTTGGGAGTGGACAAGAGGGGATGGATAACTCAATGATCATCCCATTCTGTTCATTCCCTCTGAAGCATCTGGCCCTGGCCAGTGTTGGAAGATTGGATACAGGGCTACATGGACCATGGGTCTGACCCAATATGGCCATTCTTATGAGTGTTCTGTACATATGTCTGGCAAGCTTCCTTTCCTTTATGTTGCTAGTGCATCACTATGTTAAGAGCGTTCTGGACATGAATACCTTCTCCCCACATCATACCAGTATTCAGCATCGCTAACACTGTGTCCTTATTCCTTCATGTGGACTTTGTGGGGGGGACAAGATGAACAGCAGTGTTGGGGCACGGGCACAAATGCAAAGCTTTTGTTCCCTCTTGGACAAACTGTCTTTTAGAAAAAAAAAAGCACAGGTGGTGAATAAATGTGAAATTTATCATTGACTGCAACCAAAGTAGTGTTGGGCCAATGCTGAGTGCTTTTAAACCATTGACTTTAACAGAAGCAGAGTTAGGCCTACATTCAGAGTTTTAGAAAATCCCACCCTGTATTTTCAAGAATAATTTTTAAGAAGAAATGTCAAGACCTTTTTATGGTTTCTTTTTTTTGGTTTCCTTTTTTATTGATTTAATTTTTTTGTCCCTGAAATCTATCAATAAAAGGAAACCTAGCAAGTGCTTAAAAACTTTAAAAATACATTTCCCTTAATGTTTTAAAGAGTAGAATAAATCAGTTTGTCTGACATGGGAATCCTTTCTATGCAATATATGCTGTTCTCGATACAAATATGGCCCCCATCACTTTAGCATCTGAATGCCTCCCAGTTTAATAAAAGAACAAACTTTGCCTGCAGGAGTATCTTGAAAAGTAGCAGATTTTTCTTCCTTCTGTCTTCCCCATGTGCGGGTTGAACTGCCAAGAAGGCATGATCAAGCTCCACTGATATCATTATCAGTCTTTCCATTGATTCAGTGGTAATTGGATCAGACTAACTTAGAAATGGGGAGTGGCAATTTCTTGTGATTGAAGGAAAAACATTCTGGCTCAAATTCTGAGCTGGTGTAAATTGATGTAGTTCTACTGAGGCCAGGGGGGTTATGTCAATTTTGCACCAGCTGAGGTTCTGACCTTTGTGTGGTTTTCCATTTGAAAATGTCCTTGTTTGCAGTAGGTAAAAAGTAGAGGTTCAAGGCTTTGTTGGGGGTGAGGCAAACCTGCAGCCAGATCGGAGCTGCTCACTTAGCTGCAGTGTTCTCCGCCAGAAGGAGGAAGCTGTACCAGGGGTGCTCTGTGCCTTCAAGGCCATTTCCAATCACTCCTAAAGACATGCCTCTAGGCAGATTTTCTCTGGGCTGTGTCTACTGTTCCCTGAAAGCTTTTGAGGAGCAATGGATGCTGTCTGGGTTTCTCTGCTTGGTGTCCCCTTCTGGATCCCTGATTTTGAACCTGTGACCCTCACTCCCATCCATGGCTTTTAATTTGTTGTCCTTCATGACTAATTGATGTCTGCATCTAGTGGCTCTTCCACTTAGGCCGGGGGGAGGGGCTTTTAGATGTGAACAGGCCCACACCTGCCCATCCCCAGTGCTTCAGTAGGTACCATGACTCTCCTCTTCAACAGACCTGCAGTGTCTTCTCCCTCAGGCATGCTGCAGCAACTTATCCCTTGGCGTAGCTCAGGTCAGGTGACCCCAAGTACAGATATTTCCCTTACCCTGCCAGAGCTGCCAGTGAGTCTGTGCAAAAGCATTACTCAGCCAGGAACCCTCCTGCTGCCTCGTGGTGTTACAGACTCTCTAGGCTTCCAGCCTGCCCTTGATCTGATTTCTGTTCCTGCCCCATCTTTGCCCAAACCTTGTTTCAGTCCTCTTCAGTCTTGTCTGTGCCCTACTCCAATCTTGTTCCAGCCCCGTTACTGACCTGCTCCAGCCCTATACTTTCCTCCTGACCTCCAGACCTTCAGACTCACTCCAATCTGGCTTCAACCTTTTGGCTTGCATCTGGACTCTGATCCTGGTTCTGACCCATGGCCTGTCTCCAGACCCAGTTTCAGCCTTGCCGTCAACCCAATCAAAACCCTACACCTGGCTTTGATTCTTGGCACCTGTTCTTGACCATGATTCCAAGCACCAGGCCTCACCGCCTAGAACCCAGAGCCTGGCAGGGGGTTGCTCTAGAGTTTAGAAGTTCAAGGCTTTTGAACTGACAAGGAAGGAGTGGACACAATCATTCTAGTCTTGTCTCAGTAGCATCTCTACAAATGTGTTTTCAGGAGCAGAGTTATAACTAGATGAAGACCAGGAGTAGCTGAAATAAGAGGGTTACTTCAGTTCCTGAGTAGTGGTAGCCTGTTATTTAACCACTGGTGGATTGCCAGCCAACTGGGGACAGGGAGGGTGACTTTTCATCTTAGCAGCACCAGTGTGTTTTGTTTAATATTTAGGGCAAAAACAGCTTGTAATCAAATGCAGAATAAAAATGAGGAATTTTCTACCCTTTTTCTTCTCTCACATTTTTCTCCATGTTGTATTGGCACATCTTTGTGTCTGTGAGGCACAATGGAAATGGAAAATCTGCTGGAGTGGAACAAGTGCAGTCAGCTTTCCAGTGTGCCACAGTTCCTTAATTGGCCTGTCTGTATGGGGTAAAAGGGCCAACACCTGTCAATCAAGGCTAAGGGATATTATGTGCAAAAACATCCTGAATCCAAGATCAACAAATCCTCATTGGGCTATTTACATCCTATTGTAGAGATAACTAGTAACATCATTTACAGTAAAAATGTTGCAAGATTGTTGTGTCATAGCCCGGATTTGATCACCAGTTGGCCCTGCCACAAAATCAGCTTAAAGCAGGTGGTTTTAAAGGTCTTTTTTCTCAGTTGGGTTTATTTGTTAATTGCATATTTTTTGATCAGATGGTGTATTTGTTCCACTGCAGAATTTCACAGAAATTTTTTAAAAAGTCACTAGGAAGAAAAACGATATAAGTTGATATTTATTGGTAGAAAGAAGCAGTGAATGAAAGAGACAGTCACAGTGTACCCAATGACAGCTTTGTTCTGTGCTGCCATTTAGATTTCTGCTTCAGGAAAGCAAAAGCCTGGCAGCTTTTAATGCTCTGAAGATATGAGATTCTGTGTTTTTCTGCACTTTCCATGCAAATTCTTTTGATGAAAAAGCTGGTTAGCCATCCATATATGCTGCATAATGCACTCATTTGTAGCTCAAATTCCTGAATTAAAGGTTGATGCCAAGCAATGGGGTATGTGTGCCTTTGGTTTATTTTGGTGATAAAGATAGCTGCTTTATAATTTTAAGATAATTAGTGCCTAAAAGCCCAATAACTTAAAGCCATTTGCTACTAATATCTAACAGAAAAGTGTCAAACTATTATATTGCATTTCATTATTATTCAGCATCATTATATCCACATCATATATAAATTTGCATCAAAATATAGTTTGAAGGCTGTGACTTAATTGTTGGTATTTTGAGGCTAACATTCTTACTAAATTAATACAACATCCTTTCTAATGTTAGTATTCTAAAAGGTTATTAAGCAAACTTTATACATTGAGCAAAGAAAGAATGAAAAAAGGAAAAAGATTAACTAGCATAACTAAACAGCAGTTCCTCTCTCCAAAGAAGCACGCCAAGATCATGTTCATGTTATTTTAAAATAAGATGTTGTTGCTAAACCTCTTGCTCTGCTTTGAAAATCTCAACCGATGTATTTTTGCTAGGAGGATGTAACAAAAACGGCTCTTTTAATCTCTTGGTCATGTATGTGCTCATTACAAATGTCCCAGGGTGAAAAGTTAAGTTTCAGTTACTAGTGTGGGAGTAACTCTGCTAATACTTGTGTTATGCCTCTGACCATGCTCAGAGCAAACTGAGTTTCCAGAAGCCTGATCATAGTCAGACATGAAATGGATGCTCATCTAGACAATAAACATTCTATGCCTGTGAGGCAGACTTCTGAGTGTTTATTAAACATGACATAGGACTTCCTTTTGCATCCTGACTGGGAATACAACTTCGGAAGTATCTTTAAAAGGATCCAGTCATATGTCTGAAGTATTATTTTATGATACAGTATTTTAACAATATAATAACATTCCAGTCATCTTTAGTTGAATACCAGAACTGGGTCTCAGGCTCTGGAGACTTTCCTGAGTGTGAAATTAGAGCTTGCTGTGGTACTTTTATCAGTTCTGTGATGTCTGATGTACATAACGACTTAAGCACACATCATCTCACAACACTTATCTGGCCAACTCAGTCTCCTATGTAATAATAGAATCACATGCACAATTCTTTTTAATAGAAAGTTTGTCAGGCTTGCATACTCTGTGTAGGAGCTTCATTAAAATTCCTGTGAGGAGAATTTAAATGTGGTGGAAAAAGAATAAAGGCAGCAAGTAAACAAAACAATGAAGAGTGTGGATTAAATTTAAATTGGCTCAGAAGAAGCCGAGATGGCTTAATGCCAATCAACATTTATTCAAGGAATGAGCTATCTCAAGGACGTGGTTCTCCTTGTAAGGACTTCAATGAGGGCAACAGGGGAGAAAGAGATACTGATCTATCCCCTAAGAACAGAGAATAAAAGCTAGGGGCGTAAAGGACTTTATTATTTGTAGCTTGTTATTGCTGGCAGAAAAGCCAAAACACATTGCTCCCCAGAATGTTGTTTTTGGTGCCTGGACTATATTTTCAACCCATTCATGGTCCAGCCATAATGAAAATGATTCCTTCTGCTAAACTAAACACCATACAAGGAAGTGGAGCAAACAAACAAGAGTGGCAATGAATAGATTCATGCTGGGCTTGGTATTGGCAGTGTCAGCAGCAATACCCACATCTGAGCAGCAGCAGCAGCAGCATCTTCTGGAATTAAAGAAAAGAGACCCCACCTGGAATATTGTGTGCAGTTCTGGTGTCCCATGTTTA
>ML675611.1:12712809-12726248 GCA_007922155.1 Mesoclemmys tuberculata | reverse complement strand
TAGATGATCATATTGGTCCCTTCTGACCTATGAGTCTATGAGTCTATAAAAAAAGAAGGGCGGCCAGAGAAAAAACCATTGCATCTTTTGTGTGCTTCCCACAAATCAAATTTGGTTCTACTTAGAAGAAACCCTTTAAAAAGAAACAGAAGAGTGCTGGTTGGATAGCTGCTACCACCACTTGTTTTAGTTTCCATGAGTTAATCAGCAAATCTAAGAAAGAGCCAATAGGATCTATGCTTTTAGAAGGTACTATGCAGTGCAAGAATTGCTACAAGGAAAGAGAAGATAAATGCTACAGCTAGGATTAAAACTCCTGGGATAGACCAATATATCAAGGAATAGTAAGGCAGAACAGAAATGGAAGTGAGATAATATAACAACAGAGGGAGAAGAGACAACAGGGTAGGGAAAGAACAGAGTAGGAGGGGAAGCAAACCAGAAGGAGAGAGATGAAGGAATGGGGAAGAGATAACAAAAAGATCAAGGAGTTGTGCCTGTAGTTTATATTTTCAAATAAGGAGAAGGCTTGGAAGAGGAAAGATAAAAGACAGAACAAATAACAGGGAAACAAAATATTTAATAGAGTTAGGGAACACAGACAAAGGAGGAGTGAGAGAGCGGGAACAGAAAAAGGGAACTGGAACTAGATGAAATAAAGGCATGTATAAAGGGTAAAAAAAATTCTTGAAAACAGACACCTAGTTGACATGTTTATTGTGCTTCCCTGGAAGATGTTCTGTACCACAGTTCTGTAAATTTGGGGGAAAACCGGTGACAAAATTACGACTAAGAGAATTTGAGTCCAGTTGCTTTGTACCATTACTGTTGTTTGGCTTTGTAATTAGCATAGGGGGCATATAGTTTTAAAAGTTAGAAGCCACAGTGACAAGTAAAATTTCTTCCTGATTTCCAATCTCTAATTTGAGACAGTTGGTGAGCTTTTAAATTAAATAAGTAAACCAGAAAGGAGACATAGGCCTTGATTCTGTGCCTGATTTGGGTTAAACCTTTGAGCAAAGTTGTCCACATACTTAAAGTCAAGCATATGCTAAAGTATTTTGCTGAATCAAGGTCTCAAGGAGGGACAGCCACAAAGAAGGAAGTGTTTGGTGCTCTATTAGCTTGGTTGTAGAAACCTTGAAGAGACTGTGGCCTGGTCTACACTGTCAATGGAGATCTATGTAATTCCGCTTACATAAACCCCCTAAAATATGCATCTCCACTGGCATGTCTGTTCCACCAACCTAAATCGTGGTAAAATTCAACTTAATAAAACCACCTCCGCAAGTGTCGTAACATTTAAGTTGAATTCTATGGGTCAAATCAGCGTCAGTGTAGGCAGAGCGCAACATAAATTGATGTCATTGGCCTTTGGGAGGTATTCCATAATGCTCTGTTGTGACCGCTCTGGACATTCATGCTTTGCTGCACCGTGGCCACGTAAACAAGAAATAGCTCCTCCCCTCAAGCCGCAGGAAATTTTAATTTTACATTTCCTGTTTGGTCAACGTGGAGAGAGCTTTGTAGCTGAACTGCTCATGGTGACTGCATGACTCAATTATGCTCCAGCATGGAGTCGACCTGAGGTCTTGCATCTCATCAGCCTGTGGGGCAAAGAGTCTGTTCTGGCTCAGCTCCGAGCCAGCAAAAGAAATTTAGATATCTACGAGAAGATATTGTGCGGTATGGTGGAGAAGGGCCACAACAGCGATGCACACCAATGCCACGTTAAAATCAAAGAGCTGAGGCAAGCATGTTAGAAAACTAAGGAGGCGAACAGGCATTTTGGCTTGTCACCAAAGACATGCTGCTTTTATGAGGAGCTGCATGCAATTCTCATCGGTGACCCCACCACTGTGCCATCATGCAGCATCAATACCGCTGAAAAATCCCAGTCCAGGATGAATGAGGAGGATTCTGTGGATGAGGAGGAGGAGGAGAAAAGGGGGCAGGAGAGCAGGGTAATCATTCTTCGTGAGCGCCAGGACCGTAGTACTGACCAAGATGCTGGGGAAGACACATCTGGTGAGTGCATATGGCAAATCTCATTTCTGTGGTTATGTCCCCAGTTCAGCTTCTTATTTTGGGGGGGAAAAGGAGTTTGTGCTTTGGATAGATTGGGCTTCCTGGGTGTTAGTAAATTTCAGCAGAGGGTTACCCCCAGAACAGACTATTTATGTGCACAAGGGTGCTCCGAGAATCCTCCATAGATATCTCAAGGAAACCTTCACGTAGGCACTCTGCAATCCTTTGCAGAAAGTTTCTGGGGAGGGTAGCCTTATTTCTTTCACCATGGTAGAAAACTTTACCCTGCCACTCTTCTATTAAATGAGCAGGCATCATCGCAGAATACAGCATTGCAGCATAAGGGTCAGGCCTGTCCCCCAAGGCTTGAAGCAAATCTTCCCTTTCTGCCTGCATTACCCTCAGGAGACTGATATCACACATGATCACCTAGGGAAGATGGTTCAAGTTTACAGTACCCGACCAATATAGTCACTGTATCTTATTCCCCTGCCATGGACAGTGTCCCTGGGTCCCTACACAGACAATTTCTTAGTCATGATATTGTTGGCATGAGCATTATGAGTCCAGTAACTGATTGCCTTATCTTTTCTCCAGCAACACTTCATCCACAGCCTCCTCTAATCCGTTTTGACCACCTCCTCCCAAACTGGTCTTTGGAATTGTAAAGAGGACCCCAATGATTCTTCCCCTTGCTTAAATAAATGTGGTTTGAGGAATTTAGTACTACTGAGACCTCACTATAATGGATGCAAGGGCCCCTTACTTAACAGGTCTGGAACACCACTCCGACCTGTGTAATACGTACTGATTGGAATGTGGGTCTGGCCTTGCCTTGTGAATATGAATAGGAGTTCTTTTTACATTGTAACATTTCTTTTCCTCCATGGGGTCAACTAACAATGGCAACTTTGTGCTTTGCTTGCCTTACAGTGGACCCCTTGGCCTTCGCCCCATCTTGTACTCCCACAGAGTGCCTTTCCCAGATTAGGAGGCAGAAAAAAAAACTTGGGATGACATGTTCAATGAACTAATGAGTGCTTCCATGGCTGCTGACACAGATCTCAGAGCCTGGAGGATGTCCTTGTCAAAAAAACTAGACATGGACATGGAAAACAGAAAATCAGCACAGGGGTCAGGAGCATGCAACGCAACAAAAAATGTTGCATATTATGAGGGATCAGTCTGACATGCTGAGGTATATGGTAGAGCTCCAGGAAGAGCAGCAGCAGGACAGACTCCCTCTGCAGCCCCTCCAAAATGCACAACCAACAAGCTGTTTCTTACCAGCCCCCACTCCCAAGCGCTCTAGGAGGAGGTTGAGCAGGATGCAGTACGTGCTCCACTCCATGCCGGTGGAGGGAAGCAGAAAGAGGCAATGGCCCCTTTAAGAATTGCAATTTGCACAGTCACAGTTTGCTCTGCATGGCCAAGAAGCCTGATGACAATGTTAACTTATCTTCCTTTCCCCCCTCTGAAACGGGTCATGAGTAAAACTGTCCTGCTTTAAAAAAATCTGTCTTTATTCATTCATAGTGTGGGGATTATCAGTAGGGAATGAAGGGGAGAAGGCCGATGGTGCGAGGGTGGGGAATGGGAAGGAAAGGCACAGCACTAACAGAGACATACATTACTGCAGTTCATTCCAAAAACATTTTTTCAATGCTTCTCTGGGGCGCAGCGCTCCACGGTTAGCTCTCAGCATAGCACTGGAATTTGGCTGCTCAATATTTGCTGCCAATCTATCAGCCTCCATGACCCAGCCCCCTTTGTTTCGCATACATTATGGAGCACGCAGCAGAGATAACTGCTGGGATGTTTTTTTCACTGAGGTCAAGTCTACTGAGTAGACATCTCCATCTTGCTTTTAAGCAGCTAAATGCACATTCCACCACCATTCTGCATTTGCTGATCCTATTATTGAAACGCTCCTTCCTGCTGTCGAGGTGCCCGGTGCAGGACTTCATTAGCCAGGGGAGCAATGGGTAGGCAGGATCCCCGAGGATCACTATTGGCATTTCAACATCCCCAATATTTATTTTTTGGTTAGGGAAGAAAGTGCCGACTTGCATCTTTTTGAACAGACCTGAGTTCCTAAAGATGTGCGTGTTATGCACCTTTCCACACCTTCCCAGCCCACACTGATGTTGGTGAAGCGTCATCTGTGATCCACAAGGGCCTGCAACACCATTGAGAAGTATCCCTTCTGGTTAATGTATTCTGTGGCAAGTTGACCTGGTGCTAAGATAGGGATATGCATGCCATCTATCGCCTCCCCACAGTTTGAGAACCCCATTGCGGCAAACCCGTCCACTATGTCCTGCACATTTCCCAAAGTCACTACCCTTTGTAGCAGAAGTCTATTAATAGCCCTGCACACTTGCATCACAGCAGCTCCCACTGTGGATTTACTAACTCTGAATTGATTCCCAACTGACCAGTAGCAGTCTTGGGTTGCTAGCTTTCACCAAGCAATGGCCACTTGCTTCTCTACGGTCAGAGCAGGTCTCAAGTGAGCATTCATGCGCTTCAGGGCTGGGGACAGCTCCGCACAAAGTTCCAGGGAAGTGGCCTTTCGTGTATGAAAGTTTTGCAGCCAATGTTCATCATCCCACAGCTTCATAGCGATGCTATCCCACCTGTCTGTGCTTTTTTCTCGGAACCAAAACTGGCACTCCACTGACCCAAGATGGTATGTGACAACCTGCAGCAAACAGGAATTGTTTCGCTCTATGGCTTGTATCAGGGCGGCCTCAGTAACATCGCAGTTTTCCACACTGCAGCTCCTGTCTCGCCCTTGAAATACTGAAGGATAAATTGAGAGGTATTTGTGACACAATAATAGTGCAAAGCTGAGCGGGCTCCATGCCTGTCCAGCAATGGCATGTGCGTGGCAGAGAAAAACAGAGCAAAAAAGCGTTTGCCATTTGTTTGGGACAAAAAGGTAGGGGGAAGGAGCATGTTGCATCATGGGAGGATGATAACCTTCCCAAAAACCTCTGTGTCTAGTTGCACTGTGGGATAGCTACCCAAGGTGCACTGCTTTGATTGTTGACCCAAGGGCATCTAATGGGGATGCAAGACCCCAACACAATGAGCATGGTGTGATCATACTCCTGCAACTTCTAAAATTCGGGAAAAGTCAGTTTTAAATAAATCAACTTCACTTTGCAGTGTAGAAATACCCTGGCTCTAACAGCTGCTACAAATGCAACTAGCCTGGCACCCAAGCCTTCAGATTGAAGACTGAAAAAGGTAAGGCAAAGATTAATGCATTTGTTAGTATTATGCTTCTTTGGTATTGGCCAACCAGGAAAAACATCTGAAAGGGTCCACACAGTCCACAACAGCTTCTCCCAGGGTGACAGATCCAAAATAGTGCTGTCAGTAAGGGGAATGAAGAGGGGACTGCATAGCAATTACTGTCCCCTAAGACATTTGCATTCCTAGTGAAATACCAGAACAAATACTGTATACAGTGTTGTTGTAGCCGTGTCGGTCCTAGAATGTTAAAGTGACAAGGTGGGTGAGGTAATAGCTTTTATTGGATCAGCTTCTGTGAGTGACCCACCTTGTCTCTCAAAACAAACACCGAGGGAGAAAAAAATCACTATATATCTAGAGGAGAATGAAATCTGAGCCGCAATCAGCATGGAGGTTATACAGAATATATTGTGTCAGATAAACTTGATTGCTTTTTTAATAGAATTACAAATTTAGTAGATGGAAGGAATCCAGGAGATGTAATGCATTTGGATGAGAGTAAAGCGCTTGATATAGCGCCTCATGAAATCTTTCTTGAAAAATTGATTCAACTCAGTTCAGACAGGAGGACTATCACTGACAGGGAGACTGATTGATGGTCATATAAACTCCTTGTTGAAAGAACCTGCCTTTCAGGCCTGTAAGGGAGAATCTCAGTTTTCATATAAAATAAATAAATCTTTAGAGAAGAACTTTTCCATTGCAAAATATCATTGAAAGTGTAACCTGATGTAATCCAATGCAAACCAGTAGCAAAAGTTGAAAGAAATATGCAGCTGGACACCACTTCTGCAGCAGGAAGCTGGGGAAACCTAATGGTCCCCCATCCACATAAAACCTTTGATAGAGATTTTCAGAAGCAGTCAATTTAGGCTCAAATATGCTGAATTAATGGGAAAAGTAATTAGTATGGCAGCTGAGCGTGGAGTATATTCATCTAGATCATCCTTTCCACAGCCCTTAGGCCAGCCCTGTGCATAATGGTGAGACCGTCATGGACCGAAATTGGTTGCATTTGTGTGGGAAAATAGCAAAAAATGTTCTGTAGCTTGTCCCAAAATACAATTTCTGGCTCTGTTTAAATGTTCACCCCTGTTTGACTGCACTCACTGTTGCCATCTGCAGCAGCTACTGAAAGAGGATTACCTTCCTTGTGTCTCCTACCAGTGATTTTAAACACTCAGGTGGGGTCTACATTGATGGTGGCAAATTCGCCAGAAATTCGCCAAAATCGTCAGATCGATTGCTCTGTATCGACTGAGCGGTCTGTGTAGACCTGCTCGGTTGATCCAGCAAGCAACGCAGGAAAACCACCCCAGTAAGTGGCATAGCACTGCGTCGAAGGGAACCACACCTTCGACGCAGTGCAGTATGGACACCATGCAGAGGAGACGCAGCAAAGTTGACGGGAGATACGCAAGTGATTTATGTCACTTGCGTATCTCCTGTTGACTGCTGCCGAATCCAGAAGGTAAGTGTAGACTGGGCCTCAAAGTAGTCCCTGCAACCCACTCTACCAGCTGCTCAGCAGTGCAGAAGAAGGAGGAGAGGAGATGAAGCCAAGTTAATGCTGGGAGTCTTGTAGCCTTCCAGCCTGCCTGCTGGCTTTCACTCTTAAATGCTGATGCTGAGAGGAAGCTTAGAGCTCTATTCCCCAATCCACCAATCCGCTACCACCAGAGACCAGGGGACATCTTCCCCCCTTAAGAACCAAGGGGGACTCTCAACCCAACTGACCACTTGCCACACAGCCAGAGACTGAGGGATACATTGCCTGCCACTAAGGCTGCCAATAGAGGCTACAGGACAGTCATCTTGCTGTGAGGAAATGCTGCCAGATAAAGGAGCATCAGTGAGATAGGGGAGTTTAGTGAGTAAAGCAGTAATGGAGAGGGAAGTAAAGGGCTGATAGATAGGGGAGCTGATGGATTTGTGAGGATAATGAGCAGGGAAGGGTGGAGGAAGAGTGTGGAATGAATGGATCTGGGGAGGGAAAAAGGGGGAAAGGAGAGTATTTTACCCAGAGAGTGCCACCTGTATCAATAAGTCAGGAGGAAAATTGTAGAAAGAAGCCTTTGGGTATAAAATTGTGGCCACAAATCACTGTGCACTGAAATCTGGCTAAAAGAGCACAAGCAAAGGGGAACACAGCCTACGTCTAGTTAGGCCAGGAGAGAGTTTAACAGCCAACTGAGGGGAAACAGGAAGAACTTGCCTGAGCTGCTAACTCAAGAGGGAAAGTCCTCCAGTTAAAAAGAGAGGGCAGGCTGGAGCCAGGGCCCTGAGAGAGGGAAGAAGTAGCATTTTTCCCTGCTTCCTAGGGAGGAATGTGGGATGGGAGGGAGGCTGATCTAGGAATTCTGGGAAAGAACAGGTGAGCTTCTTTCCTTGCTACCTAGGCAAGTAGTAAGTTCTGTTATGAAAGCCTAGAACACATTGATGATTAATATCATTGTGAAATGTATGTATTAACACTATTAAGGAATTATGGACACTAACAGATATTTTGCTTTAAAGTCTGTGACCAAACAAAGGTAGAAACATTTTCTCTCAGATAGGAGGGAAGATAGCTATCTATCTTCTGTCTCCAATGTAAATTATCTGTCTCCAGCGTAAATTAAGGAGTGTGGAATCAAAACAATGGAAGGTCCATTTACGTGTGAATCAGCAGGGGGATGGAAAGTCCACAGGAAGGAAGAACAGCAGGAAGACTTCCTTGCTTTTGAAACAGAGACAATGAAACTATAAGCCAATTCATTGCTCTGATTTAAGTAAGAGTGTTTCTCAAACCCAGTTACATGAATGAGCTGCTGTGTATTGTCTCTTTAAAGGAGTAATGAATTCAATAACTTCTGTGAGTGGTCAGTAAGAGGGCTGAACACTGCAGGGAGACGTCTCTGGGGAACTTGGGAGTTGAGGTGCACTGTTACTTGCAAGGCAAGGTTTGGACTGGCAGAGTCCTGAAGATTTTGCTGACAAAGCAGACAAGCTGGCGTGTCAAGGAGTTCTCTCACAGTTTAGCAGTAGCAAAACTCTCACTTACTCAGGCTGCCTGGGTAACACAGTAACTCAATTTTGGGAACCTCAGCAGATTGTCACATTGGCATAGAGTATTGGAAAAATTTGGAATAAGGATGGTTTTTGGGTCATGCTGCAATAAGAATATGGGTGGTGGAAGGCAGAGTGTGACCTGTGACCTGCATACCTGTATGCTGGCTGTTGGTGTTAGTGCTATGAGCCATAGCAGCATAACATTGAAGGCAACCAGAGTTGCAGGACAGAGGTGACACGATGCCTTACTGGCCTGAGTGGTCTGAGTTGAAACCCAAAGCATCACAATGACCTAAACTGATATTTTTCCATTCTCTAGCTTCTACGAACATGTAGCAAAGCCCCGGAAGCATCTATTCCTGGAGCCTCCTGAGGAAAAAAGTGATGAAAGGAAAGAGGGAGTTTCCCTGTTAATCTCTGAAATGAAGAACAGCCACCAGCCAGCAGGAGATATGACTAATAGGCAGAAGACACCGTCTGCCCACCCCAACTCACAGGTAAGTGGTGCCGCATACTCAAAATACCTATTTAAGTCAGTGAAAACTGTGGAAGTTCAGCAACAGGGCAAAAGTCCACTTTCAAAAGTACTTCAGGTGTCTCCATTTATGGGCACTCAATTCATAGAGTCATAAAATATTAGAGTTGGAAGGGACCTCAGGAGGTCATTTAGTCCAACCCCCTGCTCAAAGCAGGACTAACCTCTGCTAAATCATCCCAGCGAGGGTTTTGTCAAGCTGCAGCTTAAAAACCTCTAAAGGTGGAGATGCCACCAACTCTCTAGGTAACCCATTCCAGTGCTTCACCACCCTCCTAGTGAAAAACTTTTTTCTAATGTCCAACCTAGACCTCCCCCACTGCAACTTGAGACTGTTGTTCCTTGTTCTGTCATCTGCCACTACTGAGATCAGCCTAGCTCCATCTATATTCAATATAAAAATTCCAGAAGATTGGAAGGGTATTACTGTTGTGTCCATATTGAAAAAAGGCAAGTGGAGTAACCTAACTCTAGTGGATTAACCTTGTCAATCCTGGAGAAAATAATGAAAAAACTGATACGGGATACAACTGATAAAAAAAAAGAATATAACGCCAAACAGTTTAAAGGAAAATAGGTCTTGTCAAAGAAATCTGATCTCATTCTTTGAGATTTCAAGTTTAGTTGAAAAAGGTATCTGCATAAATATAATATACTTGGACTTCTGTAAGAAATTTTGCTTCATACTACATGCCATTAATTAAAATAGCACTATACAATATCAATAAAGCACATTTTAAATAGATTAAAAACTAGAAAATGACAGATCTTGAAATAGTTGTAAATGGGGAATCATCATCATCAAATGAGAGTGTTTCTTATGGAGGTTTGCAGGGATCAGTACTAGGCCTGATACTGTTCAAAACTTTAATCAATAACGTGGAAGTAAATGATAAAATCCCTCCTGATAAAATTTGTGGATAACACAAAAATTTGTGGATAACACAAAAATTTGTGGATAACACTGCATGCTTCCTCAAGTGGCATATAGAATACATACACAGGCAGCCCATCTACCCTGGGTATTAATAGCAGTGTATATGGAAAGTCATGGTTTAGGTGAACAGAGTACAGACATGCCTGAAACCTGTAGGTACGTACATGAGTACATACTCTACGCAACTCTCTACTCATCCAAGCCATGCCTCCCCATCAACACTGCTGTTTTTAGCAGTGTAGTGTCCCACTGCCTCCCCACTGCTGGAGCCTTTTCCTGCTGCAAGAAAAAGCTTGGGCAGGAGTGAAAGGCTGTGGTAGGGAAGAGGCAGTGAGGAGCTACTGAAGCCTTTCCCTATTGTCTTCCCCCTTCCAGAGTCTTTCACTGATGTGTAACTTCACACTGCAGTGTGGATGCAGTTTGTCTTTCACTGTGGTATATTGTTTCATATAACCTACATGCCACTGACACTAATGCGTAGTGTAAACATAGCCAAAGATTAGCAGTGTGGTAAACGATGAGGAATGATAAGAACAGAGCAGTTATGCAGAGCAAACTGGATCAGTAGGTAAGCTAGGCCCATTCAAACAAAGTGTTTTAATACAGCCAAAACCAAAGTCATATATCTAGAAATAAGGAATACTTGCCATACCTACAGAATGGGAATTGTATTCTGGGCAGTAGTGACTCTGAAAAAGATTTAGGGTTGTGGACAAACAACTGAACATGAGCTTCCTACGGCCCGGTCTACACTTACGTTGGCGATACGGCAGCAGTCGACAGGAGATACGCAAGTGACATAAATCACTTGCGTATCTCCCGTCGACTTTGCAGCATCTCCTCCGCGCGGCGTCCATACTGCGCTGCGTCGAAGGGAACAGCGCTCCCTTCGATGCAGCGCTACTCCACTTATGGGGGTAGTTTTCCTGCGTGGCTTCCTGGATCGACTGAGCGCGTCTATACAGACCGCTCAGTCGATCCAGAGCAATCGATGTGACGGCGGCGAATTTGCTGCTGTCAGTGTAGACCCAGCCTAAGTGAGGCTTAGGTGCTAATAAAAAGGGCGCATCTGATCCTTGGATGTATAACCAAGATAATAGTGTGTAAGAAGGTCCTTTTATTTAATGCTTCTGTGTACAGCATTGGTGAGACTAATCCTGGAATACTGCATTCAGTTCTGGTGTCCATATTTTAAATAGGATGTTGAAAAATTAGAGAGTGTGCAGAAAAGATCCACAAGCTATTTGAGGGCTGGAGAAAATGCTTTGCCATGAGAGACTTTGAACTCTGTGTTTTTTTATCAAAAGGATTGAGAGATGATTTCATTAGTGCATAAGTACCTCCACAGAAAATACAGGTACTAAAGGGTTCTTTATCTAAAAGGCTGCTTAATCTACCTGAGAAAGGTAAAACAAGAACTAAAGGATAGAAGCTGAAATCAGACAAATTCAAATTAGCAACTAGGCACAGATCTTTACCAGTGAAAGTAATTAACCATTGGAATAAACTAACTAACTAAATAACTCTGTAGAGACACGGCTTGGATGAGAAGAAATTTGTGTAGAGTATGTATACAAGGGAAGTGATGGATTTTCCCTCTCTTGATGACTTCATATAAAAAAATTCCTTCCTGGAAGATGTGCTGTACTCATACACAAGTTACTGGGCTCAATACTGGTGTAACTGGGTGAAATTTAACAGCTTGTGATAGACAAGAGGTCAAACTAGATGATCTAACAGTCCCTTCTGGCTATAAGCACTATGAATAATACTTCACACATCAGAATCTTAAAGCGGAGAATGAATGGGAATTATCCTCACGAGATCCCTAAGGGGTAGATAAACATTATCTCCATTTTACAGATAGGAAAACTGACACATGGAGAAGTGGGATACAGGCTGGTTTATTTGCTGTCATCCCATTACACCTTCTGCCTTGCAACTGCCCCAAACTCCAGTTCAAAGTCTTTCAACTCCACACTGTTCAGCTCCACAAACTCTTTCAACTCCTTTCCTCTTGGGAGTCTGCTGCATAATTGTGGGCTGTAAAAGGGAGGAGCCGCTCATGGTGACAGGACCAGCTGCTGGGCCAGAGGGGAAAATGGCATCTAAAGGCATGGAAACTTTCTGTGCTTTGGAAGGGGATTGTGCTATGCTGATGGAGCATGAATGGGAGAACTGGACTATGCTATAAGTAGAAGCAAGGGGGGAACATGGTGATGTGAATGCCATGATAGCTCTGCAGAGTTAGTGCATTCTAGTGTCTGTCACACTTACAAGAAGAGGACACTGTTGGATCACAAACCCCCATACTCCATTTCCACCATGTATTATTGGGGGTGCAAAATACCACATTTTTAGGGGCCACAATTTGTAACGGATTTTAGAGGATGGGGGGAGAATGTCCAGAACTTAGGTTGCCCTACAGAGGGGTGCAATGGGCTTAAATGTATTGGGTATAGCTGTATTTTTACAGCCCACTATCCAAGCCCTGTTGAATTTGGCTCCTTGTCTTGATAAGGGTGGCTTTAAATAAATGAGGGCGTCACAATAATGAAGAGTTTGGGAAACCCTCCCCAAAAGGGTGGGGAGAGACTGGTGTGACAATCCTATTTATAGCAAAATAGGAAGATATATCCTACCATCATGAGTACATACTGGAGACAGCCTTCCGAGAAGAGGGTTGCTCTCTGAAGTGTGGCTTCTGGTATTGTCCCCTTGTACTAAAAAGCTCTACAACTTTTATGCTTAAGCACTGGTTCAATGATATACCAACTGGTAGTGGGAGGATAGAGAAAACTAAAATAGAGATCATGTGGAAATAGGTGAACCCAAGACAATTAGTTGTTAGCAATCTGAGGATAAGCAAATAACCATCATAAATGATGGCCAAAAAAAAAAAAAGCTGTAACCCTCTATCACTCCCTGAAGGCTAGCAAGCTGTTGAAGTCAACGCTATATAGTTTTGTCACTAATGCTGGCTTCTACTTTCTTAATCAGAAATGCAACGCATGATCACTTGAAATAAAACTGCTTTCAGGGGGATAAATAATAATTGAAACAATATTGCATAGACTTCTACCTCTGAAATCTATACCCAAGGATTGTAAATTGTGAGTGATTGACTGCTCCCTGATGGTGAGGGGCAGAGCTGAACTTAGCAGGGAGACTTGGTATAAAAAATCACTTGCGTGGTGAGTGCAGCAAACAGAGGCAGATAACAGGAAAGTTGTGGAGGGAGTTTGCAGAGTGAATGTGCCACTCTCAGCTCTCTATGCAATTCAAGATGATCAGCAATGGAACAGTGGTTGTGAGAGGCAAAGAATGTGCCATGAGGCCAAAGGCCAGAATGGACTTTCTACACATGAAGTGCAAGTTGGTGGCTGTGTTGGATGAAACATTCTTGGATTGGAGGGGCAAGGAGAGATTCTACTGAGAATCAGAGAAGCTGAGGAGTTCCTAGATAGCTAGGTTTGGGAAACGTCAATATCTCTGGTTCAAGGAAGAAAGCAGCTAGCCACCAAGGAGTCAGAGAGAGGAGGTTTGGCAATTCATAACCACCAGAGGCAAGAGGTCACACTGGCATTCTTTAGGGGTGGAGATAGACACCTTGGAGAAGAGGAC
>ML675611.1:12653735-12707451 GCA_007922155.1 Mesoclemmys tuberculata | reverse complement strand
CAAGTAACTTCTATTAAATTCTCAATTGGGCTGCATTAATAAGAGCATTGCCAGCAGATTGCGGGAAGTGATTATTCCCCTATATTCAGCATTGATGAGCTGCATTTGGAGTATTGTGTCCAGTTTTGGGCACCCCACTGCAAAAAGGATGTGGACAAGTTGGAGAGAGTCCAGTGGAGGGCAACAAAAATGATTAGGGGGCTGGAGCACCAGACTTATAAGGAGAGGCTGAAAGAACTAGGCCTGTTTAGTCTGCAGAAGAGAAGAATGAGGGGGGATTTGATAGCAGCCTTTAATTACCTGAAAGGTGGTTCCAGGGAGGATGGAGCTAGGCTGTTTTCAGTGGTGGCAGATGACAGAACAAGGAGCAAAGATCTCAAGTTGCAGTGGGGGAGGTCTAGGTTGGACATTAGGAAAAAGTTTTTCACTAGGAGGATGGTGAAGAATTGGAATGGGTTACCTGGGGAGGTGGTGGCATCTCCATCTTTAGAGGTTTTTAAATGGAGGCTTGACAAAATCCTCTCCGGGATAATTTAGCAGAGGATAGTCCTGCTTTGAGAAGGGGGTTGGACTAGATGACCTCCTGAGGTCCCTTCCAACTCTAATATTCTATTATTCTACTCCAACCCAAGTGGTTGAAATACTCATGTAATGTGGTTCTAGAATACATATGCATGCTGTAATGATATACAGACAAATGTATACCAGGAATCTGACTATTCAGCCACTACTGAGATAAAGCAATAATAGCAGAAGTGATTGCCATGCAACATGGTCTGCCAAATTCAGAATAAAACTCAAAATGACACCAAGTAGCCTGTGCCCTTGAGTTGTCTGAAGTGGAGTGCGTGTTTAGTGCATGTTTGTTTAGTGCATTTAGTGGATATTTGTTTTCTAATGCAGTTAATGACAGTTATGTATGGAAATATTGCAGAAGCTGTCTACATTCTTACTATGTTCAGCTACTTTGTTACTGATTTCAGCAGGATAGTGAGGTTACCAACCATTGAGGAGGCTTCTGATCATCTCTTCCAGACTTTTCACTGTGTGGGTTTATTCTCCCATGACTCATGCATAGCACATCTATTAATACTAATGTACTCATGGAACAATGGGGAAATATGTCCCTTTAATGTAATTAAAATGTGCTATATGCAGGACCTCATTGACTTTTCTTCCGTTTTATTTATTTCTACATAGGATGGTGCAGGTTCTAGTTTTGCAGAATATAATTTTGCTCACAATGTTCTTACTGCCTTTAGATTAAATATACAAAGCATATTACTTCCCTGACCTCATGCAAAATAGGAAAATTCATTAAATTCATGGCTAGCCCTTCAGCTTTTGTGTCATGGGTGATATGTTTTATGTATGCACAATTTGATGTCTGGACTGCACAGACTGTGTCTTTTAGCTTGTTAACTCCTGGGCATAGAGATGGTGCTTTCTTCCCTGTTGCTTTAGCAATTAACATGCTTTTATTAGAAATTAATATTAATAATATTCACGTATTCTCCTCATTATCTTTTACTTAGGTCTTTTCCACTGGAGAGTCATATACTCCTTTATCCAAACCCTCAGGAGCTACATTGTGACCACCATCCTTTGTGGTCAAACTCTCTTCAGTGTTGTTTGTTCTAATTCTCAACAGGCTGGAAGGGACGGAAGGAGACTTTCCTTTACTGGAGTTGAACACCTGGCCCCTGTCGGCATGCAATACAAGCATTTTGAGTGTGTCTACCTGCGGCCACAAGGTATTTTTTACAAAAATTAAAATTAAAATGGCACACACCACATGTAAAAACAAATGTGGCCAGCCCAATGGAAAGCAACATAAATGAGCCCTCCACCTTGTTCTGGAGCTTGCTAAGCTTATGGACTGGCCATCCTGGCTCTGAGGCGAGGCTTTCCTGGACTCCTTGAGATTCACATCACCACCAATCCAACCTGCAAGAGAAGGTTGAGCTTGTGGAATTTGTGCTGCATTCTTCTTTGCCTCTCTACACACAACTTCCAGGTGTGTTCTACTGGCAGCTGGGGTTGAGGGAAGCCCATGGAGGCTTGATCTCCAGTGGTGTGTGGAAGCCACTTGGCCTTGGTGGCAGAGATGTCTTGACTGCAGAACTGCCCCCACCTCCCTCCCCTCCCCCCCATACCAAGAATTATGCAGATCTTGAGGGGGATTTGAGATAGGGTTCTGGAAAAAGGGGGGCAAATCCCAGTACTGATGGAGTTAGTCAAACATGCTGAACTTCCTCTTCTCTAGGAAGATGGGGAGAATGGGGCCTAGGTTTTGAAAACATATGCCTACTTTAAACATGGCCTCCACTAATAACTCTGTACAGTAGAACAGGCCTAGGGATGACTGTAAATACAGTGAAACTGGCTCTAAGGCCCACTGCTTATAGGTAAACTACCTCCAAAAGGGAAAGCACAGGTCCGAGAGTCATGTGATTGGGGTAATTACTCCTGGCTTTGCTTGACCATGTGACAAATGGCAGGTCCCCAAGGTCCAATTCTGTGAATTGATGAATACCTCCTGCAAGATGATCCCACTAGCTTCACCTGAGGGTGCTTAGTACCTTGCAGGAAGAACTCAATCTGTTGTAGGATCAGGTTCTTAATAGCCACCTGCCTCAGTTTCCCCATTCAACCAAAAGTGGAGTGGTAATACTTCCCTAGTTCACAAAGGTCTTGTGCAGTTTTATGTTAGAGATCCTTGGGTAGTGCTTTATACTTACCAGCCATTATTGTGTAAAATAACCCATTAGGCTACCATTAATTACAGGGAAAACTTATTAGTTCATAGCGACTGGGAAGCCCAATGTTGTATGCAGTGTGGTTGTAGCCCTGTTGGTCTCAGACCTGGAAAAGAGCTCTAATGTGGCTTGAAAGCTTGTCTGTCTCACCCACAGAAGTTGAGCCAATAAAAGGCATTACCCTACCCACCATGTATCTCTGGGAAGCCCAATGTCAGTTCCTGCAGTTTGTGAATTAGTAAGCAAGCGCGCCACTCATGAGTTTATTATGACAGCTGTCGATAGTTGTAATGAGCTGCGATCATACTTCCTACCATAGCTGCAAACAGACTGTAGTGTATTTGGTAAACAAATGGAAATGTTCTGGGAGCAAAGCACATCTTTTATTGGAAAGTAGGGTGGGGAGGTGGGGTGAGGAGGAATCGCAGGCTTGTTCTGTGTGAATTAACCAAGCGCCAGATCTTGAGCTTCTCTTTCCCGGTGAGCTCACTGAAGTTCTCTGGGAATTGCACTGGCCCCAAGCATGTTGCATTTTTGAGCTTAGCAACTGGCAACAATGCCCAGGGCAGTGAGGAGGGGAAGTGGGAGGGGGATGGCTTAGAGAGTGGGAGGGAGAATGGGCAGGGGACGTTTCTCTCTCTTTACAAAGCCCTGGGTGGTGCCTGAGTGACTGAAGCAGTTAAATGGGGCAGAGTTAGAGCCCGGCTGGCAGATCGCTGCCCTGTGATATGCCAGCCACAAGGTGACGCAAGGGCTGGAAGGCTCCAACTAAACAAGCCATTTTCACCTGCGTAAGCAGTGCTAGTGGAGCTCCAGCGGCGGCAGCAGCAGCTCTGAGCCTCCCGCAGCCGCCCGCACTCCGAGCGGCCACCGCCTCCTCTCGCTGCCTGAGAGCCAGAGCCCAGCAGCCTCCTGGAAGCCAGCATGTCCGCGCCGCCGGATCGCCAGGAGCTGCCGCTGTCGGGCCCCGGGGCACGCTGGGCTGGGGCCGGGGCGGAGGAGCGCGCAGCTGGGGCGCAGAGGAGGGATGGAGACGGGGCGCAGCAGCAGCTGCCGTTCGGCTCCGCCAAGGAACACCCGCCCGTTACCATGGCGACTGCATCCACAGGTAAAAGGCGAGGTACCCAGAGATGCTCAACAAAGGGTGGCGGGCAGCATCCTTCGCTTCCCTCCCCCCATCCACCCTCCCGCTCCGATCCCCGCCGGGCTGCTTGGAAACAGGGGCAAGCTCCTTGGCGATCGCCAGGAGGGAAATGCTGAAGCCATAACCGTGTTGGCTGGGGCGAGGAGTGGGAGACGACAGGCTTTGCAGTTCCTTAGGCGCGACACGCCCTGCCCTGGAGCTTTCAGGATAATGCTGGGAGACAATCAATTTCAGTCCGGATCGTCTAGGCTACACCGCGGTCTCGTTTACACCTGTCTAAATCCGGACTGATTGACTGAGGAGTTCAAAGGAGTTAATGCGTATTTACACTGGTGCATCGGAGGTCCCCGTCTGGCCCTTGTTTAATTTCAGCATGTGGAATTGATTAATTGAACTTCAGTATTTGGGGGGAGGAAGGGAGATATTTATTTTCTCTTTGCTTTTGGGATACAGCTTGATTTAAATATGGTGTTTCTTGTTGCTGTGTTTATTTCCCATTTCCTTTTAGGGGTGCATTTGATTTCCTTAGGTATGGGAGCACATTTCTTTTGGTAGGAGTGTTAGCAGCAGGCACACAATTGTTAGTGAAATCTAGAGACTTCAGCTTCTGGGAGTTCACGGGAGAATTATTTGAGGAAAGTGTTTCTATATTTTCTTTGTGGTTCCTCTCCCCCAACCCCGTTCCTTCCCTCTCTGTTGCTGGGCTGATGGGAGAATCTAAATAACCATTACCATGTACATGTGGGAAGTTGACTGCCCTGATTTAAATTTTTACCCACTGGGAAACAGATGCTCCCATTATGCAACTGTACAGTATTAAACTTGTGTTGACTAAATTGGAGGTAAGACTCTTGGGATAAAGATGAGTCCTAGTTATGCAATTACCACAGATGCATTAGCAACATTTTGGGCTAGGTCCATGTCTGATCTACAATCATTCAGCACAAAGAATTGCTGTCCAGAAGGAATCCATGTTACATGACCATTTCTGGCCAGCTCTATTGTGGAGGCACATTATTCCACTTATACACAGCTCTGGCTTTCTCGGTGGGCGTGTGCTCAACATGGATGTTTTGCTGCAGCTTTCCTGGTTGCTTGGTGCCTCTGAATACAATAGTGATATGGGGTCTAATGCCATCAGCTGATGTAGAAAATGTTGTCCTGTTTTATAGCTTTGGACAGACGGTAAAATCTGCTTGATGTGCTGCTGCCCATTAGTTAATCTCGGTGGTAGGTTATGAACAAGACTTTATATTGATTGATAAGGGAACTATATGGCTTGTAATGTAAGAGGCATGTGCGAGTGTGTGTAAAAGGGGTGTGGGGGGGTCTCTCTGTAGAGATTTCCTTTGAGAGTATAATTATACCCATGGCTGGGAGACCTGATCTTTCTTTCTTCACTTGTGGAGAGAAAAAATGGCAATCCTGAAGTTTAGACTACATGAAGAACAATGATGGGTGGTTTCTTGCACAGCACAAATCTCCACTAAATTGAAACACTGTAATACTGCCTACATTTAATGAAAGCTTCTTCAGGGTTGAATTTGTCTGTCAGGTGCCACTGATGCACTCCAGAATTCACTGTACTAGAAAGAGAATAGTTAGCTGGTAAAGAAAATCATGTTGGAATAACCTACACAGTGGTTTTATAAATATATATATTTGTGCCACACTTGGAGGGTAGGAGAGAGAGAGACTTCAGCAGTACAAAATACTAACTGATGGTTACCTGTTGCAGATTGATGAGACCCCAGATTAACTAATAAATGTGCTAATGTTACATTGTAAAATATTTTAAAATTAGTATACTCTTTTAACTTTATTGTATGATTAAAAAATGGGGGGAGACGACAGTGGAGCCGATAGCACTGCATTCTACAGCACCCCATCCAGTGAATCCACTGCAATCACACGCAGTCTTCTTTTTATTTTTTTTGCTATAATATCAGTGGTTTCTATGTTCCAAAGTACATAAATAAGAACAATTGCCTTCTTTCACAGGGGGAAGTGCATTGTTTCAGTGTGTTTGTTTTTAAGTTACCAAATAAGAGGCATTTGCATGTTGCGGAGTATTTGGAACTTTCTTGCGTTTTTTAAAAACAGTTTAATTCTGTTGTTTCCAGGGTGGTGTCTTGTATGCCTTGCTCAGGTGAGCAATTCCATTAAAACTCAAGAGCTGCGGGGATAGGCCAACTGGCAGATATGTAACTTCTATGACATTGGCTGCATTTAACCAACTAGTAGTCACTAGGGTAGGGGAGTGAGTTGGGGACAGTTTATACAATAAACAAGTTATGCAAACAAACAAAACAAAAAAATAGAATCATCAGTATGTTTCCCAGTCACCCCTATCCATCTTGCTTGTACGTTATATCTCCCCTTCCTACACCCTGGGTCTGTTGTTTTTCATTTGCTAGGCTGTATACTCTTTGAAGTAAGAACTGTATCATCTTAAGTGTTTGTCCAGTGCCCTGCACATTGTAGATGCTACTGACATACAAATAACTAAGAATAATAACAGCATTTGATCATTAGCAATGTAAAACTTTTTTGTTATGAAACCTGAAACCTTGCAAACTTTCTCTGATTTTGGATTTTGCTATAAACTTGAAAACCAGTCAGGGACCATTGAAAGGTACACAAATATTTTCAAGCCAATCTGGGCTCAGTTTTGAGGCAAACCAGCTGCATGTCAAAACCATGTTCATGGCTTTTATGTGATTTAAGAGTGAAATACAACAATTTTTATAGGAGTTTGTCTCCGAGCGTTTAGGTTCAACCAAAACCAAGGTTGACTGAAACTGAAGAAAAGATTCACATGAATTCCTGATGGGGAACCGGAGTCAGATATAACTGTGCTGCATAGAATTCTCATAATTAGACCTTGAGCTTTCTCAAACAAAATCTGGGCTATGGGAAGCTACAGTTTCCACATCTGTTACTTCTCCTGTATGGCTGCTATATTAGAAATCACTGGGCTGAATCTTCATCCCTGGAGAGGGAAGATGAAAGAGGTGACCTACTGCTGCTTTTGGATGTGGCTCAGCCACTTTTGCTGAGAATGGACTTCCACTCCCAAAAGGTGAACTTGATTGAGGGCAAGAAGCACTGTAGGCAGATCTTGCAATATTAAAATGATAGTGAGAGATTGCTAGCATTTGTATGTTTCTGAAAGGAGCTCTATGCCACCCAACACACCATCTGTACATGGATTCTGCTATTTATTTTTATCCATTGACAGTAATTAAAATTCTTTGGAAAAAAACATTTCCAAAAATATTGCACAGGCTGATATCCAGCGTTTCCTGGAATAAACACAAAAATGACAGAATGGCTAGGGGTTCATTATGGTTTGGGCATGTTAGGGGGGTGAGGAGGGAGTTGGACACAAGAAGTCCTTCGCAGCCTCACTACACCAAAACCCTGGGAGAAGACTAGGGCGTGGGCTGGTGCAGCGAGCCAATATCTCCAATGGGGCAGAAGCTGTACTTTGACTTCTCTCCGATTCCACACTGATGGGCGGTTCAGGGCTGTCACTGAAAGGTATGTATACTGCACTCTAAAATGGATTAAAGGTATAGGCACTACTGGCCCATGCCCAGGACTCCAATTTCAGGGGTCACAAGATAAAGTCATAAGCTCAGGTTTCATTATTATAATTATTTATTTTAAAGCATACATTTCTAGCCCACATGCTTGTGAAGAAAAGCTTGAAAATGTGGTCCCATGTGACAGCTTCTGCTCCCTTTGTCACTACTACTCCAATCTTGGAGAGGTGGGGCATGGCGTAGGGCTGGAGTGACACAACCAGAGTGTTGCCTTAATTCAGCCCTGACTGTACACCTCACAAAGGCTGTAGCAGCTGCCTCTCCTGCCCACGGCCCCCTGAACCCTAGCGTTATCCAGCTTGCCCATGTCTTCTGTAGGCAGAGTGCTTCCTATAACTGGTGCATTGCCTCTCACGCCCTCCCTAACACAGAGGTGGCTTTCACCCCTGCAGCATCGCCCTTCTGGTTTTAAGTATGATGGTCTTACTTGATTCCTTTAACTGGACATGTGACAATGTTCTGAGCAGAAAGTGCCGTACAGCCAGATCCATCAGGGCAATAGAGTGTTGATATGTGTATTTGAAAGCTCAAAATTAAGCCTGAGGGAGGGGAAAAGATGCAGATCTTCAGGCAAGGTTGACAGCTGCATTGTGCCCTCTCCAACATAGACATGGCAGCTCCCAAGCACAGGCACAAAACCAGTGGGTGTACAGCTTCTGCTGCAGCCACCCACCACCCCCTTAGCACCCCTGCACACAGCTCGCTCTGTTAGGCTGTGAATGAGGTGGCAAAAGGAAGCATCATTTGGCCCAGAATACGCCTGCCTTCGTGTTGATACTGTTCGTAAATCATTTTTCCTGTGTCTGGGACTGAGTGCCAGAAGCAGCGAGGGCAGCATGAGGGCGAAACACGAGAAGAGAATTTTAAATGGTTTTCAGGGCAACAAACCAGCTCTTGAGAATACACTGACACTGGGCCTGATGCTGGAGTCCTAATTAGGCAAAACTCTCATTGGAGTCAATAAGTTTGGTTGGTTGGCTCGGAGCCCAGGTATCTACACTGCACAGGCTCTGTGCACCTACATGGTCACTTCAGCATCTTGGAACATCAGAATATTATCACATCAACCGCTTGCTGCAAGGACATAATTATAGTATCTATGATACAGTCGTTTCCCCACCACAACCTTCAATGTCTGAAACTGAAATCGGTTTTCTTAGAAGATAGTTTCATCCTCCCGCCATCGTAGGACTGTGTATTATTGCAGGTTGCTCACGACATGAATACTAGGCTCCCAGCGTTTATTTGGTGAATTGTTGTAGAAGGACCAGCGTTGGTAGTATAGTGACCTTTACCTCAGGCACCTTGACAAACCCTGGGCACCAGGAGGCCATGATGCCTAGGAATTTAATTCTGGCACCTCGTATTTCTCCCAGTGAAAGACTGGGTCCCGGGGGGCGCGGCCACCATGCTCTAGCCAGGGCGCCACTGCATCCATGTGGTGGCAGGGCTGGGAGGGGATAGCACTGTGGCTGCCGTGCTCCAGCCAGGGTGCCCCGCTGTTGGGCCCATGTTGTGGGAGAGGGGCGGGGGGGAAGGGGCGGGGGGGGAGGGGAGAATGGCTGTGGTGCTCTGGCCAGGGCACCACTGCGTCCCTGTGGTGGGACCAGGAGGGGAGAGCGGCTGCTGCACTCTGGCCAGGGCACCCCACTGCTGGGACCACATTGTCTGGCTCCTTAATTTTTGGGCTGGCTCCTAGCTACAATGCAAATTTGTCGAGCCCTGCCTTACCCTAAAGGCTACCTCCCTGTATCTAAAGCAGCCACTTTGAAATACTTCCACAATGTCCACTACAGTCTTGGTCTCAACCTAGCTGAAGCCTTCCAGGCAAATTTAGCCTTAGTTGAAAGTGACTTATGTAGAGTTGTACCTTCTTATGCTAATGCAGTATTTGACTCCCCTTGTTCTAGGCAACTGGATTTTTCTGTATGCCCAGGGGTGATCCCTGAAAATTTTAGAAATACCCTTGTAAATTAAGAAGCTGAACCACATTATTTAGTAGAGGCTCCTTGCAGCCCAAACAATTCTATGATTTGATGTAGAATTTGCAAAAGCGTACAGAAAAAAAGTAGATTTAATTTGGGATCTGTACCTTTCTGAAGTTCCCTTACAGATTGACTGTGCACTCCACTTTGTGGCAAGCCAGTACATTGTACATTTCTTTAGTGTACCAGCCATTCAAACACAATTTTTTTAATGTCACCTCCCTTCACTGTGCCTCAGTTTCTCCATCTGTAAAAATGGGGACAGTGATACTTCCTCTCCCTTGTAGAATGCTTTGAGGTCCATTAGTGAAAAGTGATATGTAAGAGCTAAGTGTTGTTGCTATTGTTACTGAATAAAATCTGTACAGTCATACAATTTCTTAGGTCCATGGAAATCAAATTCCAGTGAAAACTCTGCCATTTCCCCACCAATACTGGTGTGGAGGGTATCCTTCTCAAGCAAGCATCAGCCCATGTATATGCAATGGCCTTTTTGTTGTTAAATAAATTGATGATCCAGGAAAAAAACTGGTCATAGCCAGTATGTTTGTGTATCTGCCCTTGCCCCCACCTTGACTCTTAAACTGACACATTACATTCAACCAGTAGGGTTGCCAATGAATTGAAGACGACCAGGAAGAAGAAAGAGACAGGAAAGGTAGAGTTGCCAATTTTGGTGGACACATTCCTGGAGGTTTTATCACATGACACAATATTTAATTCCTGGAAACTCCAGGACAGTCCTGGAGGGTTGGCAACACCAGGAAGATACCTTTCACCTCTGAAGTATTAATCCCATAAATCAGTATTGAGCTGTTCTATATATAGGAGGGGGAGTGAGGAGGGGAGAAAAGAGGAAGGAGAGATGAGGAAAGGGAGGTACTTTAGATGTCCCAATTCTATCATCCTGTGGACCAGTACATCTTGTGACATAATTTCATTTGTTTGGCTGTCTCTTTGGTCCGTGAGCTACTTCTGCAGTTTTAATTTTGGTTGGATGGTGTGTGTGTGTGTGGGGGAAATCTAATCACATTTGTCTATAGTTGTGGCTGCCATAAATATTTTCATGTAATGATTTGCCTTTCAAATTGCCCATCAGACAGGAAATAAGGTGCACGTTTTTAACAGAGAGAATAATTAACCATTGGAACAAATTTCTAAGAGAAGTGATGGAGTCACCATCACTTTGAATTTTTAAATCTGATCTTGATTCAAACAGGAATTAATTGAGGGAAGTTCTGTGCCCTTTATTATACAGGAGGTCAGACGGGCCTTGCAATCTTGAAATTTCGAAAAAACCTTAAGCTTTGTTCGGGAGGGGGAGGAGGGAGCATTGCCCCAAAAGATCATAGTGCACAGGTGGATTCAAGTCTAGGAGAATAAGGAAGTATGACATATGCTGTCATTCTACTTAGTAAGGTCTGTATCCAGATACTGGCTGTGCTGTATTACCCCGGTAGGTTGGGCAGGTCCCACTGACTCACAGGAGGCTCACAATGTGACGTTGGCTGGATGCACCGGGGTGGGGTGGGGGGCATTTATTATGTTATTTAACTTCAATACATCAGAATCATAATAATTCATGTGAGATATGCCATGTCAGGTACCGTTAGAAAGGCTATAATGTGCGAAGTAAGAGGATGATGTTTATGTTCATGTGTTATGTGTGTAATGGAAGTTATGGATGTGTTTGTACCTGTATTTCATATTGTGCTGTGTTTCCGGGCGACACCCCAGACAGAATGGCTGCAGCACTAGCCTGCTTAATGGGCCACTAAGGAAATTCACAGGTACAATGGGCCCAGGGGGAGAAGCCAAAGATGTACCTGATGAGTCCACCAGGACTTACTCATGTGACCCTGGACTTCATCTTATTCCTGTAAATTTCCACAAGTAGCATGGCAAAGGCCAAGGGACATAAAAGGCAGCTGCACTGCATCCATTTTGTCTTCAGTCTTCAGCTACCTACCTTTGGATCAACTCATCTACAACTGAACTGAAGCCGTGAAACAAAGGAATGAGGCCCGTCCAGGTACTGGATGTACACCAGAGGAACTATGCACACCTGCAAACTCCACAATTCTTCTAGGAACCTGATATATATGGACTTTCAAATCAATTGTATTTGTCTTATTGCTTTAATCCTTTAACATTTCTCTTATAGTTTGTTTCTTTCTTTTTATAATAAACCTTTAGTTTTATTTACTGAAGGATTGGTTGGCAGTGTGGTATTTTGGGTAAGATCTAAACTTATATTGTTCTGGTACTGTGGCTGACCCTTTAGGGTCAGGAGAAACCTTTTTGGTAAAGAGCATAGAGTTTTAAATAACTGATCTCTTTACTGGCCTGATTGAGAGCCAGAGACTGAAATGCAGTAAAGGAGGCTGTGTATATTTTAATTTTAGCTTCTTGATAACCAGTGTGGGGAATCAGAAGCATTGTTTGTGGCCAGTTGGGAAGTCTGACTTCAGTTGGGAGAATCTGCTCTCCTTTTGCAGCCTGCCCTGACCTTGGCATTTTCAGGTGGCTACCCTAGGCATGGGTGGGTCACACACAGCACCTGGCGAGATTAGACCCTTAGCATCGACAAGTACTGTTGGGGTAGTTATGTGTTAGGGGAGACTAGACACCTTTTCTATGAGTTGTTTATGTATACATCTGTTTCATATTTATTCACAATTTCAACTGATCAGCAATTCTTTTTCCTCCAGAGTGGTGCAAGAGCTTTCAATCAGGCTTGGCATTTTTAATGGGGCATTTATGTTCTAGCTTTAATTTTTTTTCTCCTCTCTCTTTTCTTACTGCTGGATCAGAGCAATATACAAATGTTTGGAGGTTTTTTTAACAGAAAAAATATGACATAGCAAAACTTTTTTTTCCTAATAATGGAATATTACTTATAATGAATACTGTAAATCAGATGAAGTAAAGATCCATAGTAGTGGGTGCTTAGCATGATTTCAGCACTAACAAAGACGATTCAATACATAGTATTTTAATTGTCCGAATACAGTTTTTATTCAGGATCCATTATCTAGTTTCTATCTTCCTTACCATCTCTAGGAATACTATGTCTGTGGGCAAGTAAATTCACTGAGACCTACCCACAAATTTAAGGTCCTAAAGAGCAGTTAAGCACATGCTTAAATCCATCTCTTAGGTACAGACAAATACTTTGTTCAAAACTTCAGTGGGACTTTCAAACACATTCTTAAGTGCTTTGCGGAATAGGGATGGGCTTATTTAAACATATGCTTAAAGTTAAGACTGTACTTTGCTGAATCAGGGACTAAGTAAAGTTAGAGATGCAGAATGGATCAGTGGTAGAACTGGGACTAAAACCAGGAGACCCTGACTTCCTCAGTTTATCAGTGTATAAAATGGATGCACTAATACCTTCTACCTCCCTTGGGTGTTGAGAGAATTAACACTTATAAAGCACATGGAGATTCTTGGATGAAAGTCCTTATAGAAGTGCACTGTTGTTATTTAATGTAATCTATTATATGTCTCCAGGTCATGTTAAAAAGACAAAGGCAGTGAAGAATGGAAAAGGGTTTCAAAGCACAACCTGTACCAGCCTGTCTATTTCAGATACCAGGAAGGGTGTTGTATATATTAATATATTTTAAATTTGCATTTTCTATCTTTATTTAAATAGCTGTCATCAAGGAGTTCTTAGAATATTTCAGTTATTGGCAGTAATTAGATGCCTGCGCTTGCTACAGCATTCAATTATCATAAGAACATGAACGTAAGAACGGCCATTCTGAGTCTGACCAATGGTCCATCTAGCCCAATATCCTGTCTTCCAGCAGTGGCCAGTGCCAGGTGCTTCAGAGGGAACAAATAGAACAAGTACAAGTAATCCATCCCATCAGCCATTCCCAGCTTCTGGCAAACAGAGGCTAGGGACACTTCAGATCATGGGTTTGCATCCCTGCCCATCCTGGATAATAGCCATTGATGGAGCTATCCTCCATGAACTTATCTAGTTCTTTTTGAACCCTGTTATAATCTTGGCCTTCACAATGTCCTCTGGTAAAGAGTTCCACAGGTTGACTGTGCGTTATGTGAAGAAATATTTCCTTTTGTTCATTTTAAATTTGCTGCCTATTCATTTCATGGTTGACTCGTTTTTGTGTTATGTGAAGGAGTAAATAACACTTCCTTATTTACTTTCTCCACACCAGTCATGATTTTATAGACCTTTATTATATCCCTCCTTAGTCGTCTCTTTTCCAAGCTGAAAAGTCCCAGTTTTACTAATTTCTCCTCATATGGAAGCTGTTCTATACCCCTAATCATTTTTGTTGCCCTTGTCTGTACCTTTTCCATGAGCTCTTATATGATGATAATGTAGCCATTTGCTCTGAAATTAGTTTGACACAATTGCCACTAACAGCTGCTGTTTTCTTAGCATCTCTGTGCATCTCTTTCTGGGCTGCATTGGACCTTATATGGTGGGAACCCCCTGCCCTGGATCACACCCAACTTTCTTTCATTGAGTGGTGCTGAATATATTAACTTCAGTTGAATTATTATTAGCAGCAGTATTAACGATTTCTTAATCCTGATCAAGAATGAGAGAATGTATGGGGGAGGTTTGTACAATATAGTAAAAGAAAAATTCATAAGGCCATGTGCTACATTTTGTGGTTTCCTGGTCCCAGAATCCTCTTCCATTGTAAACATTAACAGATTTTTCACTGTAGTCTCCTTAGAAGAGTTAGGCCACATCTATTAGATTTTGGTTTAAATCTCCACCTCTGAGGCCCTGGGTGTATTGGCATACACAATAACACATCACAAAGTCATTCCAAACAGCAGCTCTTCTCCTTGCTCCCCCTCTGTCACACATCATTCAACCACCAGTCAAGTGACCAATACGGCTTAAAAACACTAGACAGAAATGTCACCCTTAGCCCTCCACAGATGGGCATGATTTTAATTCAAGCTATCAAAGTCAATGGAGCCATGCTGTTTTACACTAGGTGAGGATATGGCCCCTGCCTGGTGTGAACTTTCAATCAGGGCTTACAAACCACAGTCAGAGGCCTTGTTAAAGGAATAAAATGAGAGAGAGGCTATGTATAGAATCAGAATCCTAGAAGATTAGGGTTGGAAGGGACCTCAGGCGGTCATCTAGTCCCATCCCCTGCTCAAAGCAGGATCAACCCCAACTAAATCATCCCAGCTAGGGTTTTGTCAAGTCACACCTTAAAAACCTCTAAGGATGGAGATTCCACCACCTCCCTAGGTAACCTATTCCAGTGCTTCACCACCCTTCTTGTGAAAAAGTTTTTCCTAATATCCAGCCTAGACCTCCCACACTGCATCTTGAGATCATTGCTCCTAGTTCTGTTATCTGCCACCACTGAGAACAGCCTAGCTCCATCCTCCCTGGAGTCCCCTTTTATGTAGTTAAAGGCTGCTATCAAATCCCCCCTCATTCTTCTCTTCTGCAGACTAAACAAGCCTAGTTCCCTCAGCCTCTCCTCATAAGCCTTGTGCTCCAGCCCCCTAATCATTTTTGTTGCCCTCCGCTGGACTCTCTGCAATCTGTCCACATCCTTTCTGTAGTGAGGGGCCTGAAACTGGACACAATACTAGGGATGTGACCTCACCAGTGCTGAATAGAGGGGAATAATCACTTCCCTCAATCTGCTGGTAACACTCCTACTAATGCAGCTCAATAAGCCGTTAGCCTTCTTGGCAACAAGGGCACACTGTTGACTCTTATACAGCTTCTTGTCCACTGTAACCCCCAGGTCCTTTTCTGCAGAACTGCTGCTTTGCCAGTTGGTCTCCAGTGTGTAGCTGTGCATGGGATTCTTCCATCCTAAGTGCAGGACTCTGCACTTGTCCTTATTGAACTTCATCAGATTTCTTTTGGCCCAATCCTCCAATTTGTCTAGGTCTCTCTGTATCCTATTCCTACCTCCAGTGTATCTACCACTCCCCCCAGCTTAGTGTCATCTGCCAGCTTTCTGGAGGTGCAATCCACCCCATCCTCCAGATCATTAATGAAGATGTTGAACAAAACCAGCTCCAGCACCGACCCCGGGGCACTCTGCTTGTTACTGGCTGCTAACTAAACATCAAACCATTGATCGCTATCCGTTGAGCCCAATGATCTAGCCAGCTTTCTATCCATCTTGTAGTCCATTCATCGAACCCATGTTTCTTTAACTCGCTGATATGAATATTGTGGAAGACCATATCAAAAGCTTTGCTAAAGCTTTCACATCCACCATTTTCCCCACATCCACAGAGCCTGTCATCTCATCATAGAAGGCAATCAGGTTGCTTAGGCATGGCTTGCCCTTGGTGAATCCATGCTGACGGTTTCTTTTCTTCCAAATGCCTCAAAATGGATTCCTTGAGGACCTGCTCCATGATTTTTCTGGGGATTGAAGTGAGGCTGACTGGTCTGCAATTTCGTGGATCCTCATTTTTCCCTTTTTTGAGGATAGACACTATATTTGCCTTTTTCCAATCATCCGGGATCTCCCCCAGTTGCCACGAGTTTTCAAAGATAAATGCCAATGGCTCTGCAATCACATCAGCCAACTCCTTCAGCACCCTTGGATGCATTGCATCTGGCCCCATGGACATGTGCATGTCCAGCCTTTCTAAATAGTCCTAAACCTGTTCTTTCACCACTGAGCGCTGTTTGCCTCCTCCCCATTCTGTGCACTGTAGTCTGGGAGCTGATCTTGTCTGAAGACAGGGGCAAAATGTATTGTGTACTTCAGCTTTTTCCACATCATCTGTCACTAGGTTGCTTCCCCCATTTTGTAAGGGGCCCGCACTTTCCCTGACCTTCTTGTTGCTAACATACCTGTAGAAACCCTTCTTGTTACCCTTCATGTCCCTTGCTAGTTGCAACTCCAATTGTGCCTAGCAATGTGGGCTGGAAAGGACCTTGAAAGGGCATCCAGTCAAACCCACTGTGCTGACACAGGAACCAGTATACCTGACCTAAGCCATCCCTTACAGGTTTTGCCATTGATGTCAATGGGAGCAGGATTAGGCCTTTGGGGAGAAAGCAAGATTGCCTAAGAAGGAAGGGTTTGTTTGTTTTTAATACAATCCCTCTTCTGTGCTGCCGTTTGTTCTGTCTGTGGCAGTGCAGTGAAGAAGGAGTTAGATATACTGAATCCACAGTATGCAAACAAAGTTTTATGTTGTTTCAGCATGAGATGGGATCATAAAAAGTGCTGCTTCTCAGGGCTGGAAGCCATTTGTTGCTCATCTAAATGCCACCCACAGCCTGCAGTATGACTAAGCAATCCAAAGATAGCACCTTGTACACCTGGGATGTGAAAAGCACCTGACCCACGTAGCGATCCCAGCAGACTCACATCAGTGAGAGCAACTCTTGCTGAGTTTGGTTTTAAACCAGAAGGCCATAGCAATAGAAAAAGGCTAGATTCTGGAACACAACAGAAAGGCACACATATATTCTGCTAAGGCAGCAGTGTTGCTCAGTCTTATTCAGGTCAGCAGCAGTCCCCTCCCAATCTACAGATTATTCCTGCCAGCAGCACAAATAATCTGCGTGGGCTGCGCACAGAGGGCATTGCTGGGTCATGAGGTGTCAAAACACAGAGAGGAGGAGATATTGTTGTGACCAGCCCCAGAATGCCTGTCCTCTGCTACTATTATGGGGAGGTGTCTGGAGTGTTCTCGGAGGAATGTGCACATTATGAGGTGTAGCCCACTTCTGCTTTACAGAATGCTCTGTTTCTGGCAAATGTCCGTGTGACTGGCATGAGGGACATCTCTTCTGGTGCCTGCAGTTCAGAGGCTCAAATAACCACAAGTACAATTTAGATCATTTAGACAGTTATGCCCTGATCTAGCAAAGTGCTTAAGCATACAGAATTATAGAAATGGAGGGCTAGAAGGGACCTTGAGAGGTCATCAAGTCCTGTCCCCTGTACTGAGGCAGGGCCTAGTAAACCTAGACCATTCCTGACAGGCGCCCATCCAACCTGTTCTTAAAAACCTCTAAGGATGGGGATTCCACAGTCTCCCTTGGAAGCCTCTTCCAGAGCTAAACTACTCGTCCAGAGCCCTTATGTCCACATGTGCTTCACTTTTAGCATGTATAGTCCCGTTGACTTAAATGAGATAATCAGCATGCTTAAAGTTATGTACATGCTTAAGCACTAGGTTCAATTGGAGCCTTAAATTCCGGCAATACAGCTGCATCTAAATTAGTTAACTTGTGCCACCAGTATTTACACCTGCTAACTGCAGGCACAGAAAGGAAGGGAATTTTTTTAATAATTGGTAAAAATGTAATTCCGTATATTATGAGGTATGGAGCATCTTTGGTTCAGTGTTCAGCGCATGTCAGGAGATGCTATGTATCTCACAGGATCATGTCATTAATTGTTATCACAGCAGTGACCTTATGTACCTTTGGTAAACATTATAGACCAAGGAAATGATGTAAATGAGAGTATTGCTCCGCTCTAAATTTTAATTGATATGGCTGTACCATATATGGAGTGGTCACAGAGCTTGCTTATACATACACCACATGTGTTCATCATAAGATTCCTTAGTCCTCTGCCAGGTATGGCTGAAGTTCTTTAAAACATAGTTTCTCAACCTGTGGTACACACCGAAAAACCCAGTGAAGGGAGGCAGGTGGCAGCCACCCGCTCCCCACCTGATCCCAGCTGGGAGGTAGATGGCAGCCTCCTGAGGCTTGCAAACTGGGCTCGCCACTGGATGACTGCCACGCCATGCCCCAGCTCTGAACCGAGAAAGCCGCCTGTACCCTGGCTTGAAGATGGACAGCAGCTGCCTGCCACCTGCCCACATCCTGGGTCCCAGCCTGCACGGAAGCCTACTCTGCCCCAGTTCGGAGCAGGTGGCAGTCACCCACCTCCTGGGCTGGCAGCCAGGTGGCAGCTGCCTGCAATTTGCCCAGGTGGCAGCTCCCCTTCCCGGCTCAAAGCCTGGTGCCCAGAAAGCCAGGTGGAGAGCCCAGTGGTTTGCTCAGTCCTAGAACCAGGCTCTACCCGCAGGCTATGACAGCCCCAGATTTTACCAGTATAAAAATCTTAAGCGGGGCCCACACAGTGTGATTTACCCCAGGCCTGCACCCCCTTAAGGACAGTCATGGGGAGCACTGCTATCCACTCTGTTGAGCCACTAGTGCCTGCTCATACCTCACAAGTTCCCACCTGTGTGAGGAGAACACCACGTGACCCTGCCGTCTGGCCATAGTGATTAACTGGCGTTGACCTTTGCTCCTATATTGAGGAAGGGGAGGAGAAAGAAGGGGATAAACAGCAGGAGGTTTTGTGATCTGCCACAGCCACACAGCATTGCAGAACTCAGAACTCTCCTGTTTTATGAGAAATACAGTCATCCAGCGGTAAAGGGGGAAAATATTGTATTTCTGAGGGTGAAAAATTGAGTGTTGGGGGACTTATTAAAATTTTCAGAAGTTAAAAGGTTGAGAAACACTACTTTAAAAAAAGGTATTTACACCTAGTGGCAGAACAGAATAATGCAATTTAGCATGCCATTACATCTCCCTTTTAAGATCTACATGCCCACCATTTACCATATTTATACTCTTATACTGTCTTTGAAGTTCAATATGTATCAGTCTGTTAAGTGTCTCGGAATCACACTGGTTTTCTAATTATATGACCCAACCATGTAACAACTTGGTCATCTAGCTGTCCATTAGTTGTAATGACTGGCTGTGCTTGGTTTGGAATCCTTGAGTCATCTTCTTGTTCATCATCTGCCATATGTAGGGTTTGCTTTGTTGATTGCTCTTTCTGAGGAACAAACTGTAGATGCCAACAGTCAGTCTTGATCACAAGGATCTGGATGCTGAATTCTTTTTCTTTATGACAGCTGGAGTTGTCCATGCTTTTTCTCCAACCAATTTGACATGAACATGGTCACCAGGTTCTAGATCAGACAGTTCTCTAACTGAGTGACGTCTGTTGTAAAAGTGTTCATAAGGTCTTTTAGAGTATGTCTACACTGCAATTAAACACCAGCAGCTGGCCCATTTCACCTAACTTGGTCTCAGACTATGGGGCTGTTTAACTGCGGTATAGATATTTTGGCTGAAGCTGCAGCCCAGGCTATTGGACCCTCTCCCTTTGTGGTGTCCTACAGCCTGGGCTCCAGCTCAAGCCTGAACATCTACACCACAATTAAACAGCCCAATAGCCCAAGCCCCATGAGCCCAAGTCAGTTGACATGGGCTAGCTGTGGGTGTTTCATTGCTGTATAGACATACCTTTAGCCTTTTTATCTCACTTTGGCTACTCTCTTCATGTCTAGCCACTTTGGAAATAGATTCTTTTCCAAAGTTGGAACAGTAATTGCGAGTTGTCTTCCCATGAGAGTTGTGCTGGACCATATCCAGTAGCTGCTGTTGGTGTTGATCTATGACTCAGAAGAGCAAAGAATGGATCTTCTTCCTGTAGGATTTTCTTGGCTCTCTCTACAGCTCTCTCAGCCTCTCAATTTGCTTGTGGGTAATGTGGGCCACAGCTATTCAAATAATGAAACTGCAAAACCTACAGAAAATGGACAAACTTGAAAAACCTGAAACTACTTAAAACTGTAAACAGACACTTGAATGTTTAAAGTAATTATCATAAAACCCCTGAGGCAAGGAGAGAACTCCCAGGGTAAAAGGGACAAATTGCAACCTACATGCACAAGATATGGAAAAAGTCATATCCCAAGAGATGATTCATGTCGAGGCACACAGTGTAATAAATGTATGAAATATGGACATTTTGCAGCTGTGTGCTGCACAAAAGCAATCAGGGAGTTGATTCATATTACAGATGATCAAGAGCCACTTTTTCTGGGATCTGTCACTTATGATGACCCAGAACTTGCCTGAAGATTAAAACTGAATATTCATGGCAAAACTACTGACTTTAAAATTTACTCAGGAGCTGACATCTATGTACAGTTTCTAAGCTAGTTTCTGGTTTTTTAAGTTTGTCAATTTTCTCTAGGTTTTTCTGTTTCATCAGTTCAAGCTGTTTTGCTATTTAAATAGTTGTGAGCTAGGGTTAAATCTCTCTTCAGTTGTAGCTGCCATGAAAAGTTTTTATCGGTTAACCCAATAACCTGTTGCATGTCTCTAATATTTCCATGTTTTGCATTCCCAAAATCACAGTTTTCAGCCAATATGCAGAGATCTTATAAAACATTCAACATTTCTCCCTGGTTCTTGAATTCATGGGTGGAAAAATACACTGTCATAAGCCACATTACTCTACTCTGAGGTATAAAGGATAAGCCACATTACTCTAAGATATAAAGTATGCATACCCAGAACCCTTTCATAGTCATCTTGATGACTGTCTTCAGTAAAGTAAAAGGATTTAAAGATATACTCTGCCTTCTTCCCTGTACTGTAAATACAGAAGATACCTGCATGTCTCCAGTTTCTTTGTGGAGCTTGGTAGTAATGTGAAATGTTGCAAAATATTGTGTCCAGTCTGTCCATTCTGAAGGCTTGTCAAAGCTGAAGTTCTCTGGGGCATTGAAGCATGACGTGTTGGTGAGCTCCTGCAACCTTTGTTGCTTTGTTCCGTTTGTGTTCTTAGTTTACTCCTGACACCATGTCATGTAATTCTGTACCACATATGGACTGGTCACAGAGTTTGGTTATAAACACCAGATGTCTTTATTATAAGATCCTTTAATGCTCTCCCAACTGTGGTTGAGGTTCGTTAAAAAACGGTATTCACACACAGTGCCATCTAGTGGCTGAACCGTATAATACAGATTAATATTCCTTTACAACAGTAGTCTTCACTGTCCAGTTCTTCTAAAGTTGATTATTTTACTCCCTTTTGTAACCTTCCCCATTTCTTTTTATCGTAATATTGAGTTAATGTTGTAGTTGTTTCTTTTGATTGATCTTGCAAAATTATCATTAAAATATAATGTATAATTGTTTCTTATGATTTCCAGGTTATCCCCAAAGCCAACAAATTCCATATAAAACTCTTAAATCTTAATCAGGCTGCAGAAAATGTTTTGGGTCAAAGGTAAAAGTTCTAAGAAAATGCATCAGAAACAGAACAAGCCACAAAGCAATTAACCTTCTCAGAAAACTCTCTTTATGTATGACAATGTACTTGTTTTCAGAATATGTGGCGGTGGAGTGGATCTGTTTGTTGCTCTCTCCCCAAAGTTATAACACTTAATAACACTTTATAATAAAGTGGCCTACAACCTCCACCTTCTTCAAAAAAGAAAATATAGACTTGTGTCTCCCTTACACATGTTGGACCAAATTTTTCAAAGGTTCCATCCCATTATGCACTTTTCAAAATTTCATTTGCATCTTTCTACATAAACCGCATGTGTAAATGGGAAGATGGACAAACCAGCAGTTGTTTGCTTGCATAGATGTGGTATTACTGAGCACAAATAAGTGCATGATCATTTTTTTCATGGACAAAATAAACAGCCAGCTTGAGAGCCTGTTTAAAATCTGGACCTACATCCCTAATGATGTCAGTTGACCAGGTCAAAATTTCCTGCATTTTGAGTTTTCAATTAAAAAAAAAATTCACAAATTTTAATTTTTGAAATATCCCCTCCCTCTGAAAACTTTCACACACAAAAAATTAGTAAAAGATATGTTTCGTTTTGATCTAGCTTTAGGCATAGTTTGAAAAAATAATTAAAAAATTCTTGCCAAACTGTCAAAAGTTTCGTGTTTTCTTCTCCTTTCCAATCTGCTGTAGATGTCAGTAAGATTTAGAAATGTACCTAATTTATTGCTGGCCCTATAAAAGAAAATACAATCTGTATCTGTCTAAATTGGAGCAAGGTAGATGATATCTTAAAAGCATTAGACTATTTGTATTTTGTCCAGTAAATTGGTATTTACTCTTTTAGAATTACCATCACATGCAACAGTAGAACTTCTATACTTTAAAACTACTGTTAAGGAGTCCTAAGTGGATGTCTTTGAGCAACTATCATGGTTAAAAGCAAGGATTCATTGTCATTATTTGGGTTTTTGTCTTAATGTCAGAAAGACTTTGAAGATAACATTCTGTAATTCAGTTTCCAGATATGCAGGTCAGAGCTAAGGTGACACTTTTTGAAGTGTAAAGCTCTATAACATGTGTGAATTATGCTTGCGCTTTGAACATAGCACATGGACAGTGTATAATCTCTGGAATATTTAGTAGTACTGCCATTCCATGAAGCTATCATGTGCATCCTCCATCTATCTATAGATGTTTGTACAAAGTTGGCCATCACCAGGACATCTGAATGCAACTGAAAATCACCTAAGGAAATGAGGCTGAACAAAGAGTAAGAAAAAACAAAGTGCTTCATAGCTGTGCAGCAGACTTTCTCTGTTTCCTCTCGCTTTTACTAGGTCATTCTTCCAACCTCCGTTACATCAAGCAGCTAGCGTGTTGGATGTTTTGCAGATGAATCAGACTGTGCAGTGCACTTGTGCATGTCTGGGATGCAAGTATGTCAGCTTGTATTTGATAGCCAGCCAGAAAAAAGTGGAGAGGCCAGAATGATTCACAGTGGCTTCTGTGAAAGAAAGAGTAGCTCAGCTACTGTTACTAAATCAGGCCTGAACATGAAATAGTTCAACTATCTTCACTGCTTTTTTGATTAGCTTTATTCTCTGAGGTGTAAATTAAAGAGGAAAATATATAAACTCTGGAAAGCTTCCAAGATACCTTTAAAAACCTGAACTCAGCACTAAGAATTATGCTAAGTAGAGTCCTTTGGTCTAGCAGAATGGGCTAATAGCAATGCTGGAGATTTGTTCTGATTACATGTGGAATGGTGGGAAAGCACAAGCTATTTTTGCAAAAACTGATTGCAACCAGTTTGCCACTTTTGATGCTCTAAGGGGTCTTGCACTAATACCTGTGGATGTTTCATTATCAGACTATTTTTCTAGTGGTATAAAACCAGAGTGTGTTTGTCTGGATTGTCTTTTTCAGGAGCCTAGTATAAGCTGTCCATATACCGTACTGTGAACACTTGCTGGGCCCCTCAGTATCAAGTTGGTTGTTCCTTTTTTCCACCACTGGTCTCTTTTTTGTAAACATGCTTATAAAGTATGTTACATGTTTCCCCTCTTGTTGGTCCACAGAGAATAACCACCTTCCTTTGCTGCCAGCTAATGCACCGTAGGCTTAGATCCTCAAAGATACTTAAGCTTCTAACTTCCCCCCAAATCAGTGGATGTTAGGAGCCTAAATACCACTAAGGATCTGGGCATTAGTCCTCTAACTGGAGTGGTAGAAACATGTAGCGGTCACTAGAGGGATAGAGGATAGTCTAGATAATAATTAGTACTGCCAAAAGTGCAGGGGACTGGACTAGATGACCTCTTGAGGTCCCTTCCAGACCTATGATTCTGTAATTCTATGTGCTTGGGTGATGAAGGCCCAGGTCACACCCTGCTGGCTGCCCATGATGGGGATCATTATTAGAAGTGGCTGGAAAAATTCCAAAGAAATGTTATTCACTGGAATTTGATGACTCATCAACATTGAAACATTTTTGTACCGACTGTTAGATTTTTATGATGTTCCAAGGTTCTGTTGCACCCCTGCCTGCCAAGCCGTGGTTGAAACCTGCTGAGGCTGCTGTGGAGTGGAGGATCCCAGAGCTTCTGTTGTCCACTGCCCTGGGGCAGCCTGTCAGGTGGACTGCCTGGGAGCCAGGGCTTCATTTCCTTTTGCAGAGAATTTAGAAATTTTTGTTTCAATTTTGTTCCAAATCAGAACAATCAAAATCCTCCATGAAACAGTCGTCGTCTGTCTTTGCAGAGCTCTAGTTCTTGTGTTTGTACTTCCTGGAGGACCATTGATTTTATAAGACACTGTTAGCTGCACACTCTGAAGAGAGGAAAGAAAATGATGTCATGTCCTCCTGCACTTCACATACATTGGTTTTATCTGCTACATTTTCTGACCCTGTGACCCCACTAGATTCTCTAGTCTTTAAGGAAATCATTCTGGGCAGGAACTACAAGTGAACCAATATTATGACGCTAAATGCCTTTATTCAGAATGCCTTTGTGTTTTTATGCTCTTGCTCTAGAACTTTTCTTGGCCAGTTCCTACCTTGTTGGGAGGTGGTGGAAAGTAAGGAACAGTTTTGGGGAAGGGGCATGGAATGCAGGATTAGAAAAATAAAGCTCTTGAGGCCAAATTCTCTGCTGGTGTAAGTGGTTAAAATTGCTGCCTTAGATGGCGCGATGCTAATTTATGCTGGCTGGGTATAGGTCTTTGGTGTTTAATGGTGTTCTCCGGTTGGTTGCTAGCTCTGACACTTTGCTGTTCTCTAGGAGATATTCTTTAGGCAGACCATAAGCCAGTGGCCTTGGATAATGCAACATCAGTATGGATGGTGAAGATTGTATCGTGCTCTTCTATGTCAGGGCTGATTAATCAACTCAATGAACCCCTAAATCCTGGGAGAGTGAAACCCAAAGTGGTCATCTTTTTGTCTTGTGATATTGTCATTTTTAAAAATATGTTTAGACACTTTTCAAACTGAAATTTATTACACACTAATAATTTCTGGCAACGGGTTGTTGCCATGAGATTTTGCACAGATGTATGATTGATTGCACACAGGAAAGGGAACCTAATTAAAAGTTCAAAGGACAAAACTTGCCTCACAAGTTTGTTCAGGTGTCTCCTAATAATAGCAAAAACTTAGGCCAGAATTTTCAAACTTGGGTGTCTAAAGTTAGGCTTTTAAACTCACATTTAGAGACCTCCATGACAGTGGGCCACTTTTTGGAAGTGCTGAGTACCCACAATTTCACAGATGTTGATGGGAGCAGCAGGTGCTCAGCAAGTTTGAAAATCGGGGCATATATTTTTTAAAAGAGCGCAGGGTCTTTGGTTTTTGGGTCCCAACTCTGATGTCTTCTTTTCAGAGGATGGGTGCTCAGCACTTTCTGAAAATCAGGACCCTTTAATGATAATCATACCTTGCTCTTATCTCACACTTTTCATTTGTAGATTTCAAAATCTTTACAAAGGATGTGAGCATCATTTATACCCATTTTACCAATGGGGAAAATGAAGCAAAGAGAAGCGAAGTGACTTGCCTAAGATCACTCAATGGCCAAGCTAGGAATAGAACTAAGGTTCTACTCCTGAGGGTCAGTCCAGTGCTCTGTCCACTAGGCCACTAGTATCTCAAATTGAGCAATTTGAATAAAAGTCAGCAAATAATTACTAGTCCTTTTTAAAAATGTAGGTCCAGATTACTTTAATATAGGTGCCTAAATATAGATTTAGGAGCCAAATTTTAGGTGTACATGTTTATTTCCTTTTAATTTTGTGTTAAGAGAGAGAGCTTCCTGAAATATGTGTATCACATCATGAGGGCCTAAGAGGATGGCAGTGATGTAACTTTATTTCTAGCTATAGCTGGTTTGGAATTTTCCATCAAAATGTTCTCCCCCCTACTTCCCCCCCGCCCCCCATGGAAAATGCAGTTTCCATAAAGATAGATTTTGCTAAAATGTTTTGATTTTTTTCCATTAGGACAATTAAAACAAAATATTTCATTTTGGACTAGGTCAACCTGAATCAAAACATTTTGGTTTGCCCAACTGGATTGGAGCCTTTAGGTCAGTTTGGCATTTATCTGCCTGAGCTGTCATGGTGCTGCGTGGGAATTATAGTTCAGATGTCTTATGCCACAATTCTCTTTGGTGAGCTAGGCTCCCTGGCTGGACTAATATGAGGGGGAAAGGAGTCCCAAGAGAGCTGGCTGTATTTTAAAGAAACCTTATTGAGGACGTAGGAACAAACCATCCCAATGTGCAGAAAGAATAGTAAATATGGCAGGTGACCAACTTGGCTTAACAAAGAAGTCTTCGGTGAATTTAAACACAAAAAGGAAGCTTACAAGAAGTGGAAGCTTGATCAGATGACCAGGGAGGAGTATAAAGCTACTGCTCGAGCATGCAGAGGTGAAATCAGGAAGGCCAAAGAATAACTGGAGTTGCAGCTAGCAAGGGACATGAAGAGTAACAAGAAGGGTTTCTACAAGTATGTTAGCAACAAGAAGGTCAGGGAAAGTGTGGACCCCTTGCAAAATGGGGGAGGCAACATAGTGACAGATGATGTGGAAAAAGCTGAAGTATTCAATACTTTTTTTTGCCTCTGTCTTCACAGACAAGGTCAGCTCCCAGACTACTGCACTGGGCAGCACAGAATGGGGAGGAGGCAAACAGCCCTCAGTGGTGAGAGAACAGATTCAGTATTATTTAGAAAGGCTGGACATGAACAAGTCCCTGGGGCTGGATGCAATGCATCTGAGGGTGCTGAGGGAGTTGGCTGATGTGATTGCAGAGCCATTGGCCACTGTCTTTGAAAACTCATCGCGATTGAGGGAGGTCCCAGATGACTGGAAAAAGGCAAATATAGTGCCCATCTTCAAAAAAGGAAGGAGGAGGATCTGGGAAACTAGAGACCAGTTAGCCTCACCTCAGTCCCTGAAAAAATCATGGAGCAGGACCTCAAGGAATCTATTTTGAGGCACTTGGAAGAGAAGAAGGTGATCAGGAACCGTCATCATGGATTCACCAGGGGCAAGTCATGCCTGACCAGCCTGATTGCTTTCTATGATGAGATGACTGGCTCTGTGCATGTGGGGAAAGCGGTGAATGTGATATACATTGACTTTAGCAAAGCATTTGATACAGTATCCCACAGTATTCTTATCAGCAAGTTAAAGAAGTATGGGTTGGATGCATGGACTATAAGATGGATAGAGAGCTGGCTAGATCATTGGGCTCAACTGGTAGCAATCAATGGCTCAATGTCTAGTTGGCAGCCAGTAACAAGCGGAGTGCCCCAGGGGTCAGTGCTGGCCCAGTTTTGTTCAACATCTTCAATAATGATCTAGAGGATGGGGTGGATTGCACACTCAGCAAGTTTGCGGATGACACTAAGATGTGGGGAGTGATCGATATCCTGGATGGTAGGGTTAGGATACAGAGTGACCTAGACAAATTGGAGGATTAGGCCAAAAAAATCTAATGAAGTTCAACAAGGACAAGTGCAGAGTCCTGTACTAAGGATGGAAGAGTTCCATGCACAGCTACATACTGGAGACCAACTGGCAAAGCAGAAGTTCTACAGAAAAGGACCTGGGGGTTACTGTGTACAAGAAGCTGGATATGAGTCAACAGTGTGCCCTTATTGCCAAGAAGGCTAATAGCATATTGGACTACATTAGTTGGAGCACTGACAGCAGATTGAGGGAAGTGATTATTCCCCTATATTCGGCACTGGTGTCCAGTTTTGGGCCCCCCACTACAGAAAAGATGTGGACAGATTGGAGAGGATCCAACGAAGGGCAGCAAAAATAATTAGGGGGTTGTAGTACATGACTTAATAGGAGAGTCTTAGGGAACTAAGCTTGTTTAGTCTGCAGAAGAGAGGAATGAGAGGGGATTTGATAGCAGCCTTTAACTACATGAAAGGGGGTTCCGGGGAGGATGGAGCTAGGCTGTTCTCAGTGATAACCGATAAGAGAACTAGGAGCAAGGATCTCAAGTTGCAGTGTGGGAGGTCTAGGTTGGATATTAGGAAAAAGTTTTTCACTAGGAGGGTGGTGAAGCACTGGAATGGGTTACCTAGGGAGATGGTAGAATCTCCATAATTAGAGGATTTTAAGGTGTGGCTTGACAAAGCCCTGGCTGAAATGGTTTACTTGGGGTTGGTCCTGCTTTGAGCAGGTGTTTGGACTAGATGACCTCTTGAGGCCATTTCTAACTCTAATCTTCTATGATTCTATGATATACAACTTCAAAATTTGACCTCTGCTAACATTTTTATTGGCATAAATGCCATTTCCCTGCTATTTCTCAATTAGAAACTGAAGCATGGAACTCGCTGAAATAAAAATCACTGAATGGAATATCTGCTGAACAATTTTTACAGCTCTGATGGCTTTGTGTTAGTTTGTACCAAAATTAAGTTAAAAAGTTTGAGATGTTTGCATTTTAAATTAATGAAGTAATTCATTTATAAGGTACTTGGCAGTGGCAGTATTGTTCATTGCAGAGTTTTATTATGGGAAGTGAAAATCAGATGTGTGGTAGGTTGGTTGCTCATTTAGTCTTGGTTTCAATCTGAAGTTTTATTTCATTGATATATCTCTTGTATATTCAGTTTTGCTTTTGTGTGAAATGCAGCTTACTCTGCAGTTAGTCTTACTCTGCTAAAACCACACCAGGTGTTTCAACTCTGCTAACTGCTCAAAGGCTAGGATCTTCTGCCATTCGCTAGATTCCTTCTTGCATGTGGCAGCAATGTGGAATCTGCAGCAGCAAAAGATTACAGAGAGAAGAGATTGAAATAAATTTAGCAGTTGCTGTCATGCCATCAAGCCTACTGTAATCAACAAGAATCTTGTTCACTAAAATGAATTTTTTAGAGAAAGGAGCATTCTATCCTGAAGTCCACATATGAAGGATTCAACACAACAGAATTAAGAATTCAAAATGACCTTGACAAATTGGATAATTGGTCTGAAATCTACACAATGAAATTCAACAAAGACAAGTACAAAGTACATCACTTAGGAAGGAAAAATTAAATGCACAACTGCAAAATGGGGAATAACTGGTTAGGTTGTAGTACTGTTGAAAAGGATCAGGGGGTTATAGTGGATCACAAATTGAATATGAGTCAACATTGTGATATGGCTGCAAAAAAAGGCTAATATTCTGGGGTGTATTAATGGGAGTGGCATATGCAAGACATGGAAGGTCATTGTCCTTCTCTCCTTGGCACTGATGAGGCCTCAGCTAAAGTATTGTATCCAGTTCTGGGCACCCCACTTTAGGAATGATGAGGACAAAATGGAAAGAGTCCAGAGAACAGCAATGAAAATAACAGGTTTAGAAAACCTGATGTATGAGGAAAAGTTAAAAAGTGGGTATGTTTAGTCTTGAGAAAAGAAGAATGAAAGGGCATATGATAACAGTCTTCAACTATGTTAAGGGCTGCTATAAAGAGGGCTCTGACTGATAGTTCTTCATGCCCACTGAAGGTAGGACAAGAAGTAATGGGATTAATCTGCAGCAAGGGATATTTAGGTCACATATAAGGAAAATGTTTCTAACTGTAAGGATAGTTAAGATCTGGAATAAGCTTCCAAGGGGGGATGTGGAATTTTTATCATCAAAGGTTTAAAGAACAGGTTAGACAGATACCTGTCAGAGATGATTTAGGTTTACTTGGTCCTGCCTCACCACAGGGGGCTGGACGTGATGAACTCAGAAGGTCCTTTCTAGCCTTACATTTGTATGATTCTAAATAAAGAAGCATCCTCTCTGAATGAAAATGTTAATGTACCATATGGCAGGAATGACCTTGTGTCCCTCTGGGACTCCAGCTGCTGAAAAGTTTGGATCCAGAGTTAATATATGAGCTGCCTGAATTTCAGAACTGTCTTCCTCCCTTCTATGATGAATTAAGTGCAAATGTTGCATGTTGAAAAGTTTAGTGCAAGTGCAACCGTCCTGATTATCCTGGCTGCCTCTTCTTTCCTGGGATTACAGAACACAATTTTTTATCTGGCAAAGATGAAAAAAAGAATGCTTCCTTCTAAGGCAGAACAGATTGGATTTGTAAAGGGGTGTACCATGACTTCATAGCCCCTGCTTGAGACCTGCTGCTCTGTTCCTCCCCAGGAAGCAGAGAGGAGGAAGAAAAAGAACAGCGATGGAGAGTCCTCCAGGACTTTCTAGAGAAACTCCACTTGAGCAGCCATCTTGAAAGCTAGAGAGACCTGCTCCTCCAAGGGCTAGAAGGGCTAGCGACAGCCAATCAGAGCTCATCAGGCTCAGATAAAAGTGGTTGCCAGGGCTTAATAGGCCAGTCCTTGGCTGGGAGCAGAGAAGTGAAGGAGGAGGGTTCTGTTCTGGCTAAAGGAGGCTGACAGGTAGCCAGAGTTTATGGCTGACTTAATTTACACAGCTGCAAATTTAATTTGCAGAGAGAAGAACCTGAGGAGGCTGGCCCAGAGCTAGAGCTGGGGATAAAAGGGCCTGGCAGGATGAGGCCCAGTGAAATAGCAGCAGTGGGCTGGAGTGAGCAGTACCTGTGTAGGGTCCCTGGGCTGGAACCTGGAGCAGGGGGCAGGCCCAGGTTCCCTGAAGGAGTTCAGTCAGACTTTGTATCTTGGCCAAGCCATGGAAGATCCACCAAAATCAGCCATCTGCCTGCAGGGGGACCAGCAGTGGGAAAGGGGTACTGGGCCCTACTGCTCAAGAGGTCAGTGCCCCTTTTAGGGTCTACTAGCATTAAAGCTTGATGCAATGAACAGCCAATAATATCTGGATGTGAAAACGTATATGGGTACGTTCAGCTTGGATAGTGCTCTACCTAGCAAGACTGTGATTGTGTTGTGGAGCATAGTCCTTGTTTCTGTCGCGGTACAGATTTCACCAAGCATAGGTAGTAATTTTCTAATTCAGCAGTGATTTGTTGGAAGTTCATCCTGCTGACCTAAGGCTTTTCTTAGATTACTTTTTCTAGTTGTTTTACTGGTTAGGGTAAATGATTAACAGTTGTTATAAACAGTTCTTTAAATTTTCAGCACCAAGTCTGGCCATAATGCCTTGAACTGTAAACCTGATAAAGAGCAAATGGTTTGTAAAGACAACAACTTGCTTTGTATTGAACTCCCACTGGGGACCTGATACTGACCAACAAGAATTGCAGATCAGGTTAGAAGAAAGCAAAGAAATAGCAGCATGGAAATCTTAGAGCTAAAATATTTGAGTTTACCTCTGAGCTTGAGTGGGTTGTTTCCTTATTGATGATAGACTAACAATTTTTAGTAAGATAATAAGGCCCAGTTTTCAAGCTTGAGCTGTATATCTGAGCACCTATGCATGTAAGCATCAAAATAAGGCCTCAAATAGAATTTAAACATATGCTTAAAATTAAGCATGTACTAGAGTGCTTTGCTGACTCAATGCTTAAGTGGCTTTGTTTTAAAGGTGGTGGGAACCCATAGGTCAAATCAATGGGATCTGTGAGTACCTAGCACCTCTGACAATCTGGTTTTATTTAGGGGCCTACTTTTAGACACCCATGTTCAGAAAATTTAGGCTTGGGTTCCTATATAGCAATATTACCTCTGCTGTGTTAGTACTCAAATGATATTGATTAGGATCATCCTTGTCCATTTCACCTTGTTACTGACAATGTGTGAAAGCTTGCTGCTCAGAACTGATGCTCCCATCTATCCCAAGTCCATGTCTGGTATTACAGAGACTTGCTGTGCAGGAAGACAGCTCCTGTCAATTTATCAGCTGCTTGTACTTTAGAGACTGATGCGGGGAGGGGGAGAATGGGAAAGGCACAGAGACAGTAAGAGGGAAGAGATGAAAAATAACACACTTCCTGTATTGGTTTTATTGATCAAATGTTTTCAGCTGCAGAAATTACTTTCTACCGTCAAATATTATTGTAAGCTCAGGAGATATTCCATTTTTATTTTTTTTTAAATGCTCTTCTACACTTCCTTGATGATTTGGCTAGAGAATAACCTTGTTTTTGGCTTTGGCAAGGAAACATCTGTTTTAGTATAGCCATGAAAAGTAAAAATTAGCAATAAATGTGTTTCTCCAACTAATGCATTGGTCTTACTCCCCAAATCAATGTCTTTAGACTAATTTTAAAAATTGTGCCTTAGAATACATTATAATTCAATACGTATTAAGTAGCAGGAGATCTATACTTCTTACTTTGTTCCCATCAGCCCTGGAATTTAAATTGTTGACCTTAGATGGTGCTTACGGCCAATAACACTTCAAGATGGCTCCCTGATGGAGGAGCAGCATGTGCTGTGATGTCCTACAACAATCTGGTTTCAGAAGGGTTTTGCCTACTGGGTGTCATGTGACAATGGGAATCATTTGCAGGGAACTTTATTAGAATAAAGAAATCACAATATCTGTAACAGTACTGTGTGTCACCTTCTTTCTGCTTCTCTGCAGAAATTCTGTCTAAAATCCCACCTGCCTGCCTTCCTGCTGCAGAAAAATAGGTACACTGCACATTTTCCAGCCTGATGATATGGTCTTCCTTCCACGAAGTCCTGTGCTTCTAAGCTAATCAAGGGCTTGGATGGCTTTTTCATGGTGGCCGAGTGTCTCACTGCCCTGCCATGGTGACCCCTGCTCTTTAATGAGCACTCTGGAGTTTACACCCAAGAGTGTTCTGCAGCAACCAGCCTCCTTTCCCGGGGAATGAGGAGTTCTTGCAGCAGAAAGAAACCTTGTGAAACCCCCACAAAATCCTCTAATATTACAGAAATGTAGGGAAGACAGGAGCCCTGCAAGTATTTGAACATTTTCAAAGCAGCTTCTTTACAAAGCAAATGAAAGGCAGGATCAATGTTTTCCATGTCCATACAAGGCCTTGCACAAGGGATCTGCACTGATTTCAGCCATTGGTGACCAGACACTGGCGTAGCTGCATGCAGTTGCTGGTAGTGGAAACCACTCTAAGCCAGGATTTGTACCAATACAGCTTACCCTGGTTTCAAGGAGGGGTAAACTTCACTGGCATGAACAGCAACTTTGCCTGTCTATGCTAGGGGTGAAAATTAGCACTGCACCTGTAAGGGGCACATCACAGAACTCTCAGCCTGGAGAAGTGGGGACTAAGGTGGCTCTAAGGGCATGTCTAGGGGCACTACAACAGCACAGCCACGTAGACACTTCCTAAATCAACACAAGGGGTTTTTCCATCGCTGGAGGTAATTCACTTCCTCAGGATGCGGTCGATGGAGGAATTCTTCTGTTGATTTAGCCACATCTACATCAGGGGTTCATCCAGCTTAACTAGAGTGCTCAGAGGTGTAGAAAATTCACACCCCTGAGCAACTTAGCGAGGTGGATCTAAATTTTGAGTGCAGGCCAGAGATAAGTCACCTTTGCGTCCTCCTGTTCGTGGGCTGCCCAGGGGTTGTAGAAGCACTGAGCATAATTTAGACAGGCCTGGTGATCAATCTAGGTTACAGCAATCTCCTTCAGCTGCCCTATGGGCAGCAGTGTTGCTCAGAAGCTCCGCAGCACGCCTAGCCCCACATCTCCCACCTCCAGCCCTCTCTTGTCATGACCCCTCCACCAGGCCTTGCTTCCAAGAGATTCCTTGAGGACGGGCTGTGACTGTCTTCTGCAGTGCTTATCCTGTGGGGTTTCTGCTCCAGCTGCACTGGCCCTTTTACCTAGTATAATGGGGCTGGGCGGGGCTGGGTCTGTCTTACCCCACTGGTCTGCATCAGCACAGCTACACTAGTCCTTGAAATCAGGTCATCCCCCTCCAGTGTGGAGAAGACCAAATTCTTGACCTATTTATTGGCCTAAAATAAAGATTTCCTGCCTTCCCCCCGCCCCCGCCATCCTCTCAGATGATTTGCTAAAGTCATTAGTTCCACTGTAGCACCCTCCAGCCTCTTTAAATTAAAAGTGGCGGCAACTGAATACATGAATGCTAGTGACAAGACAATTCAGCTGCATAGGGAATTTTATGAGATCATGGACCAAAAACTCAATGAGCGTTTGATAAAACCCCTTTACTCCTACTGAGGAAACAATCTGAACAAAAGGTACCTGTCCACAGATGGCTAGATGCCACAGTTCTTGTTCTGCTGAGGGCTTGTCTACATGCTGCCTTAGTCCACACTAGCATGTAGTGCACTAACTGGCCCATGTGGACCCTGCTAGTGTACGCTATAAGTTCACTCCTGCACATTAACATAGCATTGTTTGAAGCGGGACGACATGAACGCGCATGAGGGAACCTACAGTGCGTGCCAGTAGGGTCCATGCGGGCCAGTTATTGAATGACATGCTAGTGTGGACTAAAATTTACACCCCTCTGATGTGGGCTAAAGTACCATGTAGACCAACCCTCAGTGCAATTACCTCTTTAAATCGGAGGAAAACAAGGCCCTTGTGTTGAAACGTTCCTCTCTCTGTTCTAAGGGAGGGTTTGTTTGGCTTTTTTTAAAGTAATATCTGTGAGCAACAGGTGTCTTCTGCTTCCATCATGTGTCTTCTGCCTCCATGCTGTTTGAATTGCCCACTGCAGGGTTGCACAAATCAAATACTTCAGCAGGCCAGGAAGAAAAGCGGGTCATTATTTGTCCAAGTTACTAAATGCTTGTTTGAATGTAGACCCCAAAGCATGGCCTGAGGACTGTCATTGCAAAGTCATGTGTAAAGTTTGCATTTGATGAGCCTCAATAAGGACAACCTATGTTCCTAGTTGTAAATACTGGCACACAAATAACCCAGGGAAAGCGTGTTATGTGGGTTGGGTATTTGCTGGTATCAGGCACTGATGGGAGTCTCAAGGAGGGGACTATGATAAGCAGAGCCAGAGGCTACAGCATAGTATCCACTGATCTCCAGCTGCTCTTCCAGGAGACACAGAAATTGAAGAAGTGCATTCCAGTATTTTGGGCTGGCTCCCTTTGGGAGATTTATAAAGCTCTATAGTTAAAAAATAAAAACAGCTTGAATTCTCCACACTAAGGCAGGCAGGGAGACTTAAGCGGAGAGGAAGAATGGCCTAGTGGTTATGTTGCTAGACTGGGGCTCGGGAGATCTGGGTCTAGTGCATGTGTGACCCTGGCCAAAGTCCTTCTACCTTGATCAATATATGAACATTCTCAGTGAATCACACTGTCAGACGTTCACTTACCTTTAGAAAATAAGCCAGGCTAATGGGACTATATAACACACACATATGCATATACTAATAGGAGCTAATGTCTGCTTCCATGCTTAGGATGCTTTAATTTTTTTTAATTATTTATTTGTTTGCATTTTGTACATTTCTTTGTGCCTGCCCCTATTGATTTTGGTGAAAATCCAAAAACCAGAAGGGGGGAAATAGGGGATGCACAGAGCCCTTGGCATTTGCTTAGCGGACCCATCAGCTTCTCTGATCTATAGATAATTACATACCTGGGTGAACTGGTTGTGGGAAACTATTGACACCTTCCAGCACAACACCACCTTTCATCTTAACATAACACTGTGGTAATTATGTTACTAAGCAGTAGGTTTAAAGCAAACATAAGGAAGTACTTCTTCACACACTGCACAATCAGCCTGTAGAACTCATTGCTGTGGGAAGTTGTGAAGGCCGAAAATATAACTGGGTTCAAAATGAATTAGAGAAGTTCATGGAGGATAAGTCCATAAATGGCTATTAGCCAAGATGGTCAGGGATGCCATCCCATGCTCTGGGTGTCCCTAAGCCTCTGACTGCGAGAAGCTGGGACTGGACAACAATTGCCCTGTTCTGGTCATTCCCTGAGGCATCTGGCGCTGGTTGCTGTCAGAAAACAGGACACTGGCTAGATGGACCATTGGTCTGACCCAGTATGGCCATTCTTACGTTCTTAACAATGCCCATCATCCCAATGGAATTTAAAATGTTGACACCCTGAATGATTTATTTCCCAGATAGAAGGAAAAGAAATAATAATGCTGGTGAAGGGGTGGGCACACAGAGCCCCTGGAATGAGGGAGGGAGTTGGTGGGGGTGCAGAGAGTCCCTAAAATAGAGGTGGATGGGAGAAGGGGCAGCAGAGTGCCATTTAAAGTGGAGGAACCATAGATTTTCTCTGCCTGTGCCTGACCATCTTCTTCCCCTCTCAGATACCAGCTCACACCCAGCCCTCCCCACCCCCACACACACCCTCCTTGCCTATGAGCCCCTACACTCACTTCAAATTTTGAGTGAGTGGCTCTGTGAGCTGGCAGCACCACTCAAGTTGGGCCTGGCCAAAAAAGTGGACAATCCACAAAAAAGTGATCAAATCCTGGGCGGCCTCCTTGGCCAAAGCATAGCTTGAGGGGAGACTGGAGGAATGCAAAGAGCCCCACTGTGTACAATGCACTTGGCCTTGAGGCGCAGGCAACAAAATGTGCAGCCCTCTAGTATAAACCTGAATTCACAAATGCCATTTTCCAGAACTCATGTTATACTCATGGGGCCTTAATTTCCCAATGTAGCCTACCAAAACATAATCTGCAGAATCATTTATCTGCACTAATGCAGAAACCCCAGGAGTCCCTAAATAGGGTGAAATGAAGAAAAAAAAATTCTAACCATAAATAAAACATTGTCCTATTTTAAGCCCCCAAGTAAGTTTTGGAGGGAGGTTTAAATCAAATGGAGATGTTTGAGAAAGGTATTTACAGGTTCTGTGTTCACTAAGCTTGCAGCTCCTTTGGATTCCTTTGAAAATCCCAGTGGGATTTCTTTTATTGGGTAGGACAAAAGTCTTTTCACCACCATAGGTAGAACAAGGCCTCGCCTTGAGGACCTAGGGAAAAACTTAGGGCCAGATCCCCAGCTGGTGTAAATCAGTGTAGCACTATTGAAGTCAATTCCCTCAGTTTGGAAGAAAAACAAACTCAGGTAGGTATCACGCTCCCAGCAGTCTCTGTATGTTCCTGTGCTGTGCAGAAATCAGCAAAGAAGCCATCTCTGCCTGATGTTTTGTCCTTTGTGAGGCTAGATCTGGTGTCCCATAGTTGATACTCTGTTGACTTTTCACTGATAAATTCCCCTCTCTGTCAGAAAATATTTAGCAGCTGCAGAAAGTCTTTTGTTTCCCCCTTATTTTCTTTGGTTTGGGGATATAGAAATCGGTGCACAATACACTAAAGTCTATTATTTCACACTGTTTACAAGCCTCATGACCTGTAGCAGTGGAATATTAATCCAAAATTGACCTTTCTCTAATCTGCAAATTGAAAAAAATTGTCCTCTATATCCCTTCATTATGAAACTGTGATTACACCAGCTAGGATAAAAATATGAACATGCTCAACCCTTCTGGGTAAGCTTATCACCAGCTGGAAGCAGAAATACATTTTCCCCAGCTGTACAATTAGTCAGGTACATTTGGGGGGCATTTTTCACCTTTCTTGGAAGCTTTTGTGAAATCCACAATTGTTGACAGGATACGGGACCGACCAGCGATCCTCTCTGGTTCAGCAATTCTTCGGTAGACAAATCGGAGCCATTGTCATTCCAGGTCTCTAAATGTCTTTCCAGGGCACTTCCAAAGAGATGCAACATGCAGTGTTTTGTGGGCCATCTCTGTCTGTGGGCCATCTCTGTACTGAGGTGTGCCCAGTTGCAAACGACTGCACAACTTTGCTTCTGCAGAGGACTGAAATAAGCCTGTGGCAGGCTCCTTACCTCCTCCCAAACTGCTACTGGTGATGCCCTTGGGGGATCGTGCCCCCCGCTTCTCCCGGTCAGACACACTGTGGCAGAGCTTAGCCCTTTCTTGGCGTCTTCCTCATGGTTTGCTGGCCACAGCTATTATGCTGCCCTCCTCTCCACCAGCTCTTTTATAGACTGTACTTTCTGACACACAGGACATACGTTTCTGATGCCTCCCCAGAACTGGTCATACGTTTTCATCTGTTTCTTGGGGGAAAGTGCATCATCATCATCTGCTGTGACAGTGCAGCATGTGCAGAGGAAAACTCGCCTTGGAAAGCGGATGGGCGAAGAAGAGGATGAACAAGAAGATTCCCTAAACGAACAAGACAGCTTCCTGCTCTAGTGTTTGAATAGCAGAGATTCAACACAATAGTGCTATGTGCAGGGAGGAAAAATCGGAGAGGTTTGGGAATGTAACCACAGTTTATAGACCAGAACATCAGATGGTGTAAATTGACATAGCTCCCATATAGCTCAGCATCTGGCGCCCTGTGTACAGTGTCTTACACTCTCAATGAGTAAGCTGCCTACCAAATAACAAAACCCAATCCACATCCTATACCGAGATCTGTACCCTGCCAGGAATGGCTTCACCTGAAAGCATTTGGTCCTGAGCAGGATAGCAGAATTTCTGATAGGGACATGACTAGGATCTGTTGTGTCTGATATATTCTTGTGTAATCTGTCCAAACCTCTTGGGGTTTGAGAGCCAGCTGACGTAGCACTGGTCTGCAAGATAAACAAGTAAAAATAAAAGGGGATCCAAATGACCGATGGGCAGATTTTAGAACCTCTTCAAACCTTTCCTCAGGCTGTTCCCAGCTGAAAGGGGAGTGGGTCATAAGAAATGTTTCTTTCGACTTTGGTAAAGACACCTGTCCCACAAGAGCAACCTGCATGGAACTTGTAGGGAAGCCCACAGATTGCAGGAGGAAAGAGGTTGGAGGAAGCACCAGTCTGTGTACATGTGATTTGAATGCCAGCCTCAGTTGCAGCACCTTTATAAATAGCTCGCAGTGAAGAGCCAGCTTAGTTTTCAAAACCTGGAGTCCTCTCATGTTGTTACCCACCACATTGTACATGCAACAGGGTGGAGGTGAAATTCAGGAGGGTTTTAGCGGCTGGGATTTAACTCAATAGGAGAGAGTCACGGGGAGGGAAATGTGTGCTGGAGCTGTGGCATGAGGGAGATATTATGTGGTGGAAGGGGATTTGTCACTGTTCCCACCCCAGGCTTGTAGCTTCCCATTGCAGCTCCCATCTTTAGTCCTTTCCCTGCTCTTACTTTACTGGTGAAATGGGACCTAACAGCTGCCTCTCTCCTGGCTCACAGTATTACTCACTAGCCTGCATCTCTGTCTTATCTCCATTCCCTGCATCTGATGAAGTGGGTTACAGCCCATGAAAGCTTATGCCTGCAGAAATTAAATTTTTTAGTCTTTAAGGTGCTACAGGACTCTCGTTGTTTTTGCTGTATACAGACTAACACGGCTACCCCTCTGGAACTGTCTTCTCTCTGCCATTTACGCCAAAATACTCTTGGTTACCTCCTCTTTATCTCTGATTCTACCATACTGCCATGTTTCAGGTCAGAAGCCAGACTCTATCCTGGGAGCACACCACAGTCTGGGAGGGGAAGAAAGGGGGGACTCATCAAACCAGAATCCAGGCAGCAGCTGGATCTGACTTTATCAGCACAGTTGAGAGGTGGGAAGAGACACAGAGTTGAATGGGGAGGAGCAAAACTGGAGAAAGCAGAGCAGGACCCAGGAGCAGTGTCTGGATGGACTTCTAACCGTTTCTCCTGAAACGGGGGCAAAGTCCTGATTTCAGTAGAACTCTGAGATGCCAGGAAATAGCACTGAGCAGGGATAGTTCCAGTAAAGACAGACACTTGGTCACCCTGTTTATGGATAAAAATAGTGGAACTAGTTGGAAATTTTATTTTTTGTTTTTGGTGACACTTCTTGCAGAATTTTTAGGTTTTTGCTGGAGATCCCCCAAACTACAAAATTTTCATTTTAAAAAATGGAAAACTCTGGCTTTCAGTTGTTCAAAATAAAAAAACACAAACAGTTTTGATGACAGAAACCAGAAAAGCTCTGTTAACTAAATGGACAATTTCTCATGAGAAATTCCATTGAGTTTGAAAGAAAAGTGTTTTTTATTTGAATAAAAGTTTTTATTAAAAAGTTTTGACTGGCTCCAAAAGCCAAATGGAAACAGTTTTCTACAAGGATGTTTTCTTGCTTGATTTTTATCTTAAAAATATGAGCTGCTGATCTCCCTCCCTGAAGGATTCTGACAATCTGGGAAAATGGGAGCTGTGAGATCCTGAAGTTGGCTTAAGACTGAACCTCCTCCATGCCCTGGGCTAGAAGCCATGATACCTGTAGCCCAGGATTCAGCCTCTTGTGAGATCACATTTCTAGTCCCCCAGAAATGGCCTCAGTCTTCTGGGGGCAAATGAAGGAAGGAAATTGGGACCAGTGTTCTCAGTCTTTTCCTTTGTCTTCCTCTACTGGCATCTGGGACGTGTGTAGACACTGATGAGTGTTACTGCCATGGCTGAGAGAAGTGCGTCTTGTAGCTGAGGCAGTAGAAGTTTATCCTTTCATTTTCTGAGGTCCCAGCTTCAGTGTCCACTGCTGACAACCCACTCAAGGATGCACTGTTACAAGCAATGGTTCGTATGGTGATTGAACCCAGGACCTTCAGTGAGTGTGGCTTATACAAGCTGGGGGGGAGAACACTTTTTGTGTCTGTCTTAATAACACATGAGCTAGTCAGGCGTACAAGCCAAACATACTCTCTTGCTGCACTTTTGCTGGTGGCACTTTTTTGTTGTTTTTGATTGTTTGCTTTGCGGGTCCCTGTTAAAAGGGTGAGATTGTTGATGAGAATGGCTGCTCCGTGGGAGCCATGCGAGTGTCTGATTCCTCTAGTTCGGGTCTCAGAGGTGGAAGCTAAAGAAGCTTTGATGCCATCAGAAGCTGCAGTTTTAGACCAGCAAGTAGCTTCCTGAAAATAGACCCCGGTGGGGACCATGCAGGTTCTGAGCTCAGCACATACAGAGCAGCTTGCAGGTCTGAGGCCTTAGAGCTTATTCTCAGTGTGTTGTGTGACTCCCATTAAGGCTAATGGGAGTTGAGTGGTTGAATTAAGAGACCAGTTTCAGTTTTGGGATCCCTTCCCTACCTTTTGTTGTAGATTTCAGATCCTTTCCCTGATTATGTGTGCTTAGGATGGCAGATGAACGGTGTCTCTGTGTTCGTTAGGTTCATTTCGTATCATTCAGTTTAAAAGTGTTTGTATGGGGAAGAGGTTTTTCCAGATGCAGTTACAATTCTGCTAACTCTAAAACGTGCGACATAACTTTGCATGAATAGGAAGAGCTTGTATGTCACAGGGACACCGTCAACTTGAAAATCACTAGAGCTGATCATAAAATGAGCCCAGAATTTTATTTTTCTGTTTTCTATGATTATTTTTTAAATTTTTCAACCAGCTCTGAAAACTACATTCTGTCTGATTTTTTCCCCCTTCTGTTACTAACCACTAAGATCACTGTAGCCAGAAAAGAATAGAGGAAAATATTTTTCTCTTTTTGTTGTTGTGCATTTTGACAGCAGTTTGTGACTGTGCTGGGCATCTGGGAGTTCATCTCACATAGGAGGACTCCAAGACAGAGCCTTGTTTTCCTATCACTATAACTTCAACCCAGAACACGCTTCATTGCATGCAGATTATCTGGTCCTCTTCTTTTCCACACTGCCTCTATTACAGGTAGAAGATTCATAAGCATCTGATACACAGGCTGGCCTTTTTAAAAGGGCTACTAAAATTAGACACGCAATTCCCACTAAATGCCAATGAGAGTTAGGCACCTAACTTCCTTGGTCCTCTTTGCAAATCCCTCTGCCTTTGTTCCAGGGAACTGAGCTGAAGGGTTCAGCAAATGGGTATCTGTGATCCTGCATATGTGATCTTGCTCTGAAAACCCCATCTGCACACTGAATGCAGGGGCATCTGAGCAGGGATAGGAGAAGTTTCCTGAGCTGGTCTGAGCGGGCGAGTAGAGTCTGCCAGCCTACAGAAAATGAAGTTTATTGGTATATCAGTGCAGAACTGCACACATTCTGTTGTCAGGAGAATGTTTTCTGTGGGTGAAGACACAGTGAAGTGTAGATTCCCTTTATCCGTCAGAACAGATCAGCCTTACAGACCAGGCTGCTTTGGAAAGTCAGAGGAATGACATCGTCTTGCCAGCTTGTGTACAGCTTGTACAATATTTATGTACTAGGTCCTGTAAACTGCAAGATTTTTTTCTTCATTAAAGGAGAATTAATTTATGCATGTTCTTTTATCAGCTCTCCACCCCTGCTCATGTAGTTGAGGGCTCTGCGCTTCCTAAAGAAAAACTGCAGCTTAAGCGTCATTTCCAGCAATAATTTGCTCATTTAAAAGGTTAAACCTTTGCAGTGTAGAAGATTGTCTGCAAATAAAATAAATGCTTGTTTTAGGAATTAACCTACTAGACATGTAGCCTCTTAATATAATCTGAAACTAAAAAGCAACTTGAAGTCTTAAATTAAGCCTGCCTGTTTGACCGCAGCTGAAAAGATTGATAGGGCTCAGAATGAGGTGCTGCCTAGGGAACAGCAAGTGGGCCTCTCCCTCAGTCAGAGGGGAGGAGCCACAAACTAATTTTGATTACAAAAAAACGTGGGGGGGACGAGGGGGGGGACAGTGAGGGACACTGAGCAGAGACCGCATGTGTCAAATGAGCTGGTTTGGTAACTCAGTCATGCTCTGTCCATCCACTATAGCATGCACAGACATCACCCTATGCTGCTCTTCTGATGTTCCTGAGCCGGAAAATCCCCTGCGAAGATGGAGAAGGCAGTTGGGTCTCCATGCCTGTCCGATTCTTAACCTTTTACTTCAGTACTCAGCCCAGTGTGTCCAGTGCTGTGTGAACAAGGCACAGTCCCTATCCCAAGAAGCTTATGGTCTAAGCTAGTCTTAGTTGTGATGGTGGTTTGTGTCGGCGATACGTATACCTGTCCACTGGGCTGAGACAGTGGTCTCCATACATGCCAATGAATGGCCACTGGATGATCCAGCTTGCTGATGTCATCTGATCTGGGCCCAATTCCAATGAGCAACCTTGAGATGAGAGCCTGTGTAACCTGTATCTATGCTGTAACTAGCCCCCGAGACATCCATTCCGCTTTATGCACAACACAGAGATGGGGCACCAGGGATGAGTCATTAGGAGGAATGAAGTCCTTGCCGCCAGTGAAGCCTTTACTTTCTCCCTTGTCCTGTGACATCGCGTGTGTGTGTGAGAGAAGGAGATTGTGTGTGTGTGTGTGAGAGAGAGAGAGAGGGGCTACTACATTTTGGGCAAAATAATTTTATCCAAGGGGTTTGCAGTTGTTTTTATTATTATATTTTTTCCACACGAAATGGAACCCAGGACCCAATCCTGTTCTTCCTACTCACATTAGTAGCTCCAACGGTGTAAGGTGATGGAAAGGCACCCCGTGGACTGTTCCAAAGCTCAGTCTAGTCAGTGAGATTTCTCATAAGAAAGATTTCAGCCCTGACTGAAATCTCCATGCAGCCCCATTGACTTCAAGTCAGAGCAGAATTTCACCAGATGGCTACTACTTGGGGCTGACCATTTACCTGTTTTACTAATGCTTAAATGCCAGCCAGAATCTGGACCTATGCCATGGGGCAGGATGGGGAAGGCACCAGAATTGTTTCATTAAGTATCTGGGAGTTCTTTGTAGGTCAGACACAGAAGCTTTTTAGCTTTGAGACCTGGTGGAACTTCCACAACTGGATTGCAGGGGGCTGCTCTCTCCCTACTCCTTTGGGGGCAGACAGCATACAGGAAAATGGGGCATGGCTCCCTCTTCCCCTTTGCCAGCAGAACTGTCAGCTTGCAAGTGAGGGGTAATCTCCACCTGCAGGAGGGGGGTAGAAAGAGATGTGCTGTCTCTGCTCACTGGGGAGTTCCAGCAGGCATTCTGCTTCTCCAAGGCAGCGTGGCTCTGGAGCAAGGAAACTGCACACTGCCCTTTACTATGGGCACATCGAACCCTTTGTTCTGTGCTAATGTTAGAACTTCTTCTGGCTCTGCATTCAGCCAAATGCTGAACTCCAGAAGAGCCACAGCCTTTTGTGTCCGGGCTGAAGACAAAAATGCTAGTTAAGAGCCCAGACCGAGATTGTTAGAGTTGCCGGGGGTTTAGGCACAAGTCCTGCATTAATTTAAATGCCATTAAAATTAATGGAAGATAAGCATCTAACCCTAAGGGAAGAGATGTGATTAAATCCACTAGCCTGCTTTGGAAAATCTAGACTCTGGGCTTTGGTATTTCTACTCTACCGTTCCATTTGGATAGAGCCAGGAGACCTTCAAGTTTTTTCTTGAACAGAGATGGTGTCCCCAGGGCTACACTGAACAGTCAGTTGTCCACTCATGGGGAAACTTTTTAGGATTGTTTGACAGTTTGTGCCAAGTGACAAACTCAAAACCGCTGATTCTAAACTGTGACTGCATGCAACTGGGCTTGCAAAAATTCATATGCAATGGTGTGCCTAACTTTCATTTCCATTTACTGCAATTACATGTAGTTAGTGGGTAACTGTGCACTCCCATGGCCAATTAGGTGCAAAACTAATTATTTCAGTGGGCACTTGCCCAGTATATATGTGCAATTGCATGCATACATTATGCATACAGGTGTGTGCACAATTTTTCATGCATAAGTGCACATGGACATTTTATAAAATAAGGCCCACAACATAATGCAGCAGCAGGAAAGAAGTATTGTATCACATCAAGTTCAAAAAAGTGTAATTGGGGGCTCACTGGAGTCAGAGAAGACCTCCCCCCTCCAAAAAAAACAAACAAACAAAAAAAAAAACCAGAGGAATTAAATGAGTTGCAGCATGTTTCTGTGGTGAACAGAGCCCAGAGAATCAATGCCCTTATGTAATTATGGGTTTCTTCAACTCCAGATACAGAGAAACTCACACTTGGATAACATGTCTCTTGCTAGTTTGTTCATCTGTGAATTTTCCTGACAGGTAGACTATGAATAGCTCTGAGGCACTAGCAATTCACGTGTGCTTTTCAGAACACAATACTGAGTCATTTTAAAGCCACCTACTATAGTACTTTTAAAGATGCACTAATTATTTTAAGTGTTAGACTCATGCCTGAGGTGGAGAGAGGAACTCATGCCTTCAGTTTCTTATGTGGGTTCTAACTCTGGTCAAAATATATATTTTAATATTTTTACAAATTAAAAATAAAGTGGTATGCTATTCCACTATTAAAGACTATGGATTTGATTCTGCATATTGATGTTTGGCTCTGTGGTCTCTAACCACTAGACTATACTCCCCAGAGCCAGGAACAGAAACCAGGATTCCTGACTGCCAACATTGCTTTGTCATCTAGCTAATTGTTATGTAAACTATTGTCAACGAGTCTGTCATGTTCCCCTCTACTGGCTGGTCCACATAAAGCCTAACTGTTACTACTATCAGTCCCTCCTTTAATTAGGGGTGCTGTGGGTCTAAAGGTCTTGGGTTCCAATCCTGATGATGGTCCATTTGAAGGATCAGTGTTGTTCCACATGATGGAATTTGTTTTTATTACATTTGCTTAAAAAAAAAAATTACAAAATTTACACACAAATACTATGCCAAAAGAATATAATTAAGGGTGCAAAATCAAGTACCAAATGTTAAGAAATGCCAAAATTAAGGTTGCCCATTCTGTTAAGAGTTGATGTAAAAAGCTTCACAAAGGAAGCCATTTGCAGGGCGCAACCAGAAGTTTTATTGGTCCTACAAACCCCAGGAACTATGCTATCTATATATTTTTGAGTGCCATCTACTGGCACTTTATCTATGAATTATTTATATATGTCTGGACACATCTCATAACTGGTGCCACCTTAATTTGTCCCCCTTTTGTGTACTGTGTTATGCTATGGCCTCTAATTACATGATCTCATATTAATTCTACCGGACCTTGCCTCATTCAGTGCACTGGCTGCATAGTGAATGACACTGAGGGTTGCAAGAACAGAAAGGATGCTGGAGTGAACTAACCAGGCTCTATCCCTGGCTTTGCCACAGAATTCCTGCGTGGTACTGGGCAAGAGTATCCGAGTGTATTTGCACGAGAGCTGGTGAAAAAATGAAAAACTATTTTTGTAAAAAGTGTGGACGTTGTTTCAATTCCAAGTGCTCAAACCGTGGCCCCATTTTTCTCTTCTGTTTTTTAAATTGTGATTAAACTTTTGGGGGCATTTTTATTGTATTGAAAATGTTACTAAAAATGTTTTTAAAAGTCACAGAAATGTAGGGCTGAAAGGGATCTCAAGAGGTTGCAGGTCCAGCCCCTTGTGCTGAAGTAGAACAAGTAAACCTAGACCAGCAGTTCCCAAATTCTATCACGTTGCATACCACCAACATAAAATGTCACCACCCGTAGTACCAACACCTGTAGGGGTGGGGAGAAGGGGCAGGGTAGGGTGGAGGGAGTGGTTGCTCTGCTGCTTGTGGGTGGGGTTGGCGCAGGAGCAGCTCCTGCCCAACTACTGGGTGTCCAGAGAGAAGGAGACAGAATGGCCGGAGTGCCGTGCTGTTTGAGGGCAGGGCCGGCACTGGAGCGGCTCCTGGCTAGCCCCTCAGCAGCAGCTGGACGTGTATGGTGCCTGCCATGCCTTTGGGATGTGGGAAGAACAAGGCTGTGGTCTCTGAAACACCTTGGAACAGCAACATTCAAAGGTCATGTCCAAAGAGTCTCATTTACCCTTCTGGGAGGTTAGGCAGTGCTAACCCAGTGGGAGTTACCTAGGCGCACACAGAGTGGAAAGCGGACATCTGGGGCTTTGCCTTTATTCTTAGGCTACAGTTGGCCAGATCCTGCCTGCTTTACTCAGTAGGCTTTTGCCCAGTTTCTGTAACTAGCACTGATTAAATAACTCTTTTGGTTCTTACTTCTCTGACATGGGGGTTGCAGTCATATATTTTCTTTCAGTGTTTTCAAACTTAAAAAAGGGGTTGATAAACTTGGATCCACGTGCTATTAAAAAAGCACCAACAAACAGACTGCAGCAATTCTTATGGAACGAATCCCACTGAAGGCTTTTGTGACATCCCAACCCACCAAGGCACCTAGGTGCTTTTGGTTTATAATATTACAGAGCTCCACCACAGACCGAGTCTCTTGTTAAGTTGCTGCCGTCAGTGGAGTTGAAGAATACAGTGAAACCCCCATTGTAAGATGATGGCGCCAAGGATCCTCAGAAAGCACCCCAGGAAAGTGGGGCTGCTCCTATCTCTCCTTGCATTACAGACAGACCTTTTCTTCCTTCCCAGCGTCTTTATCGCATAACATGAGTCAGGGAAACTAAAAAAAGAACAAAGGAGAGGAAGGAGAAAAGATCTACAGTTATTTAGGGCTGGAGGGGCGTTGGAAGAAGGAAAAGCTCCCTTCATAGACTTGGGGCTAGAAGGGACCATTCTGATCCACTCATCTGATCTCTTCAATAACACAGGCCAGAGAGTATCACGATATGGTTCCTTCATCCCCTAAATACCTTGGAAGTAAGTGTGAAGAGGCAGGGGTGGGAGCTACAAGACCATTTCTACAGCCCTTCTGAGGCTCCAAAATTTTTTTAATAAATGGTTTTCCCCCTAGTTTGTATGGTTCTCAAGTCTTTTCACATATTTAATACTAGTAGTAATTCACTCTCTGCTGTTCAGATATTCACTGACTAATCCTCACAGCTGCCCTGAGTAGCAGGCAAGTCAATCTTATTTCCAATTTTTCAGTTGTGGAAACGGAGGGAGAGAAGTTAAGTGATTTGCCCAGTGCTAGAGAGAGTGGGTCATAGTCAGGAGTAAAACCCAAGAGTTTGCAGCTCGCTGTCCTGTGTACAATGACCCTGAGACAGAGTCCTTTTTCCACACCACACGGGAGTGAGAGAACACCTTGAAAATGACTTTATCAAGTCCACTTCAGCTCTGCGGCGCTGAGCTGGGAAAGATTTGACAAAGTGAGCAAGCTCTTCCTCTTAATCTTCTTTGGCATCTTCTCTGTGTAGAAATAGAGCTGGTAGAATACTGTGGAAAACCAGCATCATGAGCATTCATTCAGGTTCCAGTCAGACGCTTGCTTTTACTGTGTTCAGACACCCTTATTGTTCTGTATTTGGAAAACAGGTTTATGTTCCCATTAGTGTTTGGGTAATGGCTTCATTTGATTGGGAGTATTTGATATTCATAACTTATTATTGGTTAGTCTGATCATCCAGCCAAGGAGCACAAATAATGACATGTGACTCATTGACTACTTGAAAATAACATATTTTCACCCAAACCGGGATCAATTCGCAATTTTAAAAAGGGCTTAATTTGCTGGATAACTTACTCGTAATTAACAGTCAGCCCATATCTAATACAGAGGGACCAGCTTTTCCAAAATGCTCAGCTCCCATTTAGACACCTAAACAAAGTGTCCAGATTTTCAGATGTGCTCGGTCGTTCCCCTGGAGAGCAATGACAGCAAGTTCTTTTGCAAATTTGGCCCTAGCGGTTCATAGCTGTTCAACGTCTGGTTAAGTTCTATACCACATTGAATCTCTTGGCACTGGCAAAATGTCCCCCTGCTCCATAAAAATTTTGCTAATACATTTTCAGCAAAGCAGCAGTCTGCGCGTTCACAAATCCTAGGATAAAACTGATTCCCTGCCAGACATCCCAATAAAATTGCTGTCATTTATATCAGCACCTAGAGGTCTCAATCAAGATCAAGGCCCTATTGGGATAAGCACTGTACAAACACATAGCAGGAGATCCTTGTTTTGAAGTGCTTACAGTCTAAGTAGTAAATAGTCCTAGTCATGTTGTCGCGTGTTCTCATTCTAAGTAGTAAATAGTCTTAGTCATGTTCCTTGTGCTCCTCCATCTTCCTGTCTATATCAATCTGTTGTCTCTTGTGTTAGCCTTACATTGTAAAGTCTTTGGGACAAGGACTGTCTTTTGTTCTGTGTTTGTACAGCACCTAGCACAATGGGATGATGGTCTATGACCAGGGCTCCTATTGCAGTTCTAATAAGACATGCTAGTAGTAGTAGTGTTTCTTAAATCCCAGTTAACTGAAGTGTGTGTGTATGTGTCTGAGAGAGAGAGAGAGTGTTTATATATACTCAAGGTTTGAAAAGTGGGGTAGTTGGTTGCCTTTTTAAGAGCTCTCCTCTCTTTAGAAGCCATGGCCCAAAATTCTGTTTTGACTCATTGGCAAAAATATTTTAATCTCCTTTGGAGTGGCCTAGAAGTGTGTCTCACAGTGACAAAGCGGGCTTTTATTGTGCTGTAGTCTTGCTGCTGCTGCCTGAGTCAATATGGGTAATTACAACCCAGCATGGCAAAGAACAAAAGGGGAAGTTACTGTATGTCGTGTGGAACAACAGCATAAAAATCATTGCTGTACTACTCCTGTTACTGAGCACTACAAAACCTCTGATGAACTTCTAGGAGCTGTGGCATGCTGAATGAAGGATAGCTGGTGTTTCTGTCTAGCCATTAAAGAGATCAGCAATAGAGCTGGTTGGAAACATTTCGTAAAACGTTCTCCATCAGAAAATGCTGTTTCAACAAAACCAGTCATAGTGTGTTAGAGAGTAGGATCTAGCTTTAGTAGCAGTGAAGTTTAGAGAGTTAGACACAAGTGTTATTAATCAACAACACATTGACAAGAGGCGCCTCTGCTGGACATGTATACTTGCTGAAGTGAAGATAACAGCATAAATAGAAAGATAAATGAATTGATTGGCAGATGGTGGTTTTGTGTTTGACACCCAAGAAAGAAGCAAGCTCTGTGGTGACAGGGTTGCAGGTTCTAAAATTTCCTTGGCATTATCAACTCACTTATTCTTTCCTAGCTTCTTTTTTTTTAAACAAAATATAGCTAGTTCTGTGTCGCACCCCATGCACTCCAATCTCTTCTGCAGTCTGTTGCTTTTTCAAATTTACACACACACAAACGGAAACACAAGCAGCACTACTGCTTTGCAGTAAACCCTGTTTGCGTCTCTCCTGTGAAGATCAATAGAATTCTTCCTCTCTGCCCCAGCAGGATGTATTTATTTTCAGGTGTCTCTTATGACAGGCCAAGCGTGTTGAATGTTCTGCTTTACTTTATAGCACTTACCGTGCTTGTGTCCTCACTGACTTTCCATTCCCTGAGTGAGGTTTGGGGCGGGAGGGGCGAATGGCCCATCCTGAAACATTCTTTTTTAGAAGACCATTTTTAATGTCCTCCTTCTTTTGACCACCTCTGGCCATGTCTACACTAGGAGTGCTTTGTTGGTAGCTATCCCTGTATCCTAATGTGGACGCAGCTTAAAACTGCACTTTTGATGGTATAACTTATTCCAAACCTGCTCCCTCTCTACACCCTCCAAGCATAATCAGCTGTATTGGGAAAACTGCAGTTTTGCTGGTATAACTGGGCCTAAACTAGGGACTTTTGCCATTACAGCTTTGCCAGTCAAAGTTGGCACCTCTTCACACCCTTGAGTGACATAGCTATGCTGGCAGAAGTTTATAGTGTAGACTTCACCTCCAGCTCCTAATTCAGGTCTCCATTTGCAACCTGCTTCTTCCGCTACTGATCTAAAATATCCACTTGTTGTTACTGCTGTGTCTCGTCCTTTATGTGGCTTGATTGTGTCCTCCCAGCTTACAGTCCTGACCTACAAATACTACGGGCTGCCATGCTGACTAACATGCATTGGCCCATTGACTTTGATGGTACTAATTTTGCTGTTACACTGGTGTAAATCCTAAAACCAGTAGAGTTACTATGAATTTACACTGCTGTGACAAAGTGCCCAATGAAACTACTCATGATAGTAAATATTGCTAGTAAATATTTGTAGGATCAGGCCCTAAATTTGTAAGTTCTTCATGCCCTGCTCTGTGGGCTTGAGTGTCTGTTACCCTTCTCCTTGTGATTCCTTGTCATTTACATCAGTGCAATGTGAGTATAAAATGCTACTAAATCAAAATGCCTGTGATTTGCATCAATTTTGCACTGGCATTAGTGACTATACAAGATTCAGGGCAACAGAGAATCCGGCCATATATTTGTGCAGCACCAGGCACACCTGTAACACTCTAGAACAACAGCTTACGGAGTGTTAAAATAATGGCCACAGTCCACTGGTAATCATTGACACTAATGGACAGAAACCTAGTTAAAGTCACAGTGGAGAGTCTTTATATCCTGATATTTTAGCCCTCACCTGGTGAAATGCAATCGTAAATGAATAATGTTTATTGTAGCACCCTTCATCCCAAGTGCTTCACCAACTACATATGTACAACCCCAGTGAGACAAAACCTCCTGGGAGCTGGGTCCAGCTGGCACACAGAGCAGAGGAAAGGGAGCATTTTAGTCAAAAAATCCAGATCAACCCTCTACTCTTAGATGAAATCCTGGCCCTGTTGAAGTCCATGTTCAAGCTCCCATTGACTCATTAGGGCCAGGATTTCACCCTGTGAATGCTCTACAAGATAGTTATAGTTAGAGTAAGGAAATGATACAAAATAAAAAGATGTTTTAATCTTCCCTTCATTTTGCCCCTATATTTAAGTTTTTATCTCTTGTCTAACACCTCAAATGTAAACATTCCCCCAATAGAGCTATTTACCAGAGGCATAAATCTAGCATCAGTGATGTTCAGAATCAGGATTTGCATCTTCAAAGTACAAATTTCATGCCCACTGGGATAAAGGACCAGTTCTTCTAATTCAGCTAGTGCAGAAATTGATTATTATACACAAGCAATTCTGTCATTGCTCCATGGAAGGAACCTTTTTCTGTATGTAGCTTTTCAAATTCAGTGCATTGTTTTTATGATACAAGAAAATAGAGATGACTACTGGGGATATGACTCTTACAAACAGCATTACTTGTTGGTTGGTTCATTTTAATTCACAGCATAGCCACACGATACTGCTTTGTAATGAAGGGCGAGGGGAGGCACTTTACTGTTCTAGAAGCTTTATGAGAGGCGGTGTGGTCCAGTGGCTAGGATACTGGACTATAATGGAGGCTGGTGGTCTAGTCCCAGTTCTGCCACTGACCTGTTCTGTGACTTTGGTCTGGTCACTTCACCCTTCTGTGCTTGTCTCCCTCCCACCCTTTCTCTAAATAGATTGAGAATTCTCTGGAGCAGGGACTGCCTTTTATTATAAGTTTATACAGTACCTACCAAAATCAGGCCCTGATCTTGGCTGAGGCCTCTAGACACTACCGCAATACAAATAACAACTGATCTGAGACTCTTCTCCGTTGGTGCACTTCACTTTACTCTTTAGCTTCCTCTTCTTGGTCTCAACCTGTCTGCTTTGTGGAACGTCTGCAGCAAGCCAGATCTACTGTGGATAAAGTTTGTTTGTTTTGTGTACAGTTCAGGCAGATGGCATTCTAATCAACTGTGGTCTATAAAGACAACAGGAAAAAATCATTTGTATTATTGGTGAGACACCATTGATAATACAGAAGACAATAGGGTACACAATACATTAAAGTGTGGCTGACAAATATGCTAATCAGTTTGTTTCAAAATCAACAAAAAGCCTCAAGCTTTTAGGTCCCGTTTATCTGGTATCTTCAGCCTATCCCTTGTATCTTTCAGTATGTTGTGTAGGATATTTGTTTCAGGATAACTTCAGCATCTTTCATGGCATCTCTCTGGAGCTCACTCCCCTTCATAACACCAATTGGAAGGCTCTCAAAGCCATTAAAGAACACCAAACATAGTGTCTGCCAGGTTTATTCTCCATGCTCACTGAATGAAAAGTCTCCTCTTGGGAATATTCTTGGTGAAAAGTTACAGGACAAAATCATGGTGTGGATTGGAAGCACGAACAAGTACCATTTTGTTGCCAGCCTGTGTGCTAATTGATTTCTACAACTGTCTTTAAAAAGCATTTTTATGCAAGACCTCAGTGTCTCTAGCAGAAACTACTGATCTGGACATTATAAGATCTGGACTTCATCACAGAGCTATGAAGAGGCTGTTCATAAATACCTACAGTAAGTACTCTCCAGTAGCAACTGTAAGTCACAGGAACGATCACATTTCATACATTATACATATATAGTATGAACTCTAGTTATGGTGGTAAATCAAGCCTAATGCATCTTTGTCTCTTTGTTCTGGAAATAGGGAAATGTAAGTGAACCTGCAAAGGTAATTGATGGGGACAAAGGGCTGGGTGCACTGGAAGTGTGTATCCATGAGAAGCTTGGAATCTCACTGCAAGCATAAATCTAGCAAAAGAGAAAAGGCCAGGTAAAATCTCTCTCCCTCTGTATGTCCACCCATAACATACGTGTGTACTTGTGTAAGATATTATATACATACCCTGTTTAATAGTTTGTCATTTTATTCTCTGCAGGCAACATCAGCTAATTCAAGACGTGAATAAGGAGAAATAAATGTAAGGATCAGGCAAAAAGATGATTTCATATGGGAGACTTTCAAAGACCTCATCATCACACACGAGGCCACTGTGAAAATGGAGAGACACAGCAACATGTTGCTATCACTGTAGAGTTTTCCAGCTTAAGCTGTAAGCAACTCAGCTGCTGAAGCTTCATGTCTAGAGTGTGCTTAGCATCACGTGTTATCCAGTGCTCATATCTGAAAGTATTCTTTCTACAATGCCTGAGTGGAGACCTATGGCAACATTCATAAAGAGAGAGTGTAGAGTATACTATCTGCTTTATATATGGGGATAATGTACTGAGGATTCTATTCTAGTCTATACTGGTTCT
>ML675611.1:12562889-12650099 GCA_007922155.1 Mesoclemmys tuberculata | reverse complement strand
ACACACACACACACACACACACACACACACACACACACACACACACAGAGTAATAAAGCTGGGGGCAGCACTGCCATCATGCACTTTGAAATGGGCTCCAACTGCAAGAGGTTGCTACTATCCTAGAACGTAAGAGTGGCCATACTGGGTCAGACCAGTGGTTCAACTAGACCAGTGTCCTGTCTTCCAACAATGGTTCATGCCAAAGGGAACGAACAGAACAAGGTAACTATTGAGTGATCCATTCCCTGTCGGCCATTTCCAGCATCTGGCAGTCAAAGGCGTAGGGACACCCTGACCATGCTGGCTAATAGCCATTGATGGACCTATCCTCCATGAACTCATCTAATTATTTCTTGAACCCTGTCATAGTCTTGGCCTTTACAACATCCCCTGGCAATGAGTTCCAAAGGTTGACTGTGCATTCTGTGGAGAAGTACTTCCTTCCTGCTGTCCGTTAATTTCACTGGATGACCCCTTGGTTCCTGTGTTGTGTGAAGGGATAAATAACTCTTTCTTTATACTGCTCATGATTTTATAGACTTCTGTCCTATTCCCCTTTAGCTGTCTCTTTTCCAAGATGAATAGTCCTTGTCTTTTTAATCTCTCATCATATGGAAGCTGTTCCATATCCTTAAACATTTTTTTGCCCTTCTCTGTACCTTTTCTAATTCTAATGTGTATCTTGAGATGAGGCAAGCAGAACTCCACGTAGTATCCAAGGTGTGGGCATACCATGTACTTGCATAGTAGCATTATGATATTTACTGTCTTATTATCTATACCTTTCCTAGTCATTCCTAACATTCTGTTAGCATTTTTTACTGCTGCTACACATTGAGCGGATGTTTTCAGAGAACTGTCCACAATGACTCCAAGATCTTTTTCTTGAATGGTAACAACTAATTTAAACTCCATCATTTTATATGTAATGTCGGGATTATGTTTTCCAATGTGCATTACTTTGCATTTATCAACACTGAATTTCATCTGCCATTTTGCTGCCCTGTCACCCAGTTTTGTGCAATCCCTTTGTAACTCTTCACAATCCGCTTCAGATTTAACTACCCTGGGTGATTTTTGTATCATCTGTTAACTTTGCCACCTCACTGTTTACCTATTTTTCCAAATCACTTATGAATATGTTGAGCAGAACTGATCACTCTACAGATCCCTGAGGGACACTGCTATTTATCTTTCTTCATTCTGAAAGTTGACTATTTAGTCCTACCCTTTGTTTCCTGTCTTTTAACCAGTTACTGATCCATGAGAAGACCTTCCTTCTTATTGCATGACTGCTTACTTTGCTTAAGAGCCTTTGGTAAGGGACCTTGTCAAAGGCTTTCTAAAAGTCCAAGACTCCCCTCAAAGAATTCTAATAGACTGGTGAGGCATGATTTCCCTTCACTATAGCTGTATTGACTCTTCCCCAATAAATTATGTTTATCTATGTGTTGATAATTCTCTTCTTTACTATAATTTCAGCTAATTTGCTTCTGAAGTTACGCCTGACTGGTATGTAATTGCCTCTGAAGCCTTTTTTAAAAATTGGCATCACATTAGCTATCCTCCAGTCATCTCATACTGAAGCTGATTTAAGTGATAAGTTACATACCACAGTTAGTTCTGCGATTTCGTATTTATCCAGTCTCCTGTATTGCGTTAACATGACATATTGTAAAATGCCAATACTGTAATCTCAGTATTCTTATAGGTAGGGGGAGAACCTCTGATCTCCAGCTCCTATGTTTTGTGGAAAGGTCCCAGCAAGTCATGGATAGGGCCTTCTTACACAATTAAGATCTGGGATTCAGGACTCCTGGGTTTTACTCACTGCACTTCCCCTGGTCGCTTTGTGACCTTCAGCATCCCCAACTTCAAAGCAGAGATGATGCCCCACCTTGAAAGTCCTCTGGTAGCTGCAGATGCAAAGTGAGGTGCACAGGTTGGTTTGTTTATTTCTTGGTGTCCCCCACCAACTGCAGTATGATGTGCTGGTGAGGCATTAAAGTGGAGGAAAGGAGACAGTGCTAAGAGATGTGGATGAAGGTGGTGGGCAGAGGACAGAAGTGACGGTGATGGAGAATGGGGTCGGGTGGAGAGCAGCTCTAATACTCTCCACTGAAACAGTTTTATATAAAAAATCTAGGTTTTTGACAAATTTGTCACAAAAGGTGTCTGCTTTCCACAGAGAACTTCATTTTTTCATGGGAAGATTTTGGCTGAAAACATTGGTTTTAGAATTTCCATGGAAAATTGACAACAACGAAAGGGTGGGTGTTTTTTAAAATTCTGGGGTAGGGAGAGAGATTTCAGCCCAGTGATAGTCGGGAGAAGGGATAGTAGGGATCACTGATGTTGTAGCCTACTTCTTCTCTACCCCCAGTACAGCAGTTCTGAATGGATGGTTGTGCTGCCTTTTCTCCATCTTGACAAGCAGCTGTCCCTGCTTGTCAAGATAGAGAAAAGGCAGCACAAAAGCCTGAGAACCCAATGGGATAATAAAAAATGGAGGAGCAGGTCCAATGCTTTGTCTCTGTCTATGATTCTTTAGCTTTTCTTCTCCATGCCAAAAAAACCCTCCCAAGGTCTGCCCGTAATTCTAAAGAATGGCACTGCTGAGGGAGCATTGCCAGCCTTTTATGGCCTTTCCTTCTTATTTTTACCTTGAGATACACAGTCAAAGCAGAGTGAACAGTGGGTGCTAATTAAGCAGAAGCACATTTTGACAACAGAGCAGTAGTGCTGGTGCATACAAAGCTGGAGCTCATTAAAGCAGCATGGTATTTAGTCAGTTAGGTTTTTGCAGAGATTAACGTGCCTGGGTTAATTCAGACTTAGAAAATAACCACTTAATGTAAAAGTTCTTAATATCTCCGTTATTACACACCATAGGAATTGCTGAACTGCATTAGACTATTCATCCAGCTACCCAGTTTCTTTGCCAATGGCTAGCATCTGATGTATCCGCAAAAGGGTCCCTCCATGGACCTCAGCAAAGTATTTCTCTGTATCTTATCATAGGGTGCACATCATGGGGCACCGAACATAAGCAATGCCATTGCCTTCTTTGGAATTTGTGCTGGGATAAGGATTTTAGAATCTGGTCCTATTATTAGATGTGTAACTTCTAATCATGTTGTTTTATATCCTATCTGACTTTGCTGCCATAATAAATAAGCCACCGGCACAACTGTCCAGTTGAATGGCATTGTACTGAACAGATGTTTGTAGTGGAATCCACCTTGGACAATTCTGCTGTGTTAGTGACATGTGGGTCGTTCTTCAGAATATAGATGCTCTGCCCCTGGGTACAGATGAGAATTACAATGCTGCAGATTGCGAATAAGACAGTAAAAGTTTGAGCACACAGTTGAGAATGCTGACTGTGTATTTGCTTGAGTAAATTTCTCCAAAGTTCCCTGTGAGTATCTGTAGAAGTTTCCCTGAGATGTTCTACGGTGCATTGTAATAGGCCCAGGGTGGAAGGACAAGACAAAGGAAATTCACGAGAGGCCCAGGTTTGAACATAAAATCAAGCTATTGGGTTGGGGTTGTATTTCAGGGCTTGTGATTTAACCCAAACTGACACCCACTTGGCAGGAACTGCACATTCCTTCCATGCAGTTTTACAAGCAGTAAACTCAGGAAAGCTAAGATTACAGACCAGACAGCGTAGCCCCTGTGTTTCCACAGAGCTCCTGGACAGGGTTTCTGGTCAGCACCACCTCCTAGTCTCTCCTCTGACACCAATACTCTTCTTTTAAGATGTTGAACCTAAATAAGCTTAGCTTCATTTAGTTATGGGAGTGCCTCCCTCAGCTACTTCTGAGCTTTGGCTGAGAATTTAACCCTGTGAGAACTCAGACAGCTGTCTGGCTTGGCAAGGCCCCCCTCCTGGGGATGCCACTGGGACAGGAGGTGGCAGGGCTTTGGGGTCATCTCCGATGGGTGCTAAAAGACCACTACACCCCGTCACATGTATCTATGCTGGGAGAACTTGTAAGTGCTGTTCTTCTCTGGTGTTGCTCCACCAGTGGTAGCCATGCTGGAAGCTGTAGTGCGGACAGGGCCCCGCCGTCTAACCCTACTCTGCTCCGTTATTTATATTAAATGGATCCTGCAGGCCGTGACTAAGACCAGGTCTCCATAGTGGTAGGCACTGTACACACAGAGTGAGCCAGGCCCTGCCCTGAATATCTCACAAGATTGTTACCTCATGTTCATTGCTTGGGTCTATACCCTTCCCTTGCAATGACTAAATAACTGCCATTAGTGCTGGTTGGAGTTCTGTATGTTTTATGGGGACAATAGACCACCACAGTGTTTTAGGGGGGTCAAGAACTCTACTGCTGCTTAGCACTATCCCTTTATAGTTTGGGAGCTCTCGTGGGCCTGCAGTAGCCACCAGAGCCTAATGGAGCCACAGTGTACATATGTACCTGGATATTGTAGGCTGTATATTGTTAGTAAGCAGGGTTATTTAGAAACAGCTATGGCTGGAGGGGGGAGAGGGGTCCTTTATAATCTTAAAGTTGTGTAGAAAGCAAAGACACAACTACACAGTGCCTTCTGCTACACTGTGAATATCTGTGCACAGCAGTATTTACCCCTCTCCTAGTTATGGTGTCTTCTATACTTGGAATGGAAACTACCACAATTAACATGGTACGTGTTAATTCTAGGTCACTATTCACAAGTGTTTGTTGCCTGTACAAGCTCAGTCTTTTAGACTACTAAAGATATTCCAGGAAAAAGAAATCAGGAACATTAAGTTATTCTAGGTTGGCGTAATAAAGAGGTCATCATGTCAAATCCCCAGGTGTTAGTCATTGTAGCTCCATTGACTTTAATGGATCTATGCTGCTTTATGCCAGCTGAGGGTCTGGCCTCAGGTCTTTAAGATCTGAAATGAATATCTGTTTCGTAAGTACAAATGAAGGTGAATTCCTACTGGATGGATAAAAGGGTGTGGGGGTAGGGTGTATTTGCACACTTACCAGTGAAGCTCTTTAGCAGAATAAATAAATAAATAACTTAATTCCCCCAGAAGAAGATAAATAAGAATTTAATTTTCTTCAGCAAAAATGTGTATGGTTTGATTGGTCTCTTCAGCAAAGCGAGGTAGGCAACTGCTTACTGAACCTCTGCCGTTGGAGAGAGAGCTTGCAAGCACTAAGTAGCTTCATCTTCCCTGAGCATGCATTCATTACCTCTTCAACACATGCCCAAGGCACTAAGTAGCATATCTTGTCTCCAACAACAGCCCTTTTGTCTCCACCATGTCAGCACTGACAAGCAGAAATTCCTCCAGTATTTGAGCCAGTACACTGGGAATAATTCAGGCTGATCTGCATTGATCCCAGTGAACTTTTCCTAGCAAGTGACAGCAGAAGATGTGATTTTTTTTCTTTTGGAGAGGCGCTAATGGGATTTGGGATAATTATGGAAATGAAGAATCAGAAGAGAACTAGACATCCATTTGGAAATGGTGCTACATTATACTGAGTGGAAACAGACAATCTGCAATTAATTAGATGATGACACCCTAATAACTGTGTGTCCAGTACATCATCATTATTTATTGCTAGGTAAAAAGACATTTTTGGTAATCCAAACTATCCCTATTGGGATCAGTGAATTATTTATTTTTGGCAAGGTCAACTTCCATACTCTCAAAACAAAAACACTTGCAAAATTAAACTCCAGTTTCTGGCCTGGAAAAAATACTTTCTCAGTTAAAAAGAAATGGAATGGAAAATTCTGTTTGCTTGTAGTATTTAAAGCCTAGCATAAAAGTTAGAATTTATGCTACAATATAGTGGATGTTTATATTGATTAAAAAATTAGTCATTTTAGCTTACTGCTTTGTTAATCATAAAATGGCTTTTACCTTCAATGTCTATGTTGTATGACCCAGTCTCAGGACAGTGCTGTGTCAGCCTTATGGGTGGATGACATGAGTGACTGGCCAGGGCACTGTGGTCAAGAGGCTACAGAAGGATCGAGCCCATCCAGAAGGCAGGGGGAGGGGACAAAGGGGGCTGCAGGTTGGGATCCAAGCGTTCACACTCGTCCCTTCTCTGCCCTCCTGGCAGCATGACACCTACAGCACCACTGCCACTCCACCTGCTGCTGCTCTGTCTGCTGAGAAGCTCCACACTGCTCAGGGAGCAGTACTTAAAGGGTGCCAAAGAAAGTTCACTGGGGTGCCATTTTCCCAAAGGCTGGCCCTGGTACTATGTTAATTAATTATTCTTGGCATCATACTGGTAAAGCACTTAATTCAACACCATTTTAATCGTCTTTGCTTTGAAATTCGAATAGTGAATTGTTTTAATCAGTGATAAAAATGCACGACACCAACACTGAGTTCCCAGTCTTGTGCCACTTAGTCACAGAATTCCTGTTGACTTGAATAGGAAACTTGCTTAGTTGGGACTGCAGGATTGGACCTCGGAGTCACTTAGTCAAGTCTTATGTAATTTCTTTCTCATTTTCTAGAAAGTGTTCTTTAAAAAAAAAAAAAAAGGTGACCCAGATTCTCAGCTGGTGTCAATCAACAGAGTTCCATTGAGCTTTAAAATCGAGTCTTTCTCAAAGATCTGTTTTACCTCCACCAGAAGTTACAGGTTGGATGCAGGAATGACTGGGTGAAATTCTTGGTCTGTTTGATACAGGAGGTCAGACTCGATGGTCTCTTCTGGCCTTGAAATCTGTGAACCTACACTCATTTACACCAGCTGATGATCTGGCCCAGTGTGTGTTAATTGAGAGCCGGTGAAAAGTGCTAAAGTGTCAGCCCTGGATACTGAAATCCTGTATTTATCCACAGAAATGGTATCCCATTGGCAGGAGTATTGTAACCTTTCTCCACACTGCCCTGTCTAAAGCAAGAATCATCTCTAGTGATGGGAGGGGTAGTTCAATTTCTATGCCTATGCAGTTCTATTTATCTAGCTACAGTTGAAGGCTTTATTCACCATGGTATCTGAACACCTTCACCTAATCCTTGGTCTCTCCTCTATGGCTACCAATACTTATGGCTTTCTGCAGGGGATCTATCACTAACCTTAGGCCCAGTCCTGGCAACCCTTTCTCACATGAGTAGTCCTTCCTTAGGCCTAGATCTTATGCCAGCTGAGGTCAGTGGCAAAACTTCTATTGCATTCACGGGAAGCAAGATCAATATTTACACAAGTAGTCTCATTAAAATGAATGGGCTTCTCCCCTGAGTAAGAATTATTTGAGTATTGTAAGGGTTTTTCGCTACTCTTTTTAACAAGATGTATTTGATTTTTTTAAAGAAGTGAAGTTCCTTTTGAGGGTGAATGGCTAAAACTATCTAATCAGAAAGTTGCCTGGCCTCTTGTGATAAAAGAGCACTGACAAGTAACTGGTGTAGAGAATAGAGACAGGACAAAATTTAAATCTACATCCAGGAAGGGTCTCCCAGCTCTGTGTGGTTGGATCCCAGATCAGCCATTCTGCTTCACCTACATGTCCCAAGTAGGAAGGGAAGAATCTTTTTCTCTCTAGAAGTATCAAGAACTGACATGCAAGACTGACAGAAGTCTGCCTTTAGTAATAAGCAAAAGCACAGAATTCATTTTGTTCAATTCCTCTTGGTGTGCAAATAATTCAATAGAAAAGCCACACAGCAAATAGTCTCTTTCTCTGCAGGCTATTATGCATGTTACTTTTAGTTTCTAATCCCTAAAAGCCATATTAACATAGATGAGATTGGACTGTATCCCCTCATACAGACATGTTTGTATTTATGCAGTGTTGTAGCCATGTTGGTCCCTGGATATTAGAGAGACAAGGTGGATGAGGTATTATCTTTTATTGGACCATCTTCTGTTGGTGAGAGAGAGAAGCTTTTGAGGTTACACAGAGCTCTTCTTCAATCAATTGGTAAGGTAACTCCACACTCTTCCCAGCCTCGAATTTCCCCAGAAATGTGCGCTCGGACTTGTGCAGCCCTGTCCTGGAACAATGAGAAGAATGTTAAGATTCATTGCTCCTCTAAAGAGTCAATATCCAACAGCTGTTACTTTAACTGGAGTTACTGAAATGTTCAGTTCAAACACTGCACTGGATTGGCTTAGATTAAAAATAAAGCAAGTTTATTTAATTCCAAAGATATTGTGATAGATAACTTGGGGCTTCTTTGCCTTTCTCTTTTATAGTCCAGGGAACCTTTGAAATAGATTCTTCTGAGGGATACCTACAGCTAAAAGTCTAGTTCTAGCTAGGAGTTAGGCAACGTGGAGTCTGTCTTGAAGGAAGTGTTCTGCTGCTTCCCCCACTGGAGTTTTCTACTGAAATGCAAATTATTTAGTTCCTGCCCCTTCCAGTGCTTGGGGACACTTGACTGAGCTGGTTAAAACAACTGAAATTCATTACCAGATATTAAGGTACTCTTTGCCCTCTGCCTTGGATTGTTCTTAATGTAATACTTCTTCCCCTTAAAAAGCTTCATTAGGATTAGCCACTGGCTGAAACAGAGGCAGTAGGTTACAACTTCCTGTCACCATATTTTCATTTCCTTTTATATGCACAATCTCTGTGTCACATGCTTTGGGTGTAGAGCTCCATCATAGTCATTCAGAATTGGACCCTTTTATTTTATGTAACCAATGGAGAATGATCATTGACCTGAAGAAGAGCTCTGTGTAAGCTTGTAAACCCACCTTTTCTCTCTAATATTGGTAATTGGCAAACATTGGTTCAAGGACATTATCATTCAAACTTTCCTTACAAAAGAGCAATTATTTCAAGGAATGGATGTGTGGTTCTTCTTCCCCTTTTCTTGTAATATGCTATTGGTGCTGCCTAGCTATGATACCCTGCAAATGAGTGTGCAGTTCATCATTTTCAGGTTAAATTAAAAAGAAAATGTAAATGTCATCCAAGGTGCCTGTTGCAGCTAAAAACCTATGAATTCCTGAACTGTGTTACTGTGTTGCACAAACAGATGCACATCCCAGTAAGGCCATCTTTAAACACAGGTTTTTCATTTTTGATTGCACCATGAAAGTTCTGAATTTGCTGCCACAATTAGTATCCTGATGTTCAAGTCCATGATACTGTTGGCCCAAACACTGCAATTAAACACTTGCTTCTTTGCAGTCAATGTGCAAGAAAAGGTGCTAATATAAGTAGCGCTGAGTGAAATGTTTGGCCAAAACATTTTTTGGTGAAAAATGCAGAGGTGGTGACATATTTAACCAGTTTATGTAGATGTTGCCAAATTGCTTATTGCTCCCTCTCTTCTCCCCTCCCCCACGACAAAAATGTGAAAATATTAAAATGTTTTGGCTTTTGGGACTTGAGATGACTGTTTCAAAAAGTCCTTCAGTTTTATTTTAAAAAATTCAAAACCATTTTAAAATGTTCAAAATCAAAATGAAAGGTTTGATTTTTGTGTAAATTAAACATTTTGGTTGACCTGAAATAAACATTTAAACTTTTAGATTTTGCTGCAAATTTTGAAAAAGTTTGGTTTCAATCCAGCTCAAAACAATTTTCTTCTGTGCTTTCCAAAATTGCCAGTGAACCAAAAAAATGCATTACTCACCCAGTTTTACTCATAATAACGCATCCTCCAGAGTCTTAAAACAACATCATATAGATGATATACTGCTAGGCTTGGACAGTCAATGGCCTGTTACAGAGGTTTATTAAAGGAACATCTTCAAAGTCTGTTCAGATTACTGCTTTACATTTTAGACAAATAGTTAGAAACTCAGATGTGCAGCACAGCATGTAGAAAGAAATATTGCAAATGAGCTGGTTTAAAAAAAAGAAAAAAGCAACCATTTTTAAAACCTATGCATGGGAGGTAATGGAAGTACTAAAACATAAAAATGACCATAATGTGCATTTAGGTCACACAAAATGACTTCCATAAAAGTGAAAATGATCCCTACGGATCTGATCCAAAGCCTATTGATTTCAGAGGATGTTGGATTAAGCCCTTGATTGTTAAACACATAGATGTTGCACTGATTAAAACACAGTGTGTTTAGCTATGTTCCGGACACACCTCTGCCCCTCTTTTGTTTACCATTTTCCCGGCAGGTGCCTACTCTTAGACTCTACCATCCCTTCAGGGTTTTGGCCTATGGATGAAAAGTGCTATATAAAATCTAAATATTATTCTCCCATGGGTCAGATAAGTAGGTGACAGAGCCTGGGCTTTTGTCAATAACTTGCTACATCGTATGTCTTCATGAACCCTTCCTCTTAAGCAGTGACTGAAAATACTTCTTATTCAGGAGTGGTTTCTATTTTAATCACTGTGGGACCCTTTGTGAGAAGCCCCTTTCTACGAATGCTGCTTTTTGTTAGTATTTTAGTACATTGCTGTTATGTCTTACCTGATGTTTTTGTTTTAAGGCCCACATTGTATTGCACTCATGCACCTGGATCCTTTCTGTTCTCTGTCTGTGAGACACAACAGTTTAGTCTTCTGAGGGCTGGAATGGTCCAGATCCTGTTGTTGGGGCTGTTGTAGGAGTGGTTGGGTGGTGTTGGATGTCCTGTGATATTCAGAAGGTCAAACAAAATGAACTGTGGTCCCTTCTGTCCTTAAACTCTATGACAATTTTCAGAGTCCTTAGCTCTTTCTTCTTTGCACACAATTTTTGATCCCTGCTATTTGCACATGCAGGTGATGGAGTATATGTATACAAATGACACACATACTAAACTTGTACCTACAAATAGAGTTTTCACACTGAATTCAACCGTTTGCACATACAAGTGAAGACACATCAATGAGTGAGGATGGTTGCAAAGTTAAGGTGCTGAAACAGGACTCAGATCTGGTTTCTTTTCCAGCTGTGCCACAGACTCACTGTATGACATTGGGCAAGTCACTTAACCTTTCTATGGCTCAGTTTCCCATCTGTAATGTGGGGATAACCTTAGATTGCAAGTTCTTTGGAGCAGGGACAATCTCCTTTCCTGCACACTGCTTAGAACCAGTGATGATATCCCAAATGTCCAATAACCAGTTCTATAAAGGCAGGTGATATTTAAGAACCTATTCTGAATAGGTTCTTAAACATCATGCACACAGCACCCCAACAACCCAGCACCCAAACTTCACAGTGCCCTCCACCCTGAAATTGACCCTCCCTGGTCAATTTCTGTGGCAGGGAGAATCACTCCCCAGTGAAATTGACCCTCCCTGGTCAATTTCGGAGGCAGGGAGAATCACTCCCCCCAGTGAAATTGACCCTCCCTCGTCAATTTCGGCGGCAGGGAGCGCTAAGAACTGGTTAGCTGAATTTTTTCTATTTTAAGAACCGGTTCGTGCGAACCATTGCAAACTGGTTGGATATCATCACTGCTTAGAACTTTCTGTTTCAGGCCTCCAGGCACTACCAAGATATAAAGAAATTACATTCGCAGAGATCATGCATACAAAGTTGCATGTACACAAAGAGAGGCTGCTTTCTGAAAATTCGGCTCGTCTTGTATTATTATTCATTACAACATTTTAACTCTTTGGGCATTGCTTTATAAAATGCCTTAGTTTCTAATTTCTTTCACTTCATGATTTCTCAATTATCCTTTCTTCCCTCCTTTCTCTCTATAATATTGCCACTTACTTTGGTGGCCCCTAAAGATGCATTTGCCAGATGAATTCTTGTGACAAGTCCCGTTATTGGCTAATTGCATTTGCAGATGGAGCACCTGTGCTGCACTTTGCATAGAAAGTAGAATTGATTTAGTGCAGACTTTCTTGATGCTCAGTTAAATCAACAACCAGCTTGTGAGTCAGGCAAATATGGCTGTCTTGCAGATGGTACAGACAATTATTTGTCTGCTCTGGTTTAATAACCTTCATGATCCTACAAAACTGACTAGAGATTGCTAACCCATCTATAACATTTTCAGACCAGCCCATGGAATTCATTAAGAGGAATATAATTCTCTATTACATTTTTACAGTAATTTCTGTAGAATCCTATTGGTATTATCCCTGATAAATTTGATAGGATTTTTCCATAAGGGAGCAAGCACTTGATCCAAAGCTCATTGAGGTAAATGGAAATAGTCAGACTAATTGAAATGTCCTTTCAGGCCGCCCACATGTAGGCAGCCTCTACAAATCTTGGGCTGTTTTGCATAAAAATTCTACAGAGTGGGAAAAAAGCTCCAAAAAACTACTCTGTTGGCTCAGCACAAAATGTGTTCCTGGTGTCCCATTAAATCTAGGTGACTTTGTAATTTGAGCAGGAAGTGGTAAGGTTAGTGGGGAAGGTTCAAATAAGAAACCTGAACAGCATCTTTATTATTTAAAGTTTCTGAAGACACAGCAGACTGCATGTAGCTATGGCAGTCAGCTCTTTTGTTTGGCAGTTTTGCCATCTTTACTTTTATCCTGATCTGGAAAAGGCAGAAGAATTCAATAAAACTTTCTGTTCTGTCTTTGGAAAGATGCAAGATGTTAATCAGTGCTAATAAAATATTGTCTGTTCCATCAGTAACTAGGGAGGATATTAAACAGCAATTATTTAAAGTGAATGTTTTTAAACCCAAAAGACTGGATAACTTGCATGCATGAATATTAAAAGAATTGGCCAAGGAGCTCTCTGAACCAGCTGACAAAGAAAAAACCTCATGTCGTAACAATATTAATAAAGAGGAAACAGGATGACCCTAGTAACTATAGGTTGGTGTTTTCCTGACATCATTACAAAGGAAAATTATGGAAAAGGTGATATGGGACAAATCAATAAAGAATTAAAGGAAGATAGCATAATTAGTGCCAATATATAGGATTTTATTGTAAATAGGTCTTGTAAAAACAAACTTATTTTTTATGATGTCACAAGTTTGGTTAATAAAAGTAACCTGATATATTATGCTCAGACTTCTCTAAGGCTTTTGATGTAGTCCTGTGTGACATTCTGATTTAAAAAAAAAAAAAGTAGGACTCTAGAAAGTTAATGCAGCCCATATTCAATGGATCAAAACTGGTTAACTGGTAGATCTCAAAAAGTAATTGTAAATACAGAATTGTTATGCTTTGTGGGTGTTTCTAATGGGGTCCCACCGAGATCTGTACTTGGCCCAGTGATAATCTATTACTCTTTATCAGTGATCTGGAATAAAATAGAAAATTATTACTGGTAAAACTTGCAGATGATACAAAAATTGGTAAAGTGGTAAATAACGGTACCAGGGCAGTTATACAGAGTGTCCTGGATCATTTGGTAAGGTGGGATCCTTTCAACAACATGCATTTTAAAACAGTCAAATGTAAGGTCATGCATCTGAGACTGCAGGTCACCTTTAAAAGAAGGGGGACTGTATCCTAGAATGCAGTGACACTGAATAGGACTTAGCATGATTTCAGGGCTGGACAATATGCCTGCTAGTAAGAAGCTTAAAAAGCAAATCTATTGTATGTACCCAAGAGAAGGTTAAGAGGTGACTTGATCATGGTTTACAAAAAACCTACTTGGGGAGAAGATTTCTGATAGCAGACCGCTCTTTAATCTAGCAGAAAGTGGCACAATGAGAGCCAATGGTTGGAAACTGCCGATAAACAAATTTATATTAGAAACAAGGTCCAGATTTTTAACTGCGAGAGTAATTAGCAGTTGGAACAACTTTCCTTGGCTGTGGTGGATTCTGCATCATTTGAAGTCTTTAAATCCTGACTGGATGTCTTTCTAAAATATATGCTGTAGCTCCAACAGAAGTTCTGGGTTTGATGCAGAGCTTTATTGGATGAAATTCTCTGGCCTGTGTTATGCAGGAGGTTAGGCTAGATAGTCAGAATGGTCCCCTCTGGCTTTTAAATCTATAAAACTCCATTATGCTAAGCAAAGAGAGAGCAAGGTAGCAGATGTTATCTGCTGAGGCAGGCTCCATCTGTGATGGTTGTGTTCTCATGTATAGAAGGAGCATTTCACTGGTGTTTTGGGCAGCTGTAAGGTGCTGGTTCTTGATGAACTCTTTTCTTGATTCTTCTGTTAAAGAGCACAAAGCAACCTTGGTCATGCCTAACTTTCAGAAGGCTCCACACACTTCTTGCAACATGTGCAAGACTTTAGCTGGGAGTTTCAAAGCCAACCAGAGGATTTAGACACAAAACTCTCATTAACGTCAATGGGAGTTGTGTGGCTGAATTCTCTAGCCAGCTGTGACAAATTCATCTCTCATACGGATAAGGAAACTTGGGCACAAAGAGGTGAAACAACAGCAAGTCAATGGCAGAGCTGGGACTCCTTGTCCAGAGCTCCCACCAAACTTTCTGAGGTTTATCATCATGAAGCCTCTAGACTGTCTTGAGTTTCACCCATCACTGGCTAAAATGTTCCCATAGTAAACTATGCTCATTGTTTGTGAATTGATGTGAAAGTTGAGTGAAAACGCCTACATCAAACGATGCAGTTATGCTGCTAAAATATGCTGTTCTTGGTTTGGAGACATCTTTTCTGTGTCTGGATCCATTCCACAATCTTGCCACAAACCTAGCAATCCTGCTGTTCTTGTGTGGGCTGATTTTTATCCCACCCACTGTGGTACCTGTGCAGCGCCCCCAGTGAAGGGGTCCCATGTCTCCAAAGTGGCTTCCAGGATTGCAATGCTAAGTACGATAGGTCTTTCATTTGTAGATAAAGATGAAATTGAACATGCAACAATCCAGTGTGGAGTCCTCGGTGGGTGGGACAGCTTATTTTATTCCATGCCTTAAAATTAAATTCCAGAAACTCCGATAATAATTTGGATTTCTAGCAGCAATTTGCCCCCACGTTAGAAAGTCATTTCATGGTCATACTCATAGCATGATCTAGGGCTGAGTTTTGGGCTGTACATCTTGTTATGCAGCAACCATTTGTGAGATGTGACTCACTTTGCTTCATTCAGGATTGTTCTTTGGTATTAGCTACACCTATAAAAAGCAAGCCGCCTATGGGGCCCTTCACTGCCCTTTGCTCTGCAGCACAAAGGGGAGCAAAGGAACAGAGAACAGCAGTCTGTAAATCCCCAAAACAGGATAATGGAGCTAATGTGGCATTCTACTCCCATCCTATCCAAGAGCCCAGAGAATCCCCTATGTTGATTCTATATAGCTAGGGTTTTCTCGGTCTGGGAGGGTCATGTGGCGATGGGGTGGTGGTGGGAGGTAGAAGGGGGCAGTAGCTCCTTTCTGCAACATGGATTTTTCTGAACCCAGCAGGGTAGTGGTAAACGATTTGTTTTTCCAGTTGTCAGGGATGTAAAGTCCACAAGTTCTTCAATGGTGCCTTGTCTCCTGAGGGAGCCATGCTGCCAAGATGAAGGGACTTGCCCAAGAGGGAACGTGGAGGAGTTTCAATTTGCCTTGGTGTCCATGATGGAAGCTGGCATTCCCCATGGGCACTTAGGTCCTTGTGCTGTGTGTGGCCGAGAGGTATCACCCACAACTCCTTTCTCCCAGAGCTCCTCTTCCCTCCCCTCCTTCCTGATCGAGCAACAGCACTGGGACTCCATGAGCTTCCCCAAGTGGATTATTTCCCTCTCGTGCAGGTTTTCCCAGCGGAGGTGACGATACAGCTGCTAACCCATTTCCATGAAGATTAGAGTTTTGGATGTGCCAGCAGTTACATCATTCATTAGAAAACTTCCAAACAAACAAAACTTCCAAACAACCTAAGCCTAACCTAAGACAAAAATGACCTAGAAAAACAAGATCCCTGTGAAAACCACCCTGTGTTTCCATGCTCTGCAGTGGGTTGTGTTTATTTATCATCCATTTCATCATGTTTGTTTTATGACAAATGGACTTAATAATGATTTTTCACAGTGCAATATGGGAGTGAGTACCAATAATAAGTGTAGCTGTAGGTATCAGAAGCTGACCTTAATTCAGAAAGGAGATGGAATGAAGCAATCTAAGCAGCTGAAGCAAAGGAAAAATAGAATTAAACTTATAAAGATAGTTGTCTATATTATTTTTCTAGTTCATGCACTAGTCATACAAAAGAAGATGTCCCTGGAATGTGATGTTAAAGATTATTGCTTCTTGTAAGCCTAACATTAAATCTCAGAATTATTTACTGCTGCAAAGTGTATTTCAATTATGGGAATTTTTGTAGTGCTGCAAAGTGAAGGAGGGTCTGAACTGCAGTTCATTTATTAATGCTGTGTTCCGCGGTAGTCTTAATCCCAAACAGATGGCCAAGGGTGGCTTGCCTCAAATTCAGCAAGACTGCGCTGATTTTCTCAGAGCCTTCCATTTTAAGTGCTGCACTGCAATGACAGAGCATCAGCAATGAGTCTTACCACTGAGCTTGATTGTCATCATTTTTTCCAGAATTCTGGAAACTAAAGAATGAATCACTCCGAGAACTCTCAGGGGGAAATGTCTTTCTTCCATTTCGAATGGAGCGTGGCTCAGCTCCTTTTAAAGGGCACTTCCTTGTCTGAAAACAAGCATTTTCAGTGTCATTGATGTTCTCTATTTGTCAAGTGTCATCAGCCATCACAAATGGAATACAGAGAAATGATGCATTCCTGTCATTCTAACAGTACCCTACCCCTCAAGTTATATTCCAGCATGATTTCAAATATAAAGTCGTACACAAAGAGTCATTCGGGACCCTTTTCAATGCTGCTTTCCCCTGCCTGCTGGAAAATCATTATGATTGCAATGATATAGTGCCTTTCATCACAGAAAGATCCCCAATTCCTTTAGAAACTGACTCATCTACATCAGTGTTATCTAATCAACACATAGATAAAACAGTGATATGAATTCAGTGCTTCACCCAACCATGAAATGCAGCTCTTTCTGGGGTTGAAACAGGGCTGGAAACAGCTATGGAAACATAGCAACACTACAGAAGAATTTATGACAGAAAGTCAAGAGAATAACCATATTCACTCCAGCTCGGTACAGTGACGTACAAATGTTTTCTCCCCGACACCCATGGAGATTCATCTCAAAAGCATTTGCTGTTTCTATCACCACCACTTGGGAGCAACTTTATTTTCTGGTGGGGGCACTATAGCTGGTTCTTCAGCATGGGCTGCTGTGGAGATAAACTGGATCCAGGCATCCTCAGCAACATTGGCCACTCCCGACCCTGGGCCAGCACCACTCGCTTCTTGCAGGTCTTCTCCTTTCCTTTCTGGGCAAAGGGGTAAGGGATGTTGCCTTGTGCCGCTGCCACAGTCCCAGTGGCAGGCTTCTGACCACTGGAACTTTGCTCCTGGGTTTGCCAGGGTAAGTCAGCTGTGAATGTAGCACTATTAAAAATATAAGGGGAATTTTAGGCAGCAGAATGTAATAACTCCCATCTGATCATTAGATTTAGGTACATTGATCTTTTATATTTGTTATCTAAATGTGGCACAGACAACCAGACTCTTCTGTTTTTATTTAAATACCCTTTAAAAAAAAGAAGCAAAAAAAAAAGGGAGAGAATCTATATTCTTTTTCATGCTCTCACTCCCCTTTTATTGGACCTACATCTCTGTTTAATACTGGAGAGATTGGTTCCTGTTGTTAATCAATACACACCTTAGGTAGGTTTCCTTGGGTAATCTCCTTATGTTATTGTTCTATGTAATATACATGAAAACTGTTAGCACAGAGAGTTCTCAGGGATGAATGATCTCCTGATCATCGCCACTGAAGATGAGGCGCTGTGCTTTAGGAGAGAAAAATAGTAATCTTTTATAGGTATATAAAATCTCTCACCCAGAAGAATCCTGAAGGGACCTGCTACTTCCATATTGTGGTCACATTGAAGCCAGTGGCCAGACTCCCATTGACTTCAGCAGTGTCACGGTTTGGCCCTTTACAGTCCCAAGAATGGCTTCGCCAGCGATGAAAAGCAGTCATTGCTGGAGTGTCATGTGACAACCGTTGAACATTGCACAGGAACACTACACAGTCATTTGGGACAGGAAGTGAAGAATGCTGAAGTATATATACTTAAAACTGTAAAGTGGATGCAAACAGCCGGTGTGCCACTACCCAGGTCATCTGAAATCAGAAGTGGTCAGGACTTCACTTTTACATGTCATCTGAAATACAGATGAGGCCCCAAAACCAGTGCTCAGAGGACAGCAGTCTGTTACTCAGCTACCCCACTACCAGGAGCAGCTGGGATATCCTTGGGGTCCTCACGTTGCTCAATTTAAAGAGCTCATAGCCTGGGATAGTATGGCCACCTCATCCGGCAGCCACAGCAGGTGAAATTCAGAGAAGCTGTGTAACTTAGACCTCTGTGCCACCATAAATCCTCTTTTGGCAACTTGGCTAACTTTTGCCTACATGGGCTAGTGTCTTCTCCCCAGCTACTCAGGAGCTCAGTGTTACTGCAGCTACGTATTTATTGTAAGACTAAAGACACAAGAGAGGAAAGGAGGTGCACCAGCAGCTTTATATATGTGTTCTGGCATGAGGCTCACGCTAGAGCCCTTGGCCTGTTCTGGGACTCTTTTAACTGAAGCTGGTTTTTGTCTGGGATGAAGTCACAGGGCTCCTCTGATGTGTTTCAAACCCCATCTACAAATCAATTATCCTTGGCCCCAAGCAAATGTTCCTTAAATGCTTTTGTTAAGGTTTTCATTCATTAACTCCTAACCTGTACAGTGTTTGAGTGGCGTTCTGTGGGATGGCTGCCAGAGGAACATCACGGTAAGACACAGAGGAGTATTAGGCCCCCATCCTGCAAACACTTGTGCACGTTCCCAACTGTGCATGATCAGTCCATTGAATTCTATGGGACTACTTACATGCATATGTGTTTCCAGGATTGGATCTTTAGCACTGAACCAGGGTGTTATGTTCACAGCATGCAAACAGAGACGTTAGATGAAAACATAAAATACCCTCACTGGGAGGCTGCAATGTAACACGACTTTATTTCTCAAAACCCAGAATCTTAACACACAAAAACAAAAAACAGAGGGGGACAAAGCAGGCTGCTTCCTAAAAAGCAGAGAGGCGCTGCTCACCCCACCTTGATGCTCTAGGCTGGCTCTTTACAGATGGATTGCTCAAGGCCCAAATCACATGCTTCCCTATGAGGCTTCTAGCCTGCAAGGGAGACCAGACAACTCCCTGAGAGTTAATTTTAACACAGTTCTCGATACAGCTCACATTGCTATTCTGGGGATCCAGCAATGATGTTTTGTTCGTCTTTTTGTCCTACTCAGCTCTCAGGATGTGTTCCCAATTCACTGTGATGCTCTTTCTGCCATTCCAGGCAGTTCTGCTGTCTGTATTAAACTATTCTTCAGGAGAACTGAAACCCCCATTTTTCATGCCATTTGATTCAAAAGACTATCAAGCATGTGTGGCGTGGAGCAGACCTGGGCACCTAACTTCTTCAGATCCTGTATTCTACAAAAGACAATTTAAGGAGTGCTGTGATCTCTCAACATTTTGATCAGTATAAACTGCGCAGGTGCTCATTCCCCAGTGCACATACAGGCATTTTTCGCATAAGAAATTCCAGGAGGACACACCTTCATTATGACAGTTCCGCTCTTGTGAGTGATGGTTGAGTGAAGGCAGATGGACAAGGTGGTTTGTGGCTTTTTTTGAAAGCTAAGCTGCTCCTGTAGCTTCGCAAAATGTATCAGTGTGCTACTGTATTCATTTCCAGGTGTCTAAACCTGCTTGATATATTGGGCAGCAGTGAAATATTGCAGTTAAGGGGACAGAAGGTAGGGTGGATACATGTAAAAGAAAAAAGAAGTAAATTAGCAAAGATTAGCCAAGCCTTGTTTTCGTTCTAAAGCTTCTCAACTGATGACTATACCTTTCACCATTCTAGATGTAGGGAGGAATTTGATTCAAATCACATAGAGCCAAATCCTCAACTACAGCCCAACTGCACACAGTCCAAATCAGGGAGTGCATGTAGAAAGTGGCTTAACATTCAAGTTTGCACTCCCCTAATCTGCCACTCCTGAGTGCAGGGCCAGTCCCACTGCATTGAATTAGAGCAGCCTGGAGGCTGTTCCAATTTCTACCAGCTGCTAAGACCAAAGGGGAGGAAATTGCCTGTTGAGGATTGGTATGGCATGCTGCCATGTCCTCTTTCCATGGGACATATCCTGTCAGACAGCTGTGACATAGGAGCGCTATACTGGCTCTACATCACAGGTACTTACAATGGGGGATCCTCCTTGATCTTAGGGCCAACTTGCATCTGTTGTGAGGCACAAAGCAGCTGCAGTGCAGAGAAGAATCTGGTCCAAGACTTTGTTGAATTGTTAAACCATTGAAATCCAGCCAAGTGGGGTTCATTTATAAATCCACCGATTCAAACCTTATACAAACCTCCTCCTTGCCCAGTGTTTGATTAGCATGACTACGTTAGTTGTAAGTACTCTAGACAGGCTATCGGGGACATCTACCGAAACCTGGCTCCTCGTCTTTGACTGGCTGCATTGGGACTGTTGATCTGCTCAGGGATGTGCTCAGGTAAGCCAGAGAGAGCTGGAGCATAAGTACACAAGCCTCTCACTCTCCCGAGGAGGACAGCCCCACAGCATTCAAATGTGGCAAGGGGCATGTCTCCCTTCATTCCCCTCTGTGGTTTTATCTCTTGGGTGGGTTCCACTGCGCGGGGTGAGGACAGATTTTCTGGAGCTTGAGTTCTGCTCTGTCAGCAGAACTTGGGGAGTAGTCGGGGTCAGCCAGGCAGGTACCAGGTGGGGAAGGTCCATCATTTTGCCAGTCCTGCAACCATTGCCTCTTGAAGAGCAGTGGAGCTATGGCAGCCTTGGCACTCTCAGCAAACTCTTCCAAAGCTCTCTGGATGCCCAAAGCTCCTCCTTTGCCCTTGTCTTCATGGAATCCCTTATCCCCAATCTGTGCCAAGCTCCACTACTCCACATCAGTGCAGGGGGAAAGATCTGGCCCCTCAGAAGAAGTAAAATGCTTATGATGATGCAGCATTCAGATTTAATTATTTATAGTGCAATCTCGAGCTGTGTTCTTTCCAGAACTCCATTTTGGTTTGGGTCTTGCGTGCATCTGAGAATAGCTCTTTGCTGCAGTTTCTTCCGCAGGAACCTAGTTATTTATTCATAGACATTGGATTTATTCTGCTAGTCTGATGGGTTTACTGGATTTACTCTGATGAGGGAATAGAAGAGGGCTTTTTATGTCTGTGGCTTCCCTGTTTTGTTTTGACCCTTTCCTCCTTGACCAAAGTGAGAAAGACTCATAGTATATTTTTGTATATAGTTAAAAATCCCCTGTGAAACTTTGTCTGGAATGAACATGAATAGGAAAGTGGAAATTAAATTTACTAACCTTAAAGTTGCATGTATAGGGATGCGTGTACGTTCTAGTGTTTTTAGATCTGTTTTCCATTTCCTTGTCTCCTTTTCTCTTTTCTCTCATCTCCTACTTTACTTTCTTTCTCTTTTCAATTTTTCTTTTCAGTCCATTTTCACCATCACTTTAACTCATTTTTCTCTTCAAGTTTGGATGTTTTTCTAAAAGAACGGCTCTAGAAATTATTTTGGGGAAGTTCCATGGCTTGTGTTATACAGGTGAGACTCAATGATCACAAAGTCCCTTCTGGCTTCGGTATCTGGGAATCTATGAATCCCCCTGTTTCAGGGGGAATCTTCACCTCCCGTTTTACAGCAACCATCCAGCTGCTTTGGTGTGCAGATCGGACACATGGCTGAGGATCAAGACTTCTCTTTGTAACTTTCGGTGCCTACCCCATTACTTCCCTGACTCTCCCTCAGACAGCTGTAGCAGTCTGCCTGAACAATGCTGTATTTTCCCAAACAGAATTTCTTTCCCAACACCATTCCATGGACAAAGCTTATTTGTGGAGGTCTGTTCCAGCTTCCCATCACTGGACTTGCTCCCAATCTTTTGGGATGTGGGATAGATGGCTTCTCTCTTAGGTGGGGAAGAGTGTCTTTTCAGCCGAGAATCCTTCTCCACTGGCGGCCTGGATGATTCGGCAGGAGATGTCTTTGCTTCCCTCTGCTGTGGCTTTGGTATTCCAAGCAGGTGTGACTCACCTCCCAGAAGTGCGCACCACAGGCTTATTCCACATCATGTAGTGCACAGACCCTCCTCCCTTGCAAAGACGTTCTCTGCCCTCTTCTCTGATAGGAGGAGAGTTTGAAAGCAGTGTAAGGAAGATGCTTTCCCTGGGGAGCTGGTGAGGAAATATCCTTTCAGTTCCCACTTAGAAGCTTCCTACTGTAAATAAGTTGGAGTCTCTAGCATAGTGTATTTTCAGATGCAGAGGACTCTGACCATAATTTTTCATGATGATTTGTCTGTCATAGCTGGCCTGGCCTGTCCATGTAAAAAGCTTTCAGGACCCCTCATTCAGTAATGTTTGCTCCTGAACTAACTTCAAGGGGTATCTGCCATTGATTATTTGCAGATTTCTACTAAGTAAAACACAGGCTGTGGCATAGTGAACCCAAAGCCAATTTCACTGTGGCATCCTATTCCAGTAAGACCTTTCTGTTGCATGTGGTAATGTGCCCCAGGAGAATTGCTAAGCAAAAGAAAGGGGGATAAATCCCAAGGAGGTCTGTGTTTCGTGAAATCCAGTTACTCAGAGCTATTTGAGTGTCCTTGCTCTGCACGGCTGTATACTTGACTTGTGTTATAACTTCATATCTACTCGTGCTTTCTTGTATAAGCTAAACAATCCTCTTAAAACACCCTGTTTTTTAGGCTTACCTTGGCTTCTCTCATGCATGTCATTTCACTTTTATCTTCAAAGTGGGTAACTCTTATTGTAAACTGGAAACATAGAACTTTATTCTGCAACCCTTCCTCACACTGAGTAGGACTCCACTCTGCGTCAGCTCCTGATACCCATCTCATTTTGAGTAGTACCTCATTACATGAACAATCCCATCGACACCAGTGGGGCCTACTCTCAGGGCAAGGTACAGTTAACCATGAGCAAGCGTATCAGAGTCTCTGAGTAGTCTATTTGAGATCCGTGGAACCACCTGCGTATTACACAGCGTGAGTAAGTGAGGCAGAATTTGGCCCTTAGTGAGGCCAGAAAAGACATTGGGATCATCCAGCCTGACTCCTTGCACTTTGGATCCTATGTCATCCCTCATGAATGTCTGCTCAGTTCTAGTCTATTGCAGTGATGGTGCATTGATCACTTCTCTTGCTCTGTTAGGAAAAAATTCTTAACATCTAGCCTAATTTTTCCTTAAGTTGAAACCACTGCTACATCTTCTGAGACTGTTTAATTCCCTTCCTTCATTTATATTGATACCTTGAAAAGTATATATAAACTGCTCATGTCCCCCCGAATCCTCCCATTTCCACACTACATAAATTTAGCTGCCTCAGTGCCTTACCCTCCCATACTTGTCCCATGTCCCTTACCCTCCAACACTCGTACCATTTTTGGTGCCGCCTTTTGTAGATTCTCTAGGGGTTTTTTTCTGTGCCTTTCCTAAACTGTGGGAAACCAAAAGTTTCTAGCTCATTTGTGCAAGTGGTCTATAGAATTACACTAGTTTAAAATGTGACTCCTCCTGTATTACAGTGTATCCAAGAATAGCATTATGTTGCCTGATTCGTTGAGTGGCTATTAATTATTGGTTATTTCCAGTTAGTCAGTGTAGGGGCTGGGAGCTGTGGCCTCCCTCAAAGATTGATAGTGAGGGAGGGCCCAACCCCCTTTGGGAGGTGGAACGTGGAAGTCCACCCCCACTTCACTGGAAGCGGAGTGGCGGGACAGGAAGTATAAAAGGCAGGCCCTCCAGCTCAGTGGGGAGAAGACAGCCGAGGGAGAAGGACGTCTCTTCCTTGGTGCTGGGCCTGACCGTTATCCTGAGGAGAGGCTGCCAGCTGGCTGGGGCCCTGAGGACCTGCCAGAATTACCTGAGCCCTGTGAACCTGAGGAGGTACCTGGCCCTTGCGACCTGGAGGACCTGCCCTCCATGGTCGGCTCTGAGGAGCTCCTGGACCTGCTGCCAATCGATGAGGCCGAAGGGTTCCAGAACCTCCCCCAGACAGTCACCCCGGGGTGACTGAGGGTGACTTGGGGGACAAGGTACTCCAGGGAAAGAGGGGAAGGAAGGAGCCCAGGGGAGCCAGATGTCCATTCGGCTGTGTTATGGCCTACAGCCGAGTCAGTGTGTTTCAGCTGGAACCCTGCTGACTCAGTGACAGGACACCCCCTCACTGCCAGGGACCTGGGCTGGGAAGCAGTGGAGTCGGGTGGGCCTGCGTCCTTCTCCCCCCTTCCTACCCTGACCTGGGGGTGATCGCCCCACCTAGTGTTAAAGACTCATGGCTCTGTCTGCCTGCCCTGCCTGAGGGCCAGGGCTGTAAACTGTTTGTGTGCCTTGCCTAGGGCTATAGGCTAATGGCCTTGTCTGCCCGCCCTGCCTAAGGGCTGGGCCTTAGACTATTTGCTTGTCCTTCCTAGACCTACCACCCCTTTACCCTGTCGTGCTCTGACCGCCGAGAGCCTGGGCTGTGAACTGTTTGCTTGCCCTACCAAGGGCTAGAGACTGCTCCCTTTTGCCTGCCCCGCCCTGTCTAGGGGTCTGGATGGAGCTGTTTGCTCACCCTGCAGAGGGCTAGAGATTACTCCACTTCACCCGTCCAGCCCTGCCCAAAGGCCTGGATCAGGAACTGTTTGCTCACCCTGTGGAGGGCTCAAGACTGCCCCCCTTTGTCTGCCCACCCTGCCTAAGGGCCTGGGCTTTGAACTGTGCGCTTGCCTTGCCTTCTACCTGGCCTGTGAGTTCGGGCCCCAACCTACTGGATCACCCCACCTGAGGGTTGACGAGGTGCCCAGGACGGTGGGATTGCCCAGCAGGGCTGAAGGGGCCCGGAACGGCTAACTTCCCCCCTTTTTGCTAGAACTCCCCACAGGGCATAGGGACCGAGAGGTATGGCCTCCCCTGGAGATTGACGGCGAGGGAAGGCCACCCCCCCACATCAGGTAACGTTTACAGTCAGTGATTACGTTTCTGTGGTTTAAAAGGTTTGAGCCCCAGAATCAGGCACAACAGAATTAAGTTCAATATCAGATGTGCACAGCAATGACACCCACACTGAGGGCAAAGCTTTAAATACTTTTATTAGCGTAATTAGTAAAAACACATATTCCCACCCAAATGCAAATATAGCTTTAGTGAATAATTAAATGGTAGTGTCCCACTCCATCCCGTTACATATAGTCACAGCTTTCTCTTGAAGAACTAGTGGTGGGACACAGGTGGTGTTCCACGAGGGTCCTATCCTGCCTCTGGCATGCCAAGCAAATCCAATGGTCAAGATGTCAAAGCTTAGATGGTTTGGCTTATTATAGAGCCTGGTGACTGCCATGAACATTCATATGGATGGATGGCTTCCTTGTCCATAACCAACTTCCTCATTTTAATAATGTTGGGGTGCCCTTATCCTATGGGTTAATATATTAATGATCTCAGCTTATTATCAGATATGTCAACTCATTGCCAAGGCAGGTTTGTGGTTGTACTTTAGCAGATATTCCTATCCTAAAATATCCAAAACCTGGTGTCAGTTCCCATTTCTGCAGTTACCTGGTATCATTTTATACAAAAATCCCCTAAACATAATATTCCCAGTTCCCCAATAACTCAGGGTCAGTATTGGGAAACTCACATATGCTAATGGGCACAGGCCTTAAGCTAGTGTTTTACAGGATGCAAGCCTGTAGGTTTCTTCCATTACTGCTATCTAAAATACTTTAAGCTAGCTGTATGGGCTACCATTAGCTTTTTTCACAACGTCGTGTTGATCTTTGAGCTCTTCTTTCATTTGCTGTCACCCTTTCTGTCTCTCTCAGGCTTCCCTGCTAGCTATCCCCAGAATCTGTATCTGTGCAGTTTAGTGCCTCTTCCTAGGTGCATCCTTTACATTTTGTCATACTGAATCTCATTTCACAGCACACTCTTTGAATCTTCTCAGGTCACTTTGCAGTTTGGTTCTGACCTGATGTGCATTTGCTACTTCTCTGAATTTGGCATTTTCTGCAGATAATGGTGAATTTATACTTCCTGCACTATAGGCAGTTTTTGGGTCTCTGATTCCAATCCATGACATATCCCCCACTGGAGACCTCACCATTAATTCCTATCTCTGTGCCTATTCAATCCGTTTCTAATAAACACGTTATATGTTTGACTGTAGATGACACTATATCAAATATATTATTGAGATCCAAGTATACTACATCCACTGCGTTCCTTTCTCTCCTAAATCGGTTGCTATGTCCAAGAAGGCTATTAGATTTGGTTAGCATCACCTATTTCTAATGAATCTTTCTTTGCCAGTTATTAGACACATTTCTCTCCACTGTCCCTCTGACTCACTAATTGAGGAACACTCTAAAATATTTCCCAGAAGAGGCATCATTCTAATTGGCCCATAGTTCTCCAGATACTTCCTCCTAGCTTTCTTAAAGATATTGACCTTTCCAGTCATCTACATTTATCATTCATGCATCAGTATGTAGATGCTTTAACACCGCCTACGGAGCAGTATAATATATAGTGGGAAGTTTTTTTTTATGTACTGTTTGCTATATCTGGTGATGATAAAAGGTCTTTTCTCATAATGATATTTGTAGATAAATGTTTGTCATAAACCCATATCAAATGCCCCCATTAGTCATTGTTTTTCATTTGGAATCAGGCACGCAGTACATATTCTCTTGCCCGGTTTTTTTTAATTCTTTGTATCACAATTTTTCAGTCTAAGATGAAAGTGAGTGGCTCCTACATCCCACTGTAGCTCCTTGTAGCCATCTGCCATCTTGTAGCATATGCCAGTGTGCTAATCTCCTCCTGAATTTAACAGTGTTTGGATTGTAATAGTGAGGATGATGTTACAATAGAAACATGGATGATATTAACAGATGATATGGAGGAACTTCCATAACAAAAGCTAGCAGAGCAAGAACACAGAAATATAGGTATTCCATCTAGTTTATGATCAGAAGATCTGTGGCACAATTGTGTGTTCCATGACTTGGTTGTCACCATGCAGATCGATGGGTCCTTTTGTTCTGAACTGGCTCGTCAGAGCCAGCCAACCACCATTTTAGGATTTTACATCTTCGGCTGATTTTTTCTCACCTGTTCTGATCCTCTTCCATTTGGTAGGTGCTCCAGAACAGTGGTTCTTAACGACCGGTCCCTGAGATCTCCCTGACACAATTTAGGAAGGCGGCAAGCCGGTCCCTGGTATCAAAAAGGTTGAGAAACACTGCTCTAAGTTCTGCTTTTAGAAGTAGGCTGCCACAGGCCAATGCAGCCATTCCAAATGCAATCAGACAAACGACCTCACTGGAAAAAAGGCAAGACAGTGGAAAAGAGACCAGATAGCCTGGCTGGCAGTGCTGCAGACTGACTTCTTTTGTGCCACTTGCAGCAAGCAGTCAGTGTGTGTCCCTGGAGATCAGTGGGGAAATAAGGGGCTTAGCTGCTTGTTGGAGGCAAACAGCACTAAAATCAGATCAGGCCTAAAAAATCAGTTTTCATGACATTCTGTTATTTGGAGCGAGAGTGTCACAGTCCTTACGTGGCAGTGCAGGATTGCAGAGGAGAGTTAACCCCCACATTCCCCAGCTCAGACTGAGATTCCGGCCATGGCCTATCTGCATCTCTCGGTGCCTAAATACCCTTAAAAATCTGCCCTTTATTCCCTCCTCTCTAGAAAAAGAGAACAGGGGAAGGACTGTGACTCTCTGTCAGGTTTCGTTCTCTGCTCTGTCACTCCTTACTCAGGCCAGATCGGCTGTTTTGTGAACCTAATTACACGGCACCCGTATGTAGTGACAGCACAAAGACAACAGACTCAGGAAATCACATTCCATGGTCACCCTGCAAGAACTGCTTGCTGCGCTGAATACTCTAAGAATAGAATTCCCATGTTGAACTGAATTTAGTATCTAGGCCAGATATTACTGCCAACTGCTGCAGATTTTAATTGGCTCCTTGCAACATGCAATGGGCTGGACTGGTGCAGCATCGTTATCAATTATGCATGTTTTGAATCCTTCCATTTACGGTTCTTCCTTAGCTTGGTGACCTCCCAGCATCTAGTTTGTTTTCAGAGGCAAAAAAATGTTGTTGCATTCTGCTCAAATGTCCATTCGCAGTCTGAGATCAATATGGCTCATGATTAGCATATTAGTGCAGTGGGTTACTATTCACTTTTCACTTCATAGTAGCTCTTGGCCCACAAATCAGATGGAGAAAGAAAACGAATGCACCGGCTACTGAGGATATTAAACATTTTTAACTTGTATGATAGTTTGTATAGCTCCCTGCTTTCCCTGAATTTATTAAAGTTACAAGCAGGGATCATGATCTGAGCGCTCCTGTTTGTGTTTTATTTGCAAAGCCAAACAAAGGGCTGTGCAGAGAGTGGTACAGCCGAATAACCGACCCTGGTGCGCACAATGTTGAGATCAAGCTGTTCTTCCCGCACCTGGTTTAATAATATACATTCCAACAAATTATAGACCTGAAGTTAGGCTTCCTCTCAAAGTGAACAGGAAAGCTTTACTAAATACCAGTTACACTGTGTAAGATTCCTTAGGGAGGGGAGATGTGATTTTGCCACAAACCTTGTGAAACCTTATGAAACTGTGCCTCCCCAAGAGCAACACAGGGAAGACACAGTTACTACCCCACATCCCCTGTGCGTCAGAGGCATAGTAATTTGCTGCTGTCCTATACTAGCAGCAAATGATGATCCTCTGCTGTGGCTCAGCTGTGCTGGCCAGATTGCTGTGGAGGGGGTGGGGCAGAGACAAGGCTCTGTCTAATCCATGTCCACTTTTCCCAGTGTGAGTATGCAGTACTGGTTTGCTTCTGCCTGGCTAGACCCATGGACTGCATAGCCACAGAGATGTAGGGATGTGTGTATGATGATCTTTGTGCTCCTTGCCCAGGTGTAACCCACTGTTGGGTATGTGTTATACATGGCCCCGTCCCCCCTCGGACCCGATTCACAGAGCATTTGAATCTGCTACAGCCCCAGCAAGGCTATGTGAGCTTTTTAGCTCACCATGTAGCAGCTCATGATTTTAGCTGCCAAGGCCCCCAGTTCGGTTGCCAGTGTGTCAGTCGAGGTGGTAGCCATCACATAGACACTAAGCCAAAGGATGGTCTAGCCCCCACATCGTGCCATTTTATGACACCATAGTTCAGAATTAAGGCAAACAGCGCAATAAATCCCTAGTTATCTAAAGGTCTTTGGAAATCCTAGAAACCTTTCAATAAGTGGAACAGCCAAACTAAGCCCAGGGGATTTTGAAATCTTCATTGCCCTCTGGCCCCGAGCACAGCTTCTAAAACTTGCTGAGCTGGCTCACCAGTTACCTGCATGTTTCTGGTGTCCCTTTGGATATCGGTGGTTCTACGCTGTTGTTTTCCTTCAGTTTGAAATGCTCTTATGACACAAAAGATGCGGAGGGTGCCGCTGCTGTATCGTTTTGTTCCTGAAATAGCACAGGGGTTGGCATGGCTGTGACAGTGCTAATCAGAAATGTGAAAGGGCTGAGAAGTTTTTCCCATCCCTGCTTCGATTCATCTCCTGCAGGAGGAACAGAATCCAACATTGCAGTCTTGGCAGGAACTGATTTTCGTGTATCTAACTTTAAATGGACAGGTAGAGTGCCTGTACCACCTAAGCCAAAACATATAGGGCCACATTCTCAGTGGGTGTAAAATGAAGTCAGTGAAGCTTCACCAGTTGCCCCAGCAGTAGATCTGACTCATATTCTTCCGCTGAGTTGTAGATTAAATTCTTCCTTTAATGTACTTTCAAAAAGTGTTCACAGAGCCAGGGATCTAAAATGCTAACATTGTTTGTTCCTGTGTTAAGTGATTTCTTTCTATTGCTAGGAGGTGGAGGAGGGTGGTCAGAGAATACATCTAAAATGTCCACTGAGTGGCCTGGTGACTGGTTGTCTGCATCAAACTGTTTCTGCTTTTAGTGTTTCCTGATACTAATTGCTTGTGGTGCCTTGTCTCCTTCAGTCTGCCCCAATACCTCTTCCTCTGGGTCCTACTTAGGCTCTCTCTATACTACATGTTTTCTCTTAACATTTCCCACCATTGCTACCATTGGGTAGCACTATCATAGACAAAATAATGGTAGCCACCAGTGGCTAGTCTATTCTAGTGCTCCACTTATTGGTTGCTCTCATTGGTAGTGCTGAGTTCCTGGAGGAATGGTGGGAAGCTACAGGAAAATATATTTTTAGACGACTGTTCTAGATTTTGAGTTTAGGCTTACATAGCCGTGTCCTCTCTGACCGATTTTTGGCTGCTTTCCCTTGGGCATTAGATTTGATCCTGATTTGCAGCTGATGATTTCTCATCTTCAGAATCTGTTTGCTCTCTCTTCTGTCTCTTATGATGGCTTTCCACGGTTGTAACTCCACTAGTTTCAATGGAGTCACCCCTAATTTACCCCAGCCCTGTGTCCTTGCCTGCTGGCTCTTTTTGGGATACACTGTACCTAGCACTTGGCTGCAGGTTTTACACAGTGTTAAAAAATTAATTTTCCTCTTGAGAGTGTTCAGTGATTCCAGTCGGGCATTGTTGAAATTGTCATTTGGCACACATCTACACAGCAAAATAAGACCCATGGCAGGGAGTCTCAGAGCCTGGGTCAATTGACTTAGGTTTGTGAGGCTAAAAATAGTAGCGTAGACATTCGAGCTACTGAAACCTGGTGAGCACGGAGAGTCTCTGAACCTGGGCTCCTGCCCAAGCTTGAACATCTACACAGATATTTTTAGCCCTGCAGCATGGGCCCCAGAAGACAAACTCAGTTGTCCCAGGCTTTGGGACTCGCTGCCAGGGATTGTTTTGTTTTTTGGTGTGTAGACATATCCTCTGTCTCTTTGAAACATTTCTGTTGCTGAAGCAGCTTAAACTCCTCAGGGGAGTTTAAACCAAGCCTAGAACGGAAGGGTACCCGTTCCTCTGAGTTTTTTAAATAAACGGGCTTCTTTTTATGCAGCATTCCAGTCAGTCATGGGTGACCCGAAGAGTTCAGAGTTTCAGCCCAGATCTTTCTGGATGCCTATCTGAACTTTATCCAAATTCTCTTTCTAGAGTCAGGCCCACCACCACCACCAAGCATTCTCTTAGGAGCCTTGAAAGTCTGTGAGGCTAAGGTTCTGTGTACACAGCAAATAAATACCTGCGGTTGGCCTGTGCCAGCTGACTCGAGCTGTGGGGCTGTTTCACTGCTGCGCAGACTTCTGGGCTTGGGTTGGAGCCTGAGGTCTGGGCCCCTTGCACCCTGCAGGTGCGAGCCTGGAAGTCTACACAGCAATGAAACAGCCCCACAGCCCGAGCCTCATAAGCCCAAGGCAGCTAGCACGGGCCAGCTGCAGGTGGCCATTTGCTCTGTAGACGTACTCTTAGAGCTCCTAAATGCCTACATAGTTCTGAAAATGGGATTTAGAGCTTGTCTACACAAGGACACTCAAGAAAGTTAATCCAAATTCGCTGGACGTGTACATTTTAAGTGGATTTGTTAAACTGCATCAGATCCCTGTGTGGACATTCAAAATTAAAACCAAATGAATTAAGGGCACTTTCATTCTGAACGAGTATGTCCACACAAGGGTTTAATGCAGTTTAAGTAATCTACTTTAAATTCACACCGTTAGCCAATTTGGATTAATTTTCCTGAGTGTTCCCATGTAGATAACACTTTAGGCACCTAAATCACTTAGGTAGTTTAGAAAATTTTACCATTTGACCTAAATTTGATCACTCCAGTCGTACTATGGGAGTAAAATGAAATAAGAATACATTCTATCTCTTCACTGGCGTTTAATCAGCCCTCGAGAAGTGCACTGGATAGCTGTATCCCTGAACCATATTGTACAAGTCATATTACTACTGACAATATTAGTGTTATGACAAATACATTTTCCTGCCTATACTCGTCTTTTCATTTCTCAGGATGCTTGGTTTTCTGCTGAAATGGCAAAGGATATTATTATTGGTTCCTATTTAGACAATGTCATAACCTCTTTTTAAAATCACCCTTACAATGCTGTAAGATTTTTTGCTGTAGAGGGGCACTCTTTTTGGCACTGTGTATTTATGTGCTTACTAATACACTGGTGAGAGCTGTCAAAGACACTTACACCAGCACTTTACTGCCAGGACAAGTTTTATTTCTCTCAGCCTGTTTGCTGAAGTGGAAAGCCTGCAGGCTTTGTGCATGCAGTGTCTCTCAATGGGGGGGAGAATGCTGAATCATTTATTATACTTTCACTTTGCAAGCCTGGCTGCTAACTATGCCCTGATTCTGGGATCTCTCAGCACCCCCTGGAAGGAGTTAAGCACCCTTCACACCTGTTGATGTCAGTGGGAGTTGAGGGTGCTTAACACCACTAATGACTGGGACCTATTTGCCTATCCTTTTAACAATCCATCATAGTAACTGTAGCTGTAGTACACTGCTTAGTCAGGGAACCATCCTGAGCTGTCACAAATTGTATTGAAGACAATGGGAGTTGGGAGCTCAGCTCTGCTTAGGATTTAGGCCCTTGTTTTATTCCTGTGTGTCAGTGTTCTCTATGCAACCCTCCCACAGAAAATGCTCTTGGGCTCAGCAGCCTAGCCAGGTTTGTTTTCTGAATTGCTCAGGAGTCTGCTTGAGATAGTCAGTAGACATCTCAAGGGGAGGAAAAAACAACCAGCCATGGTCTCTGGGCCATCTCCTTCGGACCTTTGGGTTGAAAAGATGACATGCAAATGGCGCCACAGTTGTCTAATACAAGACTTTAAGAATTCAGAGTTTGCTCCCCTATCATTTGCTTGTAAATCAGGAGCCACTCCCCTGAAGTCAGTGGAGTTACCCAGAGGTAAAACCAGTATAAGTGAGAGGAGCGAATCAGGTCCGCTGTCTCCTCCCCCATCCTTTTGCCCTGAGACTCCTTCATCACTTGGGCCATGACCACATATCTGCACACTGCAGCTCTCCTCCTGGGGTGCTGGGGAAAGCTCAGTGAGAAGGAGAACAATGTCACAGTTTCACTCATTCTCATCTCGTGCATGGTCTGTCTTCTATCTCAGGGAACTAAAGCAAAGGCTAGTCATCTGGGTTGAGTAGGCACAAAGTATCCTCCCATCTGCCCCATCAGTCTCTTTCCTGCATTCAGGACCCATGTAGACAGCTAGGGAAAAGAATGTCCACGATGTGAATGCAGTTTGGTTCTACAATACATTTTTCTTTCTATAACGTACCTCCCACCATTTCAAGCGGCTAAAGCAGGACACAACACCACCCAGGTTTGCCCCTTCCTCTCCTCAGTACATAGCAGACAAACCAAATTTGATTGGTGTGGCAATCAAGTGCATTTAATTTTGGCCTGTCCACCTGCTTCCCTCTACAAAGGGGTGGACGCGCTAAACCTGGGTGGTGCTGTGACCCATGTGCCAGGTCACATCGCCACTCAGTTTGGGGGCCCTCTCAAATGGGGCCCAGGCAAACTACTCATCAACTGGGACAAGGGGGCTTGGAGGCCAAAGGGGGACAGTGTTACAAAACCGAGGACTGTTGGGAGGTCTGATAAGGTCCATCACATAAATGTAGCAGAAGGTGATTGACAGCCAGTTACAATTGATTCTGTCTATACTTGACCACTGTACACGGCTGAGTTAAATCTTTCGTACAGGCAGGCTCCTGAGAACTCTGTAGAAAAAAAGTATGTATAAGCTGGGTTTGTATATCGTAAGTTAGTACAGAGAGCACCATCTTCTGGCCCATAGGAGTATATAGCATTGTTGTAAACATAAAGGATATAAATTCAATAAAGTTGTTGTTGCACTGCGAAAGGCTTGCTGGACTCCATTGAACAGGTAGCATCTGTAGATATGAGGTAACGGTGAAGAGAGCCTCAGGGCCAATACCTAGCCCTAGCAATTATGCTCATGGTTCACAGTAGATTGATTGAGCGAGGGAAAATTCTTGTGAGTCTATTCTACTGCCTTATATGTCAACAGCACCATTAACACCTGTATTTGGTTCAGAGAGAGACAAGCCTGACAAAGGTTGGATTTCAGGTTCAGTTTGAGAAAGCACTCAGGTGTCTGAATACATCCAAACTAACCAAACTTCCTGGGCTGGAAAGCTCATGAGGAAGAGGCTTGCAAAATCTAAAGCATTTTTGAGCTCCAATCTTGATTGAAAACAAGAAGTGAGGGAGAAACAGCTTAGTCTGAACCTAAGAAAAATTTTGCTGTGAATTCAGTTCTACACATGCGTTTGGGCTCAGGAGTGTCTCACTTGATCAGATCTAATTTTTCCACTTCCAGCATTGAGTATGTACAAGCTTTTGATCACTTACTTTTTGTCCATTTTTTATTTGTAGTAGAATGACAGCGACATCTAGGGTCTTGTTGCGTATACATATAGTAAAAGAGAGTCTCTGCCCTGAAGAGCTTTCAGTTTGAATAGACAAAACAGACAAAGGTTGACGTGGGGATGTAGAGGCACAGGAAGGTGAAGGGACTTGCCCAAGATCATACAGATGTTAATGTCAGAGGGAAGACTAGAATCCAGGCCTCCTAATTCCTATTACGGTGTCCTACCTGTGGTGACAACAAGAACCAGCTTGCTGTCAGGTTTGATTATATGGATTCCTCAATAAAGGAGCGACAAGGGTTGCTTTGCATATAATTTGTTTTTACTTGTGACAATCTATAAATCAACAATTACAATTTAGAAATCAACATTAATTCTGGTCTAATGCAACAACTTAACTGGTCACAATTACAACTATACAATTATATTTATAGAGGTAACTTATACTATGAAGTTATACTTACACAATTATACTTACACAATTATTCTTACTGCAGCAGTGGGGTTTGTCAACAACAAAACGACAAATACTATACTATCTAGGTTGCTTCCCGGGTTTTCGTCTGAGTGGAATATGCAGTCACACTCAGGTTTCTCAGTCACACGCCCTACACTTAGGCTAGAGCGGTGAGCTGGGGAGAGACGAAAAGAGCGATCAAACCTCTCACGTGATGCTATTCTGGTGCATTCCTTAAGATGCGAGGCTTCGCCAACTACTTCCTGATGGTGACAACTTTTATTCTCTTCCCACAGCCATACACCCACTCTTTTGGCCAATCATTAAGTGTTTTGGGCGATGAGGCAATCGTGGGCCTGTGGCCCAACACAGCCAAACATGGTCTTAAGTTTTCCTTATTGGCCAGCTGTGTGCTGGACCTTTGTTTCGGACCGTGTGCTACATGCTGTTTTTTTGCTGCTGACAAAAGACCACTTACTTTGAAGCATTTCTTAACCCTTATCTGAATTTGAGTTGGGGGTCATCCTAAACTTGTTGCAACAGAGGTTGTTTTTCAATGGCCAACAGGCCTGGCCTTGCCTCATTTGCTCGATTGCTACACTTTTGGGAACAGCTTGTTTTTCCAATGACAACTGCCCCTGTTGTTTTGAGCACCCCTTTTGCTGGTATGCGATTACTTGCAAAATGGCCTCGGGGCACATATACATTACAGGCTTTACAGAAGTCTGTTACAACACTACCCTACATGTTCCTCTTCTCATTACAAAGTATGCTCACTCTTGCTTGCTGGGTTAACAGGTGAATGAACCTACTGATTCAGCCAGGCTCAAAATTTGCGCCTGCAACTGATTGTGGCTGCACATCTGTGCGAGTCCCTGTTCTGAGTGTATGGATTGGGAAGCTGAACACCCAGTTGTGCATGCTAGTGGCTGTTTGTCTACAGCAAACCTAGGCAAACTTGCTTTAAGGGCTCAGTCAGGAAGTGGCCATGTATCTATCATCAGTGTTGAGGGCTGAGAATTTTATTTACTGAGGCTGGAGGTGAAGAATGAGCCAGATTTGCAAAAGTGTGGCAGTAGGTCTGCAGGATTTGCTTGAGGGGTATATTCATCCAACTTTACATCTCTTCTGAAAAGCTCATTGAAACCTTTCTTGGTATCTCACTTATAGCAAAAATCAGTCTATGTTCAAGTGCAGCTCCAGCCTGGGAACTTACTTTTTAAAAACAGTGTTGCCCTATTCAAGGTTTCTTCTTCCTCTGAAAATTGAATAGATTTGATCTTAAAAAAAAAAAAAATAGAGACACAATCAACATTGAACCTGGTGTTGCTATTTTTACCGTTATTTTTCAGAATAGAATTGGACTTTCACATTCATATGAATTAATCAATCAAACATTGGAGCCCATCACAATAGTACCTGAATACCTATTTATATTTAAGTAACCTACATTTTTGACAACTTGATAAAGACCTGTTAAGATGGATCCTGGTGATTTTATCCATCCGACTAATACGTTTTTGGCACATGCAAAAGATTCTAAACTATTCACTGAATGAGATTTAACATATCCTACTCTGCAGAAACTACAATAATTCATTTGAATTAGCTATTATTCTCAGCTATTATCCTCAGCTAATTTTTACTTCCTGTTCCATTATCTTGGAGCACTTAATATTTTATTGATCCAAACTGGACATCAATGGCCTTTTTTAAATTAGGGAAGTTACTCTATATGGAACCAATGATTTCTAAAATATTTTCAGCATCAATTATTTAATAGCTTCAGAATTTAGCCTTTAATAGAGACCATTTTGATCAATCAATAACTTAACCCTGATGATACAAAATAGCCATTTTCAAAATCTTACTCTTTTCAGTCCCTGAAAACACATTTAATAAATGTTAGTTTAGCATAAATGTAGAACTCCCATTGAGTTCCATGGTCATTTCATCAGTCACATAGTCTCTTAGCTGCACACCAGTGGTGAAATTAATGGGGCTTTTACCATTAACTTCCATGGGGCCAATATTTTGCCCCTGGAGTGAAATTCACTCTGTACAGAAAGCCAAAGCCTGTGTACCCCTTAAGTCCCATTTAAGTCGGTCCTCAAAACAAAGGTTAAGTGGGACTTGTCTGGTGCATAATCCTCATGCTGGCCTTTTGCAAAGGGTTGAATTTCACATAGGGAAAATACAAACAACCAGCCTCTAGATAATGCACAACTTCCTTTCTGATAAAGACACCAGTTATCCTATTTGCAAGAAAATGTGCTTTAGTTTTCTGGAGAGTTTAAAAATCAATAATTTCCCTATTCTTTGGGGAGTAAATCAGTACACTAGACAGACAAATTTTAATCTCCATTAGCCATCTCTACAAATGTGCTAGATACACTTGGGTTTATTATTTCCCCAAGGCTCGTATTACAGTACATCATGTCAGTGAATAGTTTTGCTTTATCTGAATTGGCAGGCAAGTTTTTGGGGAACATTTGAGGAAAATCCAGATAAAAACCTTTGAAACAAGATTAAATTCACTGCTAATAGAACCATCAATTACTACAGCTATTCATTCCTTCCTTTCCCACAGATATTGAACTGAATCTGAATAAATTTAAAATTAGAGGGAATTTGCTTAATCACTAGGCTCTGAGTACACCACTCTCTGATAAAAGGATAGCTATCTGCACCTAGTTAGATACAATATCAAGCTAGCAGTTATAGATTCTAGATCTTTAATAGCCAGACTGGTAGCTTACGTATTAATATTTTCTTAAGAAGCACTTTTACAGTTGGAGTTAAAGTTTCTAAATCATCTCCTATATAAATGAGAATTTGCACTGAATCCTTGTGATTAGTTGATTTCAGCATTACACAATCTTATTAACCCTGCAGCAATGCTGGGAGTTGGGATTTCTCAGGCACTATGCTGATGCAAAACGCTACTGATGTCTAGAAACACCTCTTGTTTCACCCTAGTAAACACAATTAAAAGTCTGGTTTCTGATCTAGCACAGAAAATGATCAAGGATCAATAGGGAGTCTATTAAAAACAACAGTTATTATGTTTGTTTTTGAAAACTACATAATATTTATTGGCAGTTGCTGTTACATGGTTTATTTTTAATTTTTCTACTGAAAAACAAAACAGAATTCGGATGACTTACTTTTCTTGGTATTAGGAAAAGCAGTAAATGTACTATTTATGGCTCTTTTGGTTTGTTGTAATTCAAAGTATGAAGACATGCCACTTACACCTTTCCACCAGTCTCTAACAAAAATATTAGCAATCTTCTGTTTTGCTGTGCTATAACCACTAAGTATCAGTGATTTGCTGCTAAGCCGCTGAAACTAAGCCAACAATTTCAATTACCCTTTCACTAAGGTAATGACCAGAAATCCAAACAGCTTCTAAGGCATGGTTATTTGACATATACATACTATGGATAAAGCTGGTTGAATACTGGAAACAAGCATTTGTGAACATTGGTTTGAATACGTTTTGAATTCGCTTTGCCTGTATCTGCACCCCCAGCATTCCATGAACATTCATAGGAACAATTTTGTGTTTGCAAAAAGATAAAATGTTGTGAATACTCATGTTACTATATGTTACATATTTAACTATATGGGCTGCACTCTACTTCGTCAGATGCATCTTTCGTGGGTTACAGCCCACAAAAGCTTGTGCCTGCAGAAATGTGTTAGTCTTTAAGGTGCTACAGGACTCTCATTGTTTTTGCTGTACACAGACTAACAGGGCTATCCCTCTGGAACTTTTCACTTAGGGGTCTAAGCAACTTGTGTAGGACCACAGACAGGAGTTGACCTCAGAGATTGAACTGAAACACAGGAGTTGCTGATTCTCAGGCTGTGCTAATAGGACACTCTAATTTAGCACATGTGATAATTGTTTTTTCTAGTGGCTGGCCCCAGCAACTATTAACTATTATTTATTTATGATAGAGTAGCACCTCCTAAAGACCCCAGCTGAGATCAGTTGCCCTAACTGTGCTCTACAAATATGCAGTTAGAGACAGGTACTGTCCCAGTGAGCTGAGGGCCAGATTTTTAAAGCTATTTAGATGTCTAAAGGCATCTAGTGAGCTTTTCAAAAGCACTTAAGTAAGCCAGGAAATCATCTTTGAAAGTGTGGCCTTTCAAGCCTAAGTAGACAAGACAGATGATGGGAGGGGAAATGAACATGAGATGACTTACCTCAGGACACAAAGCAGGTCAGTGGCACAGCCATGAACAGAACCCAGATCTTTGACTTCGTCAACTAAACGACATTGCCTCTGCACATGAAAAAACTATTACAGCTACATAAGTTACTCATTTAGCTCAAGTGATTTTCCTGCTGAAGGTTCCAAATTCATTCGTCACTGATGACTGTCTGGGGTCTGTATGTTTATTTGACCATTTTGCAATTACAATCAAACCGGGCCTTGCACTCACAGTGGTTGGAGTATCCTTTCACACAGGCACGTGAGACCAGGAGCTCATTTACCTTTATTTTTTCTATAAATTAATCGTTACAGAAAGAACAGTTAAAGGAGTCACTGGCCATTTCACTATGGGTTTTTCTGTGTGTTTTCTTTAGATGAAGCAGAGGCCTCTCACATCTTTGATTCCAGTTCCACTAAAGCATCTAAAGGAGGTAACCAGTCTTTTTACACATCCCTGATATCAGATGACCATTACACGTCTCCACCCAATTCCACATACTTCACGGGAATATTGCAGAAAGAGAACAGCCATGTTACATGTTCAGACAGCACAGAAGGATTTAACATGCACAGGCACTCCATTCAAGATGTGATGGGATTTGAGTCCCAGGGCTTGTTTAGCTCAGATTCAGGAATAGAGATGACGCCTGCAGAATCCACTGATGTCCATAAAACCTTAGCAGATCCCATGAAAGTAGAAGCTTATAAATACATGGACATAAGTAGTTCAGAAGAGGCAAAATACCAAGAAAGATGCAACACAAGCTTAGAAGACAAGAATACAAGCCTTATTGATAAGTGCCCTGAAACACCGGCCAAACTAGAGCATATTTCTGGATCTAAGAAAACAGATTTTGAGGAGACAAAAGCGGGCAAAGGACAAAACTTTTCTGAAGAGTCAACTCTTCCATCCTATGCAGAAGAAATATTTGGTGACCAGCACAGTGCCTCATTGATTACAGCACCAGTCAAGATTACGCTCACTGAGATAGAAAGCGTAGGGGAACCTGCAAACAAAGAGACAACTCCAAATAAGCAAGAAACAGGCCTAAAACCAAGCCACGAAGTGGTTCCAACAGTGACTGTATCAGAGCCAGAAGATGACAGCCCAGGTTCTCTCACACCACCATCTTCTGGCACAGGTAAGATGACCAACACCCAGTGTCTTACTATGCTAGAAAATGACTGGGTGAGATTCTGGCCCCATTGAAGTTAATGGCAAATTTCCCATTGACTTCATTGGGCCCAGGATTTCACTCACTGTTTAAAAATAGCACCCTTTTACTTTACAGGTGAGCTCCCTGTGTGTACGCAGAGATGTATCATTACCTAAACTGATGGCCTGATTTCCAAAGTTGCTGAGCACCTGCAGCTCCCATTGAAGTGAGCTGAATTAGGTCAGGTACTCAGCTCCTTAGAAAATCAGGTCTCAAGGTTTTACTGCTCTTTGCTCCTGTTCAAACTGCAGAGCCAAAACCCATTGGACTGAGTGAGATGGTGTGCACAACCCCAACAAAACTCTTTATGTTGTGCCAGTAGGCAGAGGCCCCAGCAGGGGGTCGTGGCTAAGCTGCACCCATCTAAGGAGGAGCATTGTGGTTCAGAGACACCCCTCTGAGAGGTCCTGGGCTCTCCTTTTCTACTGGGGCAAGGAAGATTTTGCCACAGCTCTTTACAGGGCACAACATATTCTGCCCCAGCCTGCTCTGCTGATATGGGAAGGGCCCCAGCCCACTTACATAACCCCTGCCTTTACAACCCTGAGGTGTGAAAGTGTCTCCCTGTGGAGGTGGGAAGACCACACTCTCCAGGGGGCCCTAGGAAAGCAGGGCACTGGTCTTATGAGTAAACCAGGCCCAGTGCCCCTGAGTCAGAACAGGTGTGCACAGCTGGCCAATTAAGAGGACAGGGCTACACCTGGGACTTACAAAGGCCTGTCAGAGGATAGGCAGGGTAGGAGAGATTGGGATATGAGAGAGGTGCCACAATGGAGTGAACGTTGGTTAGGGGGAAAGAGGATCCATAGAACGAGGGGTCAGGGGCTCAGAGAGGTAGCCCTGGGACTGGTGTTCCAGAAGGAGAAGGAAGCTGACTGGGAAGGAGATGCTTCAAGAAACAGGATTGCCAGAGACTTGTGGGAGGGTTGGCTGAGAAACATTAGGACAAATGGTGAGCTGAGGGACTGTCTTATGTTTTGTTTGCTTATGGAAGGATAATAAATCTACTGAAAGGGAGAGTGGGTGTGGCAGCCGGAAGCTGTAGAGAAGCTATGCCATGTCACAGGCCCAGCCATATGCCAAACTAGACACAAATATTTCTGTGTAAACTGGGCAAACTTGAGCTGCAGCTGATCCTCAGTAAGGATTTGATGGCATCTGGCCTTGCCTGGGTGCATATGGGAAAGGAGTAGGAACAAGGAGCCTTCCCTTTGCCTCCCAACCCCTTGAAAAGGGGCCCATGCAGTCCACTCAGAGGATGCCAGGACGAGCCTGTACACACCTGCTGAAAGGTGACCAAGCTACTGCTCTGTTATGTGCTCTTCATCCCCTGTGGGAGGAATGTGTGGGCTCATGCTACAGCCCAGCTCCCCCTGAGCCCCTCCAGGACAGGCAGTGGCCACAATCCAGAAGCCCAGAGTTCCCAGATGTTGTCATGATTCCTTTTCAAAGCAGAACCATACTTGAAACCATGCGATGAATTGCCTCTTCAGTTGAGGAGGGGAGAGGGAGCAGGGTGCTCCAGGGGATAAACACAGCACTCGGAAGGAAATGCGCCTCAATTCTAGGCTCGTGTTTGTTTGCCAAATACACAATAAAGCAGATTTTTAGGACAGTGCTAAAAAACTCTGAGACCTTGAAGTGATTTCAGGAGAGTCCTGGCATGAAGGTTTGGCAGCTGGGAGAGGTTGGAATCTTTGTCATCAGGAATTAATTATTGTTGATTTGTATTACAGTCGCAGCTGAGCTCAGGTCCTCCTTATGCTAGGCACTGCATGTACACATTGCCTACACTTCACACTTTCAAGTTTCCCCTTCAAAACCATTATGAACCTCTTGCAAGAGGTACTCAGGACTGCTGTATTCTGTTTGCATATTTTTGAGAGCCCTGGCGAGGCAGTGGTCATTGAAGCCTCAGGGCAGGCAAGGTGCATGCTGGGAGAGGGAAGGGGCACACTTGTTCTGTAGGCTTTGCAGCTCAGGAGGGGTGGATGACAGACACTAGTCAAATAGAAATATCATGACTTGTTTCCTAGCCCATCCCACCCCCGTGGGTCAGATGGCCAGGGTCAGGCTGCCACTACTCCTGAGGGAATCTTTGTTCTCTCGGTCGGGCAGAAGAGAGGGAGCACTGATTTGTTTGCAGTTCATCTGCTGCTCAGCTCTGCTCTCTGCTTTGACCTTACAGTGGCATTGTAGTGCATTGCCCCCCCACTGGTGAGTGATGGAGACCCGCAAGTGGGTTACCAGCGGGCTCCTGCTGGGTTACGTGCACACTGACCAAGGGAGTCAGCCAACTGTGGGCATGGGAGCGAAGAAGCAACTCATTCACTTCGTCCCCACCCTTCCCTGCCGTTGCTTTGAAGTCATCTCCACTCTGCTCCCCTCCTCCTGCCCATCGCCCAGTCCCTGAGTGGCTCATCAGGCTCTGCTGCTGTCCACAGAGGAGATGGCAGAAGAAGCAGCTCTTCAAGGGTCTGTGAAGCTGGACAGCTTGTTGGAGCAGCTGAGCACTGTGTGAGGCAAGAGGTGAGAGGAACGTGGAGAGAGAAGCACCTCTCAGCAGAAGGGTCACCTCACCCAGCAGCATGGGCTGCCCCTCACAAGCCCCTCCCCCACTCACTAGCATTCGCTCCGTACTTTGTGTAAGCAGGGGAACGGTCCTGCTATTGTGGGGAACTTTCCTGGCTCACACACTGCCCCAGTGGAATTGGCTAGCAAAAGGATCCGAGTCCTCGCTTCCACTCCCTTTACCCAGAGGCCTGCCTGACCTCAAGGTTCCCTCCCACTCTCCTGTGTGACAGGGTACCTGTAACCCCAACGAGGCTGGGCCCAGGTTTCCTGGAGGGCTCGACCCCCAATGTTGCATCACTTAGGACAGGGGCTTGGGTGTCCCCACTCCAGGGTACTCTCTCCTGCACTGGATGCTTCCCTGACCCACAGATCATTGCATCTAGTTCAAAGCAAATACAATTTATTAAACAACAATCAATTAAAAAAATAAAGACAAGAGGAGAAAGATTAAAGGAGACCACTTCCGGCCACCCCCTGGCATGGAGGCACCACATACAGTGTCTCTAGGGTGTGGGGGTTGTTCACAGTTGGTTTCTCGCCCGCCGCAGGCCCCCTGCCTGGCTGCACTGCAGGGCTGCAGTGTCAAATACTTGCTCTGGCAGTGGCCACATGCCCCCAGGCTCTAGGGGCCAGGGTCCTTCCCCCTGGCATCAGCCCCATTCTGTCAGGGTCACAATCCCCCTCCCAGGCTGGCCTGCGAGGCCTCTTGGCTGATGGCATATTCCTGCGTCAGGTTCTGCCCAGGGCCCTCCCACTCTCCCTCGCTGCTCGCTGCATCAGGCTCCAGCCCCAGCCCCATTTGGCTCGGCTCCCTGGGCTGCCCCTCTGGTTCTGCTGCTGTGCATCTGCTCAGCTCAGCTCCCTGGTCTGGCTTCTTCTCCCACCTCCTGGCTGCTGACTGCTTTTTCCTTAACTCAGCAGCTCCAGCACACACAGGGAGGATGACCCCCCCTTGGGCCTCTGGATCCCCCAGTGGCCAGCCTGCCCTGTCAATCAGGGTAACCTGGAATGTTGGCCCCTCCCCACTGGCCCTGGGGTCTGTCTGTCTCAGGTTCCTGAGTCCTCATCGACCCATGCCCTGTTCTTTGGTGCTGGGAGATGCCAACCAAAAAGCCATACTAAGTTTCACTAAGGGATGAATGGTCCCTTTACATTTGCAAGCCACCGAATCAGCAGCACCTGTCCCTGTTCCACAAAATGGCCAAAATGTTGTGCAGTGATCCAAATCCCCACCATCCTTCACACGCCATCAAGGGAAGATGGGATGTTGTCTTGCAAGATGAATTGTGGGTCAGGTACCAGAAAAGGTTCGGTGCACTACGAACACGTGCCATCGCAAACAGCTGTTATTATTAAAAGAAAAGACACCAAAAGAGACTTTTAAAAGCTAAATGTTGGCACACGTGCCATCTTGCTGACCTGCCACAGGCCTCTTGAACATTCATTGCACCATCCTGCCTATCTACGGTACTTATATGGCCCCCAATTACTGTGTAATTGGAGCATCTAACAGCCTTTAATGTCGTTACCAAAAGCCCCTGTGAGGTAGGGATCTGCCATCATCCCTGCTTTAGAGGTGGGGAAATGAGCCACAGAGAGACTACATGACACCGGAAGCCTGTGTCACAAGCAAGGATTTGAACCAAGTCCTAGGATAGTGGTCCAACCACTAGGCCCACCCTTCCTCTGTCACACTTGGCACTGACTGCATATCTGGCACTGTGCTCATGTGCAGTCCCCCTCACTCCACACTATTGCCTCTGCACACTTCCAAAAAACCTGTATAAAACTGACTGCTGGGTTTAATCATTATTGATTTCCCTAGCTACTTCCTATTGCTTTATTGCATTAGGTCCATGCATGTGTGTTATAGGTGGGATCCAAATACTGACTGTAATTAATATTTCTGGATAGCTTGAAACAATTATACATAATCATCTGATTATGATCAGTCTGATCTGTACACATTCCTCCTTCTTACAGCCCTCGCTCAGCAAAGCATCCTTATTCTGCAAAGTGCTGCTTACGTTTAAAGCTCCTGCTTAAGTCCCATTCAAAGTCAAGCACATGCTTGTGTGCTTTCGTGCATAGGGTGCTTTAAGGAAACCCCTGCAGCTGTGGGCAAGAATCTTTATATAATAATAAGGCTTGGAAGAGATTTGCTTTTCTTTTTCATTGGATAATATCAAACTTTATTTCCAAGTCAATTTTTATAGACTTAATTTTTTTTTTTGCACTAAAAAGAATTAAAACTCTCAGGTACTAACTGTTTACTCAAACTCTAATGATGGTAGAAGTCTGTCTTCAGACACATATTTGATCATCATATTTCATAATAATGGCTTAGCATTGCATGGTTACATATCATGGATTACTGGGTTGTTTGCTAATAATCTCTAATGCATGCCACATGTTCACATACGTATTCACTGACATGCCTAGAATTGTTTTTCTGGCTTTCTCTGTCCCAAATCTTGTCCCCAGCACAGTTTGAATGATGAGGGTTTGTCTAGAAAGTTCCATGGCGTTCTGAGGAGGAGGAGGGAGAGATTGGCTGATGGATCACTTCAGCTGTGGAGCTGCTGGCTCTGCTTCCACTCTTTTCCTGGCCCACTTCTGCCCCCTGTTCCATTGCCTGTGGCCCTGCACAGAGACTCTCTGGAAATCCATATGCTGTGATGCACCAGATGGTTGCCAATGCCCTCCATTGAATCCAAAAATCCTGTCCCCTCATGCAACAGGACCCCATCCATTTTGCTATGTCAGAGTGCTCCACAAAGGTAGGGTGACCAGATAGCAAGTGTGAAAAATTGGGACATGGGGGTGGGAGGTAATAGGCGCCTATGTAAGACAAAGCCCCAAATAGCAGGACTGTCCCTATGAAATTGGGACATCTGGTCGCCCTAGCAGCTATTCAATATTTTGTTTCAGACTTCTCATCCGATGTGTGGCCACAGGCCTTATTCACTGCACGCTGTTCAAACTCTGCTCTAAAGACAGAATTAAAACTTTCCTCACAAGTCTTTCTGTGGTGCTGCTCATCACTATCATATCTGAGTGCTTCACAAACATTGATCTTCACGACACCTCTGGAAGGCGAGAGGGTATTTATCAGCTGTTGGCTTTCTCCATTGCAATCATGCACAAGACACCATTGAGGCTGAAAGCAGGGGGCCGTTTATTTGCTGCAAGCACCTTCCCTTATAGCTTTTTCCATCATATTATTGCGCATGCGTTTCTTATAGCAGTAAACAAGTATCACAGCAGTGAGTGCCTTTTCACACATCCCAATCTGATCAGTTAGGACTAGCTGAGAAGCGCATGGGGAGGCCGTAATCAGTATATACTTCGCTAGTTCCCAAAACAACATCTGTGCTTCGCTAGTTCCCAAAACAACACCTGTAGGGTCATTTGGAGGCCAGCCAAAACCAGGGTGTGCCCAGCAGTCTCGTCTGGCTCCGCATAACCCTACAATCAGCCCCATTTCCCAGAAATACAGACATTCCATCAGGTGGCATCTTGACATCCACATGGTTCTTCAGCAGAATCATAACCTTTAGATCCACTGCACAAAACTCTGCCACCTGAGATAAGGAAGCAACTGATATCTTTAGTAGGTTGTCATCTTCTGTGGGAATCACAGTAGAAGTGGATGAGACACACACTTTGCCAGTGAGTTTCACATATATTTGCTGACAGCAGAGGAATGGTGAGACTCAGGAATCTTGGGTTCCTATCCAGACTGTTAAGGGGAGTGTGCTCCTGTGTCCAGAGACCTCTCTGCCTGTCTTCTCCCTTTCTCAAGCTTGACCTTCTGTCTTGTTCCCTCCAACCTGTCCTCCTCCCAGTCCTGTCTCCTTATCCCAGCCTGTTATAATCGTCTACCCAAACTCAGTCTTCATTATTCAGGCTTTTCTTGCCAGAGCCAGTCTCCTTCCCCAACCCATCCTAGTCACCCGCTGCAGGCTCCATGTTTGAATCCCAGTCCCTCCGCTTCCCACTCCTCTTCCCCAGCCAGTCCCAGTTCCCCATCCTGCCCAACTCCTTGTGCCCAGTCTCTTTGTTGAGATAGTTCCATTTCCTCCTTCCAAACTTTTGGTTTGATCTGTCACTTCCCTCCCACACAGCCTTCAGCCACCCCTTTCTTCCCTGCTCCCCAACTCCTTCCCCATCTATCTCCTCAGGCTCCTCATCCTTCTTTCAGTCTCCCCACACTCCCTTTCCCAGCTCCTTGTCCCAGCCTCTTTGCCCACCAGGTCCCTGTCAGCTCTGTCTCCCCTACCCCCTTGCCTCTGTCCCCCTCACTTGTTCCCAGTCCCCTTGTCTAGTCAGTCTCATTCTCCTCTCTCTCCCCACTCCTCACCCAGTCTCAGTTCCTCCCTGCCAACTCATTCCCACTCCCCCCATTACCTTTACAGTTACTCTCCCCCATTGACTACCTGGGACAGGAGACTGGGAGCCAGGATCTCCCCTCCTCCAACTTCCAATCCCTGTCACCCTTATTTTACCCCTTTCCATTTTTTTCCAACTCCCCATCCACCCCCTGTCCCACCCTATACCAGGCTGACTCTTGTCTGCTCTGCATTCAAGTCAGGCAGCTTCCTCCTCCAGGTGGCTTGGGTGCCAGCAGAGGGATCACTGTGAGAGCATAGGAGATACAGGCTCCTTGCTCTCAGTTTCAGTACCTGGCCTCACCTTGGCCCAGAGCACTTGGGAACAGGCGTTACAGGGAAAGTGTCACTTCACCCCTGTAGCCCTGGGCTGGAGCAAGCTCAGCTGCTTTGTGGGGATGGTGCATTTGTAGTCTGGTCAGCTCTAGGAGCTCTGAGGGTCTGGAACATACCCAGTGAGGACGAAATCTTCAGAGACTTTAGCTGTTACACTCTAAGAAGTCTCTATGGAGCATGTGCGAACTAATTTTTTTCAAAAGCTTAGACCCTCGCAGATTTTCACCAGGACAGCCAAAGGCATGTCCCTGACACAAAAGCTATCCCCTGTCTAATTGGAAGTCCCTGTCTCCAAAACATGGAGGCATTAGAGCTTTTCAAAGAAAAGGTTGCCAGAGTTTTTTTTAAATGAGCAAAACAATATTTTTTCCCGAGATGACTTCTCAGAAATGGCTGAACCACTTTAGCTGAAACTTTTTAAAAAAAATCAGCTTAAGGAAGATACCTGGCATGGAATATTTTAGCCCAAATGGTTAAAGTTAAGCAAAATTATAAGCAGTTGAAAACAGGGTCTTACAATGGGAAGTGTCAGACAACCTTAATAATAGGTGGTGCTACCAACCCTGCCTAGAATTCAGACATACATATATAGTGGCTGTTTTAAAAAAAATATTTATAATTACATAAATCTAAGCAGCTATTATAGAATATGGTTCATCTGAGACTGCAGAACAAATAATTATTCATTATCCAAATTTAGCATATTGGAAGAGACCTGATTCTGCATTTTTCACACCCCCAAAACCAGTGTAGACAACAGGGGGCTTGCTCCTTTGTACCCAGATGGAGAGTGGACAAGGGTTTAAATATAAAAAATGTCAAACTATGTCTGTCCAAATCATGAGATCTTTACTCATATTTCACTGAGACAGTCCTCGTTGGCTTTAGTGGGAATTTGCTTGAGTAAAAACTGAATAAGGTTATTTTCCATTGTTACACTATGAGAATCATGAACAGCATATTTGACAAACAGCTCTCACTGGATCTGAGTCTTTCTAATCCATGGTACGGAAAAGTCAATCCCAAGTGTGAATTGCAGTGCGAGTAAAAAGAATGGTGCCTTATTAAAAAGCATATTGCATGTTGCATACAAAACACTGAAATGAATGTCTGTTGCTAAGAGGTTGCTAAGAATTTTTTTCTGTATAAATTTGAGAGAATGTTTCCAAAATACTTACACACTGTGTGTGCGCTCTCATTCTCCTGCCCATGCACACCCCCGTGTGTATATATATGTGTGTCATTTTTATCTGGATACTCTTCCCATTTAAAAAATAATCTTAAATTGCTAGGTGACCTTGGGCATACGATGATACTGACCTCCTCGTAAAGCACTTTTATATAGCACTTCCCAGCCATAGATCTCAGAGCTAGTTATTACTGTTTATTATTAAAGGTAACGTTGCCTGTGTAACCAGCACTGCTAGATGAACCTGTGCTTGCTTATGCAACAGACAGGGATTTAAAGCAATCAGAAGTTATTTTTGTTAACAACATTGTGTTTTCTCTCTCTTTCTTTCTGTCTATCTCTGCACGGGATAACAGAACCATCTGGCTCAGAATCTCAAGGTAAATGCAGCCTGTCAGAGGATGAGTTTATTGGTGCCATTAAAGAAGCAAAGGGCTTTTCCTTTGAAACGTCTGAAGTCCAGCGATCACCTGGTCTTTATACAGAAAAGCAAGATCAGAAAAGCAAGCCAGGGCGTCCAGCTGTTTCATCCCCCTTAGATAATGAAGCCAGCAGTGCAGAATCTGGTGACTCTGAGATAGAACTAGTTTCAGAAGACCCACTAGCTGCTGAAGAGGTGCTGCACTCCAGCTACATGACCTTCAGTCATATCGGAGGGCCTCCACCTTCACCTGCTTCTCCTTCAATACAGTACAGCATCCTGAGGGAAGAGCGTGAAGCTGAACTCGACAGCGAACTGATTATCGAGTCATGCGATGCCTCTTCAGCTTCCGAAGAAAGTCCCAAGAGGGAGCAAGATTCTCCTCTCATGAAACCAATAATCATGGACATAATCCAGGAAGAGAATGGTTTGAGAACCGATAATTCAAACTTTGAAGTAAGTAAGACAACAGAGAGTAGGATGAACAGGGAAAATCTAGCTGAGTCTGCTTCCTATCTGAAATGCTCTTTTGTTGCACCCAAAGTAAATGTTGAGCCTCCAAACTCTGCCATCGATACTGAAGAAGTAAAAGAAAAAATAACTCCGAAGAAACCAGTCGAAGCAACAGTTGTTAACCAAAGTAAATGGTCTTCCAAGGACTCTGGGAAAAGAAGTCCCTTGGCTTCTCCCTCACTGCCATTTTTAAATAAGCAAAAAGGTAAACACAGAAATTTATGTTGTCTAAGTAACATGTTTTTTCTTGAGTGCAGCTAATGGGAGATGTATATGATTAATGTAGGAGGGCTTTTTAATCTAGCATGCAAAGGCATAACTAGATTCAATGGCTGGAGTTTGAAGCTCAACAAATTCACACTGTTAAAGAGTTGCACCTTGTTTCCAATGCAGGATAATTAACCACTGGAACTGCTCACCAAAGGGTGTGGCTGATTCTTCATCCCTTTAAATCCAGGTCAGATGTATTTCTAAAAGAACTGCTCTAGCTCAGCCCCAAGTTATTAAGTTGATGCAGGACTCTGTGGGTGGGGTCCTATGGCCTGTGCTGTGCAGGAGGTTGGAGTGGATGATCACAGTGGCCCCTTCTGCCCTTAAAAATCTGTCTTTACAATTAGCAGAAAGAATGGGGTCTGGTCTACAGTACAGAGTTAGGTCAACACAAGGCAGCTTATGTCAGCTTAGTTATGGAAGTGTCTACACTTGAATTTCGCTCCTGCTGACATAACTGCCCCACTACACCAACTTAATAACTCCACCTCCACAAGCAGAGTGAAGTCACGGTCCATGTAGTTAGGTCAACACAGTGTGAGTGTACGCATTGCATTGTTTATGTCGATTGTTACTGACATTCAGAAGCCATCGCACAATGCATGACACTGACACTACAATTGATACAAGCACTGCTGGTGAGGATGCGCACTGCCAACACAAAGAGCAAAATGTATACGCACACAAGCAATGTAATTACTGGGGCAGCTGTATGCTGACATAAATTCAGTTGACTTAATTTTGTAGTGTAGACATGGCCTGGGCTCATCTGCCTTTGTACCCTTTTCATTAGAATTTATTTGAGCCTGATCATACAGTTCTGACTAGTCAAACTGCCTCTCTATTCTATTCAGTTTCATATATCATTCCCATCACCCGGGCATGTGGGCATCATCTAGTAGTGCATTAAGCAGTGTGACTAACACCTGCTGGGGGTTCTTTCCTTCTTTTTCTTTTCCTCTCCTCTGACAGAAGGTTGCAGTTGGATTTTTGAAAGGACAATTAAGGTTTGATGTGCTCACTGTTTTTATTAGCCAAGGCAGGTCGGAGCAGAAAGTGGTGAAGCTTGTGGTGGTTCTTAGATCCTTTACCTCCACACAACACATTGGGAGTTTACCCTAAATGGGGACGGTAAGACCAGAACCTTTCATGGACATAAAATTAAGACTAAACTGCTTGTTTTCATGACTTCATTAGTGACAAACTAAGACACACCAATACAGACAACAAGCCTGGTTCTGCAGCACTTATACACGTGAGTGACCTTACTCAGATGCCAGGATGTTTGTACGCTCTGCCCCATTGGCATAGCCTCCATGAACATAGGGCTAACTCGTAAGTCAGGGATCTGGTGAAGAAATACATCACCATTAACAAATATACTCTCTGACACTGTGCTAACCCTACACAAACTCAGCAGCAGCACAAACAACAAGCCATGCTCTTCCCTCAGTACTGAAGGGTTGTGTTGACCACAGGAATTGGGGGCGGGGGGAATCAAATTGAAAAAAGAAAAGTTCAGATGAACAAATAGTTCTGTGATGGCTGGAACAGCCTGCCTGAAAGATTCCCCTGGTGTGGTTATAACCCTTCCTATCCATAATAATGAGTTGGCTGGTGGTAGCCACTCTCAAGTCTTGTGAATGGAGCGAGTACAACTTCATTTTGCTAATGTTGAGATCCTGGCAAATGTTACTGCTACTTATTGTCAGGCCAACTGCTGAAGGTCTTAGTCTGTGTTGGTTCTCATGTCACACAGCTACAACTGACTTCAGCAGAGGGGTTGGCTTTAACTAAGGACTGAGTAAAAACCTCATCAAGAACCTTGGGACTTGGCCTGTAATTTTCAAAAAGGAATCATTCCGTAATGAGTCATTCAGATTTTGAGGTTTGGGCTCCAGGCTAGCTTCCACTTCACTTATTGTTCCTGTCTCTCAAAGGGCCCATGTTAGGGTGACCTTTGCTTTGGTAAGGAAAGATCAGGGTAATGCTGCTCCTCAGTTAACCCAGGGTCGAGGAGAGCAGGGGACCGCTTAAATAAAACGTACCCAAATGGGTGTCTAATCCTAGGACCTCTGAAAGGATGGCACTGCTTAAAGACAGTATTTTACAACCAGGTGCTGTAATTGTATGTGAGGCAAAGTATCTTCCCCATTATTCAGGTCAGCCAAATGCACTTGAATCCAGGCCCCCAGCAGCTCAAGCTAGAAGGGTCCCTTGAAAACAACCTGTGTGGTGCCTTCTACACTATGAGCAAAGGTCCGGTAGAGACTAGATTGGAAGCACCAAACTGATAGCATGGCCAAACTTATGGCCTGAGTCAAATCTGAACAGAGGTCTGTCAAGGTGATGGATTAGTCAGTGCATTAATTCACTCTGTCACAGTGTCTTATTCTTTTTCAGGACATCAGCTTGTGCATCTTGCGGGGGATGTTTCTCTAGTCTCCCTCCAATGCAAATGCATGACTGAATTCACTAGGCATGCGATGAGGAGAATGGGTCTTTCTTTTTATTGTCTGCTGTTTAAGTTATTGGGGAACTGCACCTCTAAATAGACAATGGTCTGGACTCTTTGCTCTTTCCACAGGATACAGCAGAGAGGGAGTGGATATTGGGGCTCCCTGAATAACTGCCTACAGGTTAGAGTAGCCATGGGGCTGCTTTAATCTACACCAACTGTCATTCCCAAGGGACTACATGTCTGCTGAGGATTGCTAGAGCTCACTATGCTCTGACCTCTCCCCTTGTCCACCTATTCACACCTCTGTTGGTGATGTATGAAAGGGAAGGTACCCACCCTGACTTGGAGAGCTCAAACTGAGTTTGTGGGGCTGGCCGTTAGGAACCACCTTTCTAGTTGCAAATGGAGCAAGTCTGATACGGAAATCAGTGTGACCCAACAAATATGGAAACTCCACAGTACCACTGCTACAGAGCAGCTTTTTAGGACATAGCCACATTTTGTAAAATACACTTGCAGGGACTTTAACCACATGGCTTCCTATGGACCTGCATGGTAAATTTATGTGGAACACTTTAAAAATTAACCTCTTATATTACAGTGAACCAAACCCAGCAAACTGACTCCAGGTGAGTGCACGACTGCAGATCAAACGCTTGCAATGTGAGATGCTGTTAATTTTGGGGGTAATGAACTAACAAAATTCAGGATTTAGAAAGCGCCTAATTTTATCTTTTAAAACACTTCAGATGTGGAGGGCAGCCACATGGCTACTCTAACCTGTAGGCAGGGCTGGGCAGCCAGTCAGGGAGCCCCAGTGTTCAGACCTCCTTTGTGATGAGCCCAGCTGAGAAGAGGGGGCACAGAACTGGCTCTATGCCACCTTTCTGCCTTCTTTAATCCTGGGCCACACCAAGCTCCAGTGCAAATCAGAGCAGCCACTGAGCTGTTTGAACTTATGCTAGCTAGAATACTCTTCTAGGAATTGTTCCACTGGCCCAAGATGTTTTGACAGCATCCCAGTCTCACAAGGGACTCTTCCCTATGCTACAGGAGTGCCCAGCTGTGCCTTTGATAAAACTTGTGTGCCATGGGGGTATTAGACTGAGGAACTGGACAATGAATTTCTGCACCAGGGGAATTGTGGTTGGGGATAAATTCTGTTCTCTTCCCCCACCTGTTCAAATCCAGGAAATGCCTGGGGTGGCATTAAACAGGTCGGTAGATCTCTTTCCTGCAACTGCTGAGGATTTGGGTTTTTTAAATATTCATTAGCAGTGATAGTTTTTTCCAGAGGTTTTATTCATTACTTACTCACGCTTTGCTGAGCAATTCCTACTGTAGTTTTTCAGCACTCTCTCTTGATATGGGTTCTACCCTCAGAAAGAGACACAAATCTCCCACTGAGTGCCATAAGACTTGCACACGAGCATCTTTGAGCAGAATATGACTGCAAAGACCAAACTCATCCCTGCTGTAACTCCACTGAACTCAGTAGACTTACACCCAGGATGAAATTGGCCCAATATGTTTTTCCTTGATTTTCAGCATATGTTTTCCCTTGATGAATTCCTCACACCCTTTCATCACTTAAACTGATGCCAGTTCACTACCAAGAGTTTATGCCTTTATGATTCACACAGGGAATTCCTATGGGCCCCACTTGTCTCCCGTTAAGTCAGCATTTGTCACTTATATTCCCTTCATCTCTGGTGGTGGAAACTTTCTCTATGCAGGGACAGCTACTAGCTAGTTTATTATGATTTGCCAGTGCTTAGCAAACAATACATACGCTCAGTATTGTACGTTAGTAGCTGCTATCTCCCTGAGCAGACACTCCAGAGAACTCACTGATATATTTACAAGTGTGCCAATAAGCTTACTCAGACCACTAAATAGCTCCCATGGAAGTAGAGGGTATTCAGGACCTCATAGATCAGGGCCCTTTATGCAGTAATATGGGTCAGACCCTCAGTAGGTATAAATCACTGTAGCTCTAGTGACTTTGGCAAAGCTATGCCAGTTGACACCAGCTGAGGTGTAATGTTGCTAAGTCACAATTTCACTGACAGTCTTGCAATATTTGGTGCTCTTCTTAAAGCCCCAGCACCACAAGGCGTGCGATTAGCTGAGAATCTCAGCATCAATGGCAAAAAAAAACAAAACAGCTTTTAGCCCCCAGAGTTGTGGTGCAATGCTTGAAAATGTGAAACCCAAAGGCTATGACAGTTGGTATTTTTTTAAGGATCTTGTTACTTTTAAGCCAATCTCAAGATTTTTGGGTGGCTGACTCATGATTTTTGAACTTGGGGTTAGCAATGCTGGGATTCGGCCAATAATGCTTTTCTGTCTGAGGGATTAATGCACCTATCGTATCTAATTATTACCCCTTAAGAAGTGCTGTATATGACTCTTTTTCCCACCTGTAATCAGTAGGTTTGTTCTTCACTTGGAGAATTCACCAAATGGGTTAGCCTAAAACATTCTACTATATTGATCTTTGGGCTGAGAGCACAAGCCTACAGAATTTCAGCCTCAAAGGAGCTATTCTGCAAAATAATTAGAAGTGAACAGGGGGATATAATAAAAAGCATCATGTGGCTTAGAACAATAGCTCTTGGTACTTAAATTCTGTAATATTGGAACTTTATCAACTGTAAGAAAAAATTATAAGGCAAAATTCATCCGTGTGGGCAGAAATGGCAATGATGTCATTGAGCTACACAGGCATGAATTTAGGTCCATAATATAGTTGAGATTGTTCCATGACTCTAGTCAGTTACTGTCAGGGTAGATGTAGTCTGAGAACTGTCAATCATCAACCATTTAGCTTCATATGTAAACATTCATGTATTTTGCAACTTGATGTCCTTATTGTGTAGTGTGTACCAATGTCCATAATGATATCAATTCACAGGATTAAACAAGCATTCAGTCACACTAATCACACTGGATTAATTCTGGGGCTGAACATGGAAATGCAAAATTGAATTTGAATTCATGCTCCATGGATTAAATGCACCGGTTGTATAGCTTCTGGAGTGAGTCAATGTGAAATCACAGCATTTTACTTGAAACAAGCTCACAGTCTCCCTGACTACACCACTGTGAGTTTGCTTTTATCATACCTTCAGAGAATGTATGCGAGTTTGCCTGGTCCCCTATAGTCACTCACTCGCTCGCTCTCGCTCACCCCACTGCCATGGCCAAAAAAGAACTGTGGAACACAACAGATAGATGTGTGGTTTGGATAGTGAGAATTCAAAGTCTCTCCCTAATGTCTGTTGCCATCCAGTGGTAATGATGAAAATGGCCAGTCATTTCTCACCTCCATTTTACCACAGCTAAATATCATGTTTTGTAAGATAGAAGTTATTCCCGTGTCGTTCACCATGGAGAGGTCCTGCTAGCTGTTGTCAAAGACCAGAAGATTTGATCAAAGATCTGATTTCTCTGAGTGACTGTGATGGAGTGTCCACCCCACACAGTAGTAGAAGGAGTTAATAAGAGGCCAGATGGGCCAATTAACCTAGTATATTGGAGGCTGAGAAGAAACCTCTAATTTGAGGAACAGGCTCACCTGTGTCAGAACAGGCAGGGCCTGTATAAAGCCAGGTAGCTGGCTGCAGAGAGGGGTAGCTGCTCCTGGGAAAGAATGCAGTCCCTCCATCAGTGGAGGGAGTTGGAGGCTGACAAACCCAGAAAGGGCAGGAGCTAGTGATGTAGGAAGAAGCCCAGGGAAAAAGCAGCAAGAGGTAGGCCTTCACAGGGACTGTGGTTACTTATCAGAGGGTCCCTGGGCTGGAGTCCAGTGTAGAGGGCAGACCTGAGTTGCCCTACCAGCCACTGGGGAGTGGCGAAGGGTGTTGGAGATGCCAGACAGCAGGTCTGGAAAGATTGTGAATTCCCTGTAAGCGGAGGACTTCAGTGACCTAGTTGGAGGTCCAAGCCATGAAGAGAAAGCTGCCGATCGAGGCGTGAGCAGGGCTGCAGACCAAGACAAGATGGAGAAGGCGCTACCGGAAGTAGAGTGTAAGTTGGCAGAGCGAATTCCCAGGTGGGCCAGCAAGAGGTGCCGCAAGCGGTGAGTTACCTCATGACAGTGGCACACACTCATCTGATCCCATGCTTTCTAGTCAGAGTCATAAAATCACTGGCTACATTATTTTCCTCCCTTTCCTTCAGCAGAACAAATAGATGAAGATGGCCACCAGCTCAGCTTACTTTGGGGTTTTTTGTATTGAAATTGCAGCCTAATCAATTCATATTAAGCATTTATTTATACTCAGTATTTTATATTAAGCCAAGCAGAAAGAAAAACTGAAATATAACCTCTGGCAGTTACTGTAACCTGGAATCTGGATTCTTTGGTTAGTCTTCAGAAAATCCTGGCTTGCAGCAACTCAGACTTCAACATATCAGTAACTGAACAACAACAAGAGCTAGATCCTCAGCTGCTGTGAATTGGCACAGCTCTTGATCTCTGTGGCACTAAGTGAGAATTGGGCCCAAAAACTGATTTGAAATATGCTTCTATGCAGATTAGGAAAAATCCTATTTGCTATGGAAAAAGGCTTTCTTGAGCACTTTGAGCATCTGCACTCAATCCAAAAGAAGGCTGAACTGAAACAAATCCGAAAGAAGGCATGTCAAATCAGTGGGTTTCTGTCTAGCTCTTTTATTTCTATTAATTTAAAAAAAATCTCCTGAAGAAAGAGGAGTGTGTTTCAGGGAAGATTAGAAGAACTCTCTAGGGACGGGTATTAACAGACTTGATATTCTGGTCTCTAACGTGTTAACCTGAAGTTAAGCATATGTTTAAGTGCTTTGCTAAATCAAGACGTACACCACCAGTAAAGCACCTTTCTTCTACCTATAAGGGTGTCATATACTATTCCCTTGAGCACTGTCCATTAGTCTGTATCAAAGCTTCCCAGCTGAGCTGCCCCAGCTATCAGTCTTTGGAAAAGGAAATGTTTCTGTCTTCACTACATTTCTTTTTTTTTTTTTTTTTCCCCAACATTAACTTTGAGTGCCGTGAAGTCAATGTGGTCAAGAGTCCAGAGGTCCTGACTCCTAATCCAGGCTTTACTGTTGCCTTGCTGTGTGGCTTTGGGAAGTCACTTTTTCTTTCTCTCTGTTTCCCCATCTGTAAAATGAGAATAGTGATACTTCCCTACCTCTCTGGGATGTTGTCTAGAGTTATTACTTAATATCCCTGCTGTGCTTTGAACATAGGGCTTGTCTATAAGGTGGTGTGGGACAGTCTACAGGGCTGTGAATTGTAGAAATGCCAATATGGTGCACTCTTACTGCCCCATGTAGATCCTGCTGGCATGAACTAGGGGGTACCTAATTTGTGTTGATGTAGTTCTTTTTCAAGCAAGACTACATTAACTCGCACAAGGTACCTTTTGGTTTGCACCAGCAGGGCCTACAAGGGACAGCTAGAGCACAACATGTTACCATGCTCTACAGTTCAAACCCCCTGTGCTGCCACATGTACAAATCCTGGAAAATACACAGTATTGTAATTGTCAAGAATTCCCGCATTGGTGAGATCAGTGGCGAAAACTACACAATGCTTGTAAATCTGAGCAAGTACTGAATGACAATGTGTACGGACCTTGTGTCAAATTCTGCCCTCGGTTACATCATGGGTTATAATGGGGTTGCACAGTTGTAACAGAGAGCAGAATCTGCCTTCATATGTTTAAGACTTCAACTGGAAATTAAGTCCTCTACATTTACTCTTTTGTTAGAAAACACCTCAGCTTCTCTTAACCCCACTAACTGTGGATGTTCATGTTCTAAAATGAAGCTCTGTGCCCTCTTCTCTTATATGAACGGCAAACACAACAGAGGTTTACTCTGTCATTCTAAAAAAATAGAATCTTATGTTTAGAGTCCTATGCCGATAACTTTTCCTTAGTCTCTACATTCTCTCCTAGACTTCTGAGCATGGGTTCTCCCACTTCATACCTGGCCCCTCCAGACAGAGGGACCGAACCAACACATTATTATAATCAGTGGAAGAATTCTCATTGGCACAGAGGAGGCTAACTTGTGTGCCTGGTGGTTGGGAAACTTGGGTTCAGTTCCCTGCTCTATTATGGACTACGTGTGATACGTTGTGCTAAGGTTAAATGTATTACAGGCTATGAGGTGCTGTGGTGATGGGGCAATGTAAGTACCCTAGACAGACTTCAATGGGTTTTGGATGGGCTCCATAGCCTTCCTATATTGATTCCAAGGGATATGGCTTTTTTTTACCCTCGAGCAGTTTAGCCTTTGCCCTGCTCGGCCCCCTGCTGCTGAACAGCCCCTTTCCCTCCCTCCTGACCCCCCTCGGGCCTCAGATGGTCTCTTCGTGTAGACTTTGGCAAATGGAGGCACCAGTGCAATGGTGGACTCTAGGGCAGCGAAGACTGAGAGCCAAAGCACGTGACCTCTGTAAAACACCTGACTTCTATGTCCTGCATCAGTGGCTGAGTATATAATAAGCCCGGCACCCATCTCTGTCTGACTTCCATCTAACCAGAGGAGTGAGCAATATGCCTACCAGCTCAACATCTAGGCACCACTTATTTCTTTGCAAACAGTTGCACAGTAACAACCCTAAACTGCCCACAGAGCTCATAAAACGGCTTTCGTTCCTGCTGAATAATTAATTACTGTTCATGCCCTGTAAAGCCCTCTCTTGAACCACCTCTCATCAAGCACCGTGGCAAAAGAAACACCCTGCCACACGTTTTCAGGAGATAAAACAAGCAAGGGACTCATCCCTTAATCTTTTCAGGGGAGCCCCAGACTCTCTACTGCTGCATTGAGTCACAACCAACCTATCAGGATAATTTGTTTCAGTGATAACATTATGAAAGACCCTTCTGAAGCCTGTGCTCAATAGAGCAGCCAGTGATGGATTCCATCCACGTGAAATCTCACTTGTAGTTCCATGTCTCCCAAAAATATCATGCAGCGGCATTTAAAAAGAATGAAAACAAACCTTTGGGGGAGGTTGAGTTTTCTGTTTTAATGTCTGCTTCTACCTAGGGCTGTTGCCATGGAGAAGCAGACTTCTGCAGCTTCACAATGAATGTTTTTCATAGATGCCTGGGAGTTTTATTTATCAGGAGTGTTTTTGTTAGAAGTAACCTTGCTGGAATAACATTAACACATCCCTTGTGCGAAAGCACATTAGTTGCTAGTGAGGTTTTTTGGAGGAAGGGAGATGTTTGGTAGAATGAAATAACAATCTGGGACTCACTCTTCATCTCCATGTTTTAAATAGACTGACTCTGTAATCAGCAGTAATCTGTGGCTGAGCTTTGAACATAAGGAAATGTTAGTTTAATATTTTAGTGCCATCTGCTGTAAGTTCTCCCACATTCAGGCCCATCTGTTTTTACTTCCATCACTTTACTCTGCATAGTGTTCTAATAGCCTTGCATCATTCAGAACCCCCCCCCCCATTTGTAAATGGAGGGGCCTTTCCTGACCTTGATCTGTGTGGCATTGGGATGCAATGAGTGCAAACAATCCCTTTGCCACAGTGCAGTGTCTAAGTTCCTGGAGGCACTGTTGTTTATCTACCCATATCTTACAGAAAATAATTAAAAATCCATATGTAAGCAGGGTCTGAATGGCCTCTCCCCTGTCGAGCTGGTATTTGCATGAGCACGCCTGCCCTGCTTAGGTGCTCAGCATGATGGGAATGCTTTGCCCAAATGATCCCTTTTGGCTGGTGTTGGGTTACAAACCACGTTAGTGTTAAATGCAGGGGTAATGAAATGTTGTTCCCCTTTATGTGAGCACAGGGCAGCAGAACTGTGCTTAGCCTGTTCTGATTTGAAGGGTCACTCTCATCTGAAGCAAAGTGGCTAAGCCAAGGGCTTGGATGCCACAGCTTTCTGAAAAGGGGGATAGGGGAGGAATAGGGACAGATATTCCTGCCTGGAGACATGGGCTCTGCTTCAGGGGCCTAGCCATGGTTTAACCTCTACCTCTCACTGCTCAAAGGTAGAGCTAATTAAGATATCATTGGGAGTCTTCTGCTGAAGTGCTCACTAGTGCTGCAATCCTCTACTGTGGGACAGCACTCCTACCCAGCCTCAGCCCTGTCTGAGGTTCACCTGCTGAGAGCACTGAGAGCTGAGAATTGTAGATCTAGGTGGAATCTCGAGACTGACCCTCTGAGGTTATCATAGAGAACCAGGTGGTAGCAGAAGGTGATGGTGTACAGTAGAGATGTGCAGAGCAATGAGCGGACACCAGGATGGCTGGCAGGGCAGCCAGAATATAGCCGCCAGATGGCGGAGCGAGCAAGGTGCCTTCTTCCCCCTCCTTCCAACCAGGTGGGAGGTGAACTCTGCAGTGGCTTCTCTAGATTCTGGGTCAGCCCTGACTAAGGCCAACACCTTCAGGGGTGCTCTGAAGGGAGGGGCACATTAAACGAACTTCTTGTTGCTGGACTTCAAACCTGAGGCAAAAGGAAACTGCCCCACATACTCTAGGGTGGGTGTTCTGTTTATGGTTGTATGCATGTGAATCCTGCTTGCAGCGTTTTCCCCGAGGTAATGCCCGGTTACTTTCTCCTTTGTCTCTTTTCTACACTCCCTCTCTGTGCTTCCAGAGGGGAAGTATTGCCTCTAGAGATGCCCAAGGAGTGGTGCGTAATTGTCCCAGGTTGCTGGGTGGGAACTTGAGCTGGTTTTGTGATGTATTGTTGAAAGGAACCCCTAGATATTGAACCCGGCCCTTTTTGCTTCCGACTCTGACTAGCAGAAGGGTTACATTTGTAGGGAGAAAAGATGTTCTTGTGGTTAAGACCCTAGAATAGGAGATTTGGGTTCAATTCTCATTTTGCCTGAAACCTGTTGGGAAAGTCCCTTAATCTCTCTGTGCTTCACTTCCCCATTTGTAAAGCTAAGGTATTAATACTAACTGTCTTGTACTTTTTTCCCTCAGACTGTAAGCCCTTCAGGGTAGGGACTCTCTCATTAAGTGTATGTACCTAGCACAATGGGACTCTGATCTGCTCTATGGAACCTCCCAGATACTACTGGCATATAAATAATGTGAGTGCAGGGCCAAATTCTGTCCTCCATAATCTGCATACTTTGTCACAGAGGGTTGCATGCACCTACCCACGGTCAGAATTTGCCCCTCAGACATTGCCAATCCATATGCAGTGTCTACAAAGACAAAAAACAGAGGCAAGCCTTTGGCATAGTTACACACTGTAGTAGTTATTCAGCCAAGGTAATTATCACAGGATAAACTAGGCTTTAAGGAGGGTTCAGGTTCCAACTCTGACCTGTGATTTGTTTTTTGCTCCCAGGCCAAGTGAAAATCTCAATCTGAGGCAAATTGCCTAAACTCTGCTCTGGAAAATTGTGGCCTGTCATCGCAGAAGACCCCATCTGGAATTCCATGTCTGGAAAAAATTCCTTTCATGCCAGCGATCACTGACTTATTATTAATACTGTGCAGTATGCAAATTTCTAGATAGAGAGAGTAATAAAAGGTGACTATTAAGTAAACCTTTGATTGCCAGGTAAATAAGTCAGTGCCTACCTTCTCATAAGGCCTTTGTGGAACAGGATGGGGTCTCAGTGGCTCTGCTTGTTGGCATGGCTTGTATTTCAAGCATGAAAAGCAGTTTCTTACCACATTAGTGGTGTCATGATTAATCCATGGCCAACATAGCACCTCTTGTGCTCATTCTTTGCACTTCTCATTTCCTGAATGACCCTCGTGGATCTTCTGTAGCATTTCTTTTTGGAGGCTCAGCAGAATTACGACCTTCCGACCCTTGAAAATCACCCCATTTATCACAGTTGGTTCATGTCTGCAGTTCCAATAGTCTCTTTTACTTAGATAGCAACTGCTTATTTCTTTAGGCCACCCTTTAATTATCACTTCTTTAAGGATTCTCAATGATTCATCTTTCTCAATCTCCTCTCATTTGTTGCAGTCTCCTGTTAGCTATGGGAATCGACCTCACAGTCATGTCTATGTAGGCTTGCACCTCTGTCTCGATTGTCTTTTTGGGTGCCATGGGCACCACCACTCTGGAAAGTGCATCTACTGTGAACATAAATTTACCAGGCGTGTAAGTCACCAGCAAGTTATACTTTTGCAATTTCTGCAGAGAATCATCATTCTTTGAATCCTTAAGGTACAGTCATTTAGCAGTTTGCTAAATAATGCTCTCAGGGGCTTATGGTCCGTTTCAATTTACACTGTCTATAAATAAACTGATTGAATCTCACGGGTAAACAAGATTCCTAAAAGCTCCTTCTCAATCTATGTATATCTAGTTTCTGCATCAGTGATTTGGATGCATATTCCACTGGCTGCTGCAATTCTCATGCTTCTGTAAAATCACTGCACCCAACTCAGACTGCAATGCATTCACTGAAATCTTAACAGGCCTTCCTGGTGCATAAAACTTCAACACTGGTTATTGTATCAGATGGTGTTTTAAATCTTCCCATGATTCCTCCTGTTCAGCACTCCAACACTATTCATTTTTGTGCTCTAGGAGTTGTTTCAATGCCACTGCTTTGGCAGAAAGATATTAGGTCTGAATTTTCCAAGATAATTAACCATTCCCAGGACCCATTGGATGTCTTTCTTTGACTGGGGACGTGGCATCATTTCAATGGCTGAAATCTTCCTCTTATCAGGTTTTACACCTTCATGGGAAATAATGTGTCCTACAAAAGTCAGTACTGTAACTCCTAAGACACAATTGTCCTTATTTAGTTTGAGGTTTGCAGCTCTAGTTGCATCCAGGACTTGCCGAAGTTGATCATGCTCCTCTTTCATTGAGCCCCAGATGTCATCCATGGAGGTGTCCACACCGCTAATATGTTCATAAATGGTTTTGTGGTACACCTCTCTGGTGCTGGAGCTATACTGAAGGGAAGTATAAAAATTTTCTGAATGGAGTATGAAATGTGCATAATTTTGAGCTTTCCTCCATTAATTTTAGTTGCCAAAACCCTGAGGATGCATCCAATTTACTGAAATATTGAGCATTTGCAAACTGAACCATAATCTCTTCTCTGGTTGGTAGTTTGAAATGTTTTTCTTTATATAGCCTTGTTGAGGTCTCTGGGATCAAAGCATACACATCTGGCCAATGCTTTTTTCCATGACTAGGGAGCTCACCTGTTCTGTTGGCTCCTCTACTTTAGTATTACATATATTGCTTCCATCCTTGCAAGCTCAGCCTTGAGTGGATCATGGAGTGCAAATGGCACCTTTCTACATGGATGAATAGGAGGGACATGCTTGTTTATCTAGATTGTATGTTCACGATGCAAGCAACCCAATCTCTGGAACAGGTCCTGGTATTCCTGAAAGAGTGCCTCATAGCTAGGTTTAGTATAATCTTGTAGTGGGAGCACCCTTTTTACCAGCTAGTTTCTCACATGCAGGCAGGCCCAGAATGGGTGTCCCCACCCAATGCACTACAATGAAAGGGAGCCTGTATATGGTGGTTTTTACAGTTAATGCTAGCCAAGCACTAGCCCTGCACTGGTATATTGGTTCCAGAATACCCAGTTTTTTGGGGGTTTTTTGTTGGTCCCATCTTAGGTCTTATTTTCAGTCTCTCATAATCTCATGCAGATAGAATGTTAACCTTAGCACCTGTGTCCAGTTTCAGTGGAATGACTGTTCCATTCACTGTCGGAGGCAGTATCTAGTCCATCTCATCAGGCTTGCTTGATCCCAGTACATCTACAAAAAAACTCCTTAGTCACCCTGTCAGTAACTAAATACACTTGACTTCTCTGCCTTCAGGATCTGCAGCAGTTTGTAAAACGATTAAGTTTCCCACAGTTATGACAGTTTCCCATAGTCCAGATACTGTTTGAGGCCACGCTCTGATCCACACTTGCCACATGACCATCTGGACTTAATCTTTCCTTTAGCAGAGGTTGGGTCCACACTGTGATGTGAGCCATTCTGGCTATATTCTGCTTTTCTTGGTGCATGAACAACCCCTTCCAGTGAATTCAGCTGTTCTATTTGTGTTTCAGGGGCCATACATACTTGGGGAGCTTTGTTCAAGGTTAACCCCCACCCTTGTCAGAGCAGTCTCTCTTAACACATTGTCTGTCTGTGATCAGAGACTCTGTCAAGCCACCAAAGATACAGGTTTTCCTGAGTTTCCTTATTTCTGTGACATTGCTTTAAGGTATCAACCAATTTTTGCATGCTTGTAAAAAATCTATGCCTTTCAAAAGTCACATTCCTTTTTGGCACGCAATCTTCCTCAAATTTAATCAGTATTAAATATAACTTCAAGTTTTCATCTCCGTCAAAGTTATTATAAACATCAAGTGCCTCCTCCCCAGCAACATGTAAAAATATGTGATTTTTAGGTTTTCATCCTTGTCCTGTGCCCCAATGGCAGATAAATACAACAGAAATCACTGCTTAAACTTTATCCAGTTCTCTGCAATGTTGCCTGACATTTGCAGACTGGAAGGTGGTTGTAAAATATCTTTAGAGTTGAGCTTTCGCTTACTGGCTGAAGGGTTTTTCTCTGCTTCCAGCTGCAATGCAAATGCGGGAATCTTCCTCCAGATCATTGTAGCTTCTGAACTCATTCACCATTTGTAATACCCCATAACGATCTTGAGGGTTCATTAAGGAATAAACTATTGAATGAGTAAGGAACAGAACTTTAAACACAGAACGGAGTGATTCCCAGCTGTGCAGCTGGGAGCAGCCACCTTAGATCTGATGTTGGGCACCTCTCCCAATTCACAGCACTGTCACATGCTAGGGAGCATCCCTAAATTACAACCTTATATCAGCATATCTCTACAGTCCCTAACTTGGACAGCCTGGTGGTTTGGTCCCTTCAGGGGTGAATGAAGTTGCCATGGCAGTGGAAAGCAGGGATGGGCTAGGACTCGTTCCCGGCAAGAATCACAGCCAGCTTTCATCTCCCAGCTGTGAAAACCTTTCTTTCCTGGCTTGGTGGCCCCAGCAACCAAAAGCCAAGAGGAAACCAGCCAGTTGCACAAGGGCTAAGAAAAGAAGCATCAAACCAGAATTTTTGCAGCATACAGCACTGCTGACAGGACTGATCGGTGTCGATTGCTGTGGCTTGTTCGGGGGGGGAGCTCAACCAGTGTGAGGTGCCCTCTTCACTGTGAAGGTGAGAAGGAACAGCTGCTAATCAAACACCAGGCTTTTGGCACTCTTCCGGGACTCTTCTCTTCCTACGAGATGCCCTTTTCCTGACAGTCAGATTTGTGGCAGTGCTTCAGCACCAGAGCAACGCTTTGAGTGGCAGGGTCCCTGGGCTTCCCCTGCTCGAACTGTTACTCACGTGCACTCTCCATTTGTATAGCTGTCCTCTGTTGCCTGGAGGTTTTGATGACACAAAGCCAGGACCAAAGCTGCTAAGGACCTGTTGAAGTGGGTAAGGATTTGTAAGCTCAGATTGAGCAATTGGAAACACCGAGGGGCTATCTTGTCTTCTCCTGGTAGAGTGATCATTTGGTGTAGTGTTAAATGATTTAAGGTGAGGGGCTCCCATCATTCCATGTAGGAGACATTATGGAAGTCTGATTTGCCTCCCTGCCAGGAAAGCTGCTGGGTGTCCTCCCTAGGGCTTTCTGTTTCGTTCTGCTGTTTCAGTTCATCTCCCTTCCAGATGCATGTGAGCAGATTTGAGTTGCATTTCTCTCCCAAAGGGAACATAGACAGTCACAGTTCCTGTGTCTAAGGCAGTGTGCCCCTCCATCCTCCCCAGAGGATGCATTGCCCCAGTGTGGACAGGGGGGAAAAAGGGCCATCAGAGTGAGAAAGTGAACCAAGGGATTTGGGGATTGCATTAAAGACCAGCGCTCCCCACAGCCTGCATGCTACCCTTCCAACCAGTGGAGCTCGTTATTCACCCCTCTGGAAACGTGTTCACAGGTGACCGCTTTTCCCGTGTCATTGACTGGGATCACTAGCCTGCAGGAACAATGGTGCCACCTCCAGTCCAGAAACATCCCTTGCAGTGACGCTGAGAAACGCCTCGCTCCTCAGAACCCCAGTAAAACTACTTTTGTCTGTAGCCTTCCACATACCAACATTTTGGGCCAGAGGTTGTTCCTTATCCCATCCATTAACTGCTCTAATACCTGGCAGCAGGCATGATACTTAGTCTCCATTGTTGCCAATCCTATTCTAGTCAGGATTTTATACCATGCACATCGCTGTAGTGCCTGAGCACCTTCCAATAACGCATCAAGCAACATGACTAACATCTGGCACATGTTGGTTGTTCTCTCCCGAGGAAGAAGTGTATGCAGGGGCGTGTCTTGGTTTGGTAGGGTTTCTTCTGTATTTGTTTTACTTTGGTAAATATACCTGTTGCTGTGTGTTCCTATTCTGGAGAAGACAAAATGAAACAAATGTGCCTTGTACATTGGTATTCAAGCCACATTTTTCAAATTTAGGTACTTAAAGTAAGGCCATTTAAATTTAGTTAGGGGCCTAATTGCAAGGGGCCTGAGCATTCACAAATCCCATTGGAGTCAATAGGAACTGCAGGTACTCGGCAGCACTTAGTAAGGCCACCGTTTATACTTCAGTGGATTTAAGCCCCCAGGTTTAAACACTTTGCCCTAAAATGATACTCTTAAATGCCTTTGAAATATTAGTGAGATTAGCTAGGGCAGAACACATCTTCAGAGATCAAGAGCTGCCATCAATTTTACTACTCGTGCCTGAGCTAGGCATGGCAGTACCATAAAAACTCTCTTCCTGCCACATCAGGTCTATAATCTGAAGATTTGTCTTAAAGCCAGGTCACCCACAGACCAGTGTGGAAAGCAGTCCAGTTCCCCACCAGACTGGGCTGTGTTTATCAGTAATTCCATCTAGTTAAGATTGTAATCATTTAAAACAAAACCACAGCAATTTGTATAATTAGGAACAGGTGGCCAGCTGTTTTTGTCAGACATTTAAATATCAGGACCTATGAAGCCATGAATTGTAATGTCTAAGCCAAGAGAGCAAATCTGAAGGTTTGTTTAAAAAAAAAAAAATCAATAAAAATCTGTTAGTAAAAGTATATGCAGTGCATCAGTAAAGAAGGGGGGGAGAAAACTAGACCAAATCAGAATAGTATCTGAGCAGCAAATGATTTTTCTGTGATGCCACTTGCTTTTGTTAGCAGGATTGTTAAAAGGATAGTGTTCAGTGCCCTGCAGTTTGGAGCTGACGTTGCTAAATTTTATGCCAACATAAAGGAATAAGCTATGTTTCTTAATGGCATCTCTCTGGCTTGGTACATAGCCTGTCTCTTTGGTATCTATCACTCAGCAATTCCAATGGACTAGGTCCATGTAGAGCTGATAACAAGCTGGCAATTAAAGGCAAGTGTTCTCCCTTCCTCCATGACCATGGAGAGCTCTGCCTATAGTGATACCTGGGTGGATTTGCTGCATAGGTCTTGTGTATAGCCTTTATTTGCCCAGGTTCCCTAATGACCACTCTATGTGAGCTCCCTCCATCATAGAGTTTAGGATAGGGGGTGAAAGCAAATCCATTGTGTGGATCAAGCCACTGTTGCTCATCACAGAGTTGAGGTGCCGAAGTACCTACCTGGGTAGGTGGACCAAGCCCAAGGCGAAAGATTAGACCCTCTTGTCTCCCTCCTCAAGAATGTAGTGCTTTTCTGCATTAATCCTAAAGTGGGTCTGGTCTCTGAAAGTCACTCTCACATTTTAGTCACACAGATTCCTTTATCTTAAATGCTATTGTCTCTGGAAGAGAAGTGCCTGTATCATTCTTCATTTCCAACTGACTCATCAGCACAAAGTTATTGAAGGAAGAACCATAGCCATCAAATCTGATGTTACCTGAAGCCATGCAGACCCAAGCAGATGTGCCCTGTTAGAGAGGACATCCTTTGCATCAATTGCCTTATGCATGATAATAGCAGTCACTGATGTTTGTCACCTTGGAGGGAAGGTGCTATTTCCCTGAGTTTCAAACAAGAATGAAGTAAGGCTCACAGCGCCCAGGAGTGCTTAATCTATTAATATCAGTAAAGCGTGCTCAGATCCTGCCTTCCCTGGGTGGGTATTATCATCCTCTTTGAACAGATGGGGAAGCTGGAGAGAGGTTATGTGACTTGCCAAGGTCACATAGGACGTCTGTGGATGAGACAAGACTACAAACTAGGATTTTTGAGGCTCGGGCCTCCTCCCTCTGCTTAAGATGTAGACTGAAGTCCAATTTTTCTGCAGGCATAATTCCATTCAGGGGACTCATGCCAGCCAGCAGCAACTTTGTCCCGAGCTTTTTTAATGGTTAATTAGACACAAGCTGGCCTTGGATGCATGCAGGTGCATAAGTTGGGGGAGAAAGTGGTAGGAGGTGTCTCTCTGCCTCTAGACTCTATGTAATTGGGGAGCCCAGTTGCTATACTGCGCACAGCTAGCTCCAGCAGAGGTGTTAGCCTGCTCAAAAGAGGGTAGGAGGAAACCGGTGAGGGCAATGCTGTACCTCATCTCCCTCACTGGCCGGCATGGAGGGGACACCTGCTGTGCCTTCTTCCCCAGGAGGCGTTGTGGCTGAGTCAGACAATCCTACAGCAGAGTGGCCCCCCTGCATTACCCAGTGCGGGCTATGGCGCTAAGCCGCAATTTGAGGCTCTGTGTTTAAGTGCTCTGAACAGGAGGGGGGGTGGGGGTGGCTTTCTGATAACTCTGCACTGCATTAATCACTTAAACAGGGAAGAACACTGGGGCAAGTCTGTGATGTGCTGCATCCGCAGGGAAACATTGTTCTTAAGGTAAATGCACTTTGGAAGCTAGACAGTGTCCCTTTAACGAGGTCCCGGCAATCAGAGCAATGACTCAGTTCTTCATACAAGGGGATTCTCTGAAGGCCAAGTCACTTGTTTGTTTTGGCTGTGACATTAACTACTGTATGTTAGTGCCACTTTCCCACTAAAACAAACAATGTCTCCAGCTGCCTGGGTTGAGATGCTTTGCCTGGAGTTCAGATCACCCAAGTAAACCAAGAACAGAGTCACTAATGACCAGCAGAGAAACCGCTTCTTGATGGTGCTGCCGATTAGCATTGCCATGATTGCTATAACTTATGCAGGTGCTAGACACATTCCAGTCATGTAGAAAGAAAAAAGGCAAATTAAAAATTGCAGTGGTATGTGTACACTGCACTAAAAAATCCATGGCACTGAATTTCAGACCCCAGGTCAGTTGGCTTGGGCTGCAGGGTTAAAAATTGTAGTGTAGATGTTCAGATCCAGGATCTGAAACCTGATGGGGGTCATCTCAGGGCCCAAGCTCCAGCCCTAGCCTGAATGTCTACTGCAATATTTAGCCCCGCATCCAACTGCAAGCCCAAGTCAGCTGCCTCAGGCCATGTGCAGCCGTGCCATGGGCCTTACATTACAGTCTAGATGTACCCAGAGAGTTTAAAAGTAAATCCCACAGAGCAGCTATTTCTGTGTGACTGACAGGTCTCCCAGTCTCCTTAGGACAAACATACTGTCAGCCCAAATAATCCCACCCTTTTTATTTCCCTTAAAGAACACTGTGGGAAAAATCCACAGGAGACTTTCTGAAGTAAGAAATAAAACACATAGCATGTGAGTCACTTCATAAGCATATTTATTCCTTAGATGTAACTAGGCACAAAATGAAAAGCTTGTATCATCCACTAGTGAATGGATGTTACAGGTTCCCCAGCTGTACCCGATCAACAGAGGATGAGAGTCTGTTCCAGCCCTGCAGGGAAGCTTTGGCTCTCTGATTCAGACTTTTAGCTCTGGAGGTCCCCAGTGTATTGGCCAAGATGGCAGCTGTCCAAACTATAATTCTGTAAGTTACACAGCAACCAAATCTCTCATATGCTAGACCTTACACTCATTTTGTATCTGCACTTTGAAACTGATGCACTAGTTAATAAACAGGGCACTAGTCTTGCAGTGTGGACCAGTGCCTGTTACAAAACTTTGACTACACCAATCTGAATGCGCTAAAAACACACTTGGATGATGCTGGACTTGAGTTCCAGCTTCTTCACTGACTCAGTTCTGAATCTGTCCTGTCTCTCTTGACCTTATAGCCTCAATTTTTCTCCACTTTAATACAGTGAACTGTGATGTCGCCTCATTCACAAATGGATTTGGGTGGACTTCAGGTCTTCCATTTTAAATGCTGAAAGAAAAGGAAGGAGCTCAGTATTACAATCTATCAATTTCTGACCTTTCTGTTTTGGGCTCAGCCAAGCTGGCAAAGTAATGGAAAGGTTCCATAGCTTCTCTGAATTGTTTTTTGATTTATGTCCTTGAGTGGTTCCAATTCTTTCTTAATTAACAGAGCTGGCTGAAAACTTCACAGTGGAATGTTTGTGGGTTTTTTACATCAGAAAATGCCATTCTGTCAATCAAAACTTTCCACGGGAATGTGTTGATTTTGACACAATTCCATTTGGGGGGTGGGAGGTAAAAGAGCATTTTGATACGGTTGATCAATTTTGATTTTATTGAAATAAAACCTTTTGGCCGACTTTTTTTTTTTTTAATTTTGTTTCATGGGAAACTTCTACGGGTGGTTATTATTATTCCAAATCTGAATGAAAACAAATTTCAGAATGCTTGAATTTCCCACAGCACAGAAGTTCTGAGTTTCCGCCTGCTCCATTAATTATATCATGCCAGCATTTGGCTAAGGCCCTAATTCAAAAATACTTAAATATGATTTTTCAGAGAGGTCCAGTGCAGTGTTCCATGTTAGGAATGAAAAGCAAGAAGCAATGGGCTTAAATTGCAGCAAGGGGAAAATTAGATGGGACATTAGGAAAAACTTGCTAACTGCCAGGGTAATTAAGCACTGGAACAAATTTCCTAGGGAGGCTGTGGAATCTCTCACTGTAGATTTTTAAGATCAGGTTAGACAAACACCTGTCAGGGGATGGTCTGTTTAATACTTAGCTGTGCCTTATGTGAAGGGGCATGGACTAAAAGACCTCTTGAGGTCTATGATTCTATGAAAATGAGTCTATTGTGTGACTATGGAGCCTGTGAGTGCGCTTGGGAAGCAGAGGTCTCATTTGGCCTGGAGGTGAATGTTGGCTTAATTGGGGACTTCCTTTATCTTTGGGGATTGTGTTGGAAGGATTGGCATTTACGCAACCTTAATTAAACTAGGTGGGTTTTTTCACTTGGATAGATCCTATGATCATGTAAATTCTAAACTTCTATGTTGCTCTGAAAATAAAGAGAACTCCCATCCCTAGATAATCATCCCCCATCCTCCCCACCCAAGAAAAGGGGTTGTCACCACCCTGAATTTTGAGCTTTTAATATTGTTTACCTTGTTTGGTTTCTAGTCTTTGAGTTATGATCCTTTCCATAATTCTCTTTTTATTTCCAGACGAAGTTGGTGCTATTTTACTCTCTTGTCTGTTGTAAATACAGTCAGGGCTTTGAGTCCTCAGCCATCTGTTACAGATTTGGGGTAGAACAGTTAAACAGCAATTTATAGGGGTGAAAAGGAGAGAGAATCTACTAAGAATGACTGACTAGTAGTGAATGTGATGGTTGTCCTCAAATACAACTGAGATGCTATTAAAATAAAACACTAAAAACAAACAAGCAAAAAGAAATGAACACAAGGGGCCAGTATGACTTTTCACAAATGTGACAACCAACTGTGAATAAGTGTCAGTTTTGATTGCAACAAGCTTGTTTTCCCCCCACTGTAGCTTAATTGGATGCTTGATGTGGCAGTGATGGTGAACATTTGGTGGTGTCAAACTGTTTACCGGTAATCACCCCTAAGCATGAAATTTGAGGTTTTGGACATAAGTAATGATTAAATTATAGCTTTGCAATATGGAAAAGCTAAATTTAGTAGAATTTACACTTGAACTTCTAGCAATCTGTGCAGAAACAGTACATGGTCAAGATCCCCAGTCACCTAAAACACAAAAATCTTCATTTTAGATTACATAATTAATGTCTCTTTCAGATAACTTGCTCCAATAACATGGGAAAGGAACACACAAGTTTCTGAATGCCGATACTTATTGATCCTTTCATATTTTTGGAAAGGGTGATTTTTAGCATGTCCATATAAGCTGTGGCCTGGGTTCTCTTCAATACGTTATTTTCAAGGTGGTATCAGCACTTCCAGAAGTGATGAGTTTTTCAGGCAGGCCAATGAGGGGCATATGCTATAAGTTATGGGCATGGAACTGTACATCTTTAAGATAGCATGCGTGAAACGGATACTTGAAAATAGTGAACACTGGGCAGGGAGAGAATCACCAAGCTGTGTTGTCTTTAGATGAAAAGCATTCTGCTTTCCAAAGGGGTTTATTTTAGGGATTGTGTTCACTGCAAAATTAAATTGAGTTATAATTTGAACATTGCCTCTAATTTAAACCCTTTCCTCACATGAAACTCTTTAACCCAAGTGCACTGGTGTCTTAATTCGAGTTGGCTGGCCCATCCGGCTGGGGGGTGGGGTTAGGCCACAACTGCAGTTAACACAGCTCATCAGCTACTAACACAACTGTTCTTCGGGTGATGTCCCTATGGGTGCTCCACTGTAAGTGTGGCAGCACCTGCTGTGCCTGGGATCAGAGATCTTCATCAGCAGTGCCCGTCAGACAGCACATCTCCCCCCTTCGAGCTGTGCAAGGGACATTCATATAATGCTGTGCAGTTCAACCTCCCCCCGTTCCTTCTCTACTGTTTTTGGTCTGAGATAGAATGCACAGCATAGCCCACTTCTCCTATTCACTCAGTAGATAGTGCCTTACCTTATAGTGTGGTGTAGTTAGTTTCTTTCATTTTCTTCTCTTCTTGTCTGTCAAAAAAAGATGTTGTCTTTTACCTTTACACTTCTTTCATACCTTAAAGTTCTGTTCCCCCACTTTCCCTTCCTCCCCTTCCCTACAGGGAAGGCTTTTCTTTCACCCTTATGCCTGGCTCCTCAAGGTTTAAGAGGTGAGTTTCCTGCAGGGCCGCCTGCCCTGTAACACACTGCATATGGCTGTCCATCTGCTGTCTGGGAGAGGGACATATCCCATAAGTGTTCCCTCTGCCTCAGTCTCAAACCCAGGGCCAGAAAATATAGGGACATTAGATTGAAACTTCTCCTCATGGAGAAATCACTACAACCAGCATCGGGCCTGGACTCCTTCCCAAGAGGCCCTCCTGCTCTGGCAGGTTGTCTGCCAATCCCCACTCCCCACATCCCCTGAAGAAAGTCATCCCTTGCTCATTTGGATGACAAGAACTGAGCTGTCTCCTCACAGTCTGATGCACAGCCCACGGGACACCATCTCCAGCGAGGTCGGTTACCTCAGCCTCATCTGATGGGGGACATGGCTCTAGGGCTCATCCAAGTACTTCTGGTACCATCTTGAAGACACTGTCTCAAGACCCTAACCGGGCAGACCTACAGCCCTCGGCACCATTTCCAAGTTCTGGGAGCCATGACAAATAGCCTTCAGGAGCTACGGCACTGTCACCATTTCTGGCACCAACAAAGTCATCAGCACCAAGTGAGACCTTGGCACCATCAAAATGAGTGATATCAGTCAAGTTGGCAGCTCCTATCAGCTTCTGGTGTCCTCTACCAATGTCTAGAGGGCATACACCATTCCCTCAGCACCATGGCTTACACTGGCACTGTGGATGCTTCTTCCCCATCCACAAGACTTCAGATACTCGGCAGAACTGTTGGTCTCTGACACTTGTGACCCTCTGCTTCTACAATGTGATCTCCCCCCACTTCAGCCGTTCCTCTAGACTCATGACACTCCTCCCTCTCCCCACTGAGAACATCACCTCCCCTCCCTAGTGAGGCGGACAAGCGCTCTATCATTCCCTCAAGTCCTGGGCAACTTGCACCTGCTCCTCCTCACTATACACAGTCCACCTTTGGCAGAGCACTCTGACTTGCAAACACACCAACAGAAAGTACCACATCCTGGCAAAAGATTCTGAATTCTTATTTTCACACCCCACCCCAAATACTCTGGTGGTCAATGCAGTGCAAGAGAGAAGCTGTCAGTTCCAATCTCTTCCTAACAATCCAGACAGATTGGAAATGCCTGCACCTTTTTGGATGCAAGGAATATTCATCAGGCACACTCCAATTTAGAATTCCGGATAAATATAACTACCTAAACTACTCCAAACTGGAGGAACTTTGCCATGACCTATCAGAGACCAAGAAGGAGCAATTCCAATCCTTGTTACTGGAGGGACACCTTCTAACCCGTACAAGCCTAGCTAGACTCTGCAGACACTGCTGCTTGAACCATCGTGACTGCTGCGGTCATGAGTTGCACATCAAGGCTCTGCCTCTCAGGTTTTCCTGAGGAGGTACAAACCACAATAGAGGACTTACTGTTTGAGGGCCAGAAACTATTTTTGGAGCACATGGATAACTCTCTGCATTCCCTTAAAGATTTCTGAGCTAGACTTCATTCTCTCTGGATAAACACACCAGCACCAAAGAGATGCTTGGAGAAGTACCAATTCCTCCCTCTGCCCCCCCGCTCCACCCCCAAACCTGAACACAACAATACACTCCTCAACAGCACTATGACATCCAGCGCCGACAAAGACCTCTCACTAAACATACAGTCCACTCCTCAGAGTCTCTCTCTCTCTCTCTCATGCCCCACCACGGAAACAACAATTTTGAAGATGTGATTGAGGTCCTGAGAAGCGTCCCCCCCCCCTCTTCCAGTCATTCCTACCATCTTCAACGTTCCATTAGTTTGGTGATTGCCTAGTTCTGTTCTTCCCATCTTGGAAACTCATCACCTCAGACAAGTGGGTCCTAGAGATAATCAGGCAAGAATACTCCATCCTCTTCCTATCTATCCCACCATGCCCCCCACCCTGTCCCTCTTCAGGAACCCCTCTCATGAGTCCATTCTATGGGGAGAAATAGAACATCTTCTGCACCTGGGAGCCATAGAACAAGTCCCTTTCCAACACAGGGGACAGGGTTTCTACTCTTACTATTTTCTGATTCAGAAGAAGTCCAGAGACTGGAATCCCATCCTGGACCTTTGCAATTTAAACAAATTAATCAAACTGCAACTTTTCAAGATGGTTACCCTCTCCACTATTATCCTAGCACTGGAACAGGAGACTGGTTCTCAGCCCTCAACCGCCAAGACTCATACTTTCATATTTCCTTAAACCCTGCCAACAGACAGTTCCTCCAGTTGATCATGGGCCCTGACCATTATGAGTAAAAAGTTCTGCCATTTAGACTCTCTCCACAACACCTTAGTTGTTCTCCAAGGTCCTCATGGTAGTCGCTGCCTGCCTAAGAAAACAAGGAATTATCATTTTTACATACTTGGACGACTGTCTCCTCAAGCCCCATCCTAAAACATTGCTCTTCAAGCCGTCCACGTAACAATGGACCTGTTGATGAAGTTAGGCCTCCTTTTGAACCTAGAAAAGTCCACTCTAACACCAGAACCACAGCTTGAATTCATTGGCACACAGTTGGATGCCATACAAGCCAGAACCTTCCTACCACCTCACAGGTTTTTGGCTATAAGGGATCTGGCATCCACCATATGGTTCTGCCCCCAGATCTCGCTTAGAAGCTGGAGACCTATTCGGGCCCACATGGCAGTGACCACATTTGTGGTCAGGCACTCAAGACTCCACATGCAATGCCTTCAAGCATGGCTCTGCATATCTTCCTCATAAACAGCATCAACAAACTCTTATCCATGCTGATGCCAGTCAAGGACTCACTGCTGTGGTGGACACAGCCCAGCAATGTCTGTGTCAAGTTCCTTTCCTACAACCACCACCGAACGTGATCCTAACCACCAATGCCTCCTTAATTGGTTGAGGAGTGCATCTACATGAGCACACAGTGCAGGGCAGATCATCCATCAAATCCACTTCAATCTCCTAGAGCCATGAATGGTCCGCAATGCCCACCGACACTTTCTACCTCTTCTCAAACATTGTCCATCATCACTCTTATGGTATAATCTTGCCTGCATGCATTACATCGACAAGCAGGGTGGAGCAAGACTCTATTCTTGGAGGCATGCAAACTATGGCACCGGTGTATCCAGAACAACATTTCCATTTCAGCAGCATACCTCCCTGGGCACCACAACACCACCATGGATGCACTGAGCAGGATGTTCTTGCAGGATCATGAGTGGAAACTGGGTATGTGAGCACTTCAGCCAATGGGGCCACCCCACCATAGATCTCTTTGATACTCCACATAACACCCACTGCCCTCAATTCTGTTCCAGAGCAGGACTGGGAGATGGGTCACTGAGAGATGTGTTCCTCATAACATGGGGTGCACCTCCTTTGTGCCTTCTTTCCCTTCCTGTTCCATGTACTTCACAAGATACAGGAGGACCAAGTTCATGTCATACTAATAGCCTCAACATGGCCTCGACAGGTCTGGTATACTTACCACCTCCATGTGATATGTTGATCCATTTCTCTCCGCATAACACCATTGCTTCTTTCACGGGTTACATTCTCCGTCCCAATCCACAAATGCTCTACCTCAAAGCCTGGCTCCTCCATGGTTCCAGGATTTGGAAATAACCTGTTTGGATGCAGTCAAATAGATGGTTTTAAATAGCAGGCGTGACACGACCAGACACTTGCATTCACAAACAGACTAGATTTCACTGCTGGTGCACCTCTAGTCAACACACGCTCTGCTACCTCTTATCCTCGACTACATGCTACACCTGAAATAGTCAGGATTAGCCACCAGCTCCGTTACGATACACTTGGCAGCATTCACTACTTTGCACTCCCCACCCCATAGACAGGCACTCCGTCTTCACATACTCTTTCATGAGATGCTTTTTGAGGGTTATCCAAAAATCTTTATCCCTAATACAAGACCAGATCCTTCCTGGGGCCCCAGCCTAGTCCTATGTTCTCTGACTAGACCCCCATTTGAACCACTGGCAACCTGTTCTTACCTACACCTATCCATGAAAATGGCCTTCCTTGTCACCATTATCTTTGCTCAACAGCTTGGAGAAATTGCTGCCCTTGTGGCATATCCACCATACACATAGTTTTATAAAGAGAAAATCACACTATGCCCACACTCAAGATTTTTACCTAAGGTTCTAACATCTTTTCATCTCTTCATCTCAATCAGCCAGTACACCTTCCATGCTTCTTCCCAATGTCTCACAGTAACTAATAGGAGGCAGCTCTACACACACTAGATGTGAAGCGGGAATTAGTCTTCTGCCTGGAGAGGATTAAACCCTTCCAGAAATCACCACGATTATTCCTCTCCAACCCTGATGGGTCCAAAGGCACTGCCATATCTAAACAATGCCTCTCTAAGTGGAACTCACAGTGGGTATGTTTATCTTATAAACCCCACAATAGACAACCTCCTACCTCAGTCAGAACACACTCCACACATTGGTTATCTACCTCAATTGCATTTCTTAATGACATTTCTTGATGACATATGTAAAGCTGCCACATGGGTATCAACAGACACTCACCCAGCACTATACTATTACTCTCAATGTCTCAGCAGACACTTTCCTAGGACGTGCTGTCCTCTTCTCAGCAGTACATGTTGCTCCGAAGCCCCAGCCCTCCAACTCGGGGCACTACTTTATAGTCCCCTACAGTGGAGCACCCTTAGAGACACCACTTGAAGAAGAGAAGGTAAATCACCTCGTGCAGTAACTGAGGTTCTTTGAGATGTGTCCCTAGGGGTGCTCCACTACCCATCCTCCTCCCCTCTGCTTCAGAGCTGAAAACATAACCTCTGTGGCACAAGAAGGAACTGGGGGCAGTCGGTCTGCACAGCATTACATATACGTCCTGCGTGCAATGTGAGGGAGGGGAAGTGCGCATCTGCAGCCCAATGGGTGCTGCTGATGAAGATCTTTGATCCCAGGTGCAGGGTGCACTGCTGCACCTACAGTGGAGCACCCGTACGGACATACATGGCGAAGAACCTCAGTTACTGCTCAGGGTGAGTAACCTTCTCTTCTGCAGTGTGGATGCAAGCCAGTTCCAACTGAGCGCTGCTAGTCTTATAGTGTCTCCCCATTATTCCTCCTATACGCTCAGCAAAGACAAACAAGCTTTCCCCAATTTATCGTGAGAAAATTCACAAGGCAATTCAATGCAAAGAACCATGGGATGTACTTCACACAAGTGAATTCCTCACCAGTGTGGACATAACAGCTTGGGGGCGTGTTTTGCAGGGTGGCTATTCTCACTTAAGCTTGGCTAACTCAAGAATAGAGAAGTTTATTCTGCAGTGAAGACAGACCCTTTGACAGGATACCTCTAGCTAGCAAATGTCCCTTTCCACTGGATCATTGCTATAGAGGTTTAATATTGACGTAAGTCATTCTGATCACTGCGTGGAGTAAGTATCACAATAAAATAAACTTTCTCCTTTCCTGCTAGGTCCTAAATAATATTTTTGCTTTTTTGCAAAATCTCTCAAACTCAAACACAGAAAGTGTAGCTAATGAAACACTTTTCACTATTCCTTTCACTTAAGAAGGCAATGAGCACAAGTAACAAGGTGCTGTGCCTCCCTCAGAATGGCTAGCAGAAAAATACTCCTATCAAATGAGCAGTTCTGTCACGCTGTACCGGCCTGCTTTAGCACTGCTCAGCATGCTTCCCTTAAGCCTGGGCCCAAAGCTGCCTTTTGTCCTTCACGGTTGCAACCATGGGGAGATTATTTTAGAATGAAATTAGATGAAGAAAGAGCCAGCGACTTCAGCTTACTAAGCACGGAAGCTGCTTTGGCACATGTGGTTAGCCGTGATGAATTCAGCAGCGTGTTTGCTGTTGTGCTGATTAACAACAACGTGTTAGCAGTGAGTGAATTCCAACTGAAGTTAAAAACAAATGCTCCGGGCCCTGTGCCATGGAGCACTCGAGGTAGGGAATAGGCTGTGGGGGACACATACTCTTTTCTTGTGACATCCCTCAGGATGCAATCTAGACTGTTGGATCGTTGTGTCCTTTTTAATTCTCGAGTCTGCTGTGCACTGTTTGCTTTGCTGTGTGAGCTGCCACGCACCCCCAGACATATACCAGAGTGCTATGCTCAACCACTCTTGAATTACATATAGGACAACACCCATATTCACATCGAGGATATATGCTGACTTTCCTATGATGATTACGGTACAGTCATCCTGGAACTTTACAACTGGACAATCCCTGCAGGTTCTACTAGCTCAGCAGAGATCCACCAGGGTTACCTAGAAGTTCCAGGAAGTGAAGCTAATTATAGACCAGACAACCTCCTTACACCCTTCAGGGGCCCTCACTGATCTGTGCAGAGGGTGGCAAGGAAGAGGAAAAGAAGAAGCTATAGGGTATTGTAATGGCTTGGAATTGGCCAAGAAAAGCATGGTGAACATATATATGTGCAGCTGGCTCCTGACGATCTGTCTCCTAGAGTAGATTCCTCTCAAGCCCGCGGGTGTCATCTCTCTCTTGTTCTGGACCAGCTATCCTTTCATCAGCTAGGAGAGTGTCAGCAAGTGTCCTTTTCACGCAGATCCATCCTTCCCTCCCTGCTTTTCCCTCTTGGTGAAGGCTGGATAGTTCCAATATCTCTGATACTGAGCACATCTCTCTGGCAAATAGTCTGCATGGGCTCACATGACTCTCATTAATATCTCCCAGCCTCAGCTGCTCTTCCAAAAAGAGCCCCATGGAGATGAAGAGCAGGGGCTGAAGCTTTGGCACCCCAAATTCAAGAAATGTTGCATCCTCCCATCTCTCAAAATCCCTCCTAGGTCACTCCTGCTGGCCAAGATAGAGTACCAGCCATCAATCAGCATCCCCACCCTTTCCTACTTCAGGAACCATGTCATAGCAGTATATTTCAGTCCAGGGCAGTTAACAGCGCTACATACAGTGCTGTTATCTGTGATTGTTTTCATGTGTATTGTGCCCCATTTTTGTTTCAGCCTGTGACTGCTGCCAGTAACCATGAGCATGTTTCACCAGCTTAGCATCCTTTGAAACGAATGTCACATCAGAATATGCTTGGTAGAAGTTGTCTCCTAGACACGGTGCTCCTGGTATTTGTAGACTGTGTGGAAAATGTCAGTCGAATGACAGTCGAGAAATCCAGGCAGATGTGCACCGTGTTCCTGTTAGAGCCAGAGGGAGCATTTTACAGTCTGTGCTGAACCAGTGTTTAGTTCCAAAATCTTTTGCTTAATTAGATTGATATGAGGCATGGCCAGGGAAAAATTCATAAATATCACAGATTGTGCCTGCAAGTCAATACAAATACAATGATCCCCACCAGTTACTTTATATGGTCTCAAGTAATGTCTCCCTTTCATAATTAATAGGATGCCTGGAAAAAAATGCCTAACATTTACTTTATAAAATACTAAATGAAATGCTAGACACTGCCTCGTAAGGAGCCATTTGGTTTGTGCTTCTTTACCCTTTTCAAGAGAGAGTTTAGTGGTTATTTGTAAATGAGAGCTGGAAGATAACACCTCTCTCTCTCTCTCGCACAAGTCATTACAAGGTGGCTGTGCAGCCTGACTGTTTGTTATGCTGGGTCATGGGGCTGCCTGTGTGGCTGAGATACCAGATCAGTTTAATTCTGAGTTGCTGCATTTCATTCATTATATTTGCGTTCAACTTAATCTGCTATGTGCAGTGCGACACAGGTATTCTGCACCCAGGGCATCCTTTTATGGGAGACAGCTGAATCATCAAACCGTGTAACCTTCTGTCTCTTAAGGGGAAAAAAATGAGACATTTCTAGCACTTTGTACTCTGTATTCTAGGAACTGAAGTCCAGTAATGGCAGGGGGATGTTATGGTCCAACATTAGCTATTTGCTTTTATCAAGCCTGCTTTTATTGACAGAAGAAGTATTATATATTGGCTTGTGTCTTGTCATCACACCCACAGCCACGGAGGTGGTAGCTCTCTCCTTCTTTGGCCAATGCTTGCATTGCTGTGCACTGGTCATTGCTGCAGCCAGCTGTGGGACCAAACCAATTCCTACTGAAGGCAAGGGGAGTCCTTCCATTGACTCCAGTGGGAGCTGGCTGAGGCCATTTGTCATCTGCTTCTATGTATCAGCACCCTCCCTCATATGCTTGGATCTTGTAACTATATTATTCCCTGCCTTATTCTATCTCCAATTGTTCACATTTGTTTCCATTGCCAAGATCACAATCAATCAATTTCTTCCCTTTTGGGATCATATATCAGTGAGGTCTCCCTTGGGCTCGTTTCTCTTAGTTGTGCAAGATAGGCCTGACTGATCATTCTTCACATGCCTCAAGAGCATGATGTTAGTTGTCACTCAGTGCGTTTTTGTCGATCCTAGCAAATTCCTGTCTAAAACACAATGACCCGGAATGCTACATGTGGTAGCATTCCAGACTACTAGGGTTAAATCATACAGTTCCAGAATCATTTACTCTCATTGTGCACACAGAGAATGAAGAAAACAGTTTACCATTTTTTAATAACACAGATGGCTTTAGTGGCATATCTGTGCTCATACTCCCCATATCATCTTCTTAGTCTGTGTTCTGTTTCACCCTTCCTTTTAAGAGAAGGTTTTATCACTTAATCTCATTAAAACTTCTCTTTATTGAATTCCATGAGCTGCTTATCAGACCATTTGTGATTAATTTTGTTCTGCTCCTTCGCTGCCTCCTACAATTTGGTGACATTAGATAATGGCATCTTCCTCAAGGTCATTTATACACAGCACAAAGTAAACAATCACGGCTCTCCTATTAACTATGGTGATACTCTGTTACTTGTCTCTCTGCTATTTTGTTTGATTTTATTGACAGCCTCTTTGTCCTTTCCCAAAGCCAATTTCTAATGCATTTCAGTTGCCTCCTGCCCAGCATAGCCTGCTTTATAATCAATCTCCTGTGTTTGAAAAGCAAATGTTTTTCTGAAATCCTCAGGATTTATCTGCACTGGTTTCCTGCTTGTCTTGCAATTCAGTCATGTAGCCAAGGACACAATACACTGATTGTCCTTTACTAAATTACACATCTGTAAATCTTCAAGAACTTTGCCCTGTTTAGAGGCTTAAGGGCTCACAGGATTGGTAATGGGATACAGAGCCTTCCACCGTCTGGCCACTGGTTTGAGTCCATATGTCTCACTTTTCAGTGGCATATGTGAAATTAATCAGTAGACTCAGTCTAGTTCCAAGTGAAAAAGTGTCCACATTAAAAAGGCAGCATCTCACACTTGGTACCAATTGGCCTCTCCTTTGGCATTCTCAATAGAGAAGCCAAGCACTAAGTGAATATGGATCACAAAGCAACTTTTTCCCCACTCTGTGTGTGTCTTTCTAGATTCCTATAATGGTGCCCAGCACGGTGGTATTGGAGCACCACTGGAAACAGTCCCTCCGGACTGTGTAGAGGCACCCTTGCAAAGCAGCATCTAAAAGCATACATTATTGTTGTACCACTTCTGTGCACTGTGAAGCAGATCATCTGGGGCTGTCAACTGGGCACTTCTTACCAGCACGCAATTCACCTGATAAGAAAGACAATTGTGCCCCTCACTGAAATTTCCACTTGCATGGAAGGATTATGGGTACTTCTTTATTTGGACCCTCTGTGAACTCTAGGAAGTGGAGCTGGTCTTGGTTACAGGGCTAGCTGCACCCCTGTCTCCTTACTGGTCTCTGAGTGCACCTCCTCAAGTCCTAGGTGTCGTGCTGTTATCTGACCTGTGGTGGAATTCTGTGGTTCTTCCACTCTCAGACCAGGCCCTGGTTACAGAAGGCTGTGTATCGACCATACTTACTTACAAGGCCTGAGTGAGTTCTCTTTGAGAGTCTATGGCTAGTGGTGTACAATGATCAGGGAGCATTCTGAAGCCCAAAGTATTTGTTTTGCATGGGAACAAAATGTTTTGAGAGGAAGGATTTTAAAACCATGATCTACTCACATGTCTGTTACTTCATGGCTTACCATCCCTATCCTCTGATGGTAACCTAGGTAGGTCTAATTTCTCTTCAGACATCCCAGTGGGTGCCTGTGTTACCCCTGGTTCTTCCACACAATTATTCATGAGAGAGGGGGCACAAGACAAACCGTTTAAATAGTTTTTTTGATCTCCTGCATTCAAGGGCCGTTTCTTGGCCTCATGTTGTCTTTTAACAACCCTCGAGTGTTTAAGGAGAAATAGCTTATCTTGAGCCATTTTTCCTTCCTGCTTGTTTTTCCTTTTTTAAAAAAAACCCTAATAAATCAGTATATTCACACAGTAAACATTCTGCTAATCAGGTCAACAGTATTTATACATCATTACAAAGCTGCTCCACATAGTCACAGGTCAACCTCACCACTAAGACAAAGAAGTTTAAACCAAAACCTGATTTATATTTTTAATGTATTTAATTTATGTATTTATTTTGCAGCTTTCTGGGGTGGGAGGGACCCAAAACATGTCACTTTCAGCAGATGAAAAACTGCTCTTTCACCCTAAAAAGGGCACTTGCTGCAAAACTGGCAAACTTTTTCCCTGGGGCAAGTTCAGGAGAGCACAGGATTTTCACCATATTGACAGCAGAAAGCCCTACTTGCAAAGTGTCAGGAACATGTGTTGTTACTTTTATTATTCTGTTTGTATGACAGCAGAACCTAGAACCCCTAATGAAGATCAAAGCTCCATTATGTTAAGTGTTTACTTACATACAGTGAAAATCAATTCCTGTGCCAAAGAGGCAATCTAAATAGGAAAAACATACCCGGGGGGGGTATTATAATCCTCATTATATAAGTGTGGGAAATTAAGGCACTGAAAGACAGACTGACTTGCATAGCTTCACACAAGAAGGTCAGAGCAGTGATGAGACTTGAACCCTGATCACCAGACGCCCAGCCTAGTGCCTGAGCCATAGGACTGTCCTTTCTCCCTTGAAAAACCTCCTATTTTAAAATTTCGCTCCATCTCTGCTGCCTGATATGGTTTCTGGAGCCATTTCCAAATTTGGTTCTTGAACACCAATCCAGGATGTATTGAGATTTTCCTTGTCTAGATGAGGCCATGCCACCAAGGAAGCTTTCCTGTGGAAGCAAACGGTCCATGACTTGTTGTTGTTGTTGTCCTGGAGATGCTCAACAAACTTTCACTTCAGGCAGCTGTCTTCCCTGGTCGTGGGGAAGCTCTACCTGTGTGTAGCCTCCTGCTGTACAAACTTTGTCCTCTCTCCTATCAAGCAAATAGAAGAGACTTTGAGCATGATTCTATTCTTACTGACACCAGTTTTACCCCACTGTAATTGCATTGACTTCAGTGGAATTAGCCCTGATTTCCAGTATAGTAACTGACATCAGAATCAGGCTTGGTATCTATAGGTAAAGCTTTCTTTTTCACAAACAAAGTGAATCCTTTTTTGCTCTCTGTAAGCAGCACACTCTTCTGAGCTCTGTTGAGACCCTATACTTTTATCCCTTTATGTGACTTCCCTTTTGTATGCTGCACTCTATTCTCTTTGCTTAGGCTATCGCAACATCATTACGATCGACAAAAGAACAAATAACATTTTGTTCAGAGCATGCTCCATTTCCATGGAGAACGAAGATAAATGCAGTTTCATTCAGAGGCACCTCATTTCAATCCCCAGTGCCCTAAGCCAGCATCAGAACGGCTGAGTCCAAGCACCCGTTGTCAAAAATCATGGCAATCCTTATTTTTACTTTGTTTTTTTAAATGATACATCTATTTCCTTGGACTCAGAAGCAGGAATGGACAGCCAGAAACAGACATGAAAATTAATTCTGATTTGCTGCTGTTGTCTGTCAATTCCCTCTTCTGCTTCCATGGAAACACACTATGGAAGAGGAGCAATGGGGCAAAGGTTTAAAAGAATGACTTCTAAAATATTTGCCCTCTTTTTACAAATGGGGGGCCGGAGGAGAATCCTTACAGTGGACCTAATCTCAAGGCATTTCATTACTGTTTCTGCTATAGCCCGTATTATGCAGGAGATCATAAGAAATGATCATAATGGTCCCTACTGGTTTTGAAATCTTTGAATTGTTGTAGGTGGTGGGCTTGCAATCTGGCCCTAAGCTATTAAATTCCTTTGTTAACAAATTGAAATATGTCCGTTTCTGACAAATGTCTTTTGAGAGTGATATTAGGGTGGTGCCCTACATTTTCGACAGTGACTAGTGGGTTTGGATGTCTGGCTTGAGACTAAAGCTGAGTGAATAACTAATTTTTTCCTCCTGGGAGCCAAATTTTAAAAATAAAATGGGTGCAGATTTGACTGAACCTGAATTTTTTTTCAGGTTTTCTCATTGAAATGAGAAACCTGAAACACAAATTATTTCAGAAACGCTGAATGTGATGTGGCTAAAGTGAAATTTTCTCCCAACCGGAGTAGTAGCTGCTGAGTGCAATTGACATTCTTCTCAATTTCATGGTTGCAATAGCAGACATCAATGCCAGGTTTGCCCGGCAGCTCCAAGACAGCCTGACCAAGTGGACTGCCCCAGGGACAGAGACACTAGGGCTTCCAGACTCCAAGCCATCCTCGGACCTGCACCCTGGGAGCTGTTCCAGGACCTCCTAGCTCCCACAGCAGCAAGCCTGGAAGTCCTGGCTTTGCTGGAAACCCTGGAGGGGCAGGTCTTTGCTCTGAGCCACAGCCCCAGGAAGTGCTGGAGTCTGCAGCAGCTTTCCAGGAGCCTAGGCAGGGGTCTCTGGGCATCCTGCCTTGGATTCACCGACAGCCCATCACACCCAGAGGTTTCATTGGCCATCCAGAGAGAGGAAGGCTGTGGTCTGAATGTGGGACTGAGGACCAGGAATTCCTGAGTCCTATTAATAGCTTTGATATTGATCCCCTCTTGAAGTCACTTTATCTCTCTGCCTCAATTTCCTCATCCGTGAGATGGAGAGTATTGAACTTTCTTCCCTGCAATGCCTCCGAGGGTACCTGGTGTGCTAGAACACTTTGAAGAGGGCAAACGCTATGTGAATACTGAGCGCTATTACCCGAGGCCAGTGGATCGCCATTGAACAGCTTGTTTTGTTGTTTACACTGATTTGTGGCATTAAGCCACAGCCCGGGGTAGGCAGACCTTTCCTACCCAGCTATCTGGTTTGGAATGAGCAGTTCTCTGTACCCATACATTGTGTTGGGGCACTGGTTCAACGCTGACTCACTGGAATGAGCGCTACATATTTGACTCACCAGTCTGTATTTGTCAGTGGCTGGAGATATGGAAATTTACACACCTGTATTCTTTCCTGTAAAGCAATGCTTTTTCTCTCTTTGTATTTACTAGGGTTATTGGACATATTCTGAGCTCAGACAATAGAGTGACTTCATTGGGCCAGATCCTCATTTGGAGTAAACTGGCATAGTTCCATGTAGTGGAGCTACATAGATTTGCATCAGCTGAGCTTGCCTTCTGTAAAATGACTCCTGATTTACACTGATGTAACTGAGAGCAGAGCTGAGGTGACAAAGGGTTAATTTTGTGGTTTATTTATGTTCCACACCTTTAGATGGGTGGAGGGAAGTTAGGGAGCACTCTCTCCTTTCCAATCTTGGGGCAGTTTTAGAAAGGAGAGAGTGCTCCTTATCTGGTTTGCTTTTGTTGATTTATGGCTTTGAGTCAGTTTTACAGCTTGGGGTGTGTGTGTGTGTGTGTGTGTGTGTGTGTGTGTGTGTGTGTGTGTGTG